>JAQQTP010000082.1:24941250-26172500 GCA_029884605.1 Ormosia emarginata
AAAATAAAAAATCCTTAAATTAATACAAACGGTGCCAAGATTAAAGTGTGAAATGAAAGCTACAATTAGAAAGAGAATTGAGATAAATTACAAGGCTTGTAATTTAGAATATGTAGATAAAAAGTGAGAGGCAATATGGTGAAGTGAGAGACCTGGGTATAGGAGAATGGGAAGTAGAAACAGTGAAAGGTCCATAACTAATGCTTGATTTCTAGATAAAAGATTCATAAGAAAGAAATAAAGACAATCAAGGACTAACTCTGGAATAAACTATAAATTAATTATGAAGACTTGAATTCATATATGCAACAGGTATTCCTCTTTTCAGCAGAACCAATAACTTAAATTCCAACTGCAGGAGTTCACATGATCCATTATATATCTTCCTGCTAGAAGCACCTTGAGTAGCCAAGTAATTGATGCAATTAGGACTATCACAAGAAAACACACTAAAAAAAACCATTTGTTCAAGTTAAATCTATAATCCTAATCCTATAACTTCCTTTTTTTATTTATATTTGTTCATGTGATTATTATGGATCCTAAGAATCATTTGGTGCTCTTTACACAATCTTCAGCCGTTCCACAGTATGAGAGAATATATGTGTTGTCGTTTGCTTATTTATCTATTTTTACAAGAAAGTGAATTAAAAAAAAAATTCTTCACCCCTTGTGAAATTTAAAATAGATACAGAAATAGCCTAAAAAGTTGGAGTGATGTAAAAGAAAAAGAGTAGGAACCCATAAACTTCAGTAAAGCAACTTGACAAAAGCAATTATAAAAAATTCATCCTTATCATACTAAACAACCTACCAATAGTGTAGAAATAAGTTTGCCCTAATGGTTTAATATGTTAAGTTTTGATGATGACAAATACAAGACAAAAAGAATTATGTTTATGCTACATAGATGTGTTTAATAGATTATATTATATCATACATGATTATGTACTTTATCTAGTTATATTTCACTTAATAATCATGCAATGAGATATGTGTAGCATTCTTTATATAATATATCCAATAATGCTTTATATGAGTTATAATGAATTAATATTGGATTTGACTCTATTTAAATGAAAATGTGTAAAGTGTTCTTTGTTGCATTATATATAGAACATATATATTAGTAATTAATAAATGTTTTATTTAGATGTGCCTATGAAAGTCTTATATGCATGTTATACCAACTAGAGTTATACATTTATGAATCATGCATAAGAAGATATTGAATTATGAATTTGGACTAACTATGTTTGTTTAAGTAAGCAATACTTTGTAGGATAGTCCAAGTACCAAGAGTGAACATTACAATAAGAAAAAGAAAGATCACTATTATTCTAAAGTTAAGAAGAATGAGAATGATAAGATGTTTCAAGCATTTGCAAGATTTGAAGAGAAGACATTTTTGGAAGCTTAGATTACATTAAGAAGCCTAAGGACTAGAATTTGTATATTTTCTTTTTAGGCTTTCTCCTATGTAAAAATAGAGGTTTTACAAGAAAAGAGCTTAAGTATATTTTTAAATATTTAAAAATGGTTCTTACATGCTAAAACGCCCAAGAAACATGTTTTGAAAAGTTAGTAATGGTGGTAGTTAAAAAGTATAAAAAATAGTCAAGTTTGAGTTTTGGACAGCTGATCTTTTATTACTATTTTGATCATAACTTTCAAAATACTTTGAGTTTTGTTATGAAATTTTCATATGAAAATAGACTCAAATATCTTCTCAATGAGTGGTCATTTGCTTAAAAAGGATAAGAAATGAAGTTATGACTATTTGCTTTAAACTATGAAAAATAATCAAGATTGAGTTTTAAAAAGCTGACCTTTGGTTACTATTTTAGTCATAACTTTCAAAAATACTTTGAATTTTGTTTTGGCACTTGTTGCATATGAAAATAGACTCAAAGATCTTTCCAATAAGTGGTCATTTGCTTTAATCGCATAAGAAATGAAGAAGTTATGATCTTTTCAAGTCAATTTCCAAAACCAAAGGCAATGTAATCGATTACACAAGTCCTGTAATCAATTACAACTCTGGCAGAAGCCATGTAATCGATTACCAAGTTCCTAGAAGCGTTCCTAACAGTTATAAACAACTAGTTTTCATAAAAAAATAATTTCTAAACACTACCAACGGTTATTTTATCACTTAGGCTCTATAAATAAGTGTATATTGAAGCATTTACATCTTTAAGAACCTCTAGAACACTTGGTTTGATCCTTGAATCATCAAAATGATATTTTGAGCTCTTTATTGAAAAATCCTTCTATTCCTTTGTTCTTCAAGTTGTATATCTATTCTTGTAAGAGTTTATAATCTTTCTTTTCTTCTCAAAATCATTGTAAGAGGGTGAGGTATCCCTCAAGAGAGAAAAATGTGATGTATCCCTTGTAGTAAGGCTTAAACACAAAGGGTGAGGTATCCCAAAAGTGTTGTGAGTGCTCTTGAATGTAAAGGTTTTTCAAGCACCTGTGAAGCTTGAAGAGTTGGAGGCTCTAGTACAAAGGTGAGGTATCCCAAGGTGTGAGGAATGCTCTTGTTTGTACAAAAGTTTTCCTAGCACCCGTGAAGTCTAGTGAATAGTGAAGAAAATCTCAAGTTAAGCTTGGGGACTGGATATAAGCCACAAATGGTTGGTGGATGAACCAGGATAAATCATTGTGTTTGCTTTTCTCAACTCTATCTCATTTACATTTGTGCTTTAATTATATATGCTTAAGTTGAATTTGATATCTAGCTTATTTGCTTGATTTATCCTATAACCCAAGTGGTATTTAAGAAATCTCTAATAGTTGTACATTTGTTAGACTTATTCCGCTGCATATGTTGATTGAAAATATCAAAATGCATAATTTCTCAAAGTTGTTTTAAAAATTTGTGATCACTCAATTCACCTCCCCTTGGGTGATGGTTGCTTTGACTAACAAATAGTTCAGCCAGGCAAAAACCTTAGCCTTTAAAGTTGGATAGGGCAAATTTTCGTTACAATTGAATTATAATTCGGAGGAGCAACTAGGCATTACAAATATTAAAAGCTCGTCCTCATCTTATTGAAAAATTGCCAATAGTTTGGCAGGCAACACCTCCAAATGAGCATTTAACTACACATTTATCAAACGTACGTATATAACATTTGATGCACTATATGGGGCAAATGGCTACTTAAATAATATATCATGCTTTTTTTTTCTTTTGAACTTTTTTTAACAAAAATAAACTTTAAAGTAGAGGAAGAATGCATCCTCACTGGACTAGAAAGCAAGGTAAGTTTTGTTGCTATTCACCAATGACCAGGTCATGGCGTATTGATAGGTGAATATAGAGAGATCATAGAAAAAGAGATAGGGTAACACAGACAGAGTCAGAAACAATGTGAATTGAAGTATCTTGAGAAAGTGAAAGATATTCATGGCTGAGTTCACAGAACTCTTTCTTGTCTCTAATCGAAACTCACATCACAATGGAACTTGGAAAAAATTGAAGAAAATTGGAGAAAAATATAATCAAAGAAAATTAGAGAAAATAATTTCGAAGAATAGGTGGGGAAAATCGAACTTGAGAAATTCTTGGATGGTTACTTTCGTCATCGAGCTTTGCCATAGAAAAACTTCTCAGGTAGGGAAAAGGGGCTTTGCCATTGAGCTTTGCCATAGAAAAACTTCTCAGGTAAGTGAGAAAATAGAAGAGGGAAATCGAAGAGGCGAGGTTAGACGGTGTGGTCGAAAAAGGAAAGAAGGGAAAATGGGCTTCTGTTTTGGTGAGTGAGAAAATAGAAGGAAAGGCACGTAGAAAAGGAAAGAAAGGCGTGCACGAAAAAAGATTAACTTTTCTATGGTAAATTATGAAGCAAAGACTCGGTGCTTTAGTATTATTAGCTATAATTACTTAATGGTAGCTAAATAACCGTATGTAAGGTCCGTTTTTTTTTTCTGTAGTGTGAAGTCGTAATGTAACACCCTGGAAAACATGATAGACTTGTATATGGTTACGGAGGTAGCCTTATACCTATTTATCATGTCTGTTAAGTTTTGTAACTGCCTGATCACGTTTAGGTACTTTGCTGCAACGCTATGTATAAAAAATAGCTATTTTTAGATATGGTAATGGCTTAAATTGCTTAGTTAATGGAAATAGATATGAGAAGTTTGTTTTTAGGTCACAAGTGTGTTGAAGATGGTGTAGTAAAAATTTGAGGTTAATTGGAGTTAGTTTAATATTTTTAAGCATATTGGATGTGTGTTTAAATGTCGGATTATCCCCCAGCAGATATGAAAAATTATGGTAATGGTGAAAACAGATTTTTAATGAATCATAAGATTTATTTTGAGTCTGTTGGTGGTTAAAGAATTGGATTTGGTAGAATCTAAGTGTTCTTAACAGATCGAGGTTTTAGTATTTATCTAAGAGAAGCCAAATTTGACTTCTCGTATATAAAGATCCTACAATAGAATAGAAAGAGAAAATAGAAAGAAAAGAGAAAAGAGAAATGAAGAAGAAAGGCAAAGGAAAAGGAAGAATGAGGAGGAATCAAATGGAGAGCTTGGAACTCCATAGCCAATCCTTGACCATCTTCAAGATATTAAGGTACGGGGAAACTTGTTTTTATTTCTTGACTTCATCTTCTTTATTTAGTTCATGAGCAACTTGATAAAGGGGATGGGGTTTTGAAGTATGATGTTTGTGTTTATAATGGTAAATGCTTGAATCTTGTTAGAGAACTTGAGAATGACATGATTATGAGTTGTTGGTTGCATAGTGATTCTTTTTTCATCCTTTAAACACTTATGATTTCATTTGAGTAAAAAATGGGGTTTTAGGTTTTTATGGTGATGGATGATGCATTGATGCATGTTGAGTGCTTTAAAAATTGGTTTGAGAGATAAAACATGTTTTTGGACCTTGTGTGAGGTTGGAAATCACTTGGTTTGGAAATTTGAATGGTGGGAAAACCATTGTTTCTTAATGGAACAATGAACATTCTGCAGAATTCTGCAGAAAGCTCATAGTCGCAGGGTCACACCTAGGCATGACTGAACCACGCCTAGGCGTGGGGTTGTCAGTTTTTAGGTTTTATGAGACAGAAAGCATCACGCCTAGGCGTGAGTGGACTGTGCCAAGGCATGGATGTCTGGCAGAAACATGGAATTTTGTTTATTGAAATGAAGTTCCCAATAGGTGTAGTTTCTTCTTTTATGCTTCTTAATGAGTATTAAGGCTCTAATATGAGTATGTAATGAAGTGAAAATGTGATGAATTAAAGTGATTTGCAATGCTAATTAAGTGAGGTAATTGGCATAGAAATATATATACATGTATTATGTTTTGTGATATTGAGAAAATGAGTTTTTCCTAGGAGTTGGAATCACTCATGTGTACTCTTTTAAGAGTGTTAAAGTACTTTTAGAAGTATTTGGATGAAATGAACTTGAGATGCATATAAATCAATTGTGGAGTTAATTATGGGAAGTAATTAGTAATTATATTGCATGTGATGTTTGTGAAACATTTTGAGGTGAGTAGTATCCTCTTAATGTTGATTTAATCATATTGAGGTGAGTAATTTGAGTAAGGAGGTGAGTAATATCCTCTTTAAATTGATTGAATAATGAGGTAAGTAATTCCTCATCATGAATGTGGATTGGTAGAGGTGAGTAATATCCTCCCTATTTTTTTTTTGGTAGAACAGTGAGGTGAGTAATATCCTCTGTTTGTGTTAATGGATAATGTAGACGAGTCATATCCTTACTATGTCTGATAATTCATAAGATTACCGTGGAATTAGAGTTCTTGAATATGGTATCATAACATTACCATGGACGTGGTTATATGACATTACTCATTTCATACTTAGGATTTGCATAGACATAAACACTAGACATAATTAAGCATAACATGACAATTGTATGGGCGGTTGTCACCATAACATAAACTCATGATATTACAATTGTATGGGCGATTGTGTAATTGAAGTGTTAACTTAATAATTTGTATAATTGTATAAAATGTTGGTATTGGAATACTTCTACTGAGAATTATGATTTCTCACCTCGTTTGTGTTGCCATGTAAATCCAAGTACAAGCTCTTCAAAAGGGAAGAAGAAGATGTATGAGGATTAGCATAATTTAGATACTGTTTTGGACTGAGCTTGTATATAGTTTATATTTGCTTAGTTTGTTTCAATTTATGTATAACAAGTATGCCTTTTTGTGGCAGTGATGTATATATATAACTGTTGGTATTGTGGCTCTCCATAATTTATTTATATGAATATTATGGATTTGGTTGATAGTGGTAGCATGGTCAATACTGAATATTCTTGTGTAGATCTAGTCTAACAGGATATCAGAATTGGGATGTTAAGTTCTACTTTAGAAGAAAAAATAAAAAGAGGGAAAGACGAGGAAATATGGTAGTTTGTGCAAAAGAAGAAAATTTTCCTTATTATTATAATTGCTTATTCTTAATTAGTTTTGATCTTTCTTTCTATGATTTCTCTCACTTTTGTGAATTCCTTATGCTTTCTTTGTTTGTTAGCCATAACATGTTAACCTCGTTACAACCTTATGAAAGACCTTTTGATCTCTTAGATGTGTACACTACATTAGTTGAAATAGGGATAATGTTTCGCCTATGGGATTTGGGAGTTCAATGAATTCATAGAGATATTAAGGGTTTCCTAATGTGTGTAAACTCATCCAAGATGTATAGATTCATGAGATTGGTTTGTGATGTCATACATAGTATAAGTTATTTGTATCTTTTTAAGCTTGAATGCATGATTGGATAATCCAACCCTTAGCACTTGAATGAACTATCATTGCATTGATCTTCTATAGGTTATCTTTTGAAATCTAGACTTGCAAATTCTTGTCACCTCAAAAGAAATATCCTTAGTTTTTGTTTTTTTTTCACTGATTAAGGACAAACAATTATTCAAATATAGGGGCATTTGATGTATAGGTGAAATACACACATCTTATACTTGATTTGATATAGATTTAGATGAATTTTTTGAGGATTTATGCTTCTTTATTAAATTCTCATTGGTAACTTATGATTGGCCTCTCTTTGTGTTTATATTCAAAAGAGATGTTTTTATATGATTTTATAAAGATTTAGTCAAGTTTATTCCAAAGGAGTTGAGTTCAGAATCAAGATCGCTAAGATTCACGAAATTCCAGTGGTGTTGGAAAGCTAATAAAGAGAGCTATAACTTTTATAAAGACAACTAAGACTGAATCCTACTCAAGAGATCCACACAGCCTGTGTAAGTTCACAGGGAGGGGGTATATGAGACATCAGGAAGTCACCAGTGTGCCACACACCCCCTCCCCCCGTGGGAAAGTCCCAAGCCACACAAAGAAGGGCGTGTGATGTTGCAAAAATCAAGATTCCTAAATTCAATAATTATTTTTCATTACTTGGGGACCAATTAAGGAGACTGAGTGAAGAATACACCTTTATTAGGGTAAATCTCCTATAAAAATACTAAGGATTGAAGATGCTTTTGGGAGATTAGAGAGGCAATGAGAATTGAAGAACAAAGGTTGGAGGCAAGATCAAGGGAGAAGAGACATCCATTGAAGACATCCTTATTTCTTTCTTTCTTCTTCTTCTACTTTTATTTTCTCTTATCTTATGATTAATTTATGGTTGTAAATCTATCTTTTAATCTTGTTTTGTGATTTAATTGCCATGTTTGGCTAAATCCTTCTTTTTTTAGATTAGGATGAAACTCTTTACTATATAATGTTGAATACTTTGTTTCTCTTTTTATTAATGAGATAATTATTGTTTTTTATTCTTTCTTAGTGTTTTTGTTGCTTAAGGTATATTGTGCACCATATTTGTATGATCTTAGGTATTAGGTGAATGATCGAGAGATGAAGTCTAATGCTTGATAATCTAAGAATTGAACTTGGGAATTAAGACCTAAAGATAGACTTGATCTTTCGAGGGTTAACGGAATATCACAGAACTTAATGGGTTTTAACTAATTTATTTTCTATGAGAATGAGATTGATTTAGTTTTAGCATATTTTAGGTGCCAAGAGATTGAACTTTAAATAATTTATGATAATTTACCTTAAAAACATAGTGAATCATTAATAAAGGAGAATCAATGTTCTTCATAATGGGTAATTATAGTAGATTCATAATCCTAGGGCTTTAATACTTGGTTGACCTCTATCTCTTTACTCTTGTTAGTTTTATTAGTTGTTTTATTGTTTTTTAATTTCTTTCAATTTATTTTATATTGTTATTTTTATTCACCTAAATAATTAAAGTTGTTGTAGTTTGGTAATCACACAATTCTCGAAGGAACGATATTCAACTTATCACTTTATTACTTGTTGACAACTCGTGTACTTGCAGAAAACTAACAACATTTACTCCCCTTAATGTTGGAGACACTTGTATCAAACATATAATCATAACCTTTCTTTGGGGACCCATTATGCTACGATGTGGTGGAACAATCATGATTATGTCGCACATATTAAAATTATTATACAAGAAATATTTGACTTCTGACTAATATCTAACTATAGAGGGGATGGTTTATAGTAAATTGTTGGCCTTATACCAATAACTGTTGCAGCAGTTAAAATAGCATACTCCTAAGTTAAATATGGAGTTTTGTTCTCATGAAATTATATCAGTATCAATTGGAGGCATATGAACACAAATAACAGGGTTTTCAATATTTATACTAATGGCTATACAATAATCACTAAAAGTATAATAAGTATATTCACTAGCATTATCAAGATATATAGTCTTAATTACATTATCTGAAAACTTTACTTTTAATTGAATAACTTTTGCAAGTAATCTCACAAATGTCAAATTATGAGTAATAATAAGTACACATGTGACCATCTTATAAATGTATTTATAAAAATCATGAAGGCCCATTTCACATGGTAAATTAATTGGTCACAAATATCACCTTGAATGGTGATGACCTTATAATTAATTTATATTGAAAACATTCGGCACATGAAAACCATTAGATTGAAGAATCTTCTAGTTCTTCAATGAATATTGATATGAATTTTCAATATTTTTTAATTATTAATACAAGATGTCTTAACTGGTCATACCAAATAATAATAAAAATCATTTGAACTTGGAAACTTAAGATTTACAAGAACATAATAAACTTTTGGTTTACTATGACATATACTTCAATTATACTCAAAGTGTAATATAAACAGGAATAAAAGTGGGCAATCTTTATAATATAGTTTTCTTACCCAAATTAATAATTCAATATTCCTCATACACAATCTCAATATGAAACTCATTTTGAATAATATCTTTGAAACTCAATAAGTTTCCTTTGTGACTTTATAGACAATAATAATTTTGGTTACTTCAAGTAACAAACATTAGCTTTTTTGGAGCTCTCAATCATCTCTATACTATTAATAAACTATATTAACATTAGCTTCTCCCATAATCTAAAATATTCAATGTCCTATGACTGAGAATCTTATAAATAGCTAGTATATATATATATATATATATATATATATATATATATATATATATATATATATAGTGCAATTTCTTACAAAATTATGAACTACTAATACATATTTCATAAGAATCAAGTATATATATATATATATATATATATATATATATATATATATATATATATATATATATATATATATATATAGTGCAATTTCTTACAAAATTATGAACTACTAATACATATTTCATAAGAATCAAGTATTGAAAAAACATATATAGTACACCTTTTGTCATTAGAGGGAACTTGAAGAAGAAGAAGAAGAAGAAGACAATGAAAGACTCTCCCAATTTTTTCTGAAATCCTTGTCTCGATACCATTGTTATAAGAGCACATTTGAGGCATGAGAAGTAGAAAGTATTTTCTCTAACTTAGCCTTATCAGTAATATTTTTTTTGCGCAATTTCAATTGAAAAATAATTCTAAAGATCGATTAGATCTTTATCATGATTATCATTTTTTTTATGATCATATTTATCTTTCAACTTATTTCAAAGATCGATCTTTTAGAGTAAGGTATTCACATTTCAATCCTTTATGAAGACGGTGATGAAAGAAAATCATTGTGTGAACAACCAATTTTGTCCGGGCCATTAAAATCTTTTAATTCAAAATAAAACAGTTTTTTTTGTTAAAACAAATTTTATTTTCTCCAATCTTTTACTTTGATCCAAATTTTTATTAGGCCCAAACATACAGTCCACCTTAGTCTAGATTTAAAAAAAAACACAGAAAGAAAAAAAAATCAGAAAAATAAAAGACATCACCAGGAACGGCAACCGCCATCACCCTCCAAACTCTAGCCTCCTCCAACAAGAACCCTACCTATCCATCAACATTCAAGACCAAGACACTAAGCAATCGAAGCACTCAATTTGTGCCTCTTGTACCTCTTTTAAATGGTAAGTTTCCTTTTTTGTTTTGATTGAAGCATCTAAAAGATTTGTTTTTCCATTTTGTCTTCCAATGACTAGGGAATCAGGGAGAATTTCTTGCTGGAAGAATGCAGATTCAACCCTATAAATCCCCAAGCAGACAACAAGCAACAAATACAAATTTAGTAGCGAACTCCTCACCATCATCACTAAACCATTTTCACCATTTCCCTTTACCATGATAGAAAATCACAACCACCTTCAAACACATCTTCACCTATAAACACCATCAAACTCTAACTTTTACCATCAACAAGCCAATAACCAACCCTACAAACTACCACTTTCCCCATCCTCAACCACCTAAACCCTTCAACATAACCTCTGCTGCAACACCAAAACACCCAAGCCACCTTCATCATCAACCCAACAAACACCAACATAAGACCCTCGCCATCCCTCTTTGGCCGCCACCCAAAGCCACCACTAGTTCCTTAGCCTTTGCCCAAGCCAGTCAAATCTCCACTAAGTCACAACCAAAACCCACACCCTACTGAATACCACACCAACTCGCGTCGCTTACCACCATTATCCTCCACGCGCCACCTACGCCGCCCACCCACGCATAGCCACCATTGTACCTTCACCACCAGTAGACCCACACCACTAGACCTAACAACCATCGCCCAACCAGGCACACCATCATGAGCCCCAAGTCGCTGTAACCACCATGTGGATCCACTCACTAAGCCGTTGTCCCAGTCGCCTAGATCACCCTGCCATGCTCCAATCCAGAATCACCGGATCCGCGAGCCACTGTGAACCCAAATCCGTGTCACTGCGACCTGCAAGTCGAATCTAGTACAACCACTGTCAACCGAACCTCCATTTGTCCAACTGCCACCACCATCCAGACACAAGTCTCTATCGCTGTTCTCGCTCTACTGCAACCCAACTTGGCACCTCCACCATTGCCCCAGTTCCTGCGCCATATGGGGATCATAGTCTCTTCCCTTATCTATCTGTTTGTTTATTTTTACTTTTTATTTTATTCTTTTATTTATGCTTTTGTTTGTTTTATTTTTACTTAGGCTAATTTTTTTTATTTGGTTTAAGAAGATGCTAATATAGGCCAAAAGACCATTAGTTTGTTTTATGTTTGTATTTTGGGTGAGTTTGTTTGCCTCTTGAGTTAATAATTGGGCTAACTTCTTTTTTTTTAAATAATTTTTTTAAAAAATAATTTGAATTATAAAATTTCATTTGATCGCAACAAACTCGATAACCAATGGGTGACATCTCTAGCATGATGTCGAGCTTCATCAATTCAAACCTTAACATGATTAACTAAGTTTGCGACAACTTTGTAATTTAAATTTTAAAAATAAAAAATGAAATCAATTTTTTAATTAAAATCAACCCAACACATAAGTACTTTTTAAAGAACTACGTGACTTTGAGTTTCTCATTACACCCAGGGGATACATAGGCGTGCAAGTCAAGCCAAAAATTAATTTTATTTAATTTAGTATTTCTTATTTTTTTATCTTATTTTACTTTGCTTTTCTTTTATTTTATTTGTTTTTATTAAAAGGGATAAAAATGAATATTTAAAAATTTTAAATAGTTGCATAATTATCTTATGGTAACCGTCTTAAGGTGAATGTATTAGGAGGGCTATAGGGTTAAGACTCCACCCTTCCCTATGCACAATTAGACTCTCGAATCTGAATTTTTGAACGTAGACCACTTTTCATAGGCTTTCCAATTTTTCCTAATAAAAAAATAAAATTGGTGACGACTCCTAAATTTTTTAATTTAAGTTATTATTCCACCGTGATTACGGTTGCAACAGATGGTAACTCCGCTGAGGATACTTGAGAGTTAAGCCTTTATAAGTTGGTTGTGTAAAATTTTGTGATCTTTGTATGTTTGTTTTACCTTTTTCTGTTTTTTGTTTTTTGTTTCGTACCTTTAAATTTTTGTTAATTATTTGGTTTATAGTGTTGACTATTTTATTATGCAAACCTTAGGGTAGAGAACCTATTGGAATTTGTGGTGTGTTTGCTTTGTTTTATAGGATATTGGTAGTTTTTAGGATTATATAGATTTGTACACTCCCTACACCCACTGCACCTACACGTTTATCATATACATTTGAGTGGGGCCTTATACCCAGCTCTGAGTGAAGCCTAAGTTAAGTAGAGGTTGCGTAGAGGTAGCTATTTTGGATGTACATCTTGTTTGGTTATCACAAAAGTCTCACCTAGAGTATGCATTTTTCATGAATGTCCCACACTTAGTGGTTTATCTACTGTTTGTAGTCAACATTGTTAAAAGAGACTTAGCTCTAGAGGCCTTTAGAATAGTAAAGCCACCCAATGAAAGTTTTCACGAATAAGAAATACATATAGATCCTTAGTATAGAAATCTCCAAGTTTAAGGCAATCTCATTAGGGTACAAAGGGAGCATACCTTTTGTTACCTTTAGATTTATCCATATCAAACACCTTGTGGGTTGTTTAGTCCTTAATGTGATGAACCATACTTGTGTTCCTCTTAGTGAAAAAAGTTTTTCCCTAAAGAGGAGGTGAGTCACTATTAAAGGGCCAACAACTCACTCACTCATTATTGCATTCCAAATCATCATACTTCACACCATATTTCTTTGAAAGCCATGCACTAAAAATTCTTATATTTGTTAGTTTGTTGGAGAACTATTGAAACTAAGTGCCTAAAGACTAGTAGTGAGTATCTTTGATTAATAATGGAAAGTGTCATGGGAACAGATCACAAGGATGCACTTTTGAAAAGGACCCTCACCAATTTCGCATCTCTGGGGGATTCGAAACCATTGCGTGACTAAGGAAAAAAGACACCAACCAAACCTAAGTTCATAACACATGGGCTCGAGCAAGGCTTGCAGCAATGGGCAGCTAAGAACGAAGGAAGAAATCAGAGTATGGAAGTCAATGAGGTGAAATGTAGGATGGATGAAATGACAGAGTCTTAAAGAAGAATGAAGGACATGTTTTTGGCCATAAGGGAGACCCTTACCTTGATTGGGGCAACTGGGGGTATAGGAGTGATTGGGCATATTCACGCCCACCAACTATCACTTCCATAAGGACAAACCCCAGGGTCACCACTGAGATGCCTTTTGTGGGAGGAACCTTGAATACTGCACCACTAGTGATTTCTATTGGAGAAGGGTATCGTTTGTCAGAGGATACTCGAAATAAGGTTCATGGTAACGCTGAACAACTATATATGTCCATCCTAGTGTCAACAGGATTTCCTGCTGGGATTGGTTATGCGGCAATTCAAAATTATAAGATGAAGGTAGAATGGATGGAAAGGACGGAAGAACAAATCAAAGCAATTAAGGGTCCTAGCACCTATGGTCCTCTTGGGATAAAAAAGTTGTGCTCCACTGCTAACATTGTCATACCAAAGGATTTTAAGGTTCTAGAACTCAACAAATGTGATGAGAGTACCAATCCCTTTTTTCACTTGAAAACATATATTACTAAAATGTCAATTTGGTTAAAGGATTGAAGGTTCCTTGTCAACTTCTTTCATGAAAATTTGATTGGCTCCACTTTGGAATGGTGTATCCAACAGGACCTTTTCAAAATCTCTTCTTGGGATGACTAGGCAAACCTATTTATAGGACAATATCGGTTCAACCTAGATACAACCCTAACTCGGGAACAATTGGGAACACTACAAAAGAAAAATAAAGAAATCTTGAAGCAGTATGCCCAAAGGTGAAGAGCTCTCGTAGCACAAGTTCAGCCACCATTGACGTTGATAGAAATGTGCTCATATTTTCTGGGAACTTTGGGAGCTCCCTATGTTAAGACAGTGATAAGTACTGCTTATCGAGACTTTGCTGAATTAATAGTTGTCGGAGAGATGATTGAAATTCTGGTAAAAACTAGCAAATTGCTAACTAACAATAATGAATGTGGTTTCAAGAAGGAGTTTCCCCCTAAGAGAAAGGAGTTAGAAGTGAGCTACGTACAAAACCAATAACATTCGCAACCCTACTATCTATCATGTTACCTTGCCTACCGAGCCCATTCATATAACCTAAACCCTTACCTTCCTTTTCAAGCTCTTCCACCCACTCCTTCAGCTTACTAAACCTCATACCAAGTCAACAATGTTCCCTTGCAGTGTCCATATATCCCAACCCGTCCTATCTATACCAATCGTTCTCAAGAAACTCGAAACCTATAAATAATTGGCGATCTGAGGTGTTAATTGAAGTGATTGGCATAAAATAATTGTTTAGTCATGATGCTATCTTAGACTTTTGTGATGTTGGACTTATGTTAACTTTCTTGAAGCATTAATATAATGACTTTATGTGGATTTTAGCATACCTTATTTTCTTTCATTTTCATCATATTGTCTTTGTTGACATTTATTCTCTTTTGTTTATTCAAAGTGTCTTCCTTGTATTTGTACCTCATTGGACTCAATTCTTGGCAATTCTCAGTTTGATAGATGTCAATAGTCATAAAGTCCATGTGTGCAAATGCCTTTTGCAAAATAAAAAATAAAAAAACAAAAACAAAAAAAAAAAGAAAAAAAAGAATGAAAAAGAAAAAACTAAAAGGGAGCAAATAAGTAATCACTTGGTGTGCACTATCTTTTTGTCTTAAAATTAAAGTTTTGAAAATAAGCAATCATGATTTGAAAATGAACATTGATCAACTTGCTCTATCCTTTACAAAAGTTTTATCATCTTTATTATCCTTTGTTACCCCCTTTTTGAGCTTGAAAAATTTCTTTAAAGAATCTTGGATAAGGATCACCCCTCCAATAGGGAGTTAGCATAAAGTAAAAGAGGGTGATTTCTGTTAAAAAAAAAAGGAAGAAGTAGAAGAAGAAAATGAAAAAGAAAATAAAAGGAAAAGGAAAAAAGGAAGAATATGACGAAAAATGAAATGGTTTATAACAAAGGCAAATGATAAAGTGAGAAAGGGAAAATAATTTGTGCTCTTGATAATGCCAAAGTCAATTGATGAGGCTTATTAAAAATCCTTAATCTCATTCAACCCTTAAACATTTGTTTGAGCCTTATATCTTTCCTTTCACAACCCTTAACCTTGACCATGTTACAAGCCTTAAAAAGTCCATTTTGATTAATGAAGGGTTATTGTTATTTTCGTTAACTTTAATTTCAAGACAAAAGGTTTGTACTCTTCCGAGCTTTTAATTTCTTGATCTAGGTAAAAAAAGAAGAAGAAAATGAAGAGGAGGAGATACTTTTTGACCCTACACTATGACAAATCTTTTAGTTTAATTTGGCACTACACTGGAATAAGTTTCTACCCTGTCCAATTTGACTCTAAACTGGGGCAACTTTTTTCTTTTCCCTGGTTCAATTTGACTTACACTGGGACAAGTTTCTACCCTATTCAATTCAGTCATAAACTAGGGCAAACTTAAACTGTGATCAATGGAAGAAATTGTGTCACTAGCAGTCCATGGTTATAATGAACATATGAGAATTAAGACCGATCTAATGGGAACAAAGGAAACCTAACCGGGGCAATTACCTTTCACTTTGTCTTCATATCATCCTTTATACTATTTGTCTCTTTTAGTGCCTTTATATGATTGTGAACGTTTAAATCAATGGAAACATTTTTTCTTCTTTTCCTTTCTTTATTATGTTATTCTTTGTTTCATTTCTTTCTTTTATACATGTGAAACCAATCATGTTTATTATAAAATGCTTTGATAAAAGGGAATATAAATTTAGTATCATTGATTTAATAATTTAATGGTAATCCTCCAATTAACAAGTTGGATCAAGAATGGGTTAGAAGTTTTAATTGAGGGAAGAAAACTAGACCTACCCCTATGCAATCTGTAATCTGCAATCCTAGAAGAAGGAGAAGGACCGTGTGCCTAATAAGCAAACTCAGAAGTAAAGATACCCAATGTTTGAAGATCTCAAAGAAATTTATACAAGTTGATAAGCCCTAGTTTGTGAGAGCTTGCGTCTGAGTTTGATGGATCAAAATTTTTTGAGGAAGCAATTAGCATCTAGTACGCAAATAAAAGATATTGACATGATATTTTCAATTTATTATCATGATCTTTAGATTTTGAGTTGTAAGAATGAACATCGCAATATCTTTTCGTGATCGAAAGTCAATGAGCTGCAACAACTAGTGAAAGTTACTTCTTTGGCTTTTACGCCAAGCTTCACTATAAAAGAACAACCAAAGTATAAAAAAAAACAAAGAGAAGAAAAAGCCCATTAGACCGAAAACATGCAAAGAGAGGTCTAAGTAGAAGTTAAGGCACATCTCAAGAGTTTGTTTGGAACTCACCAAAAGGCTTACACTGGGGCAAATTAGAATGACTTATACTGGGGCAAGTTGGAATTCAAATGGCTTACACTAGGGTAATTTTATTTTCAAATGACCATATTGGGGCAAAATTCCTAAGAACAGAGCCAGAACAGAAGCATCAGAGATAATGATTACTTAGTAAATTGTCACAAGAAATCAATTGACAGAAAATCAAGGAACAAATATTGGAGAAATTTTTTTTTGCAAGGACCAAGTAGCTCCAAGCAAGGGTTCGCAATAAGAGATGCTCATCTCACTGCCCAATGTCTTTTAAATTTTGGGATACAACAACCCAATGTCTTTTAAATTTCGAGACATAGTAGCCCAATGTCTTTTAAATTTTGGGACACAATTGCCCACTGTCTTTTAAATATTTGGACATAGTAGCCTAATGTCTTTTAAATTTTGGAACACAAAAGCTAATGTCTTTTAAATTTTAGGACACAGTAGCCCAATGTCTTTTGAATTTTGGGACATAGTAACCCACTATCTTTTAAATTTTAGGACACATAAGCCCACTGTCTTTTAAATTTTGGGACACAATAGCCCATTGACTTTTAATTTTTAGGACACAATAGCCTACTGTCTTTTAAACTTAGAGACATAGAAGCCCACTATCTTTAAATTCAGGACACAGAACACATTAGCCCATCGACTTTTAAATTTCGGGACACAGTAACCCACTGTTTTTAAATTTTGGGATGCAATAGCCTATTGTCTTATAAATTTCGGGGCATAGCAACCCATTGTCTTTTAAATTTTGGGACACAGAAGCCCAATGTCTTTTAAATTTCAGGACACAGAAGCCCGCTATCTTTTAACTTTTGGGACAAAGTAGCTCACTGTCTTTTAAATTTCAAGACACAGTAGCCCATTGTCTTTTAAATTTCTAGACACAAAAGTTTACTGTCTTTTAAATTTTGAGACACAGTAGCCTTCTATCTTTTAAATTTTAAGACACAGTAGTCCATTGTCTTTTAAATTTTGGGACACAGAAGCCCAATGTCTTTTAAATTTTGGGACACAGAAACCTGATGTCTTTTAAATTTCGGGACACAGAAGTCCATTGTCATTTAAATTACAGGCCAAGATCATTATCTTTTAGATTTTGGGTCATAAGATAACCCAATGTCATTTAAGCTCTTGTTTTTAATAAACTTTTTTTTATCAATAAATGTCAATTGAGCTGTGACAACTTGTTAACGAGGTGATGACGTCTCTGGCTATACATTGAGTCTTGCTTTTGGAGGATTAATTGAGTGGTGATAGTTTGTTAATCCAGTAACTAACCTGCTAATTTTCAATTAGTATTTTTGCCTTGTCCATTCACATCATCCTATGCATGGTCAGACAAATTTTAAGTTCAAGTCTTTATTCGTTTCTTACAATGATAATATGAAAAACTACAGTTATTCATAGTCTGTAGTAAGAAATAAGTAAATAGGGACAATGGTGAACACCTAATTTTTTTCGGGTCATTAAGATCTTTTAATTTAGAATAAAATAAAAAAGTATTATTAAAACAAATTTTATTTTGTCCAATTTGATCTAAATTTTCATTAGGCCTAAACATACAACCCACCTTAGTCTAGATTTCAAAAAATAAAAATAAAAAAAAAGAATAGAAAGAAAAAAAATAGAAAAATAAAAGAAGACACCACCAGGAATGACATCCACCATCACCTTCCAAACCCTAGCCTCCTCCAACAAGAATCCTAGCCATCCATCAACATTAGAGACTAAGACACCAAGCAATCAAAGTACCCAATTTGTACCTCTTGTACCCCTTTTAAATGGTAAGTTTCTTTTTTTTTTTTTTTGTTTCGATTGAAGCATCTGAGAGATTTGTTTTTCAATTTTGTCTTCTAATCACCAGCGAATCAAGGAGAATTTTTTGCTGGAAGAATGCAGATTCAACCCTATAAATCCCCAAGTAGACAGCATGCAACAAATACAAATTGAGTAGCGAACTCCTCACCATCATCACCAAACCATTTTCAGCACTTCCCTTCACCATAACAGAAAACCACAACCACCTGCAAATACACCTTCACCCATAAACACCATTAAACTCTAAGTTTCACCATCAACAAGCCAACAACCAACCCCGCAAACTATCATTTTCCCCATCTTGAACCACCTAAATTAACCTTCATCATAACCACCGCTACAACACCAAAACACCTAAGCCACCTTCATCATCAACCAAACAAACACTAACACAAGAACCCTCGTTGTCCTTCTCTTGGCCGCCACCCAAAGCCACCATTGGTTCCTTAGCCTCTGCCCAAGCCAGTTAAATCTCCACCAAGTCACAACTAGAACCCACACCTTACCGGATACCACACTACCTCATGCCGTACGCCATCGCTATCCTCCACGAGTTACCTATGTCACCCACCTACACAGAGCCACCGTTTTACTTTCACCACTAGTTAGAGCCGTCAAAATGGGCCAAACCCAATGGGCCGATGCGAATAGCCCGACAAAATAGATGGGTTGGGCTAGTAAAATGCTAGTCCGAAACTTACATAGCCCGATCTGGCCCGGCTCGAATACATTACATAAGGCTGGGCTAGGCTAGCAAAATGTTAGCCTGAAACTTACATGGCCTGATCTGGCTCGACACGAAAATGGCCTGGCCCGTTTTGACAACTCTACCACCAGTAGACCCACACCACCAGACCTTGCAACCACCACCCAACTAGGCATACTACTGCAAGCCCTAAGTCGCTGCAACCACCACGCATATCCGCTCACCAAGTCATTGTCCCAGTTGCCTAGATCGCCCTGCCACGCTCCAAACTAGAACCACCGGATCCGTGTGCCACCGTGAACCCAGATCCGCCTCACTGCGACCCGCGAGTCGAATTCAGAACAACCACCGTCAATCGAACCACCATCCGTCCAATCGCCACCACGTCGTCGCACGTCCGCCCAAGACGTAGGTCTTTGTTTCTGTTTTGGCTCTACCGCAACCTAACTTGGCACCTCCACCATCGCCCTTGTTCTTACGCCATACGGGGATCAGAGTCTCTTCCCTTATCTCTCTATTTCTTTATTTTTTTCTTTTTATTGTAGTCTTTTATTTATGCTTTTGTTTTTTTTTTTCACTTAGGCTAATTTTTTTTATTTGGTTTAAGAAGATGCTAATATGGGCTAGAAGCCCATCAATTTGTTTTATGTCTGTATTTTGGGTGAGTTTGTTTGCCTCTTAAGTTAATAATTAGGCCAGCTTCTTTTTTTTTTAATGATTTTTAAAATAATTTTAATTATAAAATTTCATTTCATCGCAACAAACTCGATAATCAATGGGTGATGTCTCTAGCGTGATGCCGAGCTTAACCAATTCAAACCTTGACAGGATTAACTAAATCGCGACTACTTGTTAATTCAAAATTTCAAAATAAAAAATTAAAATGATTTTTTAATTAAAATTAACCCAACACATAAGTTCTTTTTAAAGAATTGTGTGGTTTTAAGTTTTTCATTGCACCAAGGGATATGTAGGTGCTCAAGTCAAGCTGAAAATTAATTTTACTTAATTTAGTAATTCTTATTTTACTTTGCTTTTATTTTATTATATTTGGTTTTATTAAAAAGGGTAAAAATGAATATTTAAAGATTTTAAATAGTTACATAATTATCTTAGGGTAATCGTCTTAAAATAGATGTATTAAGGGTGCTGTGGGGTTAAGTCTCTACCATTCTTTATACATAATTAGACTTCTAAATTTAAATTTTTAAACGTAGATCATTTTTTTTTAATTTTTTAAATTTTTTTAATAAAAAATAAAATTAATGATAATTCCTAAATTTTTTAATTTAAGTTATTATTTTAGCGCAATCATGATTGCGTCGCATTGCTTTTAGCATAATCTTGCAATGTCTCTTGATTTGATTGTATTTCCAGGACTCATATAGAGTTCATATAAATTTCAACCTTGGTCTAAATGTCTAGTTTTTCAACTATACAATAATTTTTCATATAAATATTGACTAAGGAAAATCATTGATATGCGTATAATTCTGCAGGGATGCTTAATTTGATTTCTTTCTGTGTATAATATCAAAATCAATCAAACACGATATGCAGTTTCTTCCATTATTTATGGATAAGGCAAAATCGTTAGTTTAAGAGTCTTTCACAATTAATGATCATGAATGGAATAGAAAAGATATTTCATATAAAAAAGAACTTGAAGAAAGCCATAATGAAAAAAGGACTCACCAATTAGATTATTTCATAAAGAGAAAAGAAAACATTACTCTTTTAATAAAACCTCTATGTTGATCAAGTTGTCATTCATATGATAGAGATTAATGTCGATAAAGTATTATAAAATAATTGTAAAAAAGTTAAGAGACAAAGAAGAATTACAGAAAAAAATAAAGAAAGTAAATGAGGTAACTAATTAATATCAAAATGTGTGTAATAGTAGGTACCCAAGGGGTTTGTATAATCTAAAGGTGAGATATTCAAAACTAAAATTAATCCTTGTCTAATACAAGTCTCTCTATATTTTAATCATAATTTAAATGATAAGTTCAAATATAAATCATGATAAGATACAATTGGATATCCACTTTCATAACACTGCCACTATTATACATATTTATTAAAATCATTTATAAAGATTTGATGTTACATTGTTTTTTGTTTGAAAAAAATTACATATAATTTAATACACTTGCATATTTATTATTTTTCATATAAATTAATGTTTTAGATGAATTTTTTTATATAAATTATATTATTATTATTATTATAAAGTGAATACAACAAATTTATCAATAAATGATGGCAAAGTAGGACTCATTTATAGCATAAAAAAATGAAACGTACAAATGCATTATAAAATTACATTTATAACCAAATAGATTCGCAAAAAAAATTCTAAATAATAGCAAGCAGAGGGAGTAAATATAAATTTGCTCAGTCCTCGGCGCAATTCGTCTCTTAGGAATTGGATTATCTGTAAATTTCTTATAAATATACGTTGAGTTCAAAAATCTGCTCTAATCATAGACTAAATCACTCTTTCCATATATATATAGAGAATTTACTTACACTTAATATAAATAAAAAATTTTATACTTAATTTTATATTATTTATTTTATTTTAATTTTATGATTATTATTTATCTAACTAAATAATTATATAATTAAAATAAAATATAAGATATATGATTGAATGTAATTTTTTTTATTTACACTAAGTGTAAATAAATTCTCTTCTATATATATATGTGTGTGACATATTAAAAAAAAAATTAATGTGAGAAAAAAATAAATTTTGATTATATAATTATATATAAATATTTAAAATTAAAAATTATTTAAAAATTATATAATCATTTAAAAAATTACTTATATTTATATTTTAATCTTTATTAATTATATAAAATATAATAATCAAAATTTATTTCTTTTATTAAATATTTTTTTACTAAATATACTATATATATATATATATATATATATATATATAGGGAAGATCGATTTACACTAGTGTAAGTTTTTTTGACTTACACTTATTTTCAATCATTAGATCCACTTTTATCTAATGATTGAAATTATTTCGTTAAAAATAACTATTAAATAAAAATAAATCTAACAACTAAAAATAAATATAAATAAAAAAAAAATTTATATTAATATAAATTAATCCTAACTCATTCATATATATATATTTGTTCAAATTCTTATTCGTGGCCCATCACTACACACCTAAATGGACCACCCATCCCCACTTCATTGGACACCGACCTGTTCTTATTATTTATTTATTTATTTTTAAGACTACATAAACCACTTCGCTCTCTTTCTCTGAAACCAAAAAAAGAAAAGAATATCCGCATATAAAATCCAAATGGCTATAGTCCGAATTAACCGTAGTTAAACACTTAACAAACACTCCATCTTTTTACTTTTTCTTTTTCTTTTTATTTTATTTTTATAATATTATTAAGCCATTAATTAATAAAAAAAAGCAACTATTAGCGTGTGGACCCTCACTCCCTATTCCGCCTATAAATGCACCCCAAAATCACTGCCAAGAGTTTTCAAGCCCCAACACTCCAACGCCGGAGGAACACACTCCCTCCTTCCTCCTCGCTCTTCAGTTCTCTCTTTTTCTCTGGAATCTTCGAACCTTCTTTCGTTTCCAGTTAACTCGCCCAACTCACTGAGTCACGAGAAAGAGTCATGAAATCCAAACCCGGCCACACTATCAAGTTCCTCTGTAGCTACGGCGGCAAGATCATTCCACGCGCCACCGACGGCGAGCTCCGCTACGTCGGCGGCCACACCAGAGTACTCACTGTTGACCGTTGCATTTCGTTCTCAGGTTCGCTCCTTCGTTTTCTTTCACTCTCGAATATCTCTCTTTCTATATTTCTCGTTTTTTTTTTTCACTTTTTGGTTTGTTCGTTAACCGATTCGTGCTGTGTGCGTTTCTCGTTGTGCAGAATTGATGGTGAAACTTGGAGAGTTGTGCGGTTCCTCTGTGACCTTACGGTGCCAATTGCCCAACGGAGACTTTGAGACGTTGATTTCAGTCACCTGCGACGAAGATTTGGCGAACATAATCGAGGAATACGATCGAACCTCGTCGAAATTACCTCATCCGTTGAAGATCAGAGCCGTTCTTTCGCCGCCGAAATCGCTCAAGAAAGTGTCTCCTGCTCCGTCGTCTTCCTCCAGCGCCAGTCACTCTCCGTCCAGATCGACACACACCTCCGCCGAATCGCTGCCGTATGCGGCGTTGGCGTACCGCGTCGCACGCCACCATTGCTCTCCTCCGTCGCCGGTGCCGGTCGGGTATCCGATCGGCCTTCGTAACGGCTCCTCGAAAACGTGTTGCTACAACGGCCAGTTCGAGGGAGGCCCTAGGTTCCTGTATTGTGGGCCTCACTGCAATAACTTCTGCCACTGAAGCGTAGCGAACCCATATATATATATATACACAGTAAATACGAGGAACAAAATCACAAATACGAAGCTGATTCTTCAATATATGATGATGAAAAATATCACAGGACCCAGAAAAAAAAAGTAAAAAAAGAAAAAGAAAAATTGAGAGAGATGAGCGGGCTATGAAATACGGAGGTTTTTTTTATTTGATTTTGATTAATTTTCGGATCTGGTTGAGGTTCTAATTTTGAATTGAGCCTGTATTCTTTCTTGGACTTGGTGGATGGGACTCCTTTTTAACAGTTAAGGTTCCGTTAACTGCCGTCTAATGCAGACTCAATTTTTTGTGACGTGTCCTGTGCCGTGCCACTTTAGGTAGTTTTGATTCCGTTCAGTTGTTCACACAAGTCACAGGTCGTTTTGTGTGTTCATTGTGGCACCTGACTCGTTCAACTTTCATATTTGATTATTAAACGGGTAAGATTCCCTTAAATTTGTTGGTCAAATTAATGAGATTATTCTTGTTGATTTGTGTTATTATTATTATTATATTATTAGTATTATTATTAGTATTATTGTACTAATCTTTTGTGTGACCCTGTGGACTACTATTCTTCCAATTTGCAGGTCAATAAAAGGGGGATGTGGGGGATAGAGACATGATATGGTACCCGTAATGTGTTGGACTTGGAGTAAGAGGACAAAAGTTTGAAGCTTCTTGAGAATGGGAAGACAACTTGTCTAACAGTGCAGGTTCAGTGGATTAAGGAACTTGAATATTTTTTAATTATGAAAGATACACGACATAAATGTGGAGACCAGCTAAGAAAGAGAAAGAGATACCATAAACTTTAAATTGAATTGCAAAAAATATTTCTTCAAACACATTTACTAAAAAAACATATAGTGCAATGTTATTGATGACCGAAAGTCGAAACAGATAGCCGCGGGTGGAGCAAGTTGGCTAGTTACTTGATACTATCACATTATTGAGGCATATTTTTTGGTAGCCTTCTGTGGGTTCAACGGCTTGATTTTATATGATTGGACGAAGTTGATGAATGGAATTGTTAAATAACAGAAGCTTGGAAGAATCAGCCCTACCCTTGGAATGTAGTAGGAGATTCAAAATAAATATTATTAAAATATACATGGATAAAAAAATACAAATTAAATATTATTAAAATATACATGGATAACAAAAGAAAAAAAATAATAAAATAAAATAAATTTATGTGTATAAAAATAATACTATTAAAATAAATTTTTATTTAAATATTTAATTATATTTCAAAAAATTAATCTCTTATAAGAGATATTTTAAAAAAAAATATCAAACAAAACAAATCAAATTTATAAGATACTTGTAGTTTTATATATATATATATATATATATATATATATACATAAAAAACGACACAAGCCGAGGAGCCTATAAAAAATGCAAGCCAAGGTCCAACCAATTATCCAAGGGGGGGACCTCACTTTGTGTGCTCCCTTTCACTAACAGCATTTCCACTTTTATTATCACTTCCCATACTGATAAAAATTTGGTTGAGGTTAAATTCAAAACTTATTAATACTACTTAGATGACGTTAATTTTGAACATGAAATCAACTAATTATATATATAATAAAATCACATTGACTTGGTCACAAAGTTATATACAATGTTATACTTTTTTAAATTATTAATTATGATAAATTTAATAATTAAGTGTAAAATCATTATTGAATATAAAACTAAAATTCACTAATTAAAAATTTGCTGAAACTCAAGTTTGATTAGATTCGAGCTGAACTCGAATATCAAGTGCTCGTGCTGGGCTCAGGTCTATTGCAACCTTAAGTCCAACCTTAGGAGTGGCTTGTCGAGTCAAATGCATATCAGATGTTATTCATCTTAGAGGCTATTGTCATTAGGGAGGGGGTATCCTTTGTGTGGAGATGACTTTTTAGAGTTGCGTGTGGAAGGGAACACTAATGAGGGAATAGCAAGTCTATTGAGAAAAATGAAGAAACGCAGTAGTATGGAACTCCAATTGCTTGACACAATTAAAGTGTTGAGAATTTTCTTGGGCATATGTGATGTTTTGGTACACGAAATCTGAATGAAGTGGAATAGGTTAAAACTGGTTGAATAGGAGAATTTAAGAAATGAATCTCTCAATTGCATTCAATCATCAAGTTTGGCTTATATATAAGTATATAATGACTAATCACCTCTAACAAAATGTAACTAACTTTTGGAGGGAAAAAGAGCTAACCAATCTAACTGTCTAACTAATCTAATTCTCAACTAGCAATAAAGATACTTAAAGATAATGAAATTACAAATACAGGAGCAAACACATGAAATACAACATGTCATAATACTTCCCCTCAAGGTGGGAAGTAAATGTCCGTAGTTCCCAACTTGGACAGTAGATGATGAAATAGTAGAGCTTGAACTAGTTTGGTCAGAAGATCAGCCAACTGATATTGAGACTTCATAGGTACTAATTTTAGGTGTTGAAGAATTAGGTTTAGGACTAGGAAATAAGAAAAAAAGAGAGATATGGTTGTACACTGAGAATATTATTGACAGATGTGATGTACTACAATGTAAAATGAAGTGATATAATGTGATACAAAAGACAAAACAATAACCCTTATTTATACTAAACTTTATCCATAATCAAATAAGGAAATAGTTCAAGAAATATAATGAGATCAAGAAATAACTCTTAAGATTGTTTCCTTAATTAGATGACTAATTGATTCCACAATATATTCTAAGAATCATCTAAGATATCTTAAAGATACTCTAAATATATTTTAACACTCCCTCTCAAGCTAAGCTTTAACTTGTTATAATTAAACACACCAAAAAGAAAATAAAACAAATATATAGCGTGCCAAAAGAAACTAAACTACATGAACGAAGCTAATAGGCTCAAACTACATTTGGAATGGAACCAATCTGCATATGAGAAAAACTACAATGTGAATGGAGCCAAACTGCATCTGGAATGGAACCAATCTGCATTTGGGAAATCACAACTGCAATGGAGCCAATCTTTTAGGTTGGAACAAATGGAGACGAAGCTAATCTTTCACACTAGAACAATAGAGATAGAGCCAATCTTTTAGGCTGGATCAGATGAAACTGATTGAGGCCAATATTTCAGGTTGGATCAGATGGAACTAATCAAAAGTGTAGCAGAGGAGTACAACGGAGGAGCAGTCTATCAACAAATTGATTGAGACTAGAAGCTAACATATCAAGACTCAAAAAGAGGAGGTTGAGAGGAGACAAAGATGAGGAAAACAACAAAACTAAAATCTGGGCTAGATGATGTAACACCTCAAATTTCCTAACTAGTTGACAGTAATTTTGACAGTTAACAAAATTCTACTATTTAGTGATTTCTGTGTACTATAAAATTATTTTGTGTATTTCGTCAGCGTATTTGATCGTTTTGAGTGATTTACTTCGTGTCAAGAAAATAATAATTTTTGGGTCGGGGGAAAATCTTTATGTATTTATTTCTCTTGATTGTTCATTATTTTTAACAATCTGACTTGATTTTCATAAGTTTTATAATATTTGTGATTTTTGTGGATGATTATAAATTTTTATATTTCTCTGATTGTTTTTGGGCTGTTTGTGGGCCTAGGTGGCCTTACGTGGCTCCAGGTGGGTCTCACAAAGTGAAAATTTTTCTACGTATAGAAAAATTTGTACTATTTATACGGAGACATGGGATCTTACTAAACCTGAATCCGGAAACAGTTTTTTAAATTTTTTTTTATTGTGTTTTGTACTGTGTTTAATTATCGGGCGATAAAAATACAATAAATATATTCTTTCGTGGGGTTATAGCAGATAAAAATAGAAATTATACTGCTTAAGTCAACGATAGTGGTTATGACAACTTTTGACGGACCAATAGGAAATAAGTTTAATTCTTTTGACGGACCAATAGGAAGCAAGTCTAATATTGAAGACTTTGATATCAACTGTCGATTTAATCAACGGTGTGGGATTAGTCTAAGAAAATGGCTATGACTATTTATAACCATTGGATTTAAATTTAGATCAAGGGTGGAGATTTGGTCTTACAAAGTGGCTAGGACCATTTGTGACCGTTGGATTTGGATTTAATCAACGGTGAGGATGGATCATTTATGACTATTGGATTTGGATTTAATCAATAGTGGAGATTTGGTCTTCTAAAATGGCTAAGACTAATTATGATCCTTAGATTAAAAGTAAAAAAGAGTAATCTTGACCTTTTATTTTTGAAGATGCATCTAATGGCTAGGATTTCAAGAAGGAAAAATCTAATGGCCTAGATTAAGTCTTCTAATTAAAAGTTTACCTTAATCCTAACCATTGATCTAATCAATTGCTTAAATGGCTCTAAATGGTGGCTGGAAAAGATGATAACATTATGGAATGCATGGATGGAGGGGGGGGGGACGATTTTTGTGTTGTTTAGGAGCTTAAGGAAAAAGTTTGAAGACATTATTAGATGTCTTGGTCAATTATGCATCATTATTGATTATTTGCACTCTTAGGAGAATGCATGGAGGGGGGGACGATTTTGGTGCAAGCTTAAGCCTTAGATAGCTTTCAAGACCATTATTAGTTGTCTTGATCACTTATTGATCATTCTTGATCATTTCCTAAAGCAAAGCTCTTCAAAAAAAATTTCTCTCCTTCTCCTTCAAGCTAGCTCACGGCCATGACCTCTAAATCTACCCTCCATCACTCAAAAATTTTATCCAACCTTATTTCTTGAATCCTTACCTTATTCTAAGAACATCTCTAGTTATGAGTTTTTACCAAATCATTCATTTTGAGCTTCAAATCCAAGCTTCAAGTTTCTATCATAAAGGGTAAAGTTCATATTTCTTCACCCAATCTTTTAGTTTTGATTTTCTAAGCCATGCTTGAACCATGGTTTACCTATTCTTTTACTTGTTATTGATTTTAAGATTTGTTTATGATTTTTAGGGATTTTTCCAAAGAGCTCTACGAAATTGGTGGAAGGAAAACTAAGTGTTTTCACTTCATTCTTTATCTTAACCAAGTCTAAGAAGCCTTTCTCTCACAAAAATCAAAAACTCCAACCTTGTTTTTCAAGAGGAATTTCAGCCATACCACCTAAAATCACCATCCAATCTCTTTTAATTTTATCCAACTATAGATCTTGAATCTACATGATATTCTAAGCAACTTTCATGTTGGAGACTTTCTCTAAATCATTCATCTTCAACCTTGTTCTTCGAGCTAAAGATTGAAGCTTTATTGGTGAAGTTTATTAATCTTCACTTTTCTTTTGATTTTTAAGGTTCTAAGCCATGTTTGATCCATGGTTTATCTTGTTCAAGTTTGATTTACTAATAAATATATGTTTTGTTTTGTATTTGAGAAGCCCTTGGTGGTGAAGGACTTGGAAAGAGAAGCAAAACAAGGAGCTTTTGAGGATCTTCAAGAGGTAAGAGGGAGATTCATCTCACCAACCAAGTATGGTGGTGAGAGATGGTTTGTGTATTTGATGGATGGTTAATCCATGTGAGGATTCATATTCATGGTCATGTAATAATTTGTGTATGTTTATGTGCTTTGATTATTTGCCTATGCTTGGCATGATATGCATGATTTATTACTTTGATTATAGCATGTTTGTGATATATATTTGAATATGTATATGGATGCCATTATTTGATGATGAAAAGGAAATGGATTTTTGGTTCCAAAGACCAAGAGGATTTCGGCCAAGACACCTCAAAATAAGTGTTTATAAATTAATATTTTCATAAATGATAAAATTGGATGATTAGAAAAGTAAGGAAAATAAACAAAGGGTTTGTTTTTCAAGAAGTTTTCACGATTTTTGGAAGGATGTTTTTGAATCAAAAGATTCTAAGTATTTTATTAATCACGAGTTTTAAATAAAAAGAGCAATGAGTTGTTAATTTTAAAGATTTGCAAAGAAAGTGAAAAATGAAAATGAACAAATGATTTGATTTTAAAGACCATGAGTCTCACGGTTTTGTTAAAGAATTTTTAATGGTGTTGTTTGTGTAAAACCATATCAACTTAAAAGGAAAAGTATTTGATGGCTTCAATGGCCAAAGACTCCATGGTGTTTGCACTACAAGAAATTTCAGATTTAGAGACGAAAAAATTCCGTTTCTAAAAAGCCAAAATTCTGTCTCTAAAAATTTAGAGACAAAATTAGAGACGGAAATTCATCCATCGGTAAAAGTGGCATCGCTAATAGTTTAGAGATGGAAAGTTAGTTCCGTCTCTAAATTAGAGACAGACTTTTTATTTAGAGACGGAAATATTCCGTGTCTAAATTAGAGACAAATATTTATTTCTGTCTCTAAATTAGAGACAGAACTAAGTTTCCGTCTCTAAATCAGAGACGGAACTAATTTTCCGTCTCTAAATCAGAGACGAAACTAATTTTCCGTCTCTAAATTAGAGATGGAAATAAATATATGTCTCTAATTTAGAGACAGATATATATTTCTGTCTCTAATTTAGAAACAGAATGTTTCCGTCTCTCAATAAAAAAATCCCTCTCTAATTTGCAAAATTAATATTAGAGACAGAAAACTGCCGTCTCTAATTCCGTCTCTAATTTCCAAATTAGGGACTAAAAAATAACCGTCCCTTTTAATACTTGTTTTTTGTAACTAACCTGATCGAACTATCACAATAAATCATTTAGCAGCAAAAATCACAATTCATATCATCACAAATTTTCATACCAAAATACAAATGAATAATTATCATTACAAATATTTATGTAACTACAAATATTTAAATTAACAATGAAAATATAAAAATAAACTTAATCACAAATTTAAGTCATCATAATTTGCATCATCGTCACCCTCATCATGGTCATTCTCTTCTCTAGGTGCAGGATGAGATGGCTCAGGCTGTGAAGTTGCAGGTGATGGCATTCTAAATTGACTACCCACAAGAAGAGTCCTAAACCTCTCCTCCCATTGATCCATTTTCTGTCTCATCATGTTCTGTTCTTGTTCCATCTTCTTTTGTTCTTATTCCATCTTCTGTCTCATCATGTCTTGCTCAATATTTTTTTGATGGAGTTCATCAGTTAAAGCCTGAATTTTAGCCTGCATTGCAATAATCTCTGTTGGTGATACTCCATTAATGGAAGAGATGGAGGGAGTGGAGGAAGATCCAACAACATTAGTTGCTTGTGAACCCAATCCGTAGATACGCCCTTTCTTGTTGGGACCTCCAACAACATCCAAGTAGATACTGTTAGTTGAATCTTGACTGTTACTACCTTCACCATTCTGAGATTGCAACTCAGTCATCCGTCTTTCATACTCTTCCTAAAAAGTAGTTATAAGACACTTGTACTTGAAACTTGATGTAACTTAAATGCTAAGTTATGATTACTGCAATCTTTGCTGCTTCCGAAGTGATATACTCTTCTGAATTATCCTTGACTCTGTGCAGCCACTTGTAAACCTCAAAAAAGCTTGGCTCCCTGGACATCTGATTCGCCTTAACAGGACCCTGGAGACTTATCTCAGGTGTTTCTGTTCCGAGCAACCAAAGTCTTGGGCAGGATTTATACCATGGGCTGAATACTGGTATAATACCAGTTTCCAAGGTGCTGCACACTGCACACCCTTTGAAGTGGTTTATGGAAGGCCACCACCTTCTTTAGCTAGGTTTATCCCTGGGGAAACTTTAGTAGAAGTTGTTGCATAAGACCTCATGGACAGAGATAAAGCTTTGAAGTAACTAAAGTTCCATTTGCAGAGAGCACAAAATCAGATGGCTCATTATGCTAATATGCATAGAAAAATCTCTCCAATTCAACCAGGATATTGGGTTTATCTCAAAATCAGGCCACATAGATAGATTTCCATGCCTACCAAGCTGCATCCTAAACTATCTGCTAGGTATTATGGACCTTATTTGGTATTGAAACAAATTGGAGTTGTGGCCTTCAAATTACAACTTCCAGAGCAAGCTCAAATACACCCAGTATTCCATATTTCCCAGCTTAAGAAGGCAGCAGAACACCATCCAGTTGAACCTGACCTTCCAGTTGAATTGCAAGGCACAGTAGAGTTATACCAGCCTTTCTAGATTGTGGGGACTAAGAAAATCAATCTCTCAGGATCAGAAACATCCCAAGTGCTGATCCATTGGCAAGGGCAACTCCCAGAGGAAGCTACATGGGAAGACATCTCCTCCATCAGAAATCAGTTTCCAGATTTCAACCTTGAGGACAAGGTTGTTTATAAAGGAGGGAGTATTGTTGAGAATGATTTCAGGAAGCATAAACCTTTACAGGTTTATTACAGAAAGAAAAAAAGAGCAAATAATTGTAATTGACAGGATTTCTTTTATTATTGTTTTGGTAGTTTGTTATAATTAGTTAGTTATATCTATTATAGTCTGTTATTGAGTTGGTTAGGTGGTTAGGCAGAATGTTAATGCATACACATTGTAAATATTTAGCAAGGTAGCAGAATAGCAAACTAACAAAATACAAAAACTATTTTAGAAAAACTATTTCAGATAACAACTATCACATTAACAAATTACTTCACTCATTAACCTCACGTTTATGCTCCTCACTTTGTACTCTGCCTAGGTATTCAATTTGAAAAGGAGTGCAAAAATCCAAACAAATTTCATATCAAATTTCCTAAAAATGGTTTTCATCTTACATAAACTGTTGACTTCCCTTAGAAAATGAAAATAAATAAATAAATCTCTTCTACATGCAAGGAAATGAGGATAAGAATTAAGAAGATGGTTCCAAAGTATCCACATTTTCTTTTAAAGGAAAATAGCATATTTAAAAGATCAAATTGTAAATTACCCATTTCAACTTTAAACTTCTAAAAATTTACCCCCTACATTTTAAGTAAGCCAACAATACAAATGCTTTAGTGGTATCTGGAATCATAACGAATCACACAAACCACATATATAATTTGATCTAAGAATCAATTTGCACAACTTAAAACAGTATGAATCAAATGAAAATTTGTGATGAATCAATTCATCAGAAAACTGAGAAGATAAAAACCCATATAAGAAGCAAGGCCATCTCAAGAAAAGCATGAATGGATACAACATATTTTTTACTCACAAAAATCACAACAACAAAAAGTAGAGACTTTCAAACTACATCTTTCATGCCCCCTCCAAAGATATTATGGCAACCAAACAAGTCATAAGGCAAAGATTTTATGAAATAAAAAAATGTTACAAGTCACAACGAGAGGATGAAAAAAAGAAAAATCTGGAAGACACTTAAAAGTAAGTGTAGCATGAGGAGACAAAGTTAGAGAGAGAACCTGAAGCAAAGAGGTTGGCCTTATCTGCTATGTTACACTCTTGAGTAAGAGCTGCAAAATTAAATTATAATTAGACTCTGTTTAAATAGGTTGTACTTGATTTGTGAGCTGCAAAACTGTGTTTGAAAATGAAAATAAACAAGAAAAGAAACAAATGGCCCAGTGGCCCACAATATCTCAAAATCAAAGTAAGAAATGCATTTATTTTTTCTTAAATATGCAGATATACTAACATTTTGACTTTGAACTTAAATTCCACATGAAAAAGTCTGGAAGTGTAGCATGTTTTTTTTTCCTTGGTCAATGATTCTGGAAGTGTTCACCAACTGCACAACAATCCCAGGCCTGTTATGGGCCCTTAAAACATTCGATTATGTTTGGAAATAAACAGATATTGGTCTTTGCACAATAGCACAAGACTACCAAGTCCAAGTTGATCCAACCGAGGAAGAGGGAGAGAAAAGCTCAGGGCAAAGGTGAAATGATACATGTTTGTAGAGACAGGTTTGTGAATTGTGTTTAGGAGAACTAGAAAAAGGAAGTCAAATTCTATGGTACTATATTAGATATGTATGGCTTGATGCATTGCCGAAGTTTATTCCTCCCCATTCGATATTTAAAATTAATTATCCATCTGAATAGAGACGGAATTAGAGACGGAATGTTCAGAGACAGAATAATTTCGTCTCTAAATTCCGTCTCTAAATATGTTTGACTTTTTAAACCTTACAATGATCAATTAGAGACGGAATTAGAGATGGAATATTCTGAGACGGGTATATTCCGTCTCTAAATTCCTTCTATAAAAATATTTGACTTTAATTTGACCATATAGAGATGGAATTAGAGACAGAATTTAGAGACGGAATAATTCTGTCTCTAAATTCCGTCTCTAATTTTTGAAATTTTATTTTCCTCTCTAAATCATTAAATCTGTCTCTGTTTCTGTCTCTATTAGAGACGAATTTTTTCTGTCTCTAATTTTCGTCTCTAAATCGGACTTTTCTAGTAGTGTTGGGAGATTGGAATAGTTTTGATTTTATGAAACAAAGTGATTTCAAAGTGGAAACAAAGTGTTTGAACAAAATGATTTAGTACAAGGATTTTTGAAAAGGGAATCAGAGTGTTTTATCACTTGAGAAATGAAGTTTTCATATGTAAATGGACAAGAGAGGTTGAAAGTGTTTGAACCTCAATTTATTTTGAAAAGAATTGATTTTGGAATTGATTTGAGAAAAATGGAGAATATAATGGTGATTTAAAATTTACTAATGTAAAACTCATCCTTTGGGTTTTGGAGTGCGTTAGGAAATTTTAAATGAGAAACATTGGTTTAATTCAATGGAATTGTGAATTTGTGGAATTTGTTGCAAAAAGAATTTTCTTGAGTAAGAAAATGTGGAAAATAATGTGAGTAGTCATATTATTTTGAGAAAGGTTGAAATAGAATTTTTGAAGGTTGAGAAATATTTTTCATAATGGGATTATGGTGAAAAATGATTTACGTAACTTAAAAATGTGATTTTTAAGCTACGCGATTTGAAAAACATTTAAATATTTCCACGCGATTTGAAAAACGTTGAAATATTTCTACGCAATTTGGAAAGCGTTTAAATATTTTTACACGTTTGAGATATTGTTGAAAAATCGCTACGCGATTTATAAATGGTGGAATATTTTTACGTGATTGAGAAAATGTTGAAAAATCACTACATGATTTGAAAATGCAACGGAAATGTTGTAAAATTACGAAAACGTAACAGAAATGTTACACGATTGTGAAAACATGACGAAAGTGTTTTGTGACTATAAAAACGCGATAATATGATTTCGTTGTTGAAAATACAGTATAATTATTGTTGGGCCAGTGTGTGGACCCTGATTATGAGATAATGAAATTAAACTGAGAATGGGCCAATGTGTGGACCCTGAATATGAAAGTGTGAATTTTGCCTATGATTGGCATTGGTGCATTAAACATGCATTGGAAATGAGGAATTTTGTCTGTGATTGATATTGGTGCATTGAACATGTATTGAAAAGATATGCATTGAGGCATATGATGATTTTGAATTGAACAAAAATTAATAGCTGATGCTATTGGGACCCTTGTGGTTGAAGAGGGAATGTGAATTGATAGTGAGATCTATGATGGATCTTGGGGTGCGTCAAGGCGCGGCGATCGACTAGTGGATATCTGTCTGTGGGCTACGGTTGGACCATATGCCACTTGGTGATGCAGTCCGTTGCAACGTATTGACGATACCCGACAAGAACACGATTCTTTTCAAAAGCTGGACAATTGTCTGTGGACTAAGGCTGGGCATTGTTTGTGGGCTAATTTGGAAGATTGTCTTTAGGCTAAGGCTGATAATTAACAGAGCATTCTTCTCGAAATTGTGAAAACCTCCATGGAGTAGGACATTGAGTCTACATGCATAACATATGTATAAATCTGAGTATCTATATCTGCATGATATAACAATTGAGGAATATTGGATGATGATGATGATAATCATGTTGATGGCATTATTGTGATTATTGTGTGATGATAATAATGTTAATGACATGATGATGATTGTTGATTAATGTTGAGTGCATTATTAGAATTCTGGTACGATATACTTGTATGATATGTTGTTTGTATTATCTCTGTGCTACCATATTGGTATTGGCGTAGGTGATCTCACCTCTTTGTTATATTATTTCGCTGTGTTTGTATTATTAAAATTGAATTTTAGATGGAACGAGTTATCTTAGACATGACGGGTAGTAGATATTCTGAGATTGGTGACAACAAGGAGGAGTGGTCATTCAAGACTCGTTGGTGTGCAGTGTTGACAAGGAACAGATATCTGATGCATTAAGATGGATACAAGAAGGAACAAGTATGTTAAGTTTTACCGTTAGTGTTGTACTGTGCTATTAAGTAGGACCCGTGATGGGGTTTACTACTGTTAAAAAGAGAGTCTGTTAGTTTTATATTTCTCTTTAAATTGTTAAATATTAATTGGTGTCAATATTGTATATTAATTAGGTTAAATATATTTTTCAGTATTACTTATAGATTTCAGTAAGTTTATATTTTTGTCGTTTATAATAAGAAATTTTAAAACTCATCTTTTATAACTCAAATCTTTTATGAACTTCTTTACAGATTGGGAGTTGGTAGTCAGAAATGTGATGCCCTAAGGAGGGTGCTACAGATGATGATTAGTAATGATTCGAATAGTTTCATGAACTCTACATAGCGAAAAGGAAAAACTCTAATCAAAGTGGATAGCATGACTCTGATACCATGTTGAAAAATTAGGTTTAGGACTAGGCAATAAGGAAAAGAGAAAGATGAGTGTAAAATGAGAATATTATTGAAAGATGTGATATGATACAACGTGATATGAAGTGATATGATGTAATACAAAAGACAAAGCAATAACTATTATTTATACTAGACTTTATCCCTAATCAAATAAGGAAATATATTAGGAAATATAACGAAATCAAGAAATAACTCCTAATATTATTTCCTCAATTAGGTCATTAATTGATTTCACAATATATTCTAATAATCAACTAAGATATCTTAAATATACTCTAAATATATTCTAACATTAGGAAACTAGAATTCACTTTCTCCCTGATGTAATGATAGTCAATGTCCACATGTTTAGACCTTTCATGACGAGTTGGATTTGAAGCCAAATGAATGGAAGACTATTTATCATAGAAAATCATGGCAAGGGGAATAACAAGTTCAAAATCCTAAAACAAATAACAAATCCATGTCAATTCACTATCTACACGAGCAAGTGACCTTATATGTATCCTTTATTGATGATCTAGAAATAATGGGCTATTTCTTTGACTTCTAGGATATGAGTGAGTTGCCTAAAAAGACACAATACCTCATAGTAGATCTTATAGTGTCAAGACAACTACCCCAATCTACATCTGCAGAGGCAGTGAGATTTAGGGTATTCTTCAAAGGAAAGATTTGACCCTAACCAGATGACTTCTTCAAGTACTTCAAAAGGTGATGTACTGCCTGTAAGTGTAAGGTCCTGGGGCTGGACATAAATTAGTTCAGTTTGTTCACAACATAATAAGTGTCTGACCTAGAAATTATAAGATACATCATCCTCCCTATGATCATTCTATACTCACCAGCATCATCCAATTTATCTCCATCAGGAGTAGATAACTTGGTGTTAGGATCCGTAGGTAGATTGATAGGTTTGCAATCTAGGAAACCACTATGTTCAAGGGAAGTTAATGTATATTTTCTTTGAGAAAGACAAATTCCCTTTGATGAATTGGCTATTTCTAAGCCTAGAAAATATCTCAAGTCTCCCAACGCTTTCAACTTAAACAATTTCTGTAAGGTAGCTTGAACATTGGGTAGCATAACGTGATTTGAACTTTCTAGGATGATGCCATCAACATAGACAAGTAAAATGACTAATGAAGAATCTGAGCCTGAACAGAAATGGGAATAGTCACTTATGGAATGCTTGAAGCCATTGCTGATCAAAGCTGTGGAAAATTTGCGAAACCACTGCCTAGAAGCTTATCTAAGGCTATATATAGACTTGTTGAGGTTGTATACTAGATTCTCCCCCTTTTTCAAACAACATAAAGGTATATCCATGTATACTTCCTCAAATAAGTCTCCATCGATAAAATGCATTGTTGATGTCTAACTAAAGCAACTTCCAACCCTTGACAATAGTAATGGATAAAAGGATTCTTAATATATTTAGCTTTGCTAGAGGAAAAAAGTGGTCATAAATTCAACCCTAGCCTGTTGAGTATAACCTTTAGCCACTAATATGGCTTTGTGTCTATCCAAGGTATCATCTGCTTTGTATTTCACCTTAAAGATCCACCAGTAACCTATTGTGTGCTTACCAGGTGGAAAAGGTACAACTGACCAAGTATTGTTGGCCTCCATTGTATTGAGTTCATTAGCCATAACTTGTCTCCACTCAGGGTATTTGACTGTTAGTAAAAGGTAGGTTCATAGATGCAAGAAACCTACATCATAAATTGTCTACGACTGTGGGACAAGTTGTGATAATTGACATAATTGGATATAGGATAGGTGGTGTTGACAGGACATGCATAGTCCTGCAAATAAGAAGGAAGTTTGGTAGGTCTAGAGGATCTTCTAGGTAGAGGAATAAGGTGTTGAACAGTAGGTTAGTGGCTGGAGATGAGGGTGGATCAATGTGTTGGTCAGGAAGTGTAGGTGCATTATTTTGTGTTTGATTGTCAGAACATGCAGCCTAAAAAGGTTGAAAAGGAGAAAGAAAATCTAATTAAGGAACTGGTAACATTAGATCTGAGAGAAAGTCATTAGGAGGATTTATGACTAAAATACAGTGGAATGAAAATACAATTACCTTGAAAATAACATCTCTTGAAATGAAGAATTTTTTGGTATCTAAATCATACAGTTTGTACCCCCTGTAGCCAATTGGATAGCCTACAAATACAAAAGGGATAACTCGGGGACTGAATTTATTCCTGGTGGAGGGTAAGGTAGAAGCAAATGCAAGGCAACCAAAAACTTTTAAGGTTGAGTAATTTAGTTCTTTAAGAAACAACAATTGAAAAAGAGACTATTTTTTGAGGAGAGGGTAAAGGACGCGATTGATCAGAAATGTAGCTATGGCAAAGCAATCACCCCAGAAACTCAATGGAATCTTAGAATGAAACATAATGGCCATGGCCACATTTAATAAATGGTGATGTTGCACTCAACCATATAATTTTGCTCTGGTTTTTCAACACATGAGGATTGATACAATATTCTTTTTTTTTTATTGAAGAAACTCAGTAAGAGCTAATTCCTTGGCATTATCTGATCGAAGTTGCTTAATCAATTTCCCAAACTAAGTCAATATTAGGCTAAAAAAACTTATGATCAAGGAAGTAGCTTCTGATTGGCCTTCATAAGATATCTCCAACTAAATATGGTACAATCATCTACTAGTGTTAAGAAATACCTCTTACTATCATAGGTAGGATAATAAAGGGGGCTAGATATCACGGTGTATCAAATCAAATGGAGAAAGTGATAAATGACTACAAGGAATTAAAGAAAGTCTTTTAAGTTTAGCTAAAGGACAAATGAAACAATCTGAATCATGTTTGTAAGATGAAATGGAAATTTTATTGCTCAACAAAAGTAAAATTTTGTTTGACAAATGACCAAGTCTAGCATGCTATATGTCAAAAGGAACATTGTACAAAATAGAAACAAAATTAATAGGAAAAACAATAGCTGAATTAACAGGCAAAGTAGATGTAGAACCACTAGAAGTGAATGAATTGAGTGCAACTTCCTTTGAAGATATGGAATAGGGTGTGAAGACATATAGTCCTTCTACAATTCAACGTTGCTAATCATCCTCGAAGGGTTATGAGCATGAATCAAGAAAGAATTAGTACTAAAGATTATAGTGTATGAAGAATTTTGTAATAATGAGCTGACAGATATAAGATTAACATGAAAAGAAGGAACAAACAGGACATTGTGCAACAAAAATTGAGATGGTAGCTAAATAGTGCCTATGGTAAAAACAAATATATGAGAACCAATGGGAAAAGTAACAAAAGTATTATACAATGGTTTATGAGATACAAAATGAACCAAAGAACATGCAACATGACTTGTTGTATGTTGTGAATTTTTCGTAAGCGCATGAATCGTTCAAGTAGTAAAATAAAGATCGTTCCCTCGAGGATCTATTGATTACTAACTCTTATGACGATTTTGATTATTTAAGCGGATATAAACAATAGTAAAAGTTAAATTATAATCAAAATAAAAATCAAAACAATAAAGTAAGCAATTAAATCTAGAAAAGTTAAGATTAAACTAAAATTTAAAGGCCTCGGACTAAGAGTTCACTACACTACCTCTTATGATAAATTGTAATCCTGTCTTTGCTAATGTTCAATTATGTTCTTAAAGATGGTTTGTCCTAAATTGTTTAAAGCCCAAATTCTTGGCACAAAAAACGTGCTAAAACTCCATCAATTTCATTTTTATGGCAATTAATCCAAGTTCCAACCTATTAAGTTTTATGATAATCGTTTGCTCGTCAAATGATTCAAGCCTATGTCTAGGTTTCAATTCCTAAGTTTAATTCTTAGATTATCTAGCAATTAGGCTTCATCTTTTGATCATTCACCTAAAACCTAAGATCATGTAAATATGGTCGGCAACATACCAAAAACATTAAGCATACTAAGAATGAATCAAGAAATTTTCATTAACAAAGAATCAAATTAAGAATTTAACATAGAAAAGTAGAGAGTTGCATCCTAATCCTATAAAAAGGAATTTAGCCAGTCACGGCTAATATAGCACAAATAAGAACAATAGTTGAAGAGACAACCATGATTCCATCTTAAGAGAAGATGGAGAAGATGAAGAAAAAGAAGATGTCTTTAATGGTTGAACTTCAATTACTCTTGCACTTGTCTTCAAAACCTTAACCTCCAATCTTTGGTTGAGGAAAACTAAAACTTCTCTTTACCTCTCAAAGTCTTCCATTGCAAAAAGTCTCCAACAGTTTTAGAGATTTTCTCTATTTATAGTAGTTTGGGGGGGGGCAAAACTACCTATTTTTCACTCCAGAAGGCCTCACACGACTGTGTGAGTACACAACACGGCAGTGTGACTTGAAAAATAAGGTAAATTACACTGTAAAGGGACACACAGCCATGTGACCTAGAGACACGACCGTGTGTCCTTGGCAAAAGCGTTTTCCAAGTTAGACAGGGTCATGTCTAACTCCTCAATCGCTTCTGAGTTGACACAGGGCCCTGTCTAACTTCAGATGATAAAATCCTATCAAAACGTCACCGTTTGGATATGTGATTTTCATGAAAGTTGAAGGGTTTTGTCTCAGATTTCCAATGTCACCTATTTTAGGTCATTATGACTCCTACAACCCAAGATACGACCTAATCTTCGAAAACTACTTAAGTTCTAGTGACAACATATCTGTTCTGACTTCTAGGCCTGATATGACCCACTAGACATCTAATTCAGCTCTGGATCTCTTCATCAAAGTTGTAAAGCTTCCTCTTAGATTTCCTACAAGGTAAAGCTCATAATTTTTTGATGTTTATAACTCAAGTTATACCCGAAATATATAAACAATGTAAAATTGCCACAATGCTGAAAAATTCAAAAAAGTCCAATTTGAACCTAAACTTATAAATGTTGGTCAAAATCAATCGATTAAGCACAAGAGAGGTCTAAAATTATGAATATAAGGGTTAACTAATATATAAAAAATGGTGTTTATCAATCATATAAATGATCATCTTTTGCTCTGAAAAACGCAGTGTCTTCGCCTATTTTCACTTCAAATGTGATAAACTTCTTTAATCTGTGAAAACGAAGACAATAATAAGGATCCATATAAAATTCACCAATAAACATAAGCAAATCACCATAATTTATCCGGTTTAAGACTATAAAATATAGGCTTATCAACCCCCCACACTTGAGCTTTGCTTGTCCTCAAGCAAAGAATAAGCATAAAAAAAGGATTAAACTCAACATAAAGTAACATGAATCAAGGGAAATTCCACAATTCAAAATTTAATTAAGCTTGGCAATCAAATCCAATCAAGGAAGATAGTTTTGCGTTTAATACGATTAGAGGCTTAAGTCTAGCTTGCACCTTTTCTCTTTACCAACCATTTAAGAGCACTCATCTTTCCATCACTAAAGTGTTTAAGGATAAAAAGACCACTCAAATTTCTCTTAAAAAATGCATTACTATGAGCTTGATTATCAATCTCATCTCCATTTCCAAGTTCACTTACAACATAAGAATCAAAAGGACTTCCTTTAGTTGTCACGAGGCCAAGAGGAATAATGAAAGATAGGAAAAAGGATAAATAAAGGTAAATAATATTTATGGATAAATTGATACAACATAGAATCAGGTTAAAAAGATGATAAATAGAGCATACTATACAATGGTATAATATATTTTCACTTTCAACCTAACATTCTCATTATTCTTCACCAACAAAATCAACCGGTATGTAAAACTTTTTCACCTTCAATGGTACATTCTCTAATATGCCAATAGGATGTTTGATTGACCTATCCTCCAATTGAAGAGAGATGATGGTTGGTTTGAGCTCCCCAATATCAAGTTTCTCACAAATAGAAATAGGCATCAAACTCACACTTGCCCCAAGATCACACAAAGCCTTGTTAATATTCATGTTCCCAATTGAGCACGGAATTGAAAAGCTACCCGGATCCTTAAGCTTAGGTGGATGCTTATTTTGAATGATTGCATTACATTCTTCCGTCAAAGCAACATTTTCATAGTCCTCAAGCTTCCTCTTATTAGAGAGAATCTCTTTCAAGAACTTAGCATAAGAGGGCATTTAGGAGAGAGCTTTCGTAAAAGGAACATTAATGTAAAGCTTCTTAAGGACCTCTAAAAATATTCCAAATTGATGATCAAGCTTCGCCTTTTGATACCTTTGAGGGAAGGGCAAAGGTGGAACATTTGCTTTTGGAGAAGTATACTTTTTAGTGCTTACTTCATTTCCTGCTTTATCCTCACTATTCTCTTGCTTCTCCACCTTTTCATAGGTTTCCTTATCTTCAAGCTTTTCTTCCCTTGTGGGGTCTTCAAGTTACTTACCACTTCTCAATGAAATTGCTTGAACTTGCTCCCTTGGGTTAGTTTCTGGTTGACTTAGTATTCGCCCTTGAATCATGTTGAACAAGCTTGCTTGTTGGGTTATTTGAGTTTCAAGCATCTTGGAGTGAGTGACCATTTGATCTATACGAGTATTGAATTACTAGATGGACTCCCCATGTTGTTGCACTTGTGCTTGAATGACTTGATTTTGCTCCATTTGAGTAACTATGAAAGTTTTCATGAGGAATTCTAAATTAGACTTCGCACCTTGAGAAGATTATTGAGGTTGTTGGAATCTGGGTAAGAGTCTATTATTGGATGGAGCCCTTATGTTTTCTTAGGTACCATATGAGAAATTAGCATGGTTTCTCTATCTGGGATTATATGAGTTAGAGAAGGGATTTTCTTGAGCCTTGAAATTATCATTTTGCACATTATTCACTTGCTCCAAAGACAGGTCTTGAGAATACGTTTCTACTGCATTACGTTCCAAAGCCAATTGCCCTCCTCCACATGTTTCACAAGTTGTGTTAGGAGTAGCGACAACATTAACATTCAACTTGTCAAGTAACTTAGTCAAGACATCAAACTTGGCATTCAACATAGAAATAACATCAAGCTCTATCATTCCGACTTACGTCTTTGAAGATGATCTCTTACTTAGCCACAAATAAATGTTCGAAGCGACCTCCTTAATCAAAGCCTTTGCCTCTGTTGGAATCTTTGTCATCAAAGCACCTCCAGCTACAGCATCAAGAGTAGCCTTTGTAGAAAAAGTTAACCTAGCATAGAATGTTTGTATAACAACAAAATCTTGTAAGCCATAATGTGAACATTGACGAATAAGATCATTATACCTCTACCATGTTTCATAAAGCAATTCATCTTCCTTTTGGAAGAAGTAGTGATGTCTTAACGAAGCTTGATTATTTTTCCAACTGGATAGTACTTGTCCAGGAAAGCTTGCTCCATCAAGTCCCATGTGGTAAGTGAATTTGCGGCTTTCGAGTGAATCCACTTCTTTGCCTTCCCCCTAAGAGACAAGGGAAAAAGTTTGACTCGTATAGCATTAGTTGAAACCCCATTTATCTTTATCGTGCCACATAGCTCCAAGAATTCATCCAAATGTTGATTTAGGTCCTCAGTTGTTAACCCGCTAAATTGTAATTGTTGGACAATCAAGATTAATGACGTCTTGATCTCAAAGTTATTGGCCTCTACCCATGGCCTTACAATGGAAGACTGACAAGTGTTAGTATTGGGGGTTCCATAGTCCCTCAGCCTTAACTCTTAATTGGCGACTTAGTTATTATTGTTCGCCATATGGTCTTCTTCAACTCTTAGTAATCTTCTTTCCCTTCCAATAATACGAAGTGTCCTCTCAATCTCAAGATCAATGAAGATAATAAGATCTTCTTGACTCCTTATTCTACGCATAAGAAAGAAATAATACCTGAAAATTCAAAGAATAAATTATATAACATAAGATGAAAATAAAATAAAAATTGCTTAAATAAACCAAATTGCCGCTTGTGTTAATATCAACATGATCCCCGGCAACGATGCCAAAAACTTATTGTGATTTTTCTGTAAGCGCACAGATTGTTCAAATAGTAAAATAAAGATCGTTCCCTCAAGAATCGATTGATTACTAACTCTTACGATGATTTTGATTATTTAAAAGGATATAAACAATAATGAAAAAAAACTATAGTCAAAACGAAAATCAAAACAATAAAATAAGCAATTAAATCTAGAAAAGTTAAGATTCAACAAAGATTTAAAGTCCTAGGACTAGGAATTCACTACATTACCCCCTATGATAACTTGTAATCCTATCTTTGCTAATGTTCAATTATGTTCCTGAAGGTAGTTTGTTCTAAATTGTTTAAAGCCCAAATTCTTGGCACAAAAAATGTGCTAAAACTCCATCAATCCTATTCTTGTGGCAATTAATCTAAGTTCCAATCCATTAAGTTTTATGACAATCGCTTGCTCCTTGAAGGATTTAAGCATATGTTTAGGTCTCAATTCCTAAGTTCAATTCTTAGATTATCTAACAATTAGGTTTCATCTTTCGATCCTTCACCTAAAACCTAAGATCATGTAAATATAGCAGGCAATATACCACAAGTATTAAGCATACTAAGAATGAATCAAGAACAATTTTCCATTAACAAAGAATTAAATTAACAATTTAACATAGAAAAGTAGAGAGTTGCATCCTAATCCAAGAAAAAGAAATTTAGCCACTCATAGTTAATGTAGTACAAACAAGAACAAAAGTTTAAGAGACAACCATGATTCTATCTTAAGAGAAGATGGAGAAGATGAAGAAGGAGAAACTGTCTTCAATGGTTGAACTTCAATTACTCTTGCACTTGTCTTCAAAACCCTAAACTCCAATCTTTGGTTGAGGAAAACTAAAAATTCCCTTTGCCTCTCAAAGTCTGCCGTCACAAAAAGTCTCCAATAGTTTTAGGGATTTGCTCTATTTATAATAGTTTGGGGGCAAAACTGCCTATTTTTCGCTCCAGAAGACCTCACACGGTCGTGTAAGTACACAACAAGGTCATGTGACTTGAAAAATCATGTAACTTACATTGTAAGGAGACACAGGACTATGTGACCTAGAGACATGGCTGTGTGTCTTTGGTAGAAGCGTTTTCTCAATTAGACAAGGTCGTGTCTAACTCCTCAATTGCTTTTGAGTTGACACAAGGCCCTGTCTAACTTGTTAAAAACCCTATCAAAACGTCACCGTTTGGATAAGTGATCCTATGAAAGTTGAAGGGTTTTGTCTCAGCTTTCTAATGCTATCGGTTTTAGCCCATTATAACTCATACAACCCAATCTATATCCTAATCTTTGTAAGCTACTCAGGTTCTAGCAACAACACCTTTGTTCTGACTTTCAGGCCTAATATGACCCACTAAAGATCTAATTCAGCTCTGGAACTCTCATCAAAGTTATAGAGCTTCGTCTCAGCTTTTCTACAAGTTAAAGTTCATAATTGTTAGATGTCTATAACTTAAGTTATACTCAAAATATAGAAATAGTGTAAAATTGCCACAATGCTGAAAAATACAACTAAGCCCAATTTGAACTCAAACTTATAAATGATGGACAAAATCAATCGATTAAGCACAAGAGAGGTATAAAATTCTGAATATGAGGGTTAACTAATATATAAAAAATGATGTTTATCAACCATGTAAATGATCATCTTTTACTTTGAAAATGTGGTGTCTTCGCCTGCTTTTACTTCAAATGTGATAAACTTCTTTAATCTGTGAAAACAAAGATAATGATATGGACCCATCTAAAATTCACCAATAAATATAAGCAAATCACCATAATTTATCCGATTTAAAACTATAAAATATAATCTTATCATTGCACCTGAATCTAAGATCTAAGAAGAAGTGTAAGCACTCAATTTTGTTTGGGTTGTTTCTAAAATGTAAAATATGCAGCCCAACAATTAAAAAATATTAAAAAATAAAAAAGGTGATAAGAAGTTAGTTTTTAAAATTTGAAGAGATAGTAAAAGAGGTTAGAAGAGAGAGAACATATCTTGTGGATTTCATAAAAAAGTCTAGAGATGAGGGATAGTTAAGCCTACAGATAAGAAAAAGATAGAGTTGAAAAAGAACTAGAATTTGTTGAGATAGCCATCTTGATAGAGCTCACACTAACTACTCTGACTTATAAATAAGGGCTTTGAGAGAGTGACAAAGAGGACACATTCAAAAAAGAGATAAAAATAATTTGTGAGATAACATCAGAAAGCCAAGAGATAGATTGAGATAACAAGATGAGAAAATAAAACAATAAGGGATAAAACTCTATTTGGATAAGATTACCAAACTACTACCTTGAACTTATAAATATAAGCATAATGGAGTCATTTAACACACATTCTGATAAAGAAAGGAATAGCACGCTCAGAAAAAAAGTGAGAGCACATTTAGAGGCAGAAACAAAAAAGAAAGAGAGATCGCGCAGGGGCAGAACAAGCCATTTTTATAAAGTTTGGACGCTTTCAGCTAAACCTTCTCTCCCATTTGCGTTATTTCTTTTCTGATTTTTAATCTATGGATTAATTGATTATCAATTGTCTCAGTGATCATTCCCCTCATCCCACATGCTCTCAGTAATTCAAGGTTAAATATTTGAAATGCTCACTGAGCAATGTCACGTCATTGTAGCTAATTTTCTCGTGATCAAATGGGCTGCAATTAAGGAGTACGAGACATAATGGAATTCAGTGGATATGCTTGTCAATGTTCAAGTGTTTGAATAAAAAAACCAAGGACAGTAAGAGAAACCATATTAGTATGACTTGAATAAAATAAAATAAAATGCTCATGAAATGATTAAAAGGGATAAAAATGAATAATGTAAAATATTGTGATTAGATGCGGTAACTTACATCACAATGACATGTTACATTTTTTAAATTGCTAAGTAATTTCAAGTTGGTATAATCTTATGTTTCTATCAATTCTTTTTTATTATAGAGGAAGTAAGATTCCAACGATAAAATACTCAAAATTAGTCAGAGTGACGGTGAAATTATTAACTTTCCAGAGGTGAGGAGATCTTTTAGATTTTGTTAGAAGTGCTAGCGGAATCTTAGGTGATCTCCAGTAAGGTTTTTTATCTATTTTTTTGTATTGTCATCTTATTTGTTTAAATATTATGGATTAAGATTTTCAAGGACAAAATAATCATAATTAATCGAAGTAATTGCAAAATTTTTGGCTTTCTTGAAATGAGAGCTATCTCTTAAGTTTTGCTAGAAGCACGGGCAGACCTTAAATGATCTCTAATAAAATTTTATTTCAAACATTTATTGAATTTAGTGTGTGTCATCTTACACTTTATACTATAAAGATGATTTTTTTTTAAGAAAACTTGACTGACAATGAAAAAATTGGGAGAAGATCAAAGTAACGATTGTTGAACTCTTTCCAATACTCTTGAGGCTATTATTATTAGATTTAGTTAGAAGCATTGGCCAGATCTAATTTTCACAATTAGATAATGAATAAAATCTTTTTGGTAAACAACAATAATACAATAAATGTGAACAAATTCATATATTCCCAACCTTGTGATTGTGGTGATTTTTTTTTAAATGAAAACCTTTTGTGAAATTATTTCAAAATCATTTTTTATATTTTAAATTAACATTTTGTTTAATCCTTTTTTTTATAAAATATTTTCTTGAAAACTTATTTTTTTAATTTATCACTTTCATATAACATATTGTGGGGTTTAAATCTATTCCATAAAATAATAGCTATTTAGCCACCTATTCACTGCCACAGTCATTTATTATTTTTTATAACATGTCCGACGAAATGGGACATTTAAAAATAAAAAATAAAAAATTTGTTTCGAATAGGTCAGACAAAATTGACTAAGTTAGTGGATAACATTAGATTAAATTGGTAACTATTTTTTGAATGAACAACATAAGGTGCTAATACCTTTCTTACCTGTAATCAACCATCGAATCTACACTCTAGAACATAGACCATATATTTAAGGTGTCCAATTATATCATTATATTTTTAAATGGAGAAAGTGATTGATGATGACTCCTAAATTTAAGTTAATATTGAGTTGCTTTCTCCCGGCACGACGCCCCTTTCAGGATAGTTGCAACAAAAAGCATTGCAAGGGAAAAGGGAATGACTACCAGTCAGCACAATACATATAGAAGACTAAGAATCTAAGTTCTCTATGACAGGAGGAGAGGCTTGTGATATTTAAGATTGCAGTAAGGTCAATAGCTATTGACACTGCTAGGTAGTCAGTTGCAAGGAAGAAGTTGTAGAGTGGAACTGAGCAATGTCTATAACTTGATTGACAGTAGCAACTGAAATAGGTTGCTAGGCAAAGACTTGTAATTTGGAGGGTAACTATACAAGTTGTAGAATTTGTTCATAGTATGCCCCAAGATCCTACAATGTGTACACAATGGGCAATCCTTCTTGGAAGATTTAGCCATATTATCAAGAATCTGCTTTGAATTCCCAGCTTTGACAGCAAAGGCAACTTGTAACACCCACCGTAGGGTATCACATTTAAGACTAATACTAATATAACTTACCCAAGATGTAAAAGAATTAATCTTGTAAAAACACTAATTTCAAAAATTTCATTTGCTGATAACTGAAAATAAATAAAACCCATAAGTACAATATGTAACTGAATAAAACTCACCATAATATGCATAGACACTGAAACCTTGTTCACAAATAATTTACATAAATACATTGTACTCTAAAAGATAAATATGTACAACAAATACATTAAAGCATAAACTGTTTAACTAGAACTTCTAAAGACTAAGGATTTGGACCCTCGGAAGGATCCTCCTCCTCCTCCTCAGTATCATCAAAGAACCTCGGCGGATACATCTGTCACCGGGCTGGTGTCCTAGCAGATGACACCATTGAATCCTCTTGTGGGGTATAAACACTACCACCCCGAAGCTCTCGAATAGGCATCGAGAAGTCCAAACAAATAGATACATTCATCGACAAAACTAGAACCCCATCACGAGTTCCACTAAGATTCAGAGTCAAATCCCCGATATACACAAAACGTTCATTGTTCATATCAAACCTCCAAGCATCAGGTCCCCCATAGAACTGTACTCTAACAAAACCAAGCACTTGACGCCATAAAAGTAAACAAAAGGAAAACTATCACGTATGGAAAACAAGATTTCCTACATCTTCGTCTCCACAATCTTCATCAAACATACACAATAAAGCATAATAACATTACAAAGATGTGAGATCCCCTACATCAATACTAGTATGACAATATAGAAAATGACAGTAAATATACAGATACAATATTAACACATCAAATCATGTTATTACATCACATATAATATACCAGATAACACAATTGTCACATCAATATGCAGACCAACTATGCATATGTACACAGACCAATTCCTACTCCATGGAGCTAATCACAATTTTAGAGAGAAGGATCGGGAGTAACTATCTGTATATTGTCAGCCCCAACTTATGTGCCAAGATATCATATCAAAATGCGCAATATGACTTATACAAGACACTCTTAACCAATCACGAAAAGAGTAGTAACTCCATTGAGATCGTCGGTGCGTTTGCATCGGATACCACGACGCAAAGGTGCTACCATCTGACCCCATATGACATTCTGCATCCCGACGCCTCCAAGATCAATAACTGATCGTAACTACGTAATTTCACCCGCACAAAAGTGTAAATTCATCTCCTAGGCAACTTGCCTTTACCAATAAAGCTTACACGCTTTTCAATGCATGATGCATGATCCAAATACACACACAAACATCATTATCACTGTTTTTCACAAACACATGCCATCACTTGGCGGTATTACTATTCAACACAATCGAGCCCACCATAACAGCCCCATAGCAAACTGCTGTTATTTCCAATCACATAAATATTTTATCACATTTTTACAATCGCGTAACATTTTTCTTACGTTTTCAAATCGTGTAAGCATTTTCTAACATTTTTGCAATCGCAGAAATATTTTCAAACGTTTTCTAAATTGCGTAGAGATTTTTAAACATTTTCCCAATCGCGTAGTAATTTTAAATCATTTTCTCAATCGCGTAGCTTAAAAATCACTATTTTGGAACCACGTAAGATTTTTCTAATATTTTTCAATCACGTAAAATATTTCTTAGTTTTCAAAACTCATTTTTGAAACTTTTTACATAATGTAGGTATTTTGCCCTTATTTACAATATTTTCTCACTAAAAATCCTTTAAGTAGTATTTTCTACTATTTCCCGCTAAATTTTATTTCTTTGGTTTAATCAGATATTACAGCTCGAAATTTTTTAACGTGCTTCAAAACCCAAAGGGTGAGCTATACTTCAATAAATTTCAAGTTTTAATTTTATTTATCATCATAACCTAATTACACTAAATTAATTCTAAAAATTAGTTCACTTTCTTTTTATCTCTAAAAACCCATTAAATTGAGTTCTTGTTAATTAATTACCTAAGTCTACACTTAGAAAACTAATTTTAGATCTAGAATATCAAATCTTGGCATGTTGGCAAAAAATCCACTTGTACTTCATAAATGATATTTATTTATTTTCTATCTCATTGTTCTTTGTAGAAACCTTTAATTCAATTTCTTGTCATTAATTCACTTAATCCGTAATTAGTAAAATAATTTAGCACATTTTGTTCCAAAACTTGATGTTGAGGCCGTGAGCCTCTAGGGTTCTTTGGAACCTTCATACACTTCCTCATCATGTAAATCACATCCTACTATATACAATAATCAACATGCTTTCATAATCACATAATCAAGCATATGTTCAAAGCTATAAAACATACCAATCAAAGCCATCACAAATAATAAAAGCTTAAACAATCAAGTGAATTAACCCTTATGAATTTTTCACCACAAACAATTCCATTCTCTCTCTACCAACACATGGTTGATGAGGTTAATCTCCCTCTTACCTCAAGGAAGACAAAATTCCTTCTTGTTTAGCCTCCTATGGATTTCGTGAATCACCCCAAGAAAATCGTAACAAACTTAAACTAAACCAAAGTTACAAACAAAGCTTGAAAATAAGAAACCATGGCTCAATCATGGTTTAGAAACTTAAGAATCAAACTTAGGAACAAGGAACAAGAATTTTACTTTGTAGAGTAGAAAATCCTAACTTGATTTCAAGGTAGTAGATGAAAGAACTAGGTTAAGTTTACAATATGAAAAGGTCTTAGAATAGTGGATAGGTTAAGAAAATGAGATTAGATAGAATTTTGAAAGCTTGGATGGTGTTTTATGGTGATGTAGCCGTGAGCTTCATGAAGGAGAAAGGCAAGGTTTTCTTTATGTTTAGAAGAGAGAGAATGGAGAGAATAGCTTCTTGGTCACAAAATGTGATATGTTTGAATGAAATATCCTAAAACAAAAACTCCTTGCCATGGAGTGCTATAGCATGGAGAGTCAAAGTGTGACACCCGGGGCCGACGAGGGCAGGGAGTGGTTATTGGTGTAAAAAGATGAAGCATGGACATGGAGCGGCTCATGGCAGGCTTTTAGGTGATGGGACACATGAATGAACTGAATACACATCGTAATGAGAGAGATTCAGAGAATATGCAGGTATGAGATTGCATAGTTGAGGATGACTTAAAGGAATTGATTAGCACCACCCATATCAACAAGATGCATCTTCTTTTCGGGAGCCAATAACATAAGTACTCAATGGTTAAGCGTGCTTGAGTTGGAGCACTTATGGGATGGGTGACCTCTTGGGAAGTTTCCTAGGATGCGTGTGAGTGAGGACAAAGCACGCTAAAAAGACCCGTGTTGATTTGTGGGGACACTCATCAACCCTGCAGGCAGTTCCGGGACGTTACATAAAGACTTAGCTAACAAGTATAACAAATATCTCTAAGTGTTGGTCATAACTTGTCATGCTTTTATCACTTTTTTTTTTCTATTAGTTCATGCTTAAGGAGTCATGATATGAATCACCAATTCTAGATGGTGCAAGAACTCTCCTTAGTTGTGGAGCTTAAGGAGAAAACTAAGTTTTGATTCAATTGAATTTCAATTATGCTTAGGTTAACTAGTTAGTTCATCTAGTTTCATGACTAATTTCCAAGCCATTTTTGTTGACCAATTTCCATTGGTTTACATTAAGATTCAAGCCTTCTAATTGGTTCACAAAATAAGTCATCAAGACTTTTTCTAAAGGCTATTGTCCAATGGACAATAGTTACAGAAACTATTACCCAATAGGCAGAAGCTACTGCTCACAAGTTAGTAAGTATCGTCTAATGGATAATAAAATATGATTTTTTTATTAGATAGATAAATTCTAAAAATCAAAAGATTGGGATCCGTGCCTCTTAGATTCAGGTTTAGTAAGCTCCTCCGACTCTGAATAAATCGTCAAAGATTTTCCCTGGCTTGAAAATTTTTATTTTTCCGGCTCGGAGTAAATCACACACAAAGATCAAAAACTGTCACAGAATAGTCAAAATAAATTTACAGTGCACAGAAACTACAAAACAGTAAAATCTTGAATTACTGAGAAATAGTAAATTTCGGGGTGTTACAACTCTCCCCCACTAAAAAAAAATTTCGTCCTCGAAATTTATCATACCTTAGAACAATTGTGGATATTGCTCCTTCATTTTATCTTCTAATTCCCATGTAGCATCTCTCGTCATTTCATTCCAGATCACTTTTACTAATGGAATCTCCTTTCTTCTGAGTTGTTTCACTCTTCTGTCCTCAATCTTAATAGGAAGTGTCTAATAAGTCAAATTCTCTTTCAATTGTACCCCATCGGGCTGAATGATATGAGTTGGATAGAGAATATACTTTCTCAACTGGGATACATGGAAAACATTATGAAGATTGGAGAGAATGGGTGGTAAAGTTATCTGGTAAGCTACTGGACCTGTCCGACGAAGAATTTGATAGGGTCCTATGAATTTAGGAGTGAGCTTTCTGGATTTTATAACTCTTCCGACTCCCGTCATGGGTGTGACTCGCAAGAACACATAGTCACCTTCTTCAAATTCAAGAGGCCTCCTTCTCTTATCTGTATAGCTTTTCTGCCGACTCTGAGTTGTCTGCATTTTCTCTTGAATTATCTTTACATTCTCCGTTGTTTGTTGCACCATCTCAGGTCCTATTGTCATACTTTCTCTGTCTTGATACTAATACAAAGGTGTTCGACATTGTCGTCCATATAGCACTTCATAGGGTGCCATCCCTATACTTGAGTGAAAACTGTTATTGTAGGTGAATTCAATCAAAGGCGAGAATTCATCCCAACTCCTTGTTTGTTCTAACACACAAGCTCTTAGCAGATCTTCTAATGACTATATAGTCCTCTCAGTTTGACCATCGGTTTGCGAATGGTAAGCAGAACTCAAATGAAGTTTAGTCCCCATTGCTTCTTGTAAACTTTGCCAAAACCGTGATGTAAACCTTAGATCTCTATTGAAAATGATACTAGAGGGTACACTGTGAAGTCTAACGATTTCACCAATGTACAGCTGGGTCAACCATTCCACTGAATACTTGATATTGATTAGAAAGATGTGTGCAAACTTCGTAAGCCAATCAACAATGACCCATATAGAATCACACCCTTTCCTAGTTTTTGGCAATCCAGTAACAAAATCTATGACAATACTATCTCATTTCCATTCTGGAATAGTTAGGGGTTGTAGCATATCTGTTGGTCTTTGATGTTCAACCTTTGTCTTTTGATAAACAAGACAAGACGACACATGCTTAGCAATATCTCTCTTCATTCCAGGCCACCAAAATAACTGTTTCAAATCTTGATACATTTTGGTCATTCCGGGATTTATACTCAACCTGCTAGGGTGAGCTTCATCAAGAATCGCCTTCCTAAGCTTGGGATCATTGGGTATGCAGATCCTACCTTTAAACTTTTGGACCCCATCAGGTCCTTCCTTGATCGTTGACACACGAGCTTGCTTCATTAACTTTCTCTTGTTTGGCAAAAATTAGTTATCTCCCTGCTTCTCTCGAATCTCTTCCAGCAAATCATTTAAAATAATTACCATATTCAGACGAATTCTTCCTGGTGCTAATTCTACTGATAACCACATATCTCTAAACTGCTGTGTTAATTTTCCTCTTTGATCATCATGGTAGAGACACTAAGCATTTTTCTACTCAAAGTATCTGCCACGACATTCGCCTTTCCAAGATGATATTGAAGTTGAAAATCATAATCCTTCAAAAATTCTAACCATCTCCTTTGTCTCATGTTTAACTCCTTCTGATCAAACAAATACTTCAAACTTTTATGATCATTAAAGATATTAAATGTAGCCCCATACAGAAAATGTCTCCAAATCTTCAATGCAAAAACAACTGCAGCTAATTCTAAATCATGCGTTGGGTAATTCTTTTTATGTACCTTTAGTTGTCTCGAAGCATATGCTACCACTTTTCTATTTTGCATCAGTACACATCCTAATCCTTCGTAAGAAGCATCACAATATACCTCAAAAGGCTCATTTGGATCCGGTAGAATTAACACTGGTGTAGTAGTCAACCTTTTCTTTAACTTTTGGAAACTTTTTTTGCACGCATCTGTCCAGACAAAAGCTTGATTCTTCCTCGTGAGTTGTGTAAGAGGTCCGGCTATCATGAAAAAACCTTTAATAAATCTCCAATAATACCCTGCTAATCCAACAAAACTTCGGATCTCAGTCACTATTTTTTGCCTTTGCCACTGAAGAACTGTCTCCACTTTTATTGGATCCACCATAATTCCTTCCTTGGAAATCACATGACTCAAAAATTGAACTTCTTCTAACCAGAATTCACATTTTCATAACTTTGCATACAATTTCTTCTCCTTCAAAATCTGGAGAACTATACTGAGATGTTCGGCATGCTCCTCCTGACTATGAGAATAGATCAAAATGTCATCAATAAAAACAACGACAAATCTGTCTAGGTATAGACGAAAGATCCTATTCATGTAATCCATGAATATTGTAGCAGCATTCGTCACTCCGAACGGTATCACAAGATACTCATAGTGCCCGCAACACCTCCGAAAAGCAGTCTTGGGTATATCCTTTACCTTGACACGAATTTGATGATAACCAAATCTCAGATCAATCTTAGAGAAAATAACTGCTCCTTTCAATTGGTCCATAAAATCATTAATTCTTAGAAGTGAATACTTATTCTTTATCGTAACTTTATTCAAATGGTGGTAGTCCACACACAAACGTGAAGTTCTATCCTTCTTCTTGACTAACAACACTAGAGCTCCCCATGACGAAACACTAGGTCTCACAAACTGTTTTTCCAACAGTTCCTCTAATTATTTCTTTAACTCTGCTAATTCTAATGGCGACATCTGGTATGGTGCAATCAAAATAGGACCAGCTCCTAGCACAAGATCGATAGGAAACTCTATCTCTCTTTCTGGTGGTAATCTGGACACATCATCAAGAAAAACTTCAGAAAACTCATTAACAACAGAAATAACATTCATGTTTTTCTCACTCTTGACTTCTAAAGAAGACAACAACATGTATCCTTGGGCTCCATCCCTTAATAAAGTTTCGACTTGATTGGCAATCAAAAATCTAGAAATCTCGTCCTTAGGAAATACTAAGGTCTTTTTAGAACAGTCTAACATGATATGGTTAGAATATAATCAATCCATTCCTAAGATCATATATATCTCGGTAAGAGGCAAACAAATTAAATTAACAAAAAAGCCTCGATTATTAATAGTAATAGGGCAATTTAGGCATATTTTAGAAGTACTAACAAGCTTGGCAGTTGGTGTAGAAACAATCAATTGAAAGCTCAAAGAAGACATAAGCAATCCCAAATGATCCATACAGTCATATGCAATAAATGAATGAGTTGCACACGAATCGTATAATACAGTTAAAAGATTACTTGATATGACACCTTCTCCCTTGATAAGATCTTCAGACTGGGAGGCTTCAACTCCACTCATTGTATACACCCTTGATAAGATCTTCTCCCTCCTAAATGGTCTTCAATTTAGTGAAATATTGACTCATTATGAGAGAACCTTAGGAGATGCTCATAAGATCTTTCTTCAGTTGAAAGATACGAGGGCCATTCTTCTACTAAAACCTCTCCTGTAGATCACAGTAGATATTAACTATAGTGGTGGAATATATCACATCAGCAAAAATTTCTTTGGACACTAAATTTAGTAGCCAAGAACCAACCACATTGTTGTTACTCTCCCAAGCACTCAATAGAAGTGGATCATCTTTAGCAAGACGCAAGATTGAGCCATCAACAAACACAAATATGTTTTTGGCATTCAATGCCATCTTCATCGCATGACTCAGTGAGCTATAGTTCTCACCCATCAGCGGCTGAGAAACTAGAAGCAAACTAGGGTTATCCAAAGGATGAAGAAAGAAGGGGCTAGAAGCATTATCAATGGTAGAGATACAAGCCATAGATGGAGCAAAAAGAGAATGTAACTAAGAATGTAGGGAATAAAAAGAATCAATTTCCTATTGATACCATTTTGGAACAAGAGATTTGAATAAATGAACCTCTCAATTGTATTCAATCATCAAGCTTGGCTTATATACAAGTACATGATGACCAATCACCTCTAACAAAATGTAACTAACTTCTGGAGGGAAAAAGAGCTAACAAATCTAACTGTCTAACTAACCTAACTGTCAATATACAATAAACATACTTAAAGATAATTAAGTTACAAATACTGTAGGATACACATGAAAAACAGTATGTCATAATAAAAGTTGAATTCACTCTCAGTCTACAGCTTGGTAGCTTTTGCTTTTTGGAATGACCAATTAATTCTATTATTTGGTAGATGAAATTAATGAACAATAAAATGAAATTTAATCTTAGTAAAAATATCCTTTATGGAAAAAATGTTAACTTTTCTCATGTATAATGTTTAAATTTAATTTTTTTATAACATAAAAAAATGTTGTCATTAAAAAAAGCAAACATTATTCTATTTTTGTGAAACAATTGAAACATATATAACGTTTTGGATAAGATACTTCATATATATTTTTATAAGTCTTTCTTTGGGATATTTAGGACAATAATTACTTTTCATTATATTATTATATATTTCATAATTCTTTATACAATTTTTTCTGAACAGGTTTTAGAGGATCACCTGAATGAGGATGATGAATGTGGTTTCCTCTGTAACATGGTGGCAGCGACAATGGTGCAAAGAGTAGGTACCAACAAAAGGAACTTCGACACTCAAGTTATAGACCGTGCATAAGGTGGGTAAAGTGTTTAGGGTTAGATGCATACCTTTGCTACCTTATGTTGCATTTATAGGAGCATCATGATAGATAAAAATTGTATTTAAATCTCCATTAATTGATAATAAATGCTATTAATTAGGATAAGAATCCGTTAAGATTATTATCACTTATAACTGATTCATCTATTTATGAAAGATTCTATGAGAGATTTACTCATCATAAATATATACATTTATTTATCTAAAAGCACTCATAGATATTTGAGATCCAACTCTGGCGGGTCGGGTTGCTCCTAAACCGCTAACCTAGAACCCTGTCCAGAATAGTTGTCCCCAACTTGGCGCTCAGATATAATAGATGTGTGTCAAGATATCCAAGATTATCAAGAGCAAATGGCACATGTGGGACAAAGGGATCCAAATTACAATATAGATACTGGATCTCGCGACGTTTCTATTGAAATGTCGAGGTCCATTATGCAAAATAAAAATTGGGATGCCTCTAGTATCAATAAATTAGGCTGGGATCCAATATAGATCACTCTATGTTAAAGTTACTACATTGTTGTTCGAGATTCATATTGGGTTGCCCCCATGTCAATTTCGGTAGTGGGGTCTAATCATGAATCGTGAATTTCTTGAAGTGAAAATTGTGATTTGTATTATAACTTTGTATCAATAACATAGGATAGATCCAGGGTTTAGTATGAATAACATTACCCTAGGCTTGCGTTACTTCATATCTAGCCATTGTCCTTTTAACTGTTGTCTCAAGTTTGTACTTTCACATGGAAAAAAAAGGGTGGAAGCCACCATTTGATCTTCGTGCTGCCACGATTTCCGTTTTCAAATTAAAAGCGAAAGGATGCATTTGCCCCTGTGCATGGTGGTTGTTTGGGGTTACCCTTACATAATCTCCTTGCTTATAAATAGGAGTGGGGGGGTTACCACCCTCATTTCTATTTTCTCCTCCAGATTTCTCATTATTTCTCCGATCAGCCAGGCAATTTTCGGCGACTCTACGCAGTGGTTTTTGGTCGTTCTTCTTGCATTTCCAACTTTCCATCCTCTTTCCTTCTTCTCTTTTTTTCTTTCTCAAGCAAGGCACAAAGTATTTAAACCATACCAAGACTCTTTCAAGGATTACAAGAAAGACGTCTTCTGAGTGGAAGGAGCTCCGGGGACAACACTTCTTTTATTACCCCGAAGGGCATACCGTGGATATATTCATACTGGACATAAGCAGTGTGGGATCAAAGTCAAGAAGAGATTGAGACTCTGTTGTCTGCATTAATGGAAAATGAGGTCAACGTCCTCAACTTTTTGGTTGAGTGGAGGGGGATGGCCGACGGGAGCAAAGAGAGAAGAGGCTGATGACTAAGGTGGCTCCTATCGACCTCACCGTTGATTGGGTTAACAGAGATCCTAGAAGGTGCCTTACTCTAATTCGCTGCCAGATCCATATAGGGCAGGGGGTCGATCTTGGGCGAATCATTAACAGTGCCCTTCTTACTCAAGTTGATCAAGACGACTTGATTTAGCAAGACTTGATTGAAATCATCCGGGATGAATAGGTTCGGGCTTTGCGCAATGCCTCTGTGCACTACTAAAAATTAATTAAATAGTGATGAAAAAATTCCGTTGCTATAATGATTAGCGACGAATCTATCATGGAAAAATTTTCGTCGCGTAATCCTTGGTGGCTAATTTCTTAGCAACGAAAATATAATTTCGTGACTAAATAGCAACGAAAAGCCACAGATTTTTCCATCGCTAGTTAATAAAATTCCGTCACTAACATCTGTGACCAAAATTTCTTAATAATTAAAATATTATTATTTTAGCGACGAAAATTATTCCATCGCTACGGCAGAAGTATAAATCTATTTCTTTTAGCGACGAAAATATTTCCGTCGCTGATGACCTAATTTTTTAAATTATTATTTTTTTATATTTTTAAACAATCCAATTATACAATTTAAACTTGTATGCAACACAATACAATAATTCAATCCAAAATCAAGCAACAAATTTTTAAAATTTAAAAATATCATTATCATGTCATACCATAGTATTTTAAAAAGTCAAAAAAAAAATATTTCAGAAGATCAAGATAAATATAAATTAACTTATACAGGTTCTTTATCAAAACAAACATAAAGACAATGTATCAAACATCAGGAGGAAAAAGATCATAGTCATCCTCCTCTATGTCATCTTCATCTTCATCCCCATCACCAAGTAGATCATCCTCGTGACCGCTGCATGTAGCTTGTGAGCCACTAGTAGATTCATTCAAGCATTGTAAGATTGTGTTGATTAAGTTTTCCTGTTTCATGATTAAGTTTCTCTGCTCCACCACTTGCGTACTGAGACTTACAACTAGACTCCTCATCGCTTCCATCTCCAGTTGTGAACAACCTTCAGCAGATGCAGAGGAAGATGATGCATGAGAAGCAACATCAGATCCCAAACCAAAGATGTGTTTCTTGCTGCTAATGCCTCCAACAACATCCAAGTAGATGTTGTTGTCAGAGTCGATGTCAATAGTCTCCTCTCTCGGTGGCTGTTGTGAGTCCTTTTCATTGATATGTTTCTGGTACTCATCTTGACAAATACAATTGCTAATAAATATTTATGCTTACAAATTGACTTAACCATATATTTTGTGTAAGGGTGTTAATTGAGTTGGGAAAGAGTGTGTTTAATTGATGTAATTAGAGTGTTTGTGAGTTGTATGGGGTGAATAAATGTTGCCCTATACTTAAAACCATGCCAATCTAATAAGATTTAACAGATAAAAATAATAGTAAGAGTATTGGAAAGAAAGTGATTAAGTGAATAAAAATTTAATACACTTGGCCTAGGAAAATATTCTAGTCTTTCGACTATGCCCACTTGGTTTGTGTGAAACATATTTCATTAAAATTGCACCTTTGTGACTTCTTAGAATAGTTAAATAATATATTATTATTAGCTGATTAAATTGCTAGAGACTAACGAATAACTAGTGACCTTTGTTTGTAATGTATACGTTGTGGTTACTAATTTATCTATGAGATTAGAAATAAATTATGTGGTAGTCCTATGATTGCGGAATTTTTTTTAATTACTAATTACTTAACTTGAGTGTAGGAAAACAACTCATAAAATGATTAGTCAACTTAAGGAATAAGATAGAAGACAAAATCCCCTAGTGTACCTATCAGAAAATGTAGTCCTTTAGAAATCCAATTTTTACTTAGAATTATTACGTGCACATGCCTAATTGTAGTATAAAACTCTTCACATAGGTAGCATCATTCTGAGTAACATAAAAAGCTAATATACAAGACAAATGAGAAACTTGTTGCAAAACTGCTAAAGAAATGTGAGACACTTTACAAGTTACCTATGAGGGTACTAGTGAAGTTAAGAGGTCAAGAATTAATTCTCTTACTTATGAATATGAATTATTTACAATGAACCAAGGAGAAAGCATTCAAGAAATGCAAAAGAGGTTCACCCACATTGTAAATCATCTTGCATCATTAGGAAAGAATTTTTCTAACGAATATTTGATTAACAAAGTGTTGAGATGTTTGAATAGGATTTGGCAGCCTAAGGTAACAGTTATATCAGAATCAAGAGACTATCAACAATGACGTTAGCTACCTTATTTAACAAACTTCAAGAGCACGAATTAGAACTCAACAGGCTTGACCAAAGTGAGGAACATGATAAGAAGAAGAAGGGGATCGCACTTAAAGCCACCTCTACTATCAATAATGAAGATGAAGACGATAGAGATGACGCAGACAACATTAAGTTAAATGAAGAGAACCTCAGTCTACGAGTGAAGAAATTTGGAAGGTTTCTCAAAAAGAAAGGAACTCAAAGAAGACTGTCTTACCCCCCAAAGAAATTTGAAAAGAAATCCTCCAAGGAAAGAAAAGCCTACAGAATATGGAATGAAAATGACATAGACTCCACTGATAGCTCAGATAGCGAGGAAGCCCATCTATGTTTTATGACCAAAGGAGAAGAAGAAGAAGAAGAAGAAGAAGAAGAAGAAGAAGAAGAAGAAGAAGAAGAAGAAGAAAGTGACAATGATGTAAGTTCTAATTTATTGCCTTCTTATGATAAACTACAAGATGCTTTTGAAGAATTACATGACGTATGTAAATCTACGAATTAGTCAAGTAGTATTGATCTTGATGAGTATCCTTGATGTTCATTCATAGAGGCAAAAGGAGATAGATGGGTGTCCGAAGGACTTTTGAGAAGGACATAACCCTAATGTCTCGACAGTGCCAAGGCCAAAAGAGATAAGTGGAAAATCCAAAGACGTTCTTTGAGCAAGGATGAAGCCCGAATTTCTCAGTGTGCCTGGATATGTGTAATGTGAGGATGAACTTTCCCTCTAATTACCACTGGATGATATACTGACTAGTTCCTAGCAAACTTCCTTATTTTTAAAATAAACTTCTGCATGTATTTAAAACAAAACCCTGCATTTGCATTTCATCCACATACTCTTAGGATTCCTTAAGCATATTCATATTACATATCATTCTCATTGCATTCACGATAGTTGTATGGGCATTGTCCGTCACTGTTGGTATTTACAGTTGTATGTGCGTTGTATATATTAACAGTGTGTAGGCTATCAGCTGATATCACACTATAAGAAAGTGCGCAGATATGAGAAAAGAGGAGGAAGCTCCTAATTTAGAATTATAGCATCTGTTATATAATTGTTATATACAATGTTATAGTTAGATGGTATTGGAATTGCTTTTACTGAGAATGTTTATTCTCACCCCAGTTGATATTCCATGTAAATCCAGATGCAGGAACATATGCAGGATCAGGCACAGGTACAATGGTACAGACCCTGCTAAGGGTAAGAAGATAAAGCATGAAGACTAGAGTAGTTTTTATTGCTTTAAGTAGACAGAACTTATGTAATCAGTTTATATTTGTTCTGTATGTTTTATGTTATATGTATTATAATAAGCCCTCTTATGACTAAGTTTGTATATATTTATGTATAAGTTTAAGTTTTTTCGCAATCTCTCAAGACTTTCTATAATTACTCAGTTGTGATTATGGATATATGGTAGAATATAGTATGAGGAAGTGATGTTTCTAGTACCGTTATCTTTATATATCGTTGTGTAACTATGATATATCCAGATATCTATATTAGGGTGTTACATGCTGCGACATTCATACAACATTAAACATACGTCGTGACGTATCTCACTCACGCCACAACATTCAAACTAAAACACATAGCACACTGCGGCGTTAATGTGTCACGTCACGACACTCAATCAGAATCGAACCCATGCCATGACGTTAACATGGCACATCGTGGCACTCAACAAAATGTATCACTACACTGCAACATGGGTGATCCACGCTGCGGCACTCATCAAAATTTAAACACACGTTGTGGCGTTATATGAACCACGCCGCGACGTAAGCACCAAAATAAAGTTAGACAGAAAATAACACTAAAATAACAACAAATTAGCAAAATAAGTAAATTAAAACACCAATCACCTTGAAAAACAAACGATGAAGGCTGAGAAAGAAGGAGAAGGTTAGAGGAATCAAAATTAAAAGATAGAGAAATAGAGCAAATGAAAGAAATCTAGAGAGAAATTGAGAAAAAGCACAAAATGTTGCAACATTTAACACTATTTGACCTTGTGCATCGCAGTATGTACATACATGCGTCGCGGCGTGCATTAATTCCCACCAGAAAATAACTTAAATTATTAATTTTATTTATTTATTATTATTTTTAAACATGCACGCTGCGGCGTCAACATTCATACATCGCGGCACTCTACTCTTTGGATTTTGGTTGATGCACCAGTAATGACTCTCACGCCATGGCGTGAGAGGTCTATTTGCATAATTCTGTAGAAAAATGATGCAGCTTTCAAGCCTCAATCACCTGCAAAACTGTCCAAAGGGTTAAATCACTGTTTGTACAACAAAAACTTAATCAAACTACAAAATCAACATATTAACGTACTAATGACTTAAAACTCAAAGGATTAAACATTTGGGTTCCTTCCCAAAAAGAGCCTTATTTATAGTCCTGGTAGAATTTTGCAAACCTCAAGCTAGAGCTGTCAAAGTGAGGGAGGTCTTCTCGTTATCAATCTCTCCTCCATAATAAGGTTTTAGGCGTTCGCTATTAACCTTAAAGCTTGATATGCTATCTGATGAAGCAATCTCCACGGCTACATGGGGGAACACTTTTATCACCACAAATGGCCCTGACCACATTTATTTAAGCTTTCTAGGGAATAACTTAGCCTTGAGTTGTAAAGGAGCACTTGTTGACCTTCTTCAAATCTCTTCTGCATAATCTTCTTGACATGCTAGAATTTCACCTACTTCTTGTACAATTTTGCATTCTCATAGGCTTGCAGCCTAAATTCATCAAGTTCATTAAGCTACAAAAGTCTGTTCTCATCGATAGCTTGTAAGTTGAAGTTTAGCTGCTTTATTGCCTAATAAGCATTATGTTCAAGCTCAACTGGCAGATGACATGTCTTCCCAAATACCAACTTATGTGGAGACATACTAATGGGGTTATCATAAGCTACCTTATAAGCCCACAGTGCATCATCCAGTCTTCTTGACCAATCTTTCCGAGATGAACATAAAGCATTTCCTAAGATTCACTTGATTTCGCGATTGGATACCTCCGCTTGCCCACTTGTCTATGGGTGATAAGTAATGATAATCCGATGTGTTACCCCATACTTGGCAATGGGAGCTTCAAAATGTTTATTGCAGAAATGTGACCCTCCGTCATTGATTATGGCTTTAGGTGTTCCAAATCGGGTAAAGATCTGTTTTCTCATGAAGTTAATAACTACCTTAGAATCATTGGTAGGAAATGCACATGCTTTCACCCACTTGGACACGTAATCCACTGCTACAAGAATATATTGGTTCCCAAATGAGGGGATAAAAGGGCCCATGAAGTCAATGTCCCAAATGTTAAAAATCTCAACTTCTAAAATGGAATTAAGAGGCATCTCATTCCTCCTCGAGATATTCTCTGACTTTTGACATGGATCACATCTTTGCATAAGAAAATGTACATCCTTGAAGAGAGATGGCCAATAAAAGCCAGACTAGAGCACCTTAATAGTTGTCCTTTCACCACTATAATGTCCACAAAAGCATGACATTGGTTCATAATCTGCTCCACTTCCTCCATTGGCACACACATTCTCAACATATGATCTAGACAATGTTTATAAAAAAAACAGCTCATCCCAGAGATAGTGCCTGGCATCATATAAGAATTTATTCTTTTAGTGAGAAGTTAGATCAAGGGGCAACACACCACCCACTATGTAGTTCACTAAATCTGTGTGTAACACCCTAACTTTTGAGTTAAGTATGATATTGTCCTAAATGTTCTATTTTATATTTTTTGTGAGTTATAAATTAAATTTGACTGTTTCGTGATTGTATTTGATCATTCTGTGTGATTTGCTCCGAGTCAAGAAAATAATAATTTTCTGGCCGGCAAAATCTTAGTTTAATTATTCAAAGTTGGGGATTTTACTAAACCTAATTCTGAATGATATGTGTGTTAATCTTTTAATTTTTAGAATTTAACTGTGCAATAAAATAATTTTATATTATTATAATATTATTTTATTTGACAATACCTATTGTCTTAAAAACGGTAGAAATCTACTTCAAAATGACCATGGACCTGGAAAAGTCTGTGGGACTCATGTTTAGAGAACAAGTCAACATTTTTGGCTAGATTAAATCCTAAGCCAATAAGAGCTAGTCAACATTAGTGGCTTGAAATTACTAGACCAATAGGAAGCAAGTCAACAAAAATGGTTAGACTTGTTAGTTTATGACTAGAAAGCTTAACCAAGTTAGCTTAAACCAAACTAAGTTAGTATAGGAAGCTTATATAGTAACTAAATGAAGTAAACCTAGTTAGCTACCTATTTAAGTTCTAGTTAGAGAAGGTTCTAGAGAAATCTAGGAAATGGTAAGTCATCCTAGCTAACTAAATGACTAACTAAGTAACTAAGAAGCCTAACTAAATTTGCCTAAACCTAACTAGGAAACCAAATGAACCAAAACCAAGTTTGCTCTCTCTTGGAGCAATTCGGTCAAGCAAGGTTCATGAAGGATCAAGAAGACTTAGTCACTTGATGACTTGATTTCCTACACCAATGAGAAACAAGCTTGGAGGCAAAGCTTTGAATAACAACCCTAGATCACATCTAAGGCCATTAGGTGTTAGGAGGAGTCAACAAAGGAGACCACCTCCTTTAGGGAGTCCTACGGCCATACATAGTAAAGGAGAACATTTTACTTAGTCATTTTTCATCTTCAACCTTTCTTTTCTCCAAGAACACCAAGAACAACTCTCTAGCTTTCTTCATTGAGCCATTCAGCCAACAACATAAACCCACACCTATACTCATCTAAATTTTCATCTAACCCAACTTCTCAAATCCAAATACCATTCTAAGAACATCTCTAGTTAGGAGTTTCTCCAAAATCTTTCATCTTAAGCTTGGAAAACCACTTTGAGGATTCTTTCCTACAAGGTAAAAATCCTTGTTTTTCTTTTCTAACATGATTTTTGAGGTTCTAAGCCATGATTGATCCATGGTTTGTTATTTTCAACCATAGTATTTGATTCTTTAAAATTGTTTAAGCTTGTTAGGGTTTCTTTGGAGAGCTACACGAAATCAACTAGGAAGGGTTAGAAGGAGTTTGTCTTCCTTTAAGGTAAGAGGAAGATTTAATCTCATCAACCTTGTGTGGTGATGAGAAAATGGATTGTATGTGTGGTGAAGAATCCATAAGGATTCATTCATTTGGTTGTTTAATGCTTTCTTATTTGTGGTTGATTTTATTTGCAAGCATGTCTATAGCTTTAAAAATATATTGCATGTGTTTATAGATGTATGACTATTATTGTAGGATGTGAATAAAATGTAAGGATTGCATGAGTGTTCCAAAGAACACAAAAGGAGCTCACTGCTTCTCCAAGAAAAAGAGAACCAAAATGTTCTCAACCATTTTCTAAAATAATGATTTAATTAATTTAGGTAAAACAATGAATTCGAAAATGATTTAGAAGATAGAAAATAATTTAATGACCATTTCTAAATGATATGTTGAATTTGGCCAACATGCCATTCAATGTATATTTGATTTCCAAAATTATTTTCTAAGGTAGGTTAAATAGTTAACTACAAAAGAATTTAATTTCAATGAATTTTTGGGAAATAAAATGAATGAACTTACTTTTAGAATCCTAAATTAGAAGAATTTGTTATAAGTAAGAAATAAAGAAAACACTTGAAAAATACTAACGTAGAGCTCACTCATTGAGTTTTGAAGCACGTTAGCAAGTTTCAGGGTGTAAATAATGGTTAAGGTTAAAATATGTAGTATTTAAAGAAAAACATAGAAAATATCATTTAATGAATTTCCTAGACAAAATACTGTCAAAATTTTCTGAAAATGGACAAATAAAAGAGAAAGTTTTATAATTATATATAACGTAAAGGAAATATTCTACGCAGTTTAAAAGTATTAGAAATAGCTTATGCGTATTTAAAATAATGATTTTTAAGCTATACGGTTAAGAAAATGATTTAAAAATCTTATGCGATTGAGAAAATGTTTTCAAAACATTACGCGGTATTTAAAAATGTCAAAATATATTTACGTGATTTAAAAATGTTTGTAAAAGTGACGCGATTGTGAAAACACGATAAAATTTCTACGCGACTAAATGGAACAGTGAGTTTTGCTGTTGGGCCAAAGAGGTGGACCCAGACATGTTCAGATATAGTATTGTCAAGTGGAGACATAGTATATTTGTGAATATTGAGACTGAGGGTATTTATATAAATATGGTGAATATTGAGATTGAGGGTATTTACGTAATTATGGTTCTTATTCATGCATTAAGAGTTATGTCAATTTGGTTGAAATTGGCGATTGATTGACGAGATGAATTACATTGTGTTGTAGGTGTGATAGGCGTAGTTTGGTTCATTTATTGAACTTGGAGGTGTTAGTGTGCGGAGGATTCCACATGTGGATAGTTGGTAGCTCCTCTAGGCCGTGGTAATGGGCAACACACTAATGATCTCGACAAGCACTATTCTTAATCAAGATCTTATGGAGACTATTTGGTATAATGCCTGTTGTGCACGACATTTGGACTGTGTACTAACTACACGATGATTTTTACTGTGGGCTATTGACACGACGTTTGATTGTGTAATAGTTTGGTTGGGCAGCCTGAGGTACGGATAGGTTTTTCCGGATCATTCTCTCTGATATCTGTGTTTAGCTCCATGTAGTAGGAATGAGTAGGTATACATTGGTATTTATGATCTGCATCTTAATGTTTACTGTAACTTGTGATATTATGTATGATGTGTTATTTTGAGGTACTGTATATGACGCGATGGCATGTATTATTGTGTTATATTGTGATATCTGTTTGTGTTATCATTTTCTTTATTGTCATGCTGGTAATGATGTAGATTGTCTCACCTCTTTGTATGCGTTTTCTGTATTATTATTATATTCTGTAAAGAGTTTGAGGACGAGGAAGAGGAGCTGCCTCTTGATATTCAGTACCCTGAGGAGCAGCAGCCGAGCGATCAGTTTGAGGAAGGCGAGCCATTAGATCACCCTTATCATTTGGACTGATTCTGTGGTGATGGCATTGCCTAGATTCTTTGGTTTTGTGAGACTTGAGTTTCACGGAGGCTCTGAGGCCTGGTGACTGCATAAGGATAGAGGATCGGTAGTCTACATGGGGCATCTGACTGTGTCCCTGCTTAGAGAGTTTGACGGGGAGCCTATTTTTATTACTACTATGTATTTACATCTTAAGATGCCTTTGACTCTTAGGCACTCTTGGGGAGGACTTTTTCATGCACCTAGTAAGATTAGTAGTGTGTCAACAGCACAGACTCCTGTCTGTAGAGCTACGAGACATTCAGGTCATCAAATGATTCATCTGAGGAGGATCCTTTGGAGGGTTAAAAATCTTTGATGTGCAGTTGGGCATGTATATATTTTAGTATTGTTCTGACTTTTTACTACTTTGTTAAATATTTGTAGTTGTAAATTATTTGTATAATTAAGACAAATATCATATGTATATTATGGTGTGTGATAAGTGTTGTTTTATTTTATGTTTTGTTTTAATTTATTTAATATTATATTGTATAAAAGGAAAAATTTTACAACTCATATTATTTATGTACCAAACGTTTTATAACTTAGGTAAGGTTTTATTTTATTGCATCGAAAATGTGACACCCCCACAAGGGTGTTACATGAGTTAGTATCGGAGCCCAAGTTAGAGTCTTTTAGGGTTGTGGTTAGGTCTGTTTTTGCTTGTGTTGTGTGATTCTCTGTGATTTGTTTCCGAAAGGTTACATCTGACTTTGTTTTGTCCTGTTGAAGAAAGAAGATGTCTGGTGGTAGAAGAACACGTGCGAATGTGGAACGTAATGTGGACCCAATGACTGCAGCTGCTGAGGCTATGCAGCGAATGGCGGAGGTGATTACCTAACAAAATCAACGAGCAACTCAACAGCAAGATGCGACTGTTGATGGTCTGAATTTATTTGAGTTTAGGCGCAACAACTCGCCGTAGTTCAGAGGCGAGTTTGACCCTGAGAAGGCGAATCTTTGGATACAAGACTTGGAAAGAATATTTGAAGGAATGGGGTGCGCCGATGATAGAAAGGTGACATATGCTACTTTTATGTTGAGAGGGGATGGCGAGAATTGGTGGAGAAGAACCCGCTGATTTTTACAAGCTAAAGGCGTTTTATAAAATCAAAAACATCATCCCTAGTATTTTCATCCTGCTCAATCAATGAAGCCAATGATAATGCAAGAGGGTCTTCAGGATAGTTAGCATGAAATGCATTTACAATGATATTATCCAACATACCAATATATGAACAATCTTCATGATCTTGAGGAAACTTAATTGCTTTGAAAATGTTAAAAGTTATCTCTTGATCTTGAACTCTCATAGTTAATTCACCTTTTTGGACATCTACGAGTGTTCTCCCGTGGCAATGAACGATCTGCCAAGAATCAAAGGCACCTTTCGATCCTCCTCCATATCCAGTATGACAAAGTCAACGGAAAATATGAACTTGTCCACTTTAACTAAAACATCCTCCACAATTCCCTTCGGGTATGTATAGGAATGATCAGCTAGTTGGAGTGTCATTGATGTAGGCTTGCATTCCCCCAAACCTAACGTTTGAAAAATAGATAGGGGCGTGAGATTAATGCTTACCCCCATGTCACATAAAGCTTGTCCAAAAAATTGATCTCCTATGGCACACAAGATCGTGAAGCTTCCTGGATCCTTCAGTTTTGGAGGAAGTTTTTGTTGCAGAATAGCACTGCGTTCCTCTGACAATGCTACAGTTTCAAACTTACCCAATTTGTGTTTTTTTGAAAGAATATCCTTCATGAACTTGACGTAACTGGATATTTGCTCCAATGCTTTAGCAAAAAGGATATTGATGTGAAGCTTCTTAAAAACTTCTAAAAACTTCTTGAACTAGCATCCATCTTATGCTTAATTTATCAGTTAGGGAATGGCAGAGAATGTGCATAAGGTTTGTCCTCTACCTTCTTGTCCTCCACCTTCTTCTGGACAACTTCTTCATTCTTTTCTACTTCCTCATTCATTATCTCCTGGTCTTTACTCACTTCGACTTCTTCCTCAAGCAGCTATGTCTTTGGATTCCCTTTTATATTCTTCTCACTCCTCAATGAGATGACTTTGCAATGCTCATTGGAGGCACCCTTTGGATTATTAACTGTGTCACTTGGAAAGGTGCCTGAGGGCCTGTTACTGATAGTGTTAGCCAACTGTCCTACCTGCATTTCCAACGCTCTCATCGAAGCCATTTGGTTTTGAATCATAGAATCGTTCTTTGCTAGATGAGTATCAGTCTTTGTCATGAAGGAATTGGTCTTAACCATTAACTGCATGAACATGTTTTCAAAATATGGTTTCTTATCTTGCATTGGTTGTCTTGATTGGGAGGGAAATCCTAGATGATAGTAAGGTCACTCATTTCCAGGTGCTGAAGAGGAAGCTCCTTAGTTGTCCCTCCAAGAGAAGTTGGGATGGTTCCTCCATCTAGGATTATACTAGTTTGAGTATGGGTTATTTTGCTGAGGGTGATAGTTACCAATATATTGCGCACTTTCTAACATAGAAAGGCACTTATCGCTCTCATGGTTGTCACCACAATTGTCACACAACACAAATAAGCTCTAGTGAGGGCTTTGTCCTATATTGTCCAGCTTGCTTGCTATTGCTTCCACTTAGGCTGACAACGTTGTTATTGCATCCACCTCGTGCACTCCATCTACCTTTCGTAGAGTGTTTCTTGCAAAGGGCCATTAGTAGCTGTTGGTTGCTAATTCCTCTAACAGTTGAAAGGCATCTTTAAAAGATTTGCTTAATAAAGAGCCTTCTGCTGCTGCATCCACTATTAGACGATGTTGCGGCAATAAGCCTTTGTGAAATGAATAGACTTGATGCTACGACAGAATAGCATGATGTGGACATCTCCTAAGCAGATCCTTGTACCTATTCCAGGCTTCATGCAAGGATTCTGATTCAATTTGGGTAAATGATGTGATATCATTCACCATCTCAGCAGTCATGGCCAGAGAAAAGTATTTGTTAAGAAATTTGTTATATACCTCAGACCAAGTTGTTATCGATCTCGTAGGCAAAGATTGCAACTAGCTCTTGGCTCTGTCTTTCAGAGAAAAAGGGTAGAGCCTTAGGCGAATGGCATTCTCAGATACTCCATTGGGTCTAAAGGTATCGCAAATCTCTAAGAAAATAGATAGATGAGCTTTGGAATCTTCGTTGGACAAGCCGCCAAATTGTACAGAAGTTTGTATCATTTGGATTATGGCCGGCTAGATCTCAAAGTTGTTTGCACGGATGGTTGACCTTCTAATGCTAGACTACAAGTTATCCATTTGAGGGGTTACAAACTCCCTCAAAGGTCACGTATGGTTGTGCTCATCCGTTATCTTACAAGTACCTAAAGTAAATAAAAAATGGAAACTTAAATTAATATGCACAAAAAAAAACTTGAACTAGAACTAAATAAACTTATTGTTAATGTTGGCAATACTAAAATTAAGTCGTAGTCCCCGGCAACGGCGCCAAAAACTTATTTACTCTTTTGCTTACTGCAAGTGCATGGGTTGTACAAGTAATATAGAAAAGAGTCGGATATCGTTCCCATGAGGAATACGTCAATCTCAAGAGCCAAATATTAACCAATAGTTTACTTAATATTATTTAAGCACATTCAAATTATAAAAGGTTGTGTAGGTTAAATGAAAAGATTAAAATGCAATAAAATGGAATAAAAGATATTGATTAAAGAATAAGGAATCTTTTTTCATCTCCTACTTCAATTGATAACAAGCAGTCCTTATAAGCAACATAAACGAAAGGATTAGCTTAGCTTGAGAATCTAACTTAGTTAAAAGCATATGTCTAGGTCAATCAACCATGCTTCAATTACCTAATTCACTATGTTTCCATGAAAATTAGTGTTAAATCCACTCCTTAAGATTTATTCTCAATTAAATACTATGCATGGCTAAGAGATATATTTCCATCCCATTAGCGAATTAACTCACCCCACTATTAGAATAAAATTAAACATGCATCAACTATAACTTATGATCTCAAATCCAAATTCCTATGTCTAGGTTCATTAGATTTCAACAAATCACTTAAAAGCTGATCAAACATTCAAGAGCATTAAGATCCATATGATTGAACAAAACCAAATCATCTATATAAACTCAAAGGATTACAAAATCATTCAATATCTATAGGAGAATCTAAAGAAATCCCTATACAGAGCGTAGTTAGCCATGGAACATGAAAATCTCACAAAAAGATCCATGTCCATGACCTAGAATAAGAGAGAATAAAGAGAAAAGAGAGAAGATACTATGATTGAAGCCCTTGGATGCTTGATCCTCTTTGAAGAATGATGGCTTTCACTTCGACTTCCTTTGTTGCTCTCAAAATGATGAAATATGAACCCTAACTGCGTTTTCTCATTTTTCCTATATTCTTTTTCTTTGAAATCTAATCGAACAGTATTTATATCACGTCATGGCGTTAACCTCCTTGCATAGTGGTGTGTGCTGAATTAGGTCACCACGCCGCGGTATTCATTCCTTTCACCACGGTGCTCAAGCCTCGAGTTTCAGTATGCAGTTTTTTGAATGCACCATGTCGCGACATTAACATGCCTACGCCGTGGTGTGAGATGTTGAATTTCACCTTGGCGTTCCTCTTCTAATGCAGCTCCAAGTCTTTAACAATTCTGCTTGCTTTGAACCCTTCCTGCATTAGAGAAATCACAAAGTTAGTAACAGTTGCAAATTCACATAATCATATGATGAATTATACCAATTTGCTCAAGATCATATCAGAAGATATCAAAATTGAATTCGACGATTATAAGCTTGAAATCTTCCAGATATACATGATAACAAGGATTAAGCAATCAATAAAGTATAAATATAGGGCTAAAATAACTACATTTTATGGAGTTATCAAGTAACGCTGAATTCACATGAGAACAATCGCATGTGTCCATCCTAGTGTCAACGGAATTTCTTGCTGGGACTGGTCATGTAGCCATTCAAAATGATAAGGCGAAGGAAGAATGGATGCAAAAGATGGAAGAACAAATCGAAGCAATCAAGGGTCCTAACACCTTTGGTCCCCTTAGGATAGAAGAGTTGTTCCATACTGCTAACATCATCATCCCAAAGGACTTTAAGATTCCATAATTTGACAAATATGATGAGAGCACCAACCCTTTTTTCCACCTCAAAACATACATTACCAAAATATCAATTTAGTCAAAGAACTGGAAGTTCTTTGTTAGTTTCTTTCATGAAAGCTTGATTACGCCTGCTTTGAAATAGTGTATCTAACAAGACCTTTCCAAAATCTCTTCTTAGGATGACTGGACAAACTTGTTTATGGGACAATATCGGTTCAACTTGAATATAGCCACAACTCAGGAACAATTGGGAATACTGTAAAAGAAAAATGAGGAAACTTTCAAGCAGTATGCCCAGAGGTGGAGTGCTCTCGCAGCACAAGTGCAGCTAACGTTGACTTTGATAGAAATGTGCTCATATTTCTTGGGAACCTTAGGACCTCCCTCTCTTGGGACAATGGTGGGTGCTACTTACCGAGACTTTGTTGAATTAATTGTTGCCTAAGAGAGGAATGAAATTTTGGTAAAGGCTAGCAAATTGCTAATTGGCAATAATGAAGGTGGTTTCAAGAAAGGGTTTCCCTCTAAGAAAAAGGAGTCGGAAGTGAGCTATGTGCAAAACTTACAACATTCACAACCCCGCTATTCGCCATTTTACTCTGCCTACCGAGCCCCTACACATAACCCAAACACTTACCCTTCTTATTAAACACTTGTACCTTCTCATCTACCTGACCTAACCGTTCCACCCACGAATACACCTCAAATCCCATAACTCCAAATCAATAATGTTCTCGCAACATAACCATATGTACCAACTTGCCCAACTTATACCCGATATCCACCTGCACCTCTGCAAAATTACCCAAACCACCTACAACCTTGGCCAAACCTCCAAAATCAAGGTCGTTTTCATCCCCAAAACCTACCCCATTTCCCAAAATTGTTCATTTCAAATGCAAACTTATTCCAAAGACTATTTGATGTTCAACTCATCTCGAGAAATCTTGTACGTCCTCTAAAACCACCATTCCCAACATGATATAACCCGACTTTGACTTTCAAATGTCACATGGACATCCTAGTGCATTCAATTGAAGATTGTGAATCTTTCAAGACTGTAGTAAGGAAGCTAATTGCTTATGGGAAGCTTGATATTCAAGAGGAGGCTGGACCCAGTATTGTCAACAACCCAATTCCTAATCATGGTGAAAGGAATTGGATAAATGCTTTAGAGATGGAAGGATCACCCATAAGAAAGGTCATGAGCTTGCGTACATCGATGGATGAAATATTTGAGGGATTGAAGAAAGCAGGTTACAGTATCACTGCACTAACCACCACAATGAAAGAAAAGGAAAAGCACAATGAAGAGTCAAGTTGTGCTTATCATTGTGGGAGAATGAGACATGATATCGAGAACTATTGGGACTTTAAGGTTCAGATCTAGGGATTAGTCATTTTGGGAGTAATACAAGCTAGACAAGGGGTAGCTTCCTTTGAATAGGCCAATGTGGTTGAACGCTTTATGCTCAAGGTGCCACCTCTCAACCAAGCTCCGACGCCAGGGAAAGTAATAATGACAGTCAAGAAGCCAACACCATTTGCTTATAGTGATACTCACATAGTGCCATGAAATTATGAAACTAAAGTAGAGAAAAAAGAAGTCGAGGAAGTGACTTCAAGGGCCCGAGTTGTTGAAATGCATCGGAAGAAAAAGTCAGTGACTAATATAATTGGAGTATAAGGAATTACAAGGAATGGGTGATACTATAGCCCAAGAGAAGTAAAGAAGAGGAAAAATATTAAAGGAGGGAGTAAGGAGGAAACCTCAAGAGAAGAGGAGAAAGAAAAAAAGAAAAGGAAGAATTCTTGAAAACCATGAAACAAAATGAATATGATGTGATGGAACAGTTGAAGAAGACTCTAATCAGAATATCTCTATTTCACTCGTCTTGACATCTGAGTTGCATCGAAAAACATTACTAAGAGTTTTGAATGAGGCCTATGTCAAACCTGATGTTACTCCTAAAAATGTTATCAGCATGGTGGACCTAGTGAAGCACGTCAACATGATCTTATTTACTAATGAAGAGATCACCTCTCGGTCTAAGAAAAATTCACAGGCCTTACACATAACCCTCAAATGTAAAGGGTATGTAGTTTTAAAGGTTTTGATTGATAAGGGGTCTGCATTGAATATCCTACCCAAGTCGACTCTAACCTCATTATCAATAAATGAGGATGAACTGTCCCCTCGAGAAATGGTGGTGCGAAACTTTGACAGAAATAGGAGAGGCATTTTGGGAGAGATGACGTTGCCACTAGAGATTGGTCCAATTAATTTTCAAGTGATGTTCCAAGTTATCGATATTAAGCCTGGTTACACCATGCTCCTAGGGAGACCATAGATCCATGACGCTGGTGTTATTCCTTCCACCCTACATCAGAATGTTAAGTACATTAAACATAGGTCGGTTATCACCATACACGGAGAGGAAGAAATTATGTTATCAAAACCAGTTTCAGTGCCAAATGTGGAGAGTGCAGAGAAAGATGAGGAAAATTTGTGGCATAATTTTGAAGTAGTTGAGACTGGACTTGATAGGAATGAATGCTCTACACAAAGTATGAATCAAGTGGTGGCCCGGATTATGACTAATAGTGGATAGCTTGAAGGAAAAGGCTTGGGCTCATAACTGTAAGATACTAAGTCACCAGTGTCATTCCCAGAAAAGTTAGATAAGTTTAGGTTAAGGTACGAAACATCTATGGAGAAAATAATAGGGAGAATGGCTTTGGAAAAAAAATGATAAGGGAAAAATGAAGCACATTCCTTATCTATGGGAAACATTCCCAGCACCAGCTGAGAAAATCATACCTAAAGAATGTCCCTGACACCATCTCATTATTAACGCATTGCATGAAGTAGGCCCAGAAAAGTGCAAGGCAATCCGTCCTTTTACTGATTATGAGCAACTAAAGAACTAGCAATCTGAACCAATGATTAATGTTATTATTTCCAAGTAATTATCTAGTCATACTATAAAAAGCATATATTTGAGACTAGCTATGTTTTGAGCTTATATATATGTTATTTGAGACGTTAACTAAATAAAGTTGCATGTTTATTCATCATTTCTCCTTGTTATACTATTGGCTTGTCCTTTTGCATTTAGTAGTTTTCTTCATTTTTTTTCTTACGTTTCTGTATAATATCTTGTTCTTGTTTTGTCATTTCTACTCTGTTTTACCTTTCCAACCCCACACAAATTACTTTCTAGGGATTTAAGTCTTGTAGAAAGTTTGCCCCATGAAAGGGACCTCGACAACTCGTCAATTGATTTTCCTGCGATGTTTGATGAAGAATACCCTAGATCTAGTAAAGAGGAAGAAGTTGTCGAAAAATTTGAAAAATTACTGGAATATTCAGAGAGAAAATTTGGTGTGAATAATGAGGTGGTATAAGTAATTAACATGGGAATTGAAGAAGATAAGAAGGAGTCGAAAATAATAGATAACCCTGAACGTATAGAAATGATGACACTACTTAAGGAATATCTTAATATGTTTGCATGGTCCTACAGAGATATACTTGGACTAGACCCTGAGATAACGTCACATAAAATCCTATTATACCCAGTTGCAGAAGCAAAAAGGAAAAAAGTTGAGAAGAATACATCCTGATATGTCACTAAAGATCAAGGAAGAAGTGACTAAGAAATTAGAAGCCAAATTTTTAGAGGTGTCAAGACATCCGGAATAGGTAGCTAATATAGTGCCAGTACCTAAGATGGATGGGAAGGTCAAGATATGTGTGGATTATAGGGATCTAAATAAGGCTAGTCCAAAAGACGATTTCACACTCCCTCATATCAATGTTCTTGTTTACAATACAACAGGAAATCACATGTTCTCATTTATAGACGGGTATTTTAGGTACAATCAGATCCCCATGGATGTTAATGACAAAGAAAAGACGACTTTTATTACCCCTTGGAGAATTTTTTGTTACATAGTCATGTCCTTTGGATTAAAGAATGTTAGGGCTACATATCAATATGCTATGGTTGCATTATTCCATGATATGATGCATAAAGAAATCAAGGTTTTTGTAGATGACATGGTGGCCAAATCTAAAGAAGGGGAAAGCCATGTAGCAGTCTTGCGTAGGTTATTTGAAAAACTCAAAAAGTATAAGTTGAGACTTAATCATACTAAATGTGTCTTTGGAGCATCTATTGGAAGATTACTTGGGTTCATCATTAGCAGAGAAGGAATAAAAGTGGATCCGGATAAGGCGAAAGTAATATAATAGATGTCTCCTCCTAAGACAGATCATGAAGTGAGAAGTTTTCTCGGGAAACTTAACCACATTGCTAGATTCATTGCTAACTTGACCAGCACCTATGAGCCTATATTCAAGTTGTTGAAGAAGCATCAGTCGGGTGAATGGGATAAAGAATGTCAAAGAGCTTTTGACAAGAAAAAGGCTTATTTAATGAATCATCTTGTGTTGGTACACTTTATATCGGGTCGTCCATTGATATTGTACCTAACCGTACTGCCAACCTCAATAGGGGCAATGTTAGGGCAGTATGATGAATTAGGAAAGAAGGAGTAGGCAACTTATTATTTGAGTAAGAAGTTTAATGACTATGAAGCCCATTACATGGCTATTTGAGAAGACTTATTGTGCTCTAGTATGGACCTCAAGAAGGCTAAGGCAGTATATGTTATATTACACCACTTGGTTGATCTCCCGAATGGACCCCCTGCAGTACATATTTGAAAACCCTCATGTTTCATTAAGGGTTTCAAAATGACAAGTGATGTTATCAGAATTTGACATCAAGTATATGACTTAGAAATCCATCAAAGGAAGTGTGATTGCGGATCATTTAGCTGAAAACCCTCTTGAGGGTGGACAACTAGTAACATCTGAATTCCCTTATGGATAAATATTGATAGTAGAAGGAGAAGTTAAGGATAAGCCCGTTTGGAAGATGTATTTTGATGGAGCAGTCAACATGTATAGTAGTGGCATAACGGCCATGGTTGTTTCACCAAATGGAAAACAATACCTAATCGCTATCAAGCTAGATTTTGAATGCACCAATAATGTTACAAAATATGAGGCTTGTGCTAGTGGTTTACAAGTCACAATGGACTTGGGTATCAAGCAGCTAAAGGTATTTGGAAATTCAGTACTCATCATTTACCAAGTGAACGGTGAATGGCAAACCAAGAACCCAAAGTTGATGCCTTATCAAAAGTATTTAACTTGGTTGATTAAAAAGTTTGAGGAGGTGACCTTTTCCCATTTGACTTAAGATAAGAATTAGTTTGCAAATGCCTTAGCCACTTTGGTTGTAATGACCAAGTTGGATATTCACAATAATATCCAACTCATCCAACTAAAGACACATAGTGTGAGCCTGCGTATTTGTCAATGTAAAAGGCGAGCCAGATGGTAAACCTTCATATCAAGATATCAAGCAATACATTCAGCATAGAGAATACCCAACTGGGGCAAGTAAGGTGAATAAGAAGACTATCCAACAATTGGTAATGACTTTTTTTTCTTAAACGAGGAGGTTTTGTACAAAAGGAGCCATGATGGCACCTTGCTTAAATGTGTGGATGCTCACGAAACTCATATAATCATGATTGAAGTTCATGATGGAATTTGTGGAACTCATACTAATGGTCATATGATGGCACGAAAAATTCTAAGGAGTGGTTATTATTGGTCCACTATGGAAACAGACTACATAGAATATGTTTGAAAGTGCCAAAAATACCAAATATATGCAGATCAAGTCAATGCACCTCTATTCCCCTTGCACAACTTGGTATCTCCATGGCCTTTCTAGATGTGGGGAATAGATGTCATCGGCCCCATTAACCCCAAAGCTTCCAATGGTTATCTTTCCATTTTGGTGGCAATTGACTATTTCACCAAGTGGGTAGAAACTTTTTCGTATACCAATGTCACTCAAAAAGTATTTTTGAAGTTCTTCAAAAGAGATATTGCTTGCAGATATGGAATTCTAGATAGGATAATCACAGATAATGCTACCAATCTCAATGGTACTGAGATTCACAAGTTTTGTGAAAATTTCAAAATCAAACATCATAACTCAGCTCTCTATAGACCTCAGATGAATGGTGCAGCTGAAGCAACAAATAAGAATGTCAAGAAAATTATTGCTATGATGGTTGTGAACTACAAAGACTGGCACGAAATGTTACCCTAAGCTTTGCACGCGTATCGTACCAATATACGATCGAACACTAGGGCAACACCTTTCTCTTTGGTGCATGGGATGGAGGCTATCTCTCCCACATAAATTAAGATTCCTTCTCTAAGGGTTTTAATGGAAGCAGAGTTAGAGGAATCTGAATGGGTGAAGACTCAGTATGAGCAGTTGAATATGATAGAAGAGAAAAGACTGGCAGCTATTTGTCATGGATAATTATATCAAAGCAGAATAGCCAGAGCCTTTAACAAGAAAGTTTGTCCTAGACAATTTTGTTCAGGAGATTTGGTTTTGAAGAAGATTCTCCCTAATCAAGAAGATGTTAGAGGAAAATAGGCTCCGAGTTATGAATGCCCTTACATAATGAAGCAGACATTTTTAGGAAGTGCATTAATTTTACAAAATATGGATGGAGAAGAATTGCTAAGGCCCGTAAACACTAATATTGTCAACAAATTTTATGCCTGTAAAAAAAGCTTGTTAGGTTGAAATCATGAAAGGGCGACCTAAGCAAAAGTTAGAGTAATAAATAAATAAGTAAATAAAAAAAGAGCCTGTTAGGCTAAAAACCCGAAAGGGCGACCTAAGCAAAAGTTATGGCAAATAAATAAGTAGAATCTCAAAGAAAGATGACCTAAAACTCTTTGAAGGATTCACTAAACTGGGGCAATTTTGTCTGTGTTTTATTAGCTACACATGGGGAATTTTATTTGCATTCAATTGACTATACTGGGGCAAAAAAAAATCTGAAGGATTAAGGAAAAGATGTGTTGAAGAAAGTAGCAACAAAGACAATGGTTGAATTATCAAGCAGTTGTAGGGAATCAATTGAATGAGGAACAAGGAACCAATACTAGGGAAAATTTTCTTATCCTTGCAAGGAAGTTTGTTCATTCAACAAATTTTTTGTCCATTCATGAATGCATGTTTACTCATTAAGTTATGTCTCAAATAAGATAAATTTAAGGTCAACAGTTTGATTTGACAATTTTACAACAATCCTTCATAGTGTGTTTGGAATGATTAAAAACGGGAATTGATTTCATTTGCAAATCAAATTTGTTGTTTGGAATCTTAAAATTTGAGAAATGATTTTCTTTGATAATTCCCATTGATTTAATCAGATTTCTATTCTTCCTATTTACAAATTCTATAAAAAATGATAGAATTTACTTGAATTTGATTTGATTTCAGGTATAATTTTTAGAAAGACTATTTTAACCCTGTTTATTTTTCAATTTTACATCTCATGCCTCTTTCACGTTTTCAGACTCTGCTCTTTCACATTCTTTCACTTTCCTCTTTCACGTTCTTTCTTGCCGCTTTGCTCCTCGTTCTTACTCTCTCTGTGGTTGTTCAAGGTCGATTTGCTATAAATTTTTTGTCGATCCCACCCTTATGTTCATATTTGTTGTAGGTTTGATCGATCTTATTTTTTTTTTAATTTTGGGTTGTGTTTAATTTCTCTAAATCTAGTATTTGTGGTATATTTTTTATTTTTGATTTGGGTTCTGATTTGGGTTTTGTTTGAATTCTAGTTTTGATATGGGTTCTAATCATTTGAGAGGTTATAGACCTGTCACAGATCTGATAGTCTGAAACATTTTTTTGTTTTGAAATAGGAAAACAAAGTGTTGTGATAGATCTAATCATTTCGTGACCCAAGTGTTGTGAGTTTGGTCGATCTTTCTCCACCGAAGTTGTGGTCGATAGGCAACTGTCCAATAGAAGCAATTAGTACTGAAGTTATGGTCGAAGGTGAGTCGTTTATATGTCTTTCTTGTAGTTGCTTTAAAAATTAAAAATTATGATGAAGTTTATAATATCAGTTGTTTTGTAAGCATGAATGAATCTGAGAAGTGGTAAAATGTCTTGTTTGCTTGGATTATGAGTTCCCTATTTCATGTCTAGTAAAGTGTCTCCTCTGAACTATGATATTCAGCAGTCTCATTGATATGCTCATAGGATTCTGTAGCATTATGATATTGATGCCAGCTTCATGATTTGAATCATTGGAAATTCCATCTGTATCTTCTATGCCCATTACACTCTAACAAATAAATATTTGCCTTAGTTAACTTTATTTGGCTTCATTAAAAATTTCCTTATGCACATTAAAAAATTATTAATAAGCACCTTAAAATTTTTTAGAATTGTTGACGTTTTGTATTTTTTCTGAAGAAGGGTAATAACAGGAGATATGGTAGTAGAGAAGAAAAGTTGGTTTTTTAAATACAGAGTCTTTTGATGAGTGAAGTGGGAGACAAATATTGGTGCATGGAAATTTGGAAACCACGAAAGTGTGGGATAAGAATGCCATTAGTTTCTCTATTTATAGGCAGACTGTTGAGGAGAGAGAGAGAGAGAATTCCATCTTGCTTCTCTTCTTGGAAGCATTCAAATTCATTAAGATGTATATTCCTACAATTGTATGCATCTCGTGTCTTATGAAGTAATCTTTATTAATTTTTAAATCCTTTTTAAGCATTGGACTTTTCCTTTATCACTAAACTATGCACTGGTGATCCAAAATTTAACCAACTCAAAGGTGGTACCAATATGCAAATGTAATATAATTTCTTAATTTCAACTAATGAATAGATTCTTATAGTCGAACAATGCTTGGTGATCATTCTACAGTTATAGATCTTATCATCTTATTAGATGTGTCTTAGTCTACATTTAACAAGAATTACAATTTCTGCTTTTTGGCTCTTACTTGTAATAATTAGTTGCAGTGTAAAATACACATTATTATGAGTAATGTTTTTATTTCTTAGTTAGATTATATTTCTGTAATTCAATACCTTGGTCCCTTTTGTGGAGCCTTTTAATCGAGAGCTTGCTTTGAAGAGTAATGATTTTTTTTTATAATTCAAGAAGAGTAATGATTTTATTCCATTGTTTCTTTGCCACAGGCTATCGTAACAGATCTCTAGAAGGCTATTTATAGACGAAGTAAGTGGAACATGTGATTTTTCTGTTAATCTTATGTATAAATTTGATTGAATTTTTATATTTTTTGCATTATTTTAGTGACTTCTGAGAAATAAAATTCAATTAGTCATAGGCTTATATCTAGATGTTGCTAAATTTTTTCTGCAAGTGGCATATTTATGTGATGGCTAGATTTCTGGAAATGCCTTATTAATTTTTAACTTATTCATTGTATATATTGTGTGATGATAGTCTCATTCATACCTCTGTTGGCTTCATAGTTCCATTGATAAAATTGTTGAAGTTCCTTTGAACCTTGGGTAAAGTATGAATAAGTCCCATTTTTTATCATTGTAGAAAGACCAAGAAGTTTTAGTATCATTTATTAGATCTGTAAGTCTTTTTCAATAGCTTCTTATTTAAACAAGTCCTAGATAATTCTACTTCTTGTATTTCACATTTTGTTGGCTTCAAAATGTTTTCTAGGTTGTTGAACTTACTATTAGAATGGAAATTTACTATTAAATTCAATTTTTTTTTAAAATTCATTAGCATAATTAGCAGTTGATAATTTTTCTAATTAAATTTTGGTTGGGTGAAGGATGAGAGATTTTGAGAAAAAAATGTGTTGTTGTCGTAGTTGCTTATGTGGGCTGGTTAGTAATCATGCTTCGCATTTATCAATATGCTACTTGGGTTGAAAGAGAGATCCCAGCATCAAGAGTAAAAAGGGAGGAAGTAAGAAGAGAGCTAATAAGGAGAACAACTGAACTTCTTAGAGACACTATGTATAGTTGTGTTGAAGAATAAGTGGTGAAATTTATTCATATTTTGTCACATAATGTTAGAAATCACACTATTTCTTTTTTCTTCCGTTGCTCTGGTGAGATCACTAGTAGGCATTTTCATCAAGTTCTTAGAGCAATCATTACACTTGAGGATCGGTTTCTTGTACAACCTAATGGAAACACAACCCTACTTGAGATCTTGAATAGTACGGAGAGGTTTTATCCTTATTTTAAGGTAAAGTCAGTTTTCAAATATCAGGGTTCATGTTTCACTTTTTCAATCTCTAATTTTTATTTTAGTTTCATTCTATATAGGATTGTATTGGTGCTCTTGATGGAACACATGTTAGGGTAAAAGTTTCGAATGAAGAAGTACCTAGATATCAGGGTAGGAAGGGTTACCCAACAATGAATGTGTTAGTTACATCCACTTTTGATCTAAAGTTTACTTATGTTTTGCCTGGGTGGGAAGGATCTGCTTCAGATTCAAGAGTGCTTGAGGATGCTTTAGATAGGGATGACAGTCTTAGAGTTCCTCTAGGTACAACTCTATATTAAAAAAACTATATTTATTAATCAATATAAATATTAGAAGCTAATCATGACTTTATACTTAGGAAAATTCTATTTGGTTGATGATGGCTACATGTTGAAGCCTGGTTTTCTCACTCCTTATCGGAGCACTAGATATCACCTTAAGGAGTATTCTTGCCATCCTCCACAAAATGCAAAAGAATTATTTAACCTAAGACACTCCTCATTGCACAATTCAATAGAGTGAGCTTTTGGCGTGTTAAAGAAAAGGTTCCCGATAATAACAAGTGGATCAGAAGCGTAATACAATGTTGAGACTGAATCAGAAATTATGTTGGCATGTTGCATGCTACATGATTTTTTGATGGGTCATGATCTTGATGAAGAACTTATATCAGAAGTTAATAGAGAATTTTTGGAAAAAGAGCTTGAACGTGAACAGCCAGAAAGAAGAGAGCTTAGAGATGCTGATGGAAAAGAAGCTAAAAGAATGAGAAATAACATTGCTAAGACAAATAAAAAGATAAGGCATGTTTAAAATGGGTTCAATCCAACAATAAGGCCAATTATACTATGCATCCTGTAAGTTAGGGTGTATGATGCTCCTTACATCTGAATTACTTATTAACATTTAGAAAACATCAATTGCTATAATTAATTAATAGAGACCGGCTGAATTAATTTTATGTATTTGCAGTGGCCAGCAAGGAAAGCGTACTGATTCATATGATGCATATTTTCATGGGAGAGTGAGGGAGGGAGGGAGGGAGAGAGAGAGAGAGAGAGGGGGATAGAGAGGAGAGAGAAAGCTTTTAATTTTCAGAGAGAGAGGGAGGGAGAAAGAGCTTTTAATTTTTTATAATATCTTTCTTAATTATTTATAAGGGTTAAAATATAAAATAATAAAATCAAATTAAATCAATTCTCATTTTAATTAATACCAAACATAAAATTTGATTTCTAAATCAATTCAAAACTTATTTTTTAAAAAAAGTTCCAAACACAAACTTTGATTTCTAAATCAAATCAAATCAAATCATTTCTCATTTTTATTCATTTCAAACACATTCTCAATGATTGAGTTGGATTAAAAGATCTCAATAGCTCAAAGTACATATTACAATACGACATTTGTTGGAAATGATTACAATATAAGTCACATAAGCTTTCGTTGCCAAGAAAAAAAGGGGGGTTGAAATAATAAGAAAAAAATGATGAAGAAAAGAAGAAAGAAAATGAGTAAGTCAATAGGATTCCAAGCTAACCGAAGGGTCTAATGAACAAAGCACATGAACAAGGGTTTGATTGGTCAAAACTTTCCAGAGTTGTCACTAGTTCAAATGATTTTTAAGAATAATTAAAAGAGAGAAAAGAAAAGAGAAAAAGAGAAGAAAGAACAGAGAGAAAAGAAAGAAGAAAAAGATCTTAAGTCTTTGTCTAACAAGCACAAATGTTTTCATGTCATTTTTTAGCGCATCGGCTCCTTATATTTTAAATTCTTGTCATTTATTTTGAGCGCATTGGCTCCTTGAATTTTAATTTTTGTTATTTACTTTTGACCGCATCGGCTCTTGTTATTTACTTTTGAGTGCTTCGTCTCCTTACATTTTAATTTTCTGTCATTTACTTTTGTGCGCATCAGCTCCTTACATTTTAAATTTCTATCATTAACTTTTGAACATAGCAGTTCCATGTATTTTAAATTCATGTCATTTACTTTTGAGCGCATTGGCTCCCTACATTTTAAATTCCTATCATTTACTTTTGAGCACATCGCTCTTCGCATTTTACTGTTCTCACATTGTTTTGCATTTATCATCCTATGCATTCCCGAACAAAATTCGAGTTCATGTCTTTATTCATATCTTACAATGATAAAAAGAAAAAAATGTGATTATTCTTTTTATCTAGTAAGAAACAAGTAAAGAGGAGCAATTGTGAATACTAAATTTTGTCTGGGTATTTTAAAAAAAAATAACACAAAAATAAAAAAATAAAATATGAAATGACCCAACTTTCTTGCATAAACCCATTATCTAACTCATTGACCCATTATCCAACCCATAACTCATATGCCACTTAACACCTAAAGAAACCCTAGCAACTATCATTAAACTCATCCAAAACCCTAGCCACCATCATTCTCCAAATCCTAATTTCTTCTATAAAAACCCACAATCTACACATTTTTCTAGACACTTCAGCCTAAAGCTAATAGCCTAGCCCCCAAACACACTTTAGCCTAAAGCCAATAGCCTACCCCCCCCCCCCAAATAGACTTCTACCTACACTAACACTCTAGCCATATTATTTTTTCACTTACACAGCCTTTATCTTCAACCTCTATCAAATACCATCTCACCCATCTTCAACCTCCACTTCACCACCATCCTTCATCAACCCTCACCACCTTTATCTTCAACCTTCAACCTTCAACCTTCAACCACACCCCACCATAACAATCCCCATTCACCTTCATCACCTCACCTCCATCACCACCATAACGGTCCTATTCACCTTCATCACCTCACCTCCATCACCACCATAACAACCCCATTCACCTTCATCACCACCCTCCATAACCACCCAAAACACTCACCACAGACCACCATCCCAAACAAACACTTTCACTTTCATCATCCCTCCATAACCACCCACATCACCATCAAGCTGCCATCAAAACCACCCATCAACCTCACCTCAACCCAACGGTCGAATCCAAACTGCGGCCCACCGTGAGAGCCCAGACCCCACCTCCTGAATCGCGCCTCCACCCGGATCCAGCCAAGCTTTCGTCGTCCTAACCATTAACCACAATGATGCGCGTCACACTGTCTTGATCTGTCTCGTGTCGGCTCCCCACCAACCGATCACGGAGTCGCGGTCATCCAACACCATGCCGCAACATCACCTGGAACATATAACTCGCACTCGCGTAACAGCCAGATCCGCGGGTCTAGATCCGATTAACCAAGCCACCATGAACCCAGCACCCAAACCACGCCCTAGTCATTGTCCACCCGCAACCCAACCACGCCCTAGCCGCCATCCATCTGCTACCCAACCACGCAACCGTGCGCCGCCTAACAAGTAATGGAGACCATGTTGTACCATATCCGACCATGGTCAGATCTGCTATCACATCAACCATTGGCCCACACCGCCTGCCACTGTGACGAGCGCCGAACTCAATCAAATTATAACTAAGTTATACTTATGGCTTGTAGCATAGGAAACAACATTGGATCGTCTTTTCAAGATTTTAAATGCAATTTGATCAAATCAAACCAAAATTGGGAGAGGAATTTGAGAACTTAGAATATATAAATAACAGAATTAAAGTGAGAAATTCAATTAAAAGAGTACTCAATTTAAAAACCTATTTGAAAATGAGTTGATTTCATCATAGATCATTTAACGAACATTTGAAGTGCATTTGAATGGTTAATTTGGATTTAACCAAAATCTCTGCATCAAATCCAAAATTCATACTAGATAATCATCTAGAATTCAATTGAGAATTGACACACAAATTTGCAATCGCGCAATTCATGTTAGATATATATTAATTTGATCTCCAAATTCAATTAACTTAGGTACAAATCAGTAACCTAACCTCTATAATTTCATGATTAATTCAAATCAATCAATCCTAAATCCCATCAGAATTCTCAATCTTAAATCAAGGCCTAATTAGATCAAACATAAAAAGAATCACCATTCATGCATTCAAGAAGAAGAAGAAGAAGAAGAAGAAGAAGAAGAAGAAGAAGAAGAAGAAGAAGAATCCAAATGTAATTTGAACACAAAAATATAACCAAGATCTCAAGAATTCAAACCACAATTTCTTCAAGAATCTCTAAATTGATTACAGAAGTTTAGCTCTCCATAGTTATCACCATGAAGGAGCTTGAGGAAGAAGGAAGAAGAAGAGAGAAAGATCTAAAGAGAAGGTAAGAAGTGTAGAATGAGAGATTATTCTCAGATTTCTACTACTACGCCCTATAACTACCTCCTAATTTGGCCTTACATGATTAGAAACCTATTAGTTACAAAGTTGGGTCCATTAGGAATCATTGGGCCCAAACCCCATGTCAATTAGAGGCCTATAACTCAAGTTGTGCCCATTTAAGTGACATAAACTCATCAATGACTCGTCTCTATTTTTCAACTTCAATTGCATGCCCAAAACGATGTAGTTTGGCTTAAGAGTCTTCATAAGAGTTGTTGCTTTGGATCTTAGCTTTCATTTGCCACCGGTTTCAGGCCCATATCACATCTACAGCCCAAGTTATGCCCTGATTAGTGCACACTACTTGGGTTCCAGTGACAGAACTCGTGTTATGACTTCCAAGCCATATTAGCTCCACTAGATGTCTGATTTAGCCTTGGAGCTCTTCATGAAAGTAGAGCTCTCTCTCATATTTTTTACAAGATAAGATACATAATTTTTAAACGTCTAGAACTCAATATATAGCCAAAATACAGAAACAATGTAAAATATCAATAATGTTGGAAAAGATCAATTAAGCCCAATTTGAACCCAAACTTACAAAATATGATCAAGCTCAATCAATTAAGTACATGGAGAGTGTAAATGACTAAAAATGAGAGTTTATTAATGTATAAAATATATGATTATTATACCGCAAGCTACCCTTCCTCCTCGTCGTGAACCTTCGCCATAGGCCTCTGCCTCTGTTGTAGGTTCTCCTCTTCCTACCTTTTTGGTAAACCAGAGGCCCTTCCTTGTAGCTTCTTTGTTCATGTTTTTTTTTTTAGTTCTTATAGGCTTGGATTAAAGCATTAAGGTCATGTTAGAGAGCAAAAGGTCAAAATTAGCCTGTGTTGTGTCTTTGGATGATGTATCTAGACCAGTTTGTTTTAGAATAAACTTGTTATTTTATTTTATTTTATTTTATTTTTTAAAATATTATTTTTCTTAAATTAGAATAAAAAATATAAAAGATATAAAAAATAATGAGTTTAGCTAAGTTGTGATGACTTGTTAATCATGTAACTTTTAGAATCATCTAAGTTGTGACAACTTGATAATTCAAATCTTTTTTTAACATAAAAAAATCAAATGAATTTTTATGATAAAAATAAATCTTTTCAAAATTAATAATAACCAACATATAATCATTTTTTATAAAGAACTACGTGATTTTGAGTTCCCCACTACACCCGGGGATACGTAGGAGTAGAATCTCTATTCTATCAAGGCAAAAATTAAATTTTCACAAATTATTTGTCTTTTTAGTTTATTTTTTTAACAAAAGGGCGAAACAAATATATTTTAAGATTATCAAGTTTTGCATAATTGACTCAAGGTACCATCTAAGGACGGGTGTGTTAGGGGTGTTGTGGGATTAAGTTTCCTTTCCCTATACATAACCGACTCCCAAATTCAATCTAGTTTCAAAGGCTATTTTCTAAGAAAAGTTTTACAATTTTTTTCTATTTCAAATAAAATTAGTAGTGACTTTTAATAATTTATTATTCGTCGCTCCTGTCAAGATCTCGATCGCGCTAGTATTGATGTTGTTAAATTAAGGCAACACTAATGTTACCTAAGTATTGGAAATTTGCTCAAGTGTAGTCATGAAAAAACAAGTTAAGAAGTTATTTTGGTAGTATTAAAGATACCTAATTCAAGATAGTACTGATGTTATCTTATAAATATGGTATTATGGATGCTGTCAAGCACTTATATAAATGGTAATATTGAAGTTACCATCAGGTTGACAAACCAATAGACATGGTCAACACCTATATATTGGAGTTTGAATTGAAATGGTGCATAACAACAATACTGATGTTGTTGAAGGAAACTCCAAAATAAACTAAGTCCTTCAAACTAATTCTACAATGTTGCATAGCAATAATACTGATGTTGTCGATGAGAAGTTCTGATAAGGCTTATATCTAAAAGGCACATGATAGACATGTGATTTTCTAGAAGATCTTCAGTTACAAAGTGCAAGTCCTAGGCCAAAACATGATAGGGGGTTATTCCCACTACTCTCCATTCAGACGCATAAAGCAAACCACGAACACATGTAAGGAAGTTGTGCACTGGTGGAGGATAAGCAGTAACCGCGAGACAAGTGGTGAAATCTTAATAAGAACCAGCTTTTTGCAAGATCGTTGGATGTAACACCCTTGTGGGGATGTCACATATATAAAGAAAATAAAAGAAAGATAAATAAAATCTACCCAAGTTGTAAAACACTTGTTATATAATAATACGAGTTGTAAAATAATTCCTGTTAAACAGAATATTATTAAATAAAATAATACGGAAACATAAAATAAACAAAACAACATCACTCATAATATACATATGGTCCAAATTATAAGTTATACAAATAATTTACAACTACAACTACAAATATTTAAACATAAGCAGTAAACAGAAACAATAAGTAGTCAATATATACATACGCAGACGCGCCCAAAAATACACATCATAAACATTTAATCCTCTGATGGATCACTCTCAGGAAACTCATCAGAAGATAAATATCCAGGATGCCTCGACACTCGGTGAAAACGAGACCGCGCAGTCGATACGATAGTCATCTCACTAGGCTCAGTGGACACACCACCCCAATGACGCCTAAGAGATAAAGGCAACTCTAAGTACAAAAACACAGTAGTCGTCATCACTGGCTCTCCATCAAACATATGACGTAGGGACAGAGTCAGTCGTTCCACGTACGTCACTGAGTCTCTATCTCCCCGCAGATGTCAAGCTAAAGATCCACCGTGAAACTCGAGTGTCACAAAACCTAAAAATCCTAACACTGTCATACCCAAGCAAATCAGTCCAATGGATATGGATGATCAGATGGTTCTTGGTCGTCGTATTGATCTTCAGCTTGCTGCTCCTCTTCCTCCTCAGGATACAAAATCTCAAGAAGCTGTTCCTCTTCCTCAAACTCTTTACCACGTAAATAAAAATACAGAAATCACATACAATGAAGAGGTAAGACAATCTAAAATCATCACAAGCATGGCAAATAAGAAAATGACAAACAGCAGATATACAATTCATGCAATATGAAAAGCGATAACAGTAATTAGTAACAGAATAGTATCACCACAACACCTACTATCATAGATAAAATAATGTCACAGATAAAATAATATCACAGATAAGATAATATCACAGATAAAATAATATCACAGATAAAATAAAATAAGAAATAGATAATTTATCATAATAATAACCAAATAAAATAAACAGATAAAATAAAATAATATCCAAGATATAACCATATACAATATGACACGATCCTACTCCATGGAGCTAAACACATACAGATATCAGAGAGAGAATGACTCGCAAAATCTATTAGTACTACGGCTGCCCAACCAAACTATTGCGCTGTCACACGTTGCGTCTATAGCCCCACGTCACATGGAATCCACCATCCAAGGCGTGGTGTAGTTCACGGTCTCACGTTGTGGCACTACAGGTAATGTACTATTAGATTTTACAAGATCTCAATTAAAAATAGTGCGTGTCGAGTCCATTAGTGTGCTATCGGTTACCACGGCCCAGCGGAGCGACCGACTGTCCATATATGGGATCCCGTACACTAACGTCTCCAAGTTCATAAGGACAATGAACCACACTACGTTTATCGCATCGACAACACGATGTGATTCACCTCGTCAACCAATCCACCAAAAATTGGCATAAACCCAATATATGAGAAATTACCAGAATATCCTCAATAAAAAAATATATATCCTCAAAGATAAAAAGATACAGTAAGTCCCACCAGACAAATACTGTTCCAAAGCCTGTACGGGTTCACCTCATAGCCCGATAGCAGAAAAATACAGAAAATACCGTTTTGGTCAATCGCGTAGAAATTTTATCGCGTTTTCACAATCTCATCGTTTTTACAAACGTTTTCAAATCGCGTAAATATATTTTGCTGTTTTTGCAAATCGCGTAAGATTTTTAATACGTTTTCTCAATCGCGTAAGATTTTTAAATCATTTTCTTGTCCAAATCCCTTAAAATTTACTGTTTAAATCAACAGAAATAATAAATAATACGTTTAAACTACGTAAAATATTTTTCATACCGTATATTGTCTTTTGGACATCTTTTCTATCTTATTTGCCCATTTTTACTAAAAATTGACAGTATTTTGCTTAGAAAATTATATTAATGGTTTCCTAATTTTTTCGTAAAAAATCTATTTACTTAATTTTTAACCATATAATTTAATCCTTTTGAGAACCACTAACATGCTTCAAAATAAAGTATGAGCTATATGTTAGAAATCCTCAAAAGTTACTTTATTTCTTTTCTAATAGTAAAATCAATAATTTTAGTTGATTAAACTTAATTCAATTCAATTTATTTCTTCAAAACTCATTTTAGAAAAATTCTTTTTAACATATATTGCATCTTTATACTTGGAAATGGTTTGGAATTAATTTTAGAAATCATGAATATTTGATTTGGCATGTTGGCCGAAATATACACCTGTGTTATTTGATTTCTAAATTCATTTTCCTTGATCTAAACAATTCTATCTCTTGTTAATTTTCTTAGGTTAATTAAATTATATTTTAGGAAAATAATGAGAGCATTTTGGTTCTCCTTTTAGTCATTGGTCGTGAGCCTTGGTGTGGTGTTCTTTGGAACACTCATGCATTTCTTAGCATGTTATTCACATCCTATACATTATCATGCATTTCTAACACATGCAAATTATCAAAGCTTGTAGACATGCAATTTAAAGCTTGTAGACATGCAACATCATACAAATTATTACAAACATCAAATAGGAAAGCTATTAACAACCACACAAACAAGCTACTAACAAACACAAACAAAGGAATCCTTATGGATTCTACAATCAACAATCAATCTCCATCTTCTTATCACCACCCATGGATGATAAGATTTGTCTTCCTCTTACCTTAAATGAAGACAAAATATTCTTTCACTCCTTTTCTATGGTTTCGGTTTTCCTCCTTCAAATCACCTAACAAACTTAAACAAATTCTACAAGTTACTAACCATAAAAGAGAGCTTAAACCATGGAGAAATCATGGCTTAGAACTTTGAAAAAGAGTTTAGAAATGGAAAACAAGAAATTTCACCTTCTAGGTAAAATTTTCCAAGTAGGTTTCCAAGCTTCAAATGGAAGATTTTGCAAGAACTCTCAACTAGAGATGTTCTTAGGATTGTGTTTAGGTTTAGAAAACTTAGTTGGATAAAATTTTGGGTGGTTGGATGGTCTTGGTTTGTGTTTGGCCGAAACTAGCTTCAAGGAAGCTTCAATGGTGTTTAGGGTTTTTGGAAGAGAGAGAAGAGAGAAAATGCATGAAAGATGAAATGATTTTTGTCCTCCAAAGGCCAAATGGCCGTGAACATCAAGCCATGCAAGGTGTAGCCTTGCTTGGCTTCATCCAAGCCTTAGGATGAATCAAAGGTCAAGATTAAAACTTGTTTAGCAAGCTTAGCTCTCATTGGTTCATCCTTGCCTTGTCACCAACCTTAGTCACTAACCTAGTCATTAGCTTAGTCATTAACCTAGTCATTAGCTAGCTTAGTCACTTGTTCTAGAGAATTCCTTCACTAATGGTGTTTAATTAAGCTACTAAGTTAACTGTTTTAACTAAACGTGGGTCCCGCAAAATATTTTTCGGGTCCACTGTCATTTTATTATACTGACTAATAAAATAATATTATAATAATACAAAATTATTTTATTTGACAGTTAAATCCTAAAAATTAAAAGATTATTTATAGTATCATTCAGAATCGAGTTTAGTAAAATCCCCTAGTTCTGAATAATTAAAACAAGATTTTCCCCGGCCTGGAAAATATTATTTTCCTGTCCCGGAGCAAATCACACAAAAAGTCCAAATAAAATTACAGACAGTAATATTAAGCATTGTAACATATAGAAAAATTAAAAACAGTACAATCGGGACGTAATGGTCATTTTTCTATTTTTTCCCACGACGAAGCAAATCATCCAAAACGTTCAAATAAAATTACAGACAGTATTAATTATCTGTATATCTCCCAGAAAAATTAAAACAGTAGCTTGAGAAAATTTTTATTTTACCGTCTCGAAGCAAATTACGTAAAACGACTAAATAAAATTTTAGCTTATAAAACGTATTTGTATTTCATATAGAAGAATAATAAACAGTAAAATAGGGACACGACAGTCATTTACACAAAAACTTAAAAAACAGCAAACAGAACATTCGGGACATTTTTCTAAAAATTGGGGTGTTTCGAAATTCGCTGCACATCAAAACAAATGAGAATACTGATCCCTCATTTTATCTTCCAGCTCCCAAGTAGCATCACCTGTCACATCGTTCCATATGACCTTCACTAGCTCGATCATCTTCCCTCGAAGCTGCTTTACCTTTCTGTCCTCGATTCTAACAGGTAAAGTCTCGTAAGTCAAATTTTCCTTCAACTGTACTTCATCCGGTTGTATAACATGCGTTGGATCCGGTATATACTTCCTGAGCTGAGATACATGAAATACATCATGCAAATTGGATAGAAAAGGCGGTAAAGCAATCTGATACGCTACAGGACCTATACGTCGAATAATCTGGTACGGTCCAATAAACTTAGGAGTAAGCTTCTTAGACTTAATAACTCTTGGACAGGTCATAGGAGTAACTCTTAGAAACACATGCTCACCCTCCTCAAACTCAAGAGGTCGTCTTCATTTATCCGCATAACTTTTACCCCTCTGTCTCGCTGCGTTGTCCTCATCTTCTCTTGTATCATCTTCACCTTCTCTCGTAGTACTGTTGTACAAGATCGGTCCAATGTCATGCTTTCCCCATCTTGATACCAACATAACGGTGTTCGACATCGCCTTCCATACAATGCCTCATAGGGTGCCATCCCTATACTTGAGTGAAAACTATTGTTGTAGGTGAATTCTATCAAAGATAAAAATTCATCCCAACTTCCTCGTTGCTCCAAAACACAGGCACGCAACAGATCCTCCAAAGACTGTATAGTTCTCTCTATCTGACCATCAGTTTGCGGATGATATGCCGAACTCAGTCGCAACTTAGTTCCCATAGCTTCTTGCAGACTTCGCCAAAACCTTGACGTAAACCTCGGATCTCTGTCAGAAACTATACATGTAGGTATACCATGTAATCTGACAATCTCACTGATGTACAACTGGATTAATCTTTCCAACGAATATTTAATATTAATTGGTAAGAAATGAGTCAATTTAGTAAGCCTATCGACTATAACCCATATTGAATCATGACCTTTCCTCGTCTTCAGCAAACCAGTAACGAAATCCATCAAGATACTATCCCATTTCCACTCTGGGATAGATAACGGTTGCAATATTCCAGCTGGTCTCTGATGTTCCACTTTCGCTTTCTGACAAACCAGACAAGACTCCACATATTCTGCTACGTCTCTCTTCATCCTTGGCCACCAAAACAACCTTTTCAAGTCTTGGTAGATCTTGGTCATCCCCAGATGTAAACTCAGGTCACTAGTATGAGCTTCATCTAGTATCGACTTCTTCAACTTGGAATCATCAGGCATACAAATTCTTCCCTTAAACCTTAAGATTCCATCTGCTCCTTCTTCTATCGTCGCCTTATGACCTTGTTTTAACAATTCCCTCTCATTTTGCAAAAACACGTCTTCCTTTTGTTTATCTCGGACAACATCAAGAAATTCGTTTATGATCACGATCTTATATAAACGAACTCTTTCAGGTAGAAACTCCACAGACAACCATAGATCTCGGAATTCATTGATTAACTCTTCCTCCTTGATCATCATTGCCGAAACACTAAGCACCTTTTTGCTCAAGGCATCAGCTACCACATTAGCCTTTCCTGGGTGGTATTGAAGTTGAAAATCATAATCCTTTAAGAATTCCAACCATCGTCTTTGCCTCATATTCAATTCTTTCTGATCAAACAAGTACTTTAGACTCTTGTGATCACTAAAGACATTGAACAGCGCTCCATACAGAAAATGCCTCCACACTTTTAGAGCAAAAACCACTGCAGCCAATTCCAAATCGTGCGTTGGATAATTCCTTTCATGAACCTTCAACTGACGAGAAGCATATGCCACCACATTCCGATTTTGCATCAATATGCATCCTAACCCTTGGTAAGAAGCATCGTAATACACATCAAAAGTTCCCTTAGAATCTGGCAAGATCAACACCGGCACAGTTGTTAACCTCTTCTTCAACTCTTGAAAACTGGCTTCACGTTCTTCCGTCCATTCAAAAGCTTGACTTTTCCTCGTAAGTTGTGTAAGCGATCCAGCAATCTTCGAAAAACCTTCGATAAACCTCCGGTAATAACCAGCAAGTCCAACAAAACTTTGAACTTCTGTTACTGTCTTAGGTCTTTCCCACTGTAAAACAATCTCCACTTTTGATGGGTCTAGTGCAATACCTTCTTTCGAAATTACGTGACCTAGAAACTGAACTTTTTCTAACCAGAATTCACATTTAGCCAACTTCGCATGCAGCTGCTTTTCTCTCAAAATCTGAAGAACAATACCAAGATGTTCAGCATGCTCTTCCTTAGATTGAGAATAGATCAGAATGTCATCGATAAAGACAACGATAAATCTATCTAGATACAGATGAAAAATACTGTTCATATAATCCATAAATATGGCAGGAGCATTCGTCACCCAGAATGGCATTACCTGATACTCATAATGTCCATATCGAGTTCGAAAAGTTGTTTTCGGTACATCTTCTCCCTTAACACGAATCTAGTGATAACCTCATCTCAGATCTATCTTAGAAAATACCACAACTCCTCTTAACTGATCCATCAAATCGTCAATTCTTGGAAGCGGATACTTATTCTTGATAGTCACCTTGTTCAGCTGACGATAATCCACACAAAGCCGAGAAGTTCCGTCCTTCTTCTTGACCAAAAGCACTGATGCACCCCATGGTGAAACACTTGGTCGCACAAACTGTTTCTCCAACAATTCCACCAATTGTTTCTTCAGCTCCTCCAACTCTGCTGGCGACATACGATACAGTGCGATTGAGATAGGACCTGCTCCTGGTACTAAATCAATTGAAAACTCGATCTCCCTCTCAGGTGGTAAACCAGGTACGTCATCAGGAAAAACCTCTGGAAACTCGTTGACAACAGGAATAGTATTCACATCCTTCTCATTCTTAACCTCTAGAGAAGACAATACCACATATCCCTGTGCTCCCTCTCTTAACAAAGACTTGACCTTAACAGCAGTTAAGAATCCAAACTTTTCTTCCTTAGGAAAAACTATGGTTTTGCTTGCACAATCTATAAGGATATGGTTAGAAGATAACCAGTCCATCCCTAAGATTACATTTATCTCAACAAAAGGTAAACAAATCAAGTTAACCAAGAACTTACGGTCCTTCACAACAATAAGACATTCCAAGCATATCTTTGATGCAATCACAGGTTTAGCAGTTGGAGTAGAAACACTCAATTTAACATTCAAAGAAGACACAGGCAACTTCAATCTTTCCACATAATCATAGGCAATAAACGAGTGTGTAGCACCAGAGTCATATAACACAGTCAGATGATTACCTCCAATGTGACCTTCTCCTTGAATAAGATCATCAGATTGAGAAATTTCTGTTCCCGTCATAGTATATACTCGCCCTCCAGATCTCGGTTGAGTACTCCCTGACTTTTGTTGATTAGCACGAACATAACGAACAGTAGGTTTCCTTTCCGGCTGAGTACAATCCTTCGACATATGCCCAGGCTGTTTACAGTTAAAACAAACTGTCCCTTTAATCGTGCACTCTGAAGAGATATGGCCTTTCTTTCCGCACTTAAAACATGTGGGCGTAAACGCCACTTTCTGTCCAGCTCCACTACCACTTGTACCTCCCCCAACTGGTGGTCTTTGAGATTGACTCCCTGATGGTTTGGAATACGGCTTGCGCTGAAACCGATTCGTATTACTACCTCCACCTCTTTGAAACCTTGTCGGCCCAAAGTTACGATTCCTCTGATCTCGTGACGGCTCTAACTCTTCAAGTCACGCACAAGCATCAACCAAAGCATGAAACTGATTTATCCTCAAGGATATCACCCCTCGCTTCAGTTCCACTCTCAAGCCCGATTCAAACTTCCGACATCTCCATGTATCATCTTGCCATGTTTGAGCATAATCCGAGAATTGAGACAAATTCTCAAATTTTGTAGCATACTCATTCACCGTCATATTTCCCTGTCGCAAACCAAGAAATTCCATTTCCTTGGTATGTCGAGCGCTTGCAGGAAAATACTTTCCCAGAAAAGCATCAGAAAATACTTCCCATGTAATTTCTGTTCCTTCAGCTTGTAAAACTCGGCGAGTTCCTCTCCACCAATGTTCTCCATCTCCCTTTAGCATAAAAACAGCATAAGTCACCTTCTTATCATCTGTGCATCTCATTCCTTCAAAAATTCTCTCCAAGTCTTGTATCCATTGACTTGCTTTCTCCGGATCAACCTCGCCTCTAAACTGCGGCGGATTATGGCGCCTAAATTTAGATAAATTTAGGGCATCAGCAGTAGCATCTTACTGTTGAGTTGCTCTCAAATTCTGCTGCGTCATTACTTCAGCCATCCGCTGCATAGCTTCAGCAGCCGCAATCATAGGGTCCACATCACGATTCACGTTCGCACATCCTCTACCTCGTCCAGACATCTTCTTTCTTCAAACAGAACAAAACAAAATTAGATACATCATTTCGGAAGTAAATCACAGAGAATCACACAGCACAAACAAAAACAGACCCAACCACAACCCCAAAAGACTATAACTTGGGCTTTGATACCAACTAATGTAACACCCTTGTGGGGATGTCATATATATAAAGAAAATAAAAGAAAGATAAATAAAATCTACCCAAGTTGTAAAACACTTGTTATATAATAATACGGGTTGTAAAATAATTCCTGTTAAACATAATATTATTAAATAAAACAATGCGAAAACATAAAATAAACAGAACAACATCACTCATAATATACATATGGTCCAAATTATAAGTTATACAAATAATTTACAACTACAACTACAAATATTTAAACATAAGCAGTAAATAGAAACAATAAGTAGTCAATATATACATACGCAGATGCGCCCAAAAATACACATCATAAACATTTAATCCTCTGATGGATCACTCTTAGGAAACTCATCAGAAGATAAACATCCAAGATGCCTCGACACTCGGCGGAAACGAGACCGCGCAGTCGATACGATAGTCATCTCACTAGGCTCAGTGGACACACCACCCCAATGATGCCTAAGAGATAAAGGCAACTCTAAGTGCAAAAACACAGTAGTCGTCATCACTGGCTCTCCATCTAACATATGACGTAGGGACAGAGTCAACCGTCCCACGTACATCACTGAGTCTCTATCTCCCCGCAGATGCCAAGCTAACGATCCACCGTGAAACTCGAGTGTCACAAAACCTAAAAATCCTGGCACTGTCATACCCAAGCAAATCAGTCCATTGGATATGGATGATCAGATGGTTCTTGGTCGTCGTACTGATCTTCAGCTTGCTGCTCCTCTTCCTCCTCAGGATACAAAATCTCAAGAGGCTGTTCCTCTTCCTCAAACTCTTTACCACGTAAATAAATATACAGAAAACACATACAATAAAGAGGTAAGACAATCTAAAATCATCACAAACATGGCAAATAAGAAAACGACAAACAGCAGATATACAATTCATGCAATATGAAAAGCGATAACAGTAATTAGTAACAGAATAGTATCACCACAACACCTAATATCATAGATAAAATAATGTCACAGATAAAATAATATCACAGATAAAATAATATCACGAGATAAGATAATATCACGAGATAAAATAATATCACAGATAAAATAAAATAAGAAATAGAATATTTATCATAATAATAACCAAATAAAATAAACAGATAAAATAAAATAATATCCAAGATATAGCCATATACAATATGACACGATCCTACTCCATGGAGCTAAACACATACAGATATCAGAGAGAGAATGACTCGCAAAATCTATTAGTACCACGGCTGCCCAACCAAACTATTGCGCTATCACACGTTGCGTCTATAGCCCCACGTCACATGGAATCCACCATCCAAGGCGTGGTGTAGTTCACGGTCTCACGTTGTGGCACTACAGGTAATGTACTATTAGACTTTACAAGATCTCGATTAAAAATAGTGTGTGTCGAGTCCATTAGTGTGCTATCAGTTACCACGGCCCAACGGAGCGATCGACTGTCCATATATGGGATCCCGTACACTAACGTCTCCAAGTTCATAAGGACAATGAACCACACTACGTTTATCGCATCGACAACACGATGTGATTCACCTCGTCAACCAATCCACCAAAAATTGGCATAAACCCAATATATGAGAAATTACCAGAATATCCTGAATAAAAAAAATATATATCCTCAAAGATAAAAAGATACAGTAAGTCCCACCGGACAAATACTGTTCCAAAGCCTGTACGGGTTCACCTCATAGCCCGACAGTAGAAAAATACAGAAAATACCATTTTGGTCAATCACGTAGAAATTTTATCGCGTTTTCACAATCTCATCATTTTTACAAACGTTTTCAAATCGTATAAATATATTTTGCTGTTTTTGCAAATCGCGTAAGATTTTTAATACGTTTTCTCAATCGCGTAAGATTTTTAAATCATTTTCTTGTCCAAATCCCTTAAAATTTACTGTTTAAATCAACAGAAATAATAAATAATACGTTTAAACTACGTAAAATATTTTCCATACCGTATACTATCTTTTGGACATCTTTTCTATCTTATTTGCCCGTTTTTACTAAAAATTGACAGTATTTTGCTTAGAAAATTATATTAATGGTTTCCTAATTTTTTCGAAAAAATTCTGTTTACTTAATTTTTAACCATATAATTTAATCCTTTTGAGAATCACTAACATGCTTCAAAATAAAGTATGAGCTATATGTTAGAAATCCTCAAAAGTTACTGTATTTCCTTTCTAATAGTAAAATCAATAATTTTAGTTGATTAAACTTAATTCAATTCAATTTATTTCTTCAAAACTCATTTTAGAAAAATTCTTTTTAACATATATTGCATCTTTATACTTTGAAATGGTTTGGCATTGATTTTAGAAATCATGAATATTTGATTTGGCATGTTGGCCGAAATATACACTTGTGTTATTTGATTTCTAAATTCATTTTCCTTGATCTAAACAATTCTATCTCTTGTTAATTTTCCTAGGTTAATTAAATTATATTTTAGGAAAATAATGAGAACATTTTGGTTCTCCTTTTAGTCATTGGCCGTGAGCCTTGGTGTGGTGTTCTTTGGAACACTCATGCATTCCTTAGCATGTTATTCACATCCTATACATTATCATGCATTTCTAACACATGCAAATTATCAAAGCTTGTAGACATGCAATTTAAAGCTTGTAGACATGCAACATCATACAAATTATTACAAACATCAAATAGGAAAGCTATTAACAACCACACAAACAAGCTACTAACAAACACAAACAAAGGAATCCTTATGGATTCTACAATCAACAATCAATCTCCATCTTCTTATCACCACCCATGGATGATAAGATTTGTCTTCCTCTTACCTTAAATGAAGACAAAATATTCTTTTACTCCTTTTCTATGGTTTCGATTTTCCTCCTTCAAATCACCTAACAAACTTAAACAAATTCTACAAGTTACTAACCATAAAAGAGAGCTTAAACCATGGAGAAATCATGGCTTAGAACTTTGAAAAAGAGTTTAGAAATGGAAAACAAGAAATTTCACCTTCTAGGTAAAATTTTCCAAGTAGGTTTCCAAGCTTCAAATGGAAGACTTTGCAAGAACTCTCAACTAAAGATGTTCTTAGGATTGTGTTTAGGTTTAGAAAACTTGGTTGGATAAAATTTTGGGTGGTTGGATGGTCTTGGTTTGTGTTTGGCCGAAACTAGCTTCAAGGAAGCTTCAATGGTGTTTAGGGTTTTTGGAAGAGAGAGAAGAGAGAAAATGCATGAAAGATGAAATGATTTTTGTCCTCCAAAGGCCAAATGGCCATGAACATCAAGCCATGCAAGGTGTAGCCTTGCTTGGCTTCATCCAAGCCTTAGGATGAATCAAAGGTCAAGATTAAAACTTGGTTAGCAAGCTTAGCTCTCATTGGTTCATCCTTGCCTTGTCACCAACCTTAGTCACTAACCTAGTCATTAGCTTAGTCATTAACCTAGTCATTAGCTAGCTTAGTCACTTGTTCTAGAGAATTCCTTCACTAATGGTGTTTAATTAAGCTACTAAGTTAACTGTTTTAACTAAACGTGGGTCCCGCAAAACATTTTCAGGTCCACTGTCATTTTATTATACTGACTAATAAAATAATATTATAATAATACAAAATTATTTTATTTGACAGTTAAATTCTAAAAATTAAAAGATTATTTACAGTATCATTCAGAATCGGGTTTAGTAAGATCCCCAAGTTCTGAATAATTAAAACAAGATTTTCCCCAGCCCGAAAAATATTATTTTCCTGTCCCGGAGCAAATCACACAAAAAGTCCAAATAAAATCACAGACAGTAATATTAAGCATTGTAACATATAGAAAAATTAAAAACAGTACAATCGGGATGTAATGGTCATTTTTGTATTTTTTCCCACGACGAAACAAATCATCCAAAACGTTCAAATAAAATTACAGACAGTATTAATTGTCTGTATATCTCCCAGAAAAATTAAAACAGTAGCTTGAAAAATTTTTTATTTTACCGTCTCGAAGCAAATTACGTAAAACGACCAAATAAAATTTTAGCCTGTAAAACGTATTTGTATTTCATACAGAAAAACAATAAACAGTAAAATAAAGACACAACAGTCATTTACACAAAAACTTGAAAAACAGCAAACAGAACATTCGGGACATTTTTCTAAAAATTGGGGTGTTACATTGGATGCCAAGAGCGGTTACTCAATTCATCTATAGATAAATAGTAGGTCTATGTAACATTGTAAAAGGTCCTGAGCACTGTACACTCCTTATCCGGAACATGAAGACGAATTACCAGTGACTTTTTCTTTATTTATGGCTTCAACCTTTAGGTGTAGCTTGTAGCACAGAGCTTATACTCAGCTTGTACTTGGAATAATGCTATAAGTGCATTTCCCAAGTTCAATTTCAATTTCATTTTTTACTTGTTCAATTGGCACTTTTTACTTTATATTTGTTGAAATTTGATGTTTGCATGAACGTGATCACATACTTTACCTATTGAATATCATCAATGTTGACCTCATGACAAAACTAATTGATAACGCAAAAGAGTCCATTACATTTGCGAGAGTTTGATCCATCTCTCCTTTCATATGTCAAAAGGTCAAAGTTTTGGGTTTTAAGTCATGTGCCAACCTTGTATGCCTGCCAATTATTGAATTAGATAGAGAATGAAGAATTAGAGGCCCTCTAGATAGGGGTGTAAATGAGTTGAGCTATTCATGAACTATTCGAACTTGACTCATTAAATGCTTGATCAAGATTATTTGTTTAACTAAACAAGCAAGCTCAAGGTTAAGCTTAGGCTTGATTATATAAATGAGTCAAGTTTAAGCTTTATAGACTTAACATAAAAACTTGTGTATGTGTGTATATATATTACTTATTCATTCTGTATAGATAGTAAAAATTAAATCACAAAAAAACTATAAATTTAAATAAGAAAAGTATAGATAATAATAATTTATTTCATATTATTACTAAATAAAAGCTTCCATAAGAAGGATATGAATTTTTTATGTAATGAATTATGAATAAAAAAAAAGCTTTTATTTCTATTTTTAGTTCTTTACTCTATCTTGTAGCATAAATATGTTCAAATATACTAAATTGATAAACTTAAATATTTCAAAGAGAGATTTGATAAAAAGAAAAAAAATAATCAAGCTATAAACAAGTTAAACAAGTCAATTCTAAACTTTATATTTTCTAAACAAGTCAAGCCCAAATTTTAGATTTGGCTCGTTTAAATTTATGACCCAAGCTTGAGTAATCTCTTTATTTTATAAGTCAAGTCTGAGCTTCAAGTGTTTGCCTTGACTCGAGTCGTTTACACCTCTACCTCTAAGAATGTGAAAGAATTGGAGCTAATGTGATAGGTTCATAGTAAAACTTAGTTCCCTCTACTTAGCACAAGACTCTCTAAATGATAACTCATAATTCTAATTTATTTTAAAAAAATTATGAAGAGACAAGCACTCATAATTAAGATTAGAGATGATAAAGAGAAATGATAAAGAGTCCAGGCAGGTAGTGTTCGGATCATATCCTAGACTGTTTCCTTAGCTATATAAATCTTTTTTTCTTACAAATAATATTCATTACTTTAAATACTAAGGGTGTGTTTGGGGGTTTGGAAGGAAAGGAAAGGGAGGGGATCTAAGGGGAAGGAAGGGAAGAGGAATAAGGTGTTTATCCTTCCCTTTGTTTAGGAGTCTAAAATATGTGAGGGGAAGGAAATGGAGAGTTTGAGATATATTTTTACAATTTTAGCCTTTATTAAAAAAAACTAATATAGTTAACATGTTTTTATAAAAAAATATTAATTTGGAAAAGTAAAATTTTCTTTCTTTAAAAACACTTGCCTAACTCTCCTTTACAACTAATTCCGACATTCTTTGCTCCCTTATCACAATTTTAAGCCTCTTACTAGGAAGTAGTAGTTACTTATTTTCTGTTCAAAAACCTGAAAATGATTAAGCTTCCTTTTGTTGTAACATCCTCCTTAATCTAATAGTCATAATCAGGGTTATAGAAGATCAGTAACTTTGGTATGAGTTACCTGTTAAATCGGGTAATTTTCTACATTAGTTTTAACATAATTCTATAACACTAAATACAAAAGAATAATTAAAGTATCTGTAAAATCAGTTGATATGATGAAAATAAATATGAAAAATTTATTTTTTAGAGGATACTGAAGAAGAATCAATGTAATAGTTGAGGAACAGCTAAGTAACTTAAAAAATTATGAAATTTCATGAAAATGACAAGTAAGACATAGGGAATATTTTGGTATAAAATACCAATCAAGATAAGTATTAGTAAGCTTATTACTTAATCATTTGGTTTAATTTAACTTGGGACCGAATAATGAAGCTTAACTAATAAATAGTGGTATATGAAAAGTTATGAAAAAATGAATCTGATGACTAAGATGAGTTCTAAATTTTTTCCTAACACTTATGGTAACTTGAAAACTCAACTTTGGAAGATTAAAATATACAGCATATTCAAAAGTTCCATCATAAAATTTAAAGTCATTTTTGGCTACCCACCACCAAGACCAATATCCGGAATTCTCCTAAAACTTCTCTTACTTTTACTTCATTTCCTTATACGGTGAATAGTCCAAAAATAGGGCAAAAAATTAGAGGACATGGCCACCACTTCTCACACCAATATTTCCATCCTTCATCCATCTTTAGCTTGATTTCAATCCAAATTTCTTTGCTCATCTTTTCTTATTGTTTCTCACGGCTGGAATAGCCCCTAATACAACAAAGAAAACAAAGCCAAAACAAGAAGGAAAGAGGCAGTGTAACACCCTAAACTTTTGGGTGAATTATCGTTGTGTCTCGAATGTACTGTTTTCTATTTTTCAACTTTAGGATAAATAACCGTTATGTCCTTTTTGTTCTGTTTGTTATTTTTCTGTATGAAATACTGTTTTATTTTACTGTCTGGGATTTTATTTGAACTTTTTGTGTGATTTGCTCTGGGACAGGAAAATAATATTTTTCGGGCCGGGGAAATCTTATTTTAATTATTCGGAGCTAGGGGATCTTACTAAACTCAATTCTGAATGATACGGTTAGTAATCTTTTAATTTTTAGGATTTAACTGTGCAATAAAATAATTTTATATTATTATAATATTATTTTATTAGTCAATACAAATAAGCAGTAATGGACCCGAAAATGTATTGTGGGACCCACGTTTAGTAAAAACTTAATAGGATTAGTAGCTTAATTAAGCATCATTAGTGGTGAAACATTCAAGAGCATGTGACTAAGCATGTGACAAGGCTTAATTAGTGACAAGGCTTAATGACAAGGCTTAGTGACTAGGCTTAGATTAGCCAATGAGAGCTAAGCTTGGTGATCAAGTTTTAATCCTCACCATTGATCATTCCTAAGGCTTGGATGGAGCCAACCAAGTGGACACCTCCTTGCCATTGAAGTCCACGGCCATGCACCACTTTGGAGGGTAATTATCACTTAATTTTCTAACACTTTCTCTCTTCTCTCTCTTCCAAAAACACCAAACACCATTGATGCTTCTTTGAAGGTCCATTCGGCCAAGCATCCATTTTCACCATCCATCCACCCAAAATTTCTTCTAACCAACTTCTAAACCTAAACACAATTCTAAGAGCATATGTAGTTGAGAGTTCTTGCAAAATCCTTCATCTTGGGCTTGAAAACCTACTTGGGAGATTTTACCTAGAAGGTGAAATTTCTTATTTTTCATTTCTAAATTCTTTTTCAAAGTTCTAAGCCATGATTGATCCATGGTTTAAGCTCTCTTTCATGTTAATAACTTGTAGAAATTTGTTTAAACTTGATAGGTGTCTTGGAGGGGTGAAAACCGAAACCCTAGAAAGGAGTGAAAGAGTGTTTGTCTTCACTTAAGGTAAGAGGAAGACTTGAATCTTATCATCCTTGGGTGGTGATAAGAAAATGGAATTGGTTGTGGTTGTAGAATCCATAAGGATTCTTTTGTGTTATTTGTTATTAGCTTTCCTATTTGTGAATTGTATTAAATTGCATGTCTACAAGCTTTAAATATATTGTATGTGTTACAAATGCATGTATAATTAATAGGATGTGAATAACATGTCAAGGATTGCATGAGTGTTCCAAAGAACACCAATGAAGGCTCACAGCCTCAACATCAAAGGAGAACCAAAATATTCTCATCAATTTTATAAAAGTGTGATTTAATTAACTTAGGGGAATTGGTAAGATATAAGTTGTTTTAGAATAAGAAAAACAAATTTAAAGATTAAATGTTAATTTTATATATTTCGGCCAACATGCCAAATATGAATGTTTTTATTTCTAAATTTTTTTTTTCAACAAAGGTTAGGTAATAATGCAAAAAGGAATTTTATTACAATGAATTTTGAGGAATAAAAATGATTAGATCAAGTTTAAGAAGTTAAAACTAATGATTTTAATGTTTAGAAGAAAATACAATAGCTTTTGTAAAATTTCTAACGTAGAGTTCATTTTATATTTTGAAGCACGTTAGTAGTTTTCAAAAGTATAATTGATTGGTTATAATATAAATAAAAGGAATTTTTGAGAAAACTTAGAAAACCATTGTTATACATTTTCTAAGCAAAATACTATCAATTTTTGGTAAAAACAGATAAATAAGAGAGAAAATATATCTATTATATTATATACGGTATGAAAAATATTCTACGTAGTTCAAACGTATTAAATATTATTTTTTGTTTATTTAAATAGTGATTTTTAAGGAATTCGGACAAGAAAATGATTTAAAAATCTTACACGATTGAGAAGACGTTTGAAAAACAGTACGCGATTTCAAAAATAGTAAAATATATTTACGCGATTTAAAAACGTTTGTAAAAACGATGAAATTTTGAAAATGCGATAAAATTTCTACGCGATTGATGAAAACAGCAGATTTTTACTATTGGGCCAAAGTGGTGGACCCGGACAGATTGTGGAACAGTATTGTCAGGTAGGACATACTGTATATATATGAAATTTGCCAGTGAGGGCATTTTCGTAATTTTTACCATTGAGGGCATATTTGAAATTTTTGCCATTGAGGGCATATCTGAGATTTTTGCCATTGAGGGCATTTGCGTAAATACACATATTTATACCATTGAGGGTATTCTGGTAATTTTAATCATGTATTGAGTTGTGCCAGTTTGGTTGATAATTGGTGGATTGATTGACGAGGTGAATTAGATCGTGTTGTCGGTGTGATAAGCGTAGTGTGGTTCAACCTGAATAAACTTGGAGACATTAGTGTGCGGATTATTCCATTTGTGGACAGTTGGTCGCTCCTCTGGGTCATGGTAACTGATAACACACTAATGGACTCGACACACACTATACTTAATCAAGATCTTGTGAAATCTATTTAGTACAAGCCTATAGTGACACGACGTTTTGACAGTGTGCTATACCACGACGTTATGACAGTGGGCTATAGACGCAATGTGAGACAGCGGAATAGCTTGGCGGTCGATGGTACTAATAGATTTTGCGGGTCATTCTCTCTGATGTCTGTGTTTTTAACTCCATGGAGTAGGGTTGAGTCACATTTCATATATTTTTATGTCATACATTTTAATGCTATTTATTTATAACATTTATCCATCTGTGCCATCATTTATCTGTACCATTTTATCTATTTGCACCACTATATGTTATTGTTACGTTGAGTTCTGTGTTATATTTCATCTGTGTTATCTTGTATTTTTATTTATGCTATTATAGTATGGTATATTGTATGAACTGTTATACTTGTTGTATTGTCGTTTTCTTATTTTACCATGTTTGTGGTGATATAGATTGTCTTACCTCTTTCTGGTATGTGTTATCTGTATATTTTAAATTATGTGATAAAGAGTTTCAGAAAGAGGAACAGCCTCTTGAGTGTGAGTATTCAGAGGAGGAGGAAGAGCAGCAAGCCGAAGATCAGTTCTACAAGCAAGAACCATCCGATCATCCATATCCATTGGATTGATTGTGTGAGTATGACACTACCAGGATTCTTTGGATTCGTGCAACTTGAGTTTCACGAAGGCTCTGAAGCCTGGCGTCTGTGAGAGGATAGAGATGCGGTGACATACGTAGGGCGTCTGACTGTGACCATATGTACGGAGTTTGATGGAGTGCCGATCTTTTCTACTTTGTTGTATTTATATGTGGTGTTGCCGCTATCTCTTAGGCGTCATTGGGGTGGTATGTTTGATGCGCCTAGCGAGATCAGCAACGTATCGACTGCACGGACTCGTGTCCGTAGAGGGTCGAGGCATCCTGGATATCTATCACCTGAAGTTTCATCTGAAAGTGATCCTTCAGAGGGTTAGATATTTAAGATGTGTACTTGGGCACGTCTGCATTTGTATATATTGACCTTTTACTGCTTTATTTTTTATTTTGGTTTTTAAATATTTGTAGTTGTACATTATTTGTATAACCTATGATGGAACCATATGTATATTATGTGTGATAATAATGTGCTTATTTTATATTCCGTGTTATTTTATCTCGTAATATTCTGTTTAACTGGAAAAATTTTACAACCCGCATTAGTATATAATAAACGTTTTACAACTTGGGTAGATTTTATTTATCTTTATTTTGTTTTCTTTATAAATGTGACATCCCCATAAGGGTGTTACATTAGTTGGTATCAGAGCCCAAGTTAGAGTCTTTTGGGGTTGTGGTTGGGTCTGTTTTTGTTTGTGCTGTGTGATTCTCTGTGATTTACTTCCGAAAGGATGTATCTAACTTGTTTTGTTATGATTGAAGAAAGAAGATGTCTGGCGGAAGAGGAGGACGTGCGAATGTAAATCGTGCAGTGGATCCAATGATTGTGACTGCTGAAGCTATGCAGCGAATGGCTGAAGTAATTACTCAGCAGAACCTGAGAGCAGCTCAACAACAAGATGCTACTGCTGATGCCCTAAATTTATCTGAATTTAGGCGTAACAATCTGCCGCAGTTTAGAGGCGAGGTTGATCTTGAGAGAGCGAGTCAATGGATACAAGACTTGGAGAGAATTTTTGAAGGAATGAGATGCTCCGATGAGAAGAAGGTAACGTATGCAGCCTTTATGTTAAGGGGAGACGGAGAACATTGGTGGAAAGAAACCCGCCGATTATTGCAGACAGAAGGAACAGAAATTACATAGGAAGTATTTTCTAATGCATTTCTAGAAAAGTATTTTCCTGCGAGTGCTAGACATGCCAAGGAGATGGAATTTCTTGGTTTACGTCAGGGTAATATGACGGTGAATGAGTATGCTACTAAATTTGAGAGCTTGTCTCAGTTCTCAGATTATGCTCAAACTCGACCGGATGATGCGTGGAGATGTCGGAAGTTTGAGTCGGGGTTGAGAGTGGAAATGAAGCGAGGAGTGCCATCCTTGAGAATTAATCAGTTTCATGCTTTAGTTGATGCGTGTGTACGACTCGAGGAATTAAAGCCATCACGAGGTCAGAGGAATCGTAACTTTAGACCAACAAGGTTTCAGAGGGGTGGTAGTAGTAATAATAGTCAGTTTCAGCGCAAGCCGTATTCTAGACCACTAGGGAATCAACCTCAACGACCGTTAGTCGGGGGAAGTGCTAGTGGTAATAGAGCTGGACAAGGGGTGGCGTTCACGCCAACATGTTTTAAGTGTGGAAAGAAGGGCCATCTTTCTACTGAATGCTCTATCAGAGGAACAGTTTGTTTTAATTGCAAACAGCCTGGGCATATATCTAGGGATTGTACTCAGCCAGAAAGGAAGCCAGCTATTGGAAGTGTTCGTGCTACTCAGCCAAGGTCAGGAAGTACTCAATCGAGGTCAGGAGGGCGAGTATCTACTATGACTGGAACGGAAATTTCTCAGTCAAATGACCTTATTCAGGGAGAAGGTGTCATTGGACGCAATCTTCTGACTGTGTTATATGATTCTGGTGCAACACATTCATTTATTGCATATGATTGTGTGGAAAGATTGAAGTTGCCTGTGTCTTCTTTGAATGTTAAATTGAGTGTTTCTACACCGACTGCTAAACTTGTAGTTACATCTAAGATATGTTTGGATTGTCTTGTTGTTATCAAGGACCATATGTTTTCGGTCAACTTGATTTGTTTGCCTCTTGTTGAGATAGATGTAATCTTAGGGATGGATTGGTTATCTTCTAACCATATCCTTATAGACTGTGCAAGCAAAACCATAGTTTTTCCTAAGGAAGAAAAGTCTGGATTCTTGACTGCTGTTAAAGTCAAGTCATTGTTAAGAGAGGGAGCACAGGGATATATGTTATTGTCTTCTCTAGAAGTCAAGAACGAGAAAGATGTGAATACTATTCCTGTTGTCAATGAGTTTCCAGAAATTTTTCCTAATGACGTACCTGGTTTGCCACCTGAGAGGGAGATCGACTTTTCAATTGATTTAGTACTCGGAGCAGGTCCTATCTCAATTGCGCCATACCGAATGTCGCCAGCAGAGTTGGTGGAGCTGAAACAACAATTAGTGGATTTGTTGAAGAAATAGTTTGTGCGATCTAGTGTTTCACCGTGGGGAGCACCAGTGCTTTTGGTCAAGAAGAAAGACGGAACTTCTCGACTTTGTGTGGATTATTGTCAGCTGAACAAGGTGACTATTAAGAATAAATATCCGCTTCCAAGAATTGATGATTTGATGGATCAGTTGAAGGGAGCAGTGGTATTTTCTAAAATAGATCTAAGATCGGGTTATCACCAAATTCGGGTTAAGGGGGAGGATGTACCCAAAACAACTTTTCGAACTCGTTATGGACATTATGAGTATCAGGTAATGCCATTCAGGGTGACGAATGCTCCTGCCATATTCATGGACTATATGAACAGGATTTTTTCGTCCGTATCTAGATAGATTTGTCGTTGTTTTTATCGATGACATTCTGATCTATTCTCAATCTAAGGAAGAGCATGCTGAACATCTCGGTATTGTTCTTCAAATTTTGAAGGAAAAGTAGTTGTATGCGAAATTAGCGAAGTGTGAATTTTGGTTGGAGGAAGTCCAATTTCTCGGTCACGTGATCTCCAAAGAAGGTATTGCGGTAGACCCATCGAAAGTGGAGACTGTTTTACAGTGGCAAAGACCTAAGACGGTGACGGAAGTTCGAAGTTTTGTTGGACTTGCTGGATATTACCGGAGGTTTATTGAAGGTTTTTCTAAGATTGCTGGACCGCTTACGCAACTCACGAGGAAAAGTCAAGCTTTTGAGTGGATGAAGAACGTGAAGCCAGTTTCCAAGAATTGAAGAAGAAGTTAACAACTGCACCAGTGTTTATTTTACCGGATTCTAAGGGAACTTTTGATGTGTATTGTGACGCTTCTTACCAAGGGTTAGGATGCATATTGATGCAAAATCGGAACGTTGTGGCGTATGCTTCTCGACAGTTGAAGGTTCATGAGAGGAACTATCCAACACATGATTTGGAATTGTCCGCAGTGGTTTTTGCTTTGAAGGTGTGGAGGCATTTTCTGTATGGAGCGATGTTCAATGTCTTTAGTGATCACAAGAGTCTAAAGTACTTGTTTGATAAGAAAGAATTGAATATGAGGCAAAGGCAATGGTTGGAATTCTTAAAGGATTATGATTTTCAACTCCAGTACCATCCAGGAAAAGCTAATGTGGTAGCTGATGCCTTAAGTAGGAAGGTGCTTAGTGTTTCGGCAATGATGATAAAGGAGGAGGAATTGATTAACAAATTCCGAGATCGATGGTTGTTAGTGGAGTTTCTGCCTGGAAGAGTTCGCCTATGTAAGGTCGTGATCATAAATGAATTTCTTGATGTAGTCTGAGATAAACAGAAGGAAGACCCGTTTTTACAAAATGAGAGGGAATTGTTAAAGCAAGGTCATAAGTCGACGGTAGAGGAAGGTGCAGACGAAATTTTAAGGTTCAAAGGAAGAATCTGTATGCCTGATGATTCTGAACTGAAGAAGGAGATCCTAGATGAAGCTCATACTAGTGATTTGAGTTTGCATCCAGGAATGACCAAAATATACCAAGACTTAAAGAAGTTGTTTTGGTGGCCAAGGATGAAAAAAGATGTAGCAGAACGTGTGGAGTCTTGTCTAGTTTGTTAGCAGGCGAAAGTGGAACATCAAAGGCCAGCTGGTATGTTGCAACCGTTAGCTATTCCAGAGTGGAAGAGGGATAGTATCTCAATGGATTTCGTTACTGGATTGCCGAAGACGAGGAAAGGTCATGATTCGATATGGGTTGTAGTCGATAGACTTACGAAGTCGGCTCATTTCTTGCCAATTAATATTAAGTATTCATTGGAAAGATTAACCCAATTATATATCAATGAGATTATTAGACTGCATGGTGTGCTTACATGTATAATTTTTGACAGAGATCCAAGGTTTACATCGAGGTTCTAGCGAAGTTTACAAGAAGCCATGGGAACTAAGTTGCGGTTGAGTTCAGCTTATCATCCGCAAACTGATGGTCAAACAGAGAGAACTATACAGTCTTTGGAAGATCTGTTGCGAGCTTGTGTTTTGGAGCAACGAGGAAGTTGGGATGAATTTTTATCTTTGATAGAATTCACCTACAACAATAGTTTTCACTCAAGCATAGGGATGGCACCCTATGAGGCATTGTATGGAAGGCGTTGCATGGAAGGCGTTGTCGAACACCACTGTGTTGGTATCAAGATGGGGAAAGTATGACTATTGGACCAGATCTTGTACAACAGACTACAGAGAAGGTAAAAATGATACAAGAAAAGATGAAGACGACGCAAAGCAGACAAAAGAGTTATGCGGATAAACGAAGACAACCTCTTGAATTTGAGAAGGGTGAGCATGTAATTCTAAGAGTGACTCCTACGACCGGTGTCGGAAGAGTTATTAAATCTAAGAAACTTACTCCTAAGTTCATTGGACCGTATCAGATTATCCGACGTATAGGTCCTGTAGCATATCAGATTGCTTTACCGCCTTCTCTATCCGATCTGCATGATGTATTTCATGTATCACAGTTAAGGAAGTATGTTCCGGATCCGACGCATGTTATACAACCGGATGAAGTGCAATTGAAAGAGAATCTGACTTATGAGACTTTACCTGTTAGAATAGAGGATAGAAAAGTAAAGCAGCTTCGAGGGAAGATGATCGAGCTGGTGAAGGTCATATGGAACGATGTGACAGGTGATGTTACCTGGGAGCTGGAAGACAAGATGAGGGAACAATATCCTCATTTGTTCTGAGGAATAACGAATTTCAAGGACAAAATTTTTCTTTGTTGGGGAGAGTTGTAACACCCTAAACTTTTGGGTGAATTACCGTTGTATCCCGAATGTACTGTTTTCTGTTTTTCAACTTTAGGATAAATGACCATTATGTCCTTTTTGTACTGTTTGTTATTTTTACGTATGAAAATCTTGTTTTATTTTCTTGTCTGGGATTTTATTTGAACTTTTTGTGTGATTTGCTCGAGACGGAAAATAATATGTTCGGTAGGAAATCTTATTTTAATTATTCGGATTTGGGGATCTTACTAAACCCATTCGAATGATACGGTTAGTAATCTTTTAATTTTTAGGATTTAAGTGTGCAATAAAATAATTTTATATTATTATAATATTATTTTATTAGTCAATACAAATAAGCAGTAATGGACCCGAAAATGTATTGCGGGACTCACGTTTAGTAAAAACTTAATAGGATTAGTAGCTTAATTAAGCATCATTAGTGGTGGAACATTCAAGAGCATGTGACTAAGCATGTGACAAGGCTTAATTAGTGACAAGGTTTAATGACAAGGCTTAGTGACTAGGCTTAGATTAGCCAATGAGAGCTAAGCTTGGTGATCAAGTTTTAATCCTCACCATTGATCATTCCTAAGGCTTGGATGGAGCCAACCAAGGGGACACCTCCTTGCCATTGAAGTCCACGGCCATGCACCACTCTGGAGGGTAATTATCACTTAATTTTCTAACACTTTCTCTCTTCTCTCTCTTCCAAAAACACCAAACACCATTGATGCTTCTTTGAAGGTCCATTCGGCCAAGCATCCATTTTCACCATCCATCCACCCAAAATTTCTTCTAACCAACTTTTTTAAACCTAAACACAATTCTAAGAACATCTGTAGTTGAGAGTTCTTGCAAAATCCCTCATCTTGGGCTTGAAAACCTACTTGGGAGATTTTACCTAGAAGGTGAAATTTATTATTTTTCATTTCTAAATTCTTTTTCAAAGTTCTAAGCTATGATTGATCCATGGTTTAAGCTCTCTTTCATGTTAATAACTTGTAGAAATTTGTTTAAGCTTGATAGGTGTCTTGGAGGGGTGAAAACCGAAACCCTAGAAAGGAGTGAAAGAGTGTTTGTCTTCACTTAAGGTAAGAGGAAGACTTGAATCTTATCATCCTTGGGTGGTGATAAGAAAATGGAATTGGTTGTGGTTGTAGAATCCATAAGGATTCTTTTGTGTTATTTGTTATTAGCTTTCCTATTTGTGAATTGTATTAAATTGCATGTCTACAAGCTTTAAATATATTGTATGTGTTACAAATGCATGTATAATTAATAGGATGTGAATAACATGTCAAGGATTGCATGAGTGTTCCAAAGAACACCAATGAAGGCTCACGGCCTCAACATCAAACGAGAACCAAAATGTTCTCATCAATTTTCTAAAAGTGTAATTTAATTAACTTAGGGGAATTGGTAAGATATAAGTTGTTTTAGAATAAGAAAAACAAATTCAAAGATTAAATGTTAATTTTATATATTTCGGGCAACATGCCAAATATGAATGTTTTTATTTCTAAAATTGTTTTTCAACAAAGGTTAGGTAATAATGCAAAAAGGAATTTTATTACAATGAATTTTGAGGAATAAAAATGATTAGATCAAGTTTAAGAAGTTAAAACCAATGATTTTAATGTTTAGAAGAAAATACAATAGCTTTTGTAAAATTTCTAACGTAGAGCTCATTTTATATTTTGAAGCACGTTAGTAGTTTTTAAAAGTATAATTGATTGGTTATAATATAAATAAAAGGAATTTTTACAGAAAACTTAGAAAACCATTGTTATACATTTTTTAAGCAAAATACTGTCAATTTTTGCTAAAAACAGACAAATAAAAGAGAAAATATATCTATTATATTATATACGGTATGAAAAATATTCTACGTAGTTCAAACGTATTAAATATTATTTTTTGTTTATTTAAATAGTGATTTTTAAGGAATTCGGACAAGAAAATGATTTAAAAATCTTACGCGATTGAGAAGACGTTTGAAAAATAATGCGCAATTTCAAAAATAGTAAAATATATTTACGCGATTTAAAAACGTTTGTAAAAATGATGAAATTTTGAAAACGCGATAAAATTTCTACGCGATTAATGAAAACAACAGATTTTTACTGTCGGGCCAAAGTGGTGGACCCGGACAGATTGTGGAATAGTATTGTCAGGTAGGACATACTGTATATATATGAAATTTGCCAGTGAGGGCATTTTTGTAATTTTTGCCAGTGAGGGCATTTTTGTAATTTTTGTCATTGAGGGCATATTTGAAATTTTTGCCATTGAGGGCATATCTGAGATTTTTGCCATTGAGGGCATTTGCGTAAATACGCATATTTATACCATTGAGGGTATTCTGGTAATTTTTATCATATATTGAGTTGTGCCAGTTTGGTTGATAATTGGTGGATTGATTGACGAGGTGAATTAGATCGTGTTGTCGGTGTGATAAGCGTAGTGTGGTTCAACCTGAATGAACTTGGAGACATTAGTGTGTGGATTATTCCATTTGTGGAATGAGTTGGTCGCTCCTTCCTGCCAGGCCAGTAGTAGCGATAACACACTAATGGACTCGACACGCACTATACTTAATCAAGATCTTGTGAAATCAATTTAGTACAAGCCTATAGTGACACGACGTTTTGACAGTGTGCTATACCACGACGTTATGACAGTGGGCTATAGACGCAACGTGAGAGGCAATGAGAATAGCTTGGCGGTCGATGGTACTAATAGATTTTGCGGGTCATTCTCTCTGATGTCTGTGTTTTTAACTCCATGGAGTAGGGTTGAGTCACATTTCATATATTTTTATGTCATACATTTTAATGCTATTTATCTATAACATTTATCCATCTGTGCCATCATTTATCTGTACCATTTTATCTATCTGTACCACTATATGTTATTGTTACGTTGAGTTCTGTGTTATATTTCATCCGTGTTATCTTGTATTTTTATTTATGCTATTATAGTATGGTATATTGTATGAACTGTTATACTTGTTGTATTGTCGTTTTCTTATTTTACCATATTTGTGGTGATATAGATTGTCTTACCTCTTTCTTGTATGTGTTATCTGTATATTTTAAATTATGTGATAAAGAATTTGAGGAAGAGGAACAACCTCTTGAGTGTGAGTATCCAGAGGAGGAAGAAGAGCAGCAAGCCGAAGATCAGTTCTACGAGCAAGAATGTAACACTCTCCCTATGGTATCACATGTCTGACTCCCGACTCATAATCTGAAAAGAAGTTCGCACAAAGTTTGAGTTATGAAAATATGGGTTTCAAAATTTTTTTCTTGTTGAAATATAAACTTACTGAAATTTATATGTAATACTGAAAAATATATATTGAAATAGATTCATATACAATATTGACACTAATTAATATTTCACAATTTAACGAGAAATATAAAACTAATGACTCTTTTTTTTTTAACAAGTAGCAAACCCCATGTGGTCCTACTTAATAGCATGGTACAACACTAACGTTAAAACTTAACATACTTATTCTGTTGTGTATCCATCTTGTTGCATCAAATATCTGTTCTACATCTGTTCTTTGTCAACACTGCACACCTTCGAGTCCTGAATGTCCACTCCTTATTGTTGTCACCCATCTCAGAGTATTCATTGCCCGTTATGTCTAAGACAACTCGATCCTTCTATTATTTGATTTTAACAGTACAGACACAGCAAAACAACATAACAAAGAGGTGAGATCACCTACGCCAATACTAACATGGCAGCACAGAGATAACGTAAACAACATATCATACAGATATATCATACCAGAATTTCAATAATGCACTCAACATTAATCAACTATCATCATCATACCATTAACATTATTATCATCACACAATAATCACAATAATGCCATCAAAATGATTATCATCATCATCATCCAAGTATTCAAAACAATTGTCATAGCCAATATTCCTCAATTAATATATCATACAGATATAAATGCTCAAATTTATACATGTGCACAAAGACTCAGTTTTTCAAAAACAACTCCATGGAGGTTTTCACAATTTCGAGGAGAATGCTCTGTCAATTGTCAGCCTTAGCCCAAAGACAATCTTCCAGTTGTTGAAAAGAATCGTGTTCTTGTCGGGTATCATCAATGCGTTGCAACGGACTGCATCGCCAAGTGGCACATGGTACTCGCTACCGGTGTCCATCGGTCGACCGCCAGCGCTACTCGACGCCCCAAGATCCATCATAGACCTCACTATCAATTCTCATTCCCTCTTCAACCACAAGGGCCATATACAATGCACGAATATATCCATGCAAGTCCAACCCCAAAGGGCCAAATCTTTTCAATTTCATTTGTTCAATATATCATATGTCTCAACGCTTATTTTTCCAATGCATGTATAATGCACTAAATCCAATCACAGGCATCTCTTTCCAATGCATATAAATTGCACCAAATTATACTGTATTTTCAACAGCAAAAATCATGTTATCACATTTTCATAGTTATAAAACATTTTTGTTGTGTTTTCACATAATTGCGCAACATTTCCGTTACGTTTTCCATAATTCCAAAACGTTTCTGTTACGTTTTCACAATTCCAAATGTATATATTACGTTTTCAAAATACCGTAATACTTCTGTTACGTTTTCAAAATACTACAACTTTTCTGTTGCTCTTTTAAAATCACGTACTAATTTTTCAACATTTTTCTTAATCGCGTAAAAATATACATTTCTCAAATCCCATAATATTTTTTCACTGTTTCAAAATCGCATAACTTAAAAATCATCATTTTAAGTCGCGTAAATCATTTTCTTTCATTTTCAAATATTTTAAACACTTTTCAAATCACATAATGATTTTTCGCTATTTTCACAATCACGTAAAAATAATTCATCACTTTTCCATCACGTAGTGATTTTTCAATAGTAATTCAAATTACATAAAATATTTAAATGTAATTCAAATCGCGTAAAAATATTTCAACGTATTTAAAATTGCGTAGAAATATTTTACTGTATTTCCAAACACTTAGAAATATTTTACTGTATTTCAAACCACGTACTTTAAAATTACGTTTTTAAGATATGTAAATAATTTTTTCACCACAATTTCATTACAGAAAATATTTCTTGACCTTTAAAAATTCTTTTTTAACTTTTCTCAAAATAATATAACTTTATACTTCATTTAATATATTTTCTTACTCAAGAAAATATTTTTCCACAGTTCTTTACTCAAGAAATTCTTTTTCAAAATATAATTCACAAAATCACTTTTCCATTGATGTAAATCAACGTTTCAAAACTTAACATTTTCTAACGTATTTCAAAACTTGAAAATAAGTTATACGTTAGTAAATTTTCAAAACACCATTATATTCTCCATTTTTCCCAAATCAATTCTAAAATCAATTCTCTTCAAAACAAATTAAGATTCAAACCCTTGCAACTTTTCTTTTTCATTTTCATATGAAAGTTCATTTCTCAAGTGATAAAATACTTTGATTCCCTTTCCAAAATCCTTATACTAAAATATTTTGGTCAAACATTTTGTTTCCACTTTAAAATTACTTTGTTTCATAAAACTAAAATTATTCAAACCTCCAAAAATCGTAGAGTCTTTGGCCATTGAAGCCATCAAATATTTTCCTTCTAAATTGATATGGTTTTACACAAACAAAACCATTAAAAAAATTCTTTATTTTTAAAATCGAAATACCGATGGTCATAAAAACTAAACCCATTTGTTCAAATTCATTTTTACTTTCCTTACAAATCCTTTTTCACTTTCTTTGCAAATCCTTAAAATTATCATTGCTATTTTCATTTAAATCTCATGTTTAGTAAAACACTTAGAAACTTTTTACACAAAATAAATCAATAAAAATCCTTTTAAAACCGTATTCATGTACTCTTTGAAAAATAAATTCTTTGTTTATTTTCCTTACTTTTCTAAACATCCATTTTCATCATTCAAGAAAATATTAATTTTGTGAACACCTATCTTGAGGTGTCTTGACTAAAATTCACCATGTTCTAGGGATCAAAAATTAATTCTCTTGTTCTTGAAAAAATTTCAACATAGAACCCTAACCTTGGGTGCCAAAACCGTAGTCATTCTTTGGCCATTGGAGCCAAGAATTGATTTTCTTTCCATCATCAAATCATGGCATATACATATATATTCAAATATATATTATAAGCATACCATAATCAAAGCAATAAATCATGCATAGTATAAGCATACCATCAAAGTCATAAACTCATGCAAAGCATATCAAGCATAGACAAATAATCAAAGCTCATAAACACCCACAAATTAATTACATGATCATGGATATGAATCCTCACATGGATTCAACATCCATCAAATATATAACCATCTCTCACCACCATGCTTGGTTGGTGAGATGGATCTCCCTCTTACCTCTTGAAGATCCTCAAAAGCTCTTTGTTTTGCTTCTTTTTCCAAGTCCTTCATCACCAAGGGCTTCTCAAATACAATACAAAATACATAAAAATTAGTATACTAAGCTTGATTAAGAAAACCATGGATCAAACATGGTTTAGATCATGAAAAAGAGAGAAGAAATGAAGTTTCCTTACACTTCACCATAAATACCTCATAACTTTGATCTTGAAGAAAGTCCATGAAGATGAATGATTTAGAGAAAGTCTCCAACATGAAAGTTGTTTAGAATATCATGTAGATTCAATATCTATGGTTGGATGAAATTAAAAGAGATTGGATGGTGGTTTTGAGTGTCTTGACCGAATGGTTTCTCTTGAAGCACAAAGATGGAATTTTTTTATTTTTGATAGAAACTTGAAGCTTGGATTTGAAGTCCAAGATGAATGATTTTGGAAAAACTCATAACTAGAGATGTTCTTAGAATGGTGTTTAGGTGTAGGAAATAAGGTTAGATGAAATTTTAGAAGCTTGGATGGTTGTCTTGGAAGGCTTGGCCGAATGGTGCCTTTGGAGGAGAAGAATGGAGAGAATTGGCTAAGTGTAGAAAAATGAAGACATGAAGATAATAGCTTAGGAGACAAAGTGATATAATTGAGAAAGATAGCCTATTCTAAAGTGGTTGCCGTGGAGTGCTAGTAATAGCATGGAGAAATTATTTGCATGACCACCAAGTGCAAAATCAACACATGGCACCAAGTCTTGCTTTGGTCAATACTTGATGAATTATTAGCTTTTTGAATGTCCTAAAAGACTTCTTCATGGCCGTAGAAGTCCATGAAATTTGCCATCCAATTATTGTTTCAATTTTGTGACCAATTAAGCTTAGGTTAGTTTACTAATTCATCTAACTTAATAATTAATCAAGTAAACCATTTTTTTTTACTTATCACCATAGATTAATTATTAAGACTAGCCACTTTGAAACAAAAGAGATAGAATTGAATTGATAGCATGTTTCTCTTTTACCAAGCAAGCATAGCCATAGGAATTAGAAAGAATAGACACCAAACATTGACTAATTTTGTATAGCTTTTTCAATTATTGTTATTAGAAGAATGACCAAGTATTATTTGAATGTAAATTTGTCTTCCAAATTTGATGTATGACCATAGCTTGAATGGAGAAAAAAGAAAATATTTTTGCTTTAGGAAAATGATCAATAATGATGTATAATTGACTAAGACATCTAACAATGACATAAAGTTTTTCTTTAGCTCCAAAATGAAGCACAAAACCGTAGCCCCCTTCCATGCTTCTTCAAAGAGTTCAATAATGATGCAACATTGATCAAGACATCTCACAATGACATAAAGCATCAATTAATGCATTGAAACTTTTCCTTTGTCTTCTAAACAAGCCAAAACTGTCCCCTTCCTCTTCATAATATATTCAAGTAGTTGTCATCTTTTTCAAGCCATTATTTGAAGCCTTTCTAGCCATTGATTAATTCAATGGTTAGGATTTAGGTAGGTTTTTTTATTAAAAGACTTAATCTAGGCCATTGGATCTTTCTCCTTTAAATTCTAGCCATTGGATGTGTCTCCAAAAATAAATGGTCAAGATTGCTCCTTCAAACTTTTAATCCAAGGGTCCTAATTAGTCTTTGTCACTTTTTAAGACTAAATCTTCACCATTGATTAAATCTTCATCCAATGGTCATAAATGGTCGTTGTTACTTTACAAAACCAATTCTCCACCCTTTATCACTTCTAAATCCAATGGTTATAAATGGTCTTTGTCACTTTTTGAGACCAAATCTCTACCATTGATTAAATCCAAATCCAATGGTTATAAATGGTCATAGCCATTTTATTAAACTTATCATACACCGTTGATTAAATCAAGATCAAGTCTCCATCATTAATTAAATCAATGGTGGATATCCAAACCACCAATGTTGACTTAAGCAATATAATTTATATTTTTATCTACTAAAACCCTACGAAAGAATATATTTACTGTATTTTTATCATTCGATAAATAAATATAGTACAAAACACAGTACAAGAAATTTTCTAAAACTGTTTCCGGATTCAAGTTTAGTAAGATCCCCTGTCTCTGTTTAAACAGTACAAATTTTTCTATGCGTAGAAAATTTTTTTTGTTTTGCGGGACCCACCTGGGCCCACGTATGGCCACCTGGGCCCACATACACCCCCTGGGCCCACAATTAGTAAAAAATTTCATAATCATCCACAAAAATCACAAAAATTATAAAATGCACAAATATCAAATCAGATTACGTAAAATAATTACCTAATGGTAAAAATTAAATTACGTAAAGTTTTCCCCGGCCCGAAAATTTTATTTTCTTGACATGGAGTAAATCACTCAAAACTATCAAATACGCTGACAGAATAAACAAAATAATTTTACAATGCACAAAAATTACTAAATAGTAAAATTCTGTTAACTGTCAAAATTACTGTTTAAGAGATACGGAAATTTGGGGTGTTACAAAGAACCATCCGATCATCTATATCCATTGGATTGATTGTGTGAGTATGACACTACCAGGATTCTTTGGATTCGTGCAACTTGAGTTTCACGGAGGTTCTGATGCCTGGCGTCTGCGAGAGGATAGAGATTCGGTGACGTACGTAGGGCGTCTAACTGTGACCATACGTACGGAGTTTGATGGAGTGTCGATCTTTTCTACTTTGTTGTATTTACATGTGGAGTTGCTGCTATCTCTTAGGCGTCATTGGGGTGGTATGTTTGATGCGCCTAGCGAGATCAGCAACGTATCGACTGCACGGACTCGTGTCCGTAAAGGGTCGAGGCATCCTGGATATCTATCACCTGAAGTTTCATCTGAGAGTGATCCTTTAGAGGGTTAGATATTTAAGATGTGTACTTGGGCGCATCTGCGTTTGTATATATTGACCTTTTACTGCTTTGTTTACTATTTTGGTTTTTAAATATTTGTAGTTGTACATTATTTGTATAACCTATGATGGAACCATATGTATATTATGTGTGATAATAATGTGCTTATTTTATGTTCCATATTATTTTATCTCGTCATATTCTATTTAACCGGAAAAATTTTACAACCCGCATTAGTATATAATAAACATTTTACAACTTGGGTAAATTTTATTTATCATTATTTTATTTTTTTTATAAATGTGACATTCCCATAAGGGTGTTATAGGCAGCCAAAACAAGAAGCAAACAAGGTGAAAAGGAAGGAAAAGCAAGGAACCAAAGCTAGGGAGTGAGGTAGGGGGCGATTACCTTTAACTTGTTCTTATTCTTGTATTGTTCTTGAGTGAAATTCTGGTTCTGTTTCATGAGAACTGCCACGACCTGAATGTGATAAAGGAAGGGTTTCTCTAAATTTATTGTGTTTGTTCCTTGTTTACATGCATATTCTTTCTTGTATAAGTTGTTGAATGAAAAATTGTGTTGTTGTTTAATGAGATTCTTGGTATTTTTGAATGATACATGTCACGGTTATTTGATTGAAACAAAACCAAGACAGATTGATTCTTTAAAAAGTCTATGTTTTCATATTTGTCTTTAGGTTGTTCATGGCCAAGAGCCAATTGGTGATAATATTGTTGACTTTGAAAGTGTTGGTTGCAGCCAAAAACGTATTTGAGACACTCTATTTGACTTTAAACTTAGTTGGTTTATGTCTTGACAATTATGGTCAAGCATTATTTATGTTCACACATAATTTCTATGAAATTGGTCATGCAAGATGGTTATAGCCGTGACATATACTTCCCTATTTGTGTCTTAATTTTCATGGTCAAGCACTTGTTATTGACTTTGTTTTTTTGGTTGGTTTCATGCTTAACTAATCACGGTCAAGCAACTATTATTGATATTACATGGAGTTGATTTTGTGCTTAAGTTTCACATTTTCATTTTTATGTAAGTTGTTAGAAAATAATGTGATTGGTGGTTGTATCTAGGATAACTAAATTGAATAGTAGTAATATCAAGCACTGATGCTCGACAATGATGTCAAAAACTTTTATAATTTTTTTCGCAAGTACACAAGTTATCACAAGTGATAAAATAATAAGAAGAGTATCGTTCCCACAAGGGTTAATATTAAATGTCGTACTAAAGAAATCTTAGTTATCTACACTAACGGTTTAAGGGAAATTGAATAAAACAAGAAATTGAAGTAAGCTAAACTAAAAGCGAATTAAATAAAGCAAGATTAAACTAGCAATAGAATTTAGCAAGGAAAACTCAATCAATCTAAAACATCTAGGATCAGGGTTTCACTATATCAACTAATAGCAATTGTCTCTATTCCCTCTAAGTTAAGGTCAATATTATTTTTGAAGGTGAATTATTAGTGAATGTACCAAAGTGTTTTTTAAATATTTTATTATTGAATTAAAATATTAAAATATGAATAAAAATCTTAAAATTAATGTGTATTTTTAAATTAAATTTTTATTTACTTTAAAATATTTTTAAATAATAATTTTATATATATATATATAAACTTGATAAATTTTTATTCTTATGTTTATTTTAATTAATTTAATCATCACTCAACCTTATTCATTTTGGCCAAGTAAGTAATTTGGTGAGTGAAAAACGCAATGAAGCCAATTGCATGGAGGATCCACGGTCAAACAAGATTGAAGTCACGTGACTTTTATTAAATGAATTAAAAGATGCCACTTTTACCTCGGTTGAACCCATGACCCAATAGTAGCTTGAAAGCTGATAAGTGCATTTTTTATTTTTCATTTGCGTTTCAAATGACAGCGAGAACTTTTTGAACGAAAAAAAAAATTATTTGGTTAAATCAGAAATTGATTGGTTTTAACTCATTTTTAGTGTCTAATATATATTTGTTTAAAAGTAAATTTTTTTACTATTGATTATAATTTTATTTGTTAGAGATTTTTATTTTTAATATTTATTTTTTTAAATTTATTTTTAAAATAAAAATTTTTAAACATAAATTATATTATTATAAATTTATTTTTAATTAAATTTAAATTTATAAATATATTTTTAACTAAATTAAAATTTATTAATTTTAATTCAAATATACACTAAATAGTTGAGCTCAACAGAAGTAAAATAATCCAAGTGGAATTGAATTAGCAATGAGGCAGTGAGGAATTGGCATAAATAGGAGGACGCCACTCAAGGAGATGAAACAGTAGCGCCGCAGGAGGAATTTGAATTGGCAAAAACAACATAGCACAGCGTGAGATGGGAACGCGCAGAGACCAGAGAGACGAGCAGCGCAAAGAGAAAATTGCAGAGAAGAGAAGAAGACCAGTATCAATGTAGAATTTTAATGAGATTATTTTATTATGTTCTAATTTTATTATATTCTACTAAATTTTTTGTATTAAAGAGATGATAAAATTTTGATTATTTTGGCATTATTATGTTAAATTATTTTTACTTAATTTTAAGATATAATGCTTATTGATTCTATTTTTCATCAGATTATATGAATAAATTTTTAGATAAGTTATGTTATGTTTTTCTCATGTTTTATAATTTATTTGTATTATTTAAATATTAGTAGTAATTATTGGATATCAATTGTGATTTTTTTAGGAATATATTTGATGATTTGATAATTTATTATTAATTAAAGAAAATTTATCATACACTTGATTATTATTTTTAGTCTTCGTTGATAGATTTTACGTGAACACATCTTTCTTCTTAGATATTCATGAGATAAATTATATGAGTATAATAATTAAACATAATTAATGTTAAAATTAATCTTGGTAGATTTTGAATCTTAATCCTTTTACATCTAGTAGAAACTTCATTCATATATTTGTTTTCTTTTAATTTACTTTTTTTAGTTATTTATTTATTTAATTTTTACATATTTGGCTCATCAATTTGTTTGACTAGATTAAAAAGAATTTTTCAATAGTTAAAATTAACTTTAAGTCTCTATGAAATCAACCTCGTACTTGCTTAACTGTACTTCGATATAACTTATGCACTTGCGAGTATTTAAAGGCTTTTATAAAAAAAGTAACAACAATTATCCTAAGGTAATTCAAATCACTCTATTGAGTATAAGTGAACGTGTTAGAATTAAAATAATATCAACTCTCGTAAATATTACAATAATTAAAACTCATTAAGCTCTTTGATAATTCATTAATCCTCAAAAAGGTTTAACCTATCTCTAAGTCTAAAACTCCTAGGTTCAATTACAAGAGGTTCTAGTATTCAAATTTCATCTCTTGATCCTTTACTCTAATACTTTAAATCTATGCATTTTCGAGGCCTTTCATAAAGCTAGCATTAAAAACACCATAATTGAACTAAGAAACAAATATCTTCCATTAACCAAGAGAAGAAATAGATCTGATTATATATTTATTGATGAATTACTACCATAATCCTAATCCTAAAAACAAAAAACTTAGCCTCTTATGGTAATAGAGCAATCCATAAATCTCAAGAAATTAAAGGACAACATAGAAAAATCAATGAAGAAGGAAACTAGATGAAGCCCTATAATCCTCCTTGTTGCTCTCGATCTCTTGCCATCTTCCTCCTTGCTCTCTTCGTCCAACTTCACGTGAGAATGAGAGTGTGCAGTGTGTGTGGTGCAATCCCCTCTTTCTGTTTATTTTAGTATTATAGTCTTACTTAGCTTCTAACTCTTTGACTTTCTAATAATGATTCCAATCCAATAAAAAATAGTTTCAGTCTTCACCACCAATTTCGGTTTCGGATAAGATTTAGAATTAGATAAAAACCTCTTTAGAAAAGTAGTCTTCAAGACAAGTCCCAATTTAATTCAAAACCTTTTAAATTATATCTGAAAATCAAAGAAAAGGATAAAAGGCATAAAGAAAATAAAATTATTCAAAATCTAAATAAAATTAACTAAAAACAAATAAAACTAAAGAAAATTAAATGGAAGTCTTAATAATAAACCCAAAGATATGAAAAATTTTACATCACATCAATAGACAACATTTGTCTTCTTTTTTCTCTAAATGGTTATATTTTCTCTAAATGGTTATATATATATATATATATATATATATATATATATATATATATATATATATATATATATATATATATATATATATATATATATGAGGGAGATCGACTTTACACTAGTGTAAATCTTTTTTGATTTACACTCATTTTTAACAGATTAGATTCACTTTCATCTAATAGTTGAGATTATTTCATTAAAAGTAACCATTAGATGAAAGTGGATCTAACAAATTTGAAAAATGAGTGTAAGTAAAAAAAAAACTTACACTTGGTGTAAGTTGATCCTCCCTATATATATATATATATATATATATATATATATATATAGGGATAGGAGTTTTTATTATAAAAAGGTGAGAGGAGGAAATCTTAACCATACAATCATATATGGATGGTCAAGATTAAAAGTTATTTAAAAGGTCATGTAACCACTTAAAAAAGTCACATGCATGTATCTTGACCATTCATGTAAGATCTAATGATCAAGATTCATTCATCTCACCTCTTATAGTAAACACTCTTCTCACTAGATATGTTATATATATATAAACATTTTGCTTTTAGTGTAAAGCCTTGACTATATTAACCACAACATATGAAAATACAAACTAAAAATATATATTTGTTTTTAAATGGGTTCAATTTTGATTTAAGAGTTTTATTCTTTTCAACCAAAGATAGTAGATTTGAAAAACTTTATAGATTTTAAACAGGAAGTGGCTCATACACGTCAACACAACACTCATTCAAGAACACACATACACACCAACACGCACACACCACACTTGAAGCAGAAAAAAGGTAAAAGTGAAATTTGATTTCTGATCATTACATTCACTTACAAAAGACTTTACTAACTGAGCTAAAGCTCTAAAACTTAAAAGCTTTTCCCTCCAAAATCTAAACACACGCTTAGTAACTAGAATGATGTCATTACATTGTTAGTGAATTATTTTTCTCTCACTTATTAAATCATTTCCTAAAATTTGAAAACTAATTTTAGCCGATATACATTTTGAATAGAGGCGATAGCTGATGTAGCTTATTGGGTTTGGGCTTTAGGTAATAAATAACATATTGGTTGGGCTTTTAACGTAAGCCCAATCAAATGAAAAGAATTTGTCATGAAGAAAAAAAAAACTTCACTTAATTAAAATAAATTTTCAAAAAAAAGATAATTTAATCTTTTTATATAAATATTTTTAAGAGAAAAATACACATCGAACAACACTAAACATGTAAAAAGATGTATTTTGCAATAAAATAAGCCAAATTCATAATAAAACAAAAAAATATTTATTATAATATACCATTTGTTAGAGGTCAATTCCCTCCCCTTCTCCCTAGTGAAGCAAGGCAACAAAATAGTACAGGTAATATTTTCCTTCACTGGCCTTTTATGCTTAGAAGAGGTAGAGAAATTTTATACTTTTAGTGAGTATTGTCGAATATAATGATTTTGAATGATTCTGAAGAACTCAGCAATGATATCAAAATATTTAAAGGACAAGAGTGATAACTACACAAAGTGTAATTATTTGTGCCCTATATCTGAGCTATAAAGAGTGCTAAAGTCCTTGTATTCATGCATATTTGGAAGGTTTTATACTTATATTTGTTATATCCAATTCTGATACCTTTCTAGTATGTTATATGAGCAAACTGAGCATATTTGATATGTGATTAAGTGAATTTATATTTGTTACTGATTTGGTGTTTTCTCTATCGCAAGAAGGGCTCCAAACAAGATGATATATGGAGCGTTTGAGCTGAAATGGGAAGAGGAAGCCAAATTCGTACTTCAGCATTCAACGCCGCGGCGTAGGCATGTTAATGCCGCGACGTGACATCCCCTGCATCCGAAGTCAGGAGCTTCGAAGAATTGAACGCCGCGGCGCAGGTAATTAATGCCACGGCGTATATAACCTAATTTGACACGCGCCGCGGCGTAGGCATGTTAATGTCGCGACGTGCCTCTGTTTTGCTGAGTCTATAAATAGATTTTTAATAGATTTTGTAAAGGGAGTTTGGAGAGCTCCGTAGATAGTTTTAGGTTTTAGAAGAGCTACGACTTTATGCTTCGTTTCTGGGCTGATTGGAGGCCTAGGGAGGCTAGGTTGGAGGTTCTCTTCCTTAAGGAAGAGGATTCAAGCTTCAAGGATCTCATCAATGGCATCCTTCCTCTTCTCCCTGAGTTTTCTTCTTCTCCCTTATCTTTTGAGCACTATTTTGCTCTGTAAATTCGTGTTCAATTGATTAGAAGTTATATTTAGGAAATACTTTGGATCTTATTATGATTATTGATGTTTATGTATGAATTTGAGTTTCTATTGATGTTTAGCTTTGTTCTTCCATGCCTATGCTTAATGCTTGCTTCTGTTTGATCAACAATTGTATGATCTTAATTGATGCAAATGAACTAGACATAGAGATTTGTGGAGATGGACATGGTATGGTTGATGCATGTTCGACGAGTTCAATTGGCTTGGATGAGTTGATTCGCTAACTGGATAGAAATATACCTTTTAGCCATGTATTAGCATGTGTTTGAGAATATATCGTTCATTAGTGGAGTTTACACTAGTCCTCATGCAACCATAAGAACCATAGTGGATTAGGTAAATGACACCAGGGTTGATCGACCTAGACATAGGCTTTTGACTAAATCAGATTCTCAAGCTAAACTAACTAAGCATTGATGTTACGTGTAAGGATTGCATATCATTAGTATGAAGTAAGAAGTGAAGAAGGATTCCCTAGATTTCCAAACCCCTATGTTATTGCTTTGGTAGTTTAGATTTAGATTAATTGCTTTCCTTTATTTTATATGTCCTTGACTAGAATCTAGCTGAGCTATTGGTTGCTACTTAGTAATGGAAACCTTGTCCTTGTGGGAATGAACTTTTACTTCGTATCTGTATTACTTGAACGACCCGTGCACTTGCGGTACACAAATGGTCTAACAAGTTTTTGGCGCCGTTGCCGGGGACAATGGTGTATTTTCAAATTCTTTAGCCTTATTCCTTAGCAATTGCTGGGGGATAACGGTTGAATTCCATATTACTAATATCAATAATGAGTTTGGTTAGTTCTAATTCAAGTTGTAAATACTCTATGTTAATTTCTGTATTTATTCTTTGTATATAGGAACAATAACTGGAGGATGAACTTACTCATTTGAGGCCTTTGTGGGAGCTCGAGAACCCCCAATGGAGAACCTCTATTTAGGCAGAGGAAGGCCTACCATCCAATCCATGAACTTTTGTGAATAAACCGGCCATGATCGAAAGAGTTGGCGGGTTTGCCTTGCAAAAGTCCTGCCGGGACTATAACTCAGGCCCTGCTTGGGAGGGAACCCAGGTTTTACTGTTTTTGTTAAATAGTATGTAATTAGTAAGTTTTAATTTATAAATATGTTAGTATGTTAATTTTTGTAGTTTTAATAGTTTTTCATGTTTTTCTTTAGTATAAAGTCTTATAAATATGTTAGTAAGTTTAATTTCGTAGTTAAGTAGTTAGTATTTATGATTTAGTATGTTAGTTAGTTTAATTTAGAGTCTTAAATATGTTAGTATGTTAGATTTTAGTAAGTTAATTAGTTTTTATGTATTAGTTAGGTTTTTAGCTTATAAATAGGTTAGTATGTTTGATTTTAAGTCTTTGTTAGGTTAGTATGTTAGATTTTGTAGTTTAGTAGTTTTAATTTTTAATATATAATAGTATGTTCGATTGTTTTGATTTTAGTTAGTTTATATGCTTTTGTTTAGTTATTAGTAATGTATAGGTTAAATATGTTGATTATGTAGTTTTTATAATTTTTAGTTGTACATATTGTAAAATAGCTTTTTGGACAAGTTTTGCTGCTGCTGGAGGCCACTTTGAACCAATTCCAGCAGCAAAAACTGTGTTGGCTACTAAATTTAGCAGTCTGGCTTCTCACGCCGCGGCGTTGGCATGTTTTACGCCGCGGCGCCAGTGAGTTTTCTCTGCAGAATTCTACAGACGAAGTATTACGCAGCGGCGTGGATGCTGTGTGCCGCGGTGTGATGATCAGTTTTGTGTATATTTTGTATATATTCTATTTAAATTCAAATTTTTTTAATTCATATTTCATTCTTTTGTTAATATAATTGTTTTTATTATTCAGCTCTCTAAATTTTAATCTATTTTTAGGCTCAAGAACCCCGGGAATAATGGAAAGTGAGGAATTCATCTCACTTAAGTTTGGGGGAGTGTCTTTACATGCTTTGGATGATTATGATGTATTATATATATGCATGTAATGATACTTAAAAAGATGCAGTTGTGATAACCATCATGTTTCAATAAGTTTCGATTTGAGTTGGTTATTACTTGGGGTTGAAAAGAAGTTTCAATTTTTATAAGATTGCTAGTATTGTTTTGATTGTTCATGATATGAAAGGTTGCTATTTGCCCCTTTGTGAGTGAAACCTTATGTGATCTTGAAGTATGTGAAACAGTTTAGTTACTTTTGATGTATGATTTACATTCTGCTTAGATGCAAGTGTAATTTTGAATATGAGATGAATGCATGTTTAGAGAAAGTTTATAGATGTACATGTAGAGTTTCGATTATCCTAGAAATTATTTTTAAACTCTCTTGAGGCGAAATCCTAAATTGTGCATGACTGAAGAAATGATTAGGGCATTCTTTAGACCGATTGAGTCTTAAAAAGCTTACCCTGAATGATTATATCTTTAGGTCCCCTTTGAAGCCTGATAATTGTTTGGCCTTATTTGTTTTTCAAACCATTGTCATCGTTAACCTATTAACCATTCCAATGCATGTGAAAGCAATACATTTTCTTCCTACCCTTCATTGTTTGTTAAGTACATGAGGTGTTGTTTCTTGAAGTGAGTTCGGTGATTAGGGGTATGTATGTTTGAGAAAAATGAGCCTGAAGGAACTAAATGAGATCAAAAGAAAACAAAGTGCTTTGTAAAAGTAAAAAGAAAGAAAATGAAAAAAGAGAAAAGCAAAGCAAGAAAAAGAAAGAAGAAAAGCTAAAAAGAAAAAGAATTGCATGGTTCTGGCAAGTTGTGATCCTTCACTGAAGAATACCCCGCTAGTTCGCTTGTTCTCAAGTCTTGAAATCACATATTCATATATTTCAATGTTTGTTATGTATCATTTCCCTTCTTTTCTGTTGCCCAATACCATGGCCTAACATTACAAGCTGTAAAGACCTTCTGATCCTCAGTTGTGTGTGGTTTACATTAATGGAGAGAGAGTTTAGGATCAATTTTTGTGGATTTTATGATTCTTATGCATGTTTGTGGATATGTAGATTGCATGGAAAGACGCTGAATTGTTTGCATGTGAAGGATTATGTATGTGTGAAGCTGGTTTAGGGGCATTTGCACACTTTTTATGGATTGAAGTAATCAGTACATACTAGTAGCTTTCATTTAATTGAAAAACAAAAAGATTGAAACTGGAAAGTGCTGAATGATATGTTTAAAGTGTTAAGAAGATTTACTTGGTCATACTTTGTTTTGCTCGAGGACAAGTAAAAGGTTAAGTTTGGGGGGTGTGATAACTACACAAAGTGTAATTATTTGTGCCCTATATCTGAGCTATAAAGAGTACTAAAGTCCTTGTATTCATGCATATTTGGAAGGTTTTATACTTATATTTGTTATATCCAATTCTGATACCTTTCCAGTATGTTATATGAGCAAACTGAGCATATTTGATATGTGATTAAGTGAATTTATATTTGTTACTGATTTGGTGTTTTCTCTATCACAGGAAGGGCTCCAAACAAGATGATATGTGGAGCGTTTGAGCTGAAATGGGAAGAGGAAGCCAAATTAGCACTTCAGCATTCAACGCCGCGGCGTGGCATGTTAATGCCGCGGCATGACATCCCCTGCATCCAAAGTCAGGGGCTTCGAAGAATTGAACACCGCGGCGCAGGTAATTAATGCCGCGGCGTATGTAACCTAATTTGACATGCGCCGCGGCGTAGGCATGTTAATGTCGCGGCGTGCCCCTGTTTTGCTGAGTCTATAAATAGATTTTTAATAGATTTTGTAAAGGGAGTTTGGAGAGCTCCGTAGATAGTTTTAGGTTTTAGAGGAGCTACGACTTTGTGCTTCATTTCTGGGCTGATTAGAGGCCTAGGGAGGCTAGGTTGGAGGTTCTCTTCCTTAAGGAAGAGGATTCAAGCTTCAAGGATCTCATCAATGGCATCCTTCCTCTTTTTCCTGAGTTTTCTTCTTCTCCCTTATCTTTTGAGCACTGTTTTGCTCTGTAAACTCGTGTTCAATTGATTAGAAGCTGTATTTAGGAAATACTTTGGATCTTATTATGATTATTGATGTTTATGTATGAATTTGAGTTTCTATTGATGTTTAGCTTTGTTCTTCCATGCCTATGCTTAATGCTTGCTTCTGTTTGATCAACAATTACATGATCTTAATTGATGCAAATGAACTAGACATAGGGATTTGTGGAGATGGACATGGTATGGTTGATGCATGTTCGATGAGTTCAATTGGCTTGGATGAGTTGATTCGCTAACTGGATAGAAATATACCTTTTAACCATGTATTAGCATGTGTTTGAGAATAGATCGTTCATTAGTGGAGTTTACACTAGTCCTCATGCAACCATAAGAACCATAGTGGATTAGGTAAATGACACCAGGGTTGATCGACCTAGACATAGGCTTTTGACTAAATCAGATTCTCAAGCTAAACTAACTAAGCATTGATGTTACGTGTAAGGATTGCATATCATTAGTATGAAGTAGGAAGTGAAGAAGGATTCCCTAGATTTCCAAACCCCTATGTTATTGCTTTGGTAATTTAGATTTAGATTAATTGCTTTCCTTTATTTTATATGTCCTTGACTAGAATCTAGCTGAGCTATTGGTTGCTACTTAGTAATGGAAACCTTGTCCTCATGGGAACGAACTTTTACTTTGTATCTGTATTACTTGAATGACCCGTGCACTTGCGGTACACAAATGGTCTAATAAAGAGGTGGATGATAAGAAAAACTACCCTAGTAGAAGGCAAGGAAGAGTAGAGTAAACCATCATTTTAATTTATGAAATTGTTAGTGTCAGTCATATTAGTCTTGACATTAGGAAATCAACCTTATAGTCCCTGAAATTGTATTCTGTTAGTCAAATTAATCTAGACTTCAACTAGTGTTAGTTAAAGTTAACGGAGATACACACATGGCACATTAAATGCCACACTGGATGTGGATGTGGCAGGGGAGCCTTTTCCCCACAAATACGAAACGATGCCATTATAGTCTCTAAAATTGTAACTATTAGTCTATTAGTCCTTTGGTGTCCCAAAATTCCTCATGAACCCCATAGATAACATCACACTATACTCATATCCTTCATTAGACCTTATATAACAACCCAAACTCCTAAACCTCATCTTCCTTCCAAATCACCTAAACTATTCCACTATGATCCTTCCACACTTGAGCCTTACCACAACAAAATCACACACTTGAAACAAACCCAATCGCTGCAACCCATAAATCACATATCAACTATCAACTCTATACACACCCACCATTTACCACAAACTCACCTAATCAAACCTCTGAGAATCCACCATCAACAAGTCAAAACCCTCTCAAACAACCTATGACCATCGAATAAGAGAACTTGAAACCACCACCAAAATCTTGGTCACTTATAGATCAATCCAAACACTTCTACGACAAACCAAAACCTTGAAATCTCATATCCATGTGCCAACCGAACCCCCAAAACCAATAAACCATAAAACACAAATGCAATCTAGAGAAACTCATTCTCTTCCCCTATTCTTATCAACACCAACAAACCTAAATCACAAACTTAAAACACACCCTCTATAAAGAACCACCAATTCCCTCTACCTTCATAGCCTCAAGCCCCATCCACTAGAATTTCCAACCACAGCAAGTTGCTAATCACTACCTCGGTGCCTCCCCTACTGCACCCTAGCAATCACCAAGCCTTTGCCACCAAGCCACCTTGTTGTGCATCCACTCCCCATCACTACCTATCGTCCATAACCTCATGGGTAGAGCCAAAAATTTAGTGTAAGGGGGGATAGACTAAACATATATAACATGGAGAAATTTTTTTCCTTTTCTTTTTACTTTCTTTAATTTTTTACTTTTTAATTTGTATAGGTAAATTTTGTATAATTGCAAAGATTATATCATTTGCACAAAAGTTTCAAATAACTAAAGAAGTTAGGTATAAACTTAACTCATTTTTTGAGAGTCATCAACTAAATACATGAAGAGTATATGAAGACAATGATATATTAGCCATGGCAACCATCACCCAAGAGGGGGGGTGAATTGGGTGATTACAAATTTTAAAACACTTTTGGAAAATTAAGCATTTTGAATAACTCAATTAATAAATGCAGCGAAATAAGTTTAACAAAGATGCAACTATTAGAGATTTCACAAATACTACTTGGGCTATAGGATAAATCAAGTAAATAAGTTAGATATCAAATTCAACTCAAGCATATATAATTAAGGAACAAATGTAAAGGGATAGAGTTGAGAAGATCAAACACAAGATTTATCCTGGTTCAGCCACTAATCCACTTATAGCCTACGTCCAGTCCTCAAACAATTACTCGAGATTTTTCACTATATCTTCAAGCTTCAACAGGTGCTTGACAACCTTTACAAAATTGAGCACTCAACTCCTTGGAATGCCTCATCCTTGAGCTTGAGTCTTTTCAAGCAAAAGGATGCTTCACCCTTTACAATTTAGAGGGATATCTTACCCTCTTTATTAACAAGGGATACCTCACCCTTACAACTTTGATGGATACCTCACCCTCTTTACAAACAAGAGATACCTCACCTTTTTCTCTAGAGGGATACCTCACCCCCTTACAATGATTTCAAGATGAAGAGAAAGATTAGAAACTCTCACAAGTGTAACACCCCAAATTTCCTAAGTTTTCGACAGTAATTTTAATAGTTAACAGAATTTCACTGTTTAGTGATTTCTGTGTGCTGTAAAATTATTTTGAATATTCCGTCAGTATATTTGATCGTTTTGAGTGATTTACTCCGTGTCAGGAAAATAAAAATTTTCGGCCCGGGAAAACTTTACGTAATTTAATTTTTACCGTTAGGTTTTAATTATTTTATGTAATCTGATTTGATATTTGTGTGTTTTCTAATATTTGTGATTTTTGTGGATGATTATGAAATTTTTTACTGTTTGTGGGTCCAGGGGGTGTATGTGGGCCCAGGTGGGTCCCACAAAGTGAAAATTTTTCTACGCATAGAAAAATTTGTACTGTTGAGACAGAGACAGGGGATCTTACTAAACCTGAATCCGGAGACAGTTTTAGAAAATTTCTTGTACTGTGTTTTGTACTGTATTTAATTTATCGGACGATAAAAATACAGTAAATATATTCTTTCGTGGGGTTAGAGCAAATAAAAATAAAAATTATACTGCGTAGTCAACAAAGAGGGCTTGACTTGTTTTGTATCCTTGGATGAGAATACTTAGTTTGAATATTAACCATTGATCTAATCAACAGTTAAGAAACAAACTTAATAAAGAAGTATTGGATGATCACCATTGATTTAATCAATGGTGTAAGAATAAGCTTAGTTAGGAAGGTTTTGATATCAACTGTATTTAATCAACGGTGTAGAATTGGTCATATAAAGTGACTATGACCATTTATAACCATTGGATTTAGATTTAAATCAAGGGTAGAGATTTAGTCTTAAAAAGTAACAAAGACCATTTATGACCCTTGGATGTAAAGTTATAAGGAGTAATCTTGACCCTTCATTTTGGAGATGCATCTAATGGCTAAGATTTAAAGGAGAAAGATCTAATGACCTAGATTAAGTCTTCTAAATCAAAAGTCTACCTAAATCCTAACCATTGAATTAATCAATGGTCTAAAATGCTCTAGATGGTGGCTAATAATGATGACAACATTATTGCATGCATAATGCAAGGGAGGACGGTTTTTTAGTTTTATATGGAGCTAAAGGTGATTTTGATGACCATTATTACTTGTCTTGGTCAACATGCATTATTATTGATTTGTTTGCATCCTTAGAGAGTGTTTGGAGAGGGAGGATGGTTTTCTGATGATTATAAGCATAGCAAAAAGTTTGAAGACCATTATTACCTATCTTGATCAATCTTCCTCATTCATTGATTTTCCTAAAGCAAGACTTAGCAAAATATATTCTCTTCTTTCTCTCCAAACAAGGCTACGGTCATGCATCCTAAAGGAGACCAAATATTTCATTTCCATACTTCATATTATTACATCTTCATCTTTTCCTTCAAGTTTCAAGAAGCCAACAAAAGAAAACTCCATTTCTCTCCCTAAACACACCATTCAGCCAAGACACCTAAAATCACTCTCCAATCTCTTTTAATTTCATCCAACCATAGATCTTGAATCTACATGATATTCTAAGCAACTTTCATGTTGGAGACTTTCTCTAAATCATTCATCTTCATGGACTTTCTTCAAGATCCATGTTATGGAGTATTTATGGTGAAGTGTAAGAAAACTTCATTTCTTCTCTCTTTTTCATGATCTAAATCATATTTGATCCATGGTTCCTCTTAATCAAGCTTAGTATACTAATTTTTATGTATTTTGTTTTGTATTTGAGAAGCCCTTGGTGGTGAAGGACTTGGATAAAGAAGCAAAACAAAGAGCTTTTGAGGATCTTCAAGAGATAAGAGGGAGATTCATCTCACCAACCAAGTATGGTGGTGAGAGATGGTCTTATATTTGATGGATGGTGAATCCATGTGAGGATTCATATCTATGGTCATGTAATTATTTGTGGGTGTTTATGTGTTTGATTTATTTGTTCATGCTTTGTATGATTTGCATGATTTATTATTGCTTTTGATTATGGCATGCTTATGGTAGCTTATGGTATATATGATGAAATATGTATGTGTATGCCATGATGTGATGATGGAAAAGAAATTAATTTTTGGCTCCAATGGCCAAAGGAAGAGTGGTCACGGTTTTGACATTCATGATTAGAGTTTATGTTGTCAAGAACAAGAGAATTAATTTTTGGTCCCTAGAACATGGTGAATTTCGGCCAAGACACCTCAAGATAGGTGTTCACAAATTAATATTTTCATGGATGATGAAATGAGATGTTTAGAAAAACAAGGAAAATAAACAAATGATTTATTTTTCAAAGAGTACATGAACACGATTTTAGAAGGATTTTTATTGATTTATTTTGTGTAAAAAGTTTCTAAGTGTTTTACTAAACATGAGTTTTAAATGAAAATAACAATGTTGATTTTAAGGATTTGCAAAGAAAGTGAAAAGGATTTGTAAAGAAAGTAAAAATGGATTTGCAAAGAAAGTGAAAAATGAAAATGAACAAATGACTTGATTTTAAAGACCAAGTGTTCACGGTTTTTGTAAAGGATTTTTAATAGTTTTATTTGTGTAAAACCATATTAATTTAGAAGGAAAAATATATGATGGTTTCAATAGTCATGTCCACGTTTTTGAAGGCTTGTAATGTCTAAATTTTTATGGAACAAAGTGATATTTTATAAAACGAAGTGCTTTGTCTCTCGAAAGATTTGACAGTTTTCAATAAACACGTTCACGGTTTTTGAAGACTTGCGGATACCTTGATTTTATAACAAAATGATTTTCGCACAAGAATTTGGAAAGGGAATTAGAGCGTTTATCAATTGAGAAAATCAAGTTTTTGTAAATGAAAATATTTTCGAACTTCAATTTATTTTGAAGAATGTTGTGTTTGGAAATGATTTAGGAAAAATGAAGAATATAATGGTGTTTTGAAAATTTACTAACATATAACTGATTTTCGAGTTTTTAAGTACGTTAGAAAAATGTTAAATTTTGAAACGTTGATTTATATCAATAGAAAAGTGATTTTTGTGGATTATATTTTGGAAAAGAATTTCTTGAGTAAAGAAATGTGGAAAAATATTTTCTTGAGTAAGAAAATGTGAAAAATGAAATACAAAGTCATATTATTTTGAGAAAAGTTAAAAAGAAATTTTTGAAGGTTAAGAAATATTTTCTGTAATGAAATTGTGGTGAAAAATGTTTTATGTAACTTAGAAACGTGATTTTTAAGCTACGCAATTTGAAAAATGTGTTGAAAATGATATTGATTTATTTAAGTCCAAAATAATGTTTGGAATATTGAGAAATATTTTACGTGATTGTAAAATGTTGAAAAATATTTTACGTATCTTAAAAATGATTTGAAATACAGTAAAATATTTCTACGCAATTTGAAATACATTGAAATATTTCTACGCAATTTGAATTACGTTTAAATATTTTACGTGATTTGAACTATTGTTGAAAAATCACTACGTGATTGAAAAGTGATAGAATATTTTTACGTAATTTTGAAAATGACGGAAAATTGTTATGTGATTTGGAAAGTGTTTTAAATATTTTGAAAATGATGGAAAATGATTTATGCGACTTAAAAGAATGATTTTTAAGTTACGCGATTTTGAAATAGTGGAAAAATACTATGCGATTTGAGAAACGTATATTTTTACGCGATTGAGAAAAACGTTGAAAAATTAGTACGTGGTTTAAAAGTGCAACAGAAGAGTTGCAGCATTTTGAAAACGTAACAGAAATGTTACGAAATTTTGTAAACGTAACAGTAGTGTTACGGTATTGTGAAAATGTAATAAACACGTTTTGGAATTTTAAAAACGTAACAAAAGTGTTACGGTATTTTGAAAATGCAATAGAAGTGTTGTGGAATTGTGAAAACGTAACGGTAATGTAGCGCAATTTTATGAAAACACGACAAAAGTGTTTTATAACTATGAAAATGTGATAACATGATTTTCCCTGTTGAAAGTACAGTATGATTACTGTTGAACCAGTGTCCATACACTATTTGTGAAAATGACAAGTTTTGCCTGTGATTGGCATTTGGTGCATTTTACATGCATTGGGAAAATATGCGTTGAGACATATGATTACATTTAACAAATGAAATTGAAAAGATTTGGCCCTTGTGGTTGGACTTGCACTAATATATTCATGCATTGTATAAAGTATAACTAATAAGCTATTTTGGCCCTTGTGGTTGAAGAGGGAATGAGAATTGATAGTGAGATCTATGATGGATCTTGGAGTGCGTCAAGGCGCGGTGGTCGACTAGTGGATATCTGTCTGTGGGCTAAGGCTAGACCATATGCCACTTGGCGATGCAGTCCGTTGCAACGCATTGACGATACCCGACAAGAACACGATTCTTTTCAGTGACTGGGAGATTGTTTGTGGGCTTAGGCTGGGCAATTAACCAGAGCATTCTCCTCAAAATTGTGAAAACCTCCATGGAGTTATTTTTGAAAAACTGAGTCTATGTACACATGCATGAATCTGAACATTTATATCTGTATGATATATTAATTGAGGAATATTGGCTATGACAACTGTTTTGAATACTTGGATTGATATATGATTGGATGATGATAGTTGATTAATATTGAATATATTATTGGAAGTCTGGTATGATGTATCTGTATGGTATGCTGTTTGTGTTATCTCTATGCTACCATATTGGTATTGATGTAGGTGATCTCACCTCTTTGTTATATTGTTTGGTTGGGCTTGTGTTATTGAAATTATACAGTAGAAGGAACGAGTTGTCTTAGACATAACGGGTGGTAGATATTCTGAAATTGGGGACAACATCAGAGAATGACCATTCCAGAATTGATAGCGTGCAGTGTTGACAAGGACCAGATGTCTGATGCATCAAGAGGGATGACGAGCGCCGAACTCAGTCAAAATTATAACCGAAGTTATTACCTAAACTTGTAGTATAGTGAACAACACCGGATCGTCTCCTCAAGGATCGTAAATGCAATTTTATCAAATCAAGTGAAAGTTAGAAAAAGGGGGGGTTTTGATGGTTCAAGGATCGCAATGACAAGATTTAAAGAGAAATAACAATTAAAAGAACAGTCAATTCAGAAATCTATCCGAGATTGGGTGGATTCAATCATAGACCTTTCAACAAACACCGAAATACATTTGAATGGTTAACTTGGATCTAACCGAGATCTCTACATCGATCCGTAATTCATACTAGACAATCGTCGTAATTCAATTGACAAGTGATAAACACAAATCTGCAATCGCACCATTCATGTAAATATATGTCAATTTAAGCACCGAATTCAATTAACCTAGGCACAAATCAAGTAACCTAACCTCTTCAATTACGTGATTAGTTTAGATCAATCAGTTCTAAATTTCATCACAATACTTAATCTTAAACCAAGATCAAATCGGATCAAACATAAAACAGAATCACCATTCATGCATTCAAGATTAAGAGAACGAGAAGAAGAAGAGAAGAGGAATTCAAATATAAATCAAATACATTACATAACCAAGGTCTCAAGAATCCAAGCCACAATCTCTTCAAGAGTCCCGAATTGACTAGAAGTGACTTAGCTCTCCATTACAATGAAGGAAAAATATACAAGAACTATGAAAAGCTATTTCTAACACTAAGTGTATGTTGTGTTTAGAGCTCTCCACATGCTTCCTTTTATAGAGGATTCAGAGTAGTAGTAGATGGGTAGATGAGATTAGTAGGTGGAATTAGTAGGTGAGCTTGGTAGGTGAACTTGGTAGGTGAGCTTGGTAGGTGAACTTGGTAGGTGAGCTTCTTTGTCTCCGAAAGTATTCATTGCTGAACTCATTGATTTCGTCATTTTTGAGCCAAATGGTCTTCATGAAAGTTCTAGGAAATTGTCTAAGCTTTCCAATGGCTCTGGAAGTACCCAAAAATTCGTCCTACAGCCCAAGATATGACCCAATTACTACAGACTGCTCAGGACCAGTTTCAGCACCTCTGTTTTGACTTTCAGACCCAATATCTCCATCAAGGAGCCCGAATCAAGTTTTGTGTTTGTCATGAAAGTTGTACATATGGGTCTTAACTTTCAGATCACCAATTTTCAGCCCATTCTATAAACCCAAACTCGAATTATGTTCTGGTTACTACACACTGTTCGGGTTCCAGTCACAAATCCCGTATTCTGATTTCCATGCCCAATTAGCTCCACTAAATGTCTGAATTTGACTTTGAGCTCTTCATCAAAGTTGTAGAGCTCTCTTTTATCTTTCCTACAAGGTAAAATTCATAATTATCAGACATTTAGAACTCAAGATATGGCCAAAATACAGAAACAGTGTAAGACTCGAATAATGCTGAAAAATCAATTAAGTCCGATTCGAGTTCAAACTTACAAAACATAATCAAATTCAGTCAATTAAGTACATGAAGAGTGTAAATGACTAATAATGAGGGTTTCTCAATGAATAAAATATGTGATTATCAAATTCTCCCACACTTAGCTTTTTGCACTCCTGGGCAAAACATATAAAACTAAAGTTAGAAGACAAAGACAAACGACACAAACTTAAAAGTTAAAAACTCTAAAGGACTCAATGAAGCAAGAAGAGCAACAAGAAATTCAAGGGATCAAAGCATAAATGAGGTAACATTTCTTCACATCTCAAACCGAAATGCAAGGAAACTTCCGTTGAAAAGAATGAATTAAGAATGATGGATCTTCACAAGATTCCCTCTCAATCTCTCAAGTGTTTAAAAGGTAGGTATTTCACTCAATTCAACTCATGAAAATTGCACTACCATAAGCTTGCTTATCTTCTACTTCTCCACTACTCAAAACACATGCACACACAAATCATGAGGACTTTATTCAAGGTTGTAGTGAGGTCAAGGTAATGAGAAGAGGATAAAATGGATATGAGAAGATAAATACCAAAGAGAATAAAAGCAAATGAGAGCTGAGTTCAAATAACGAGCATAAAAGTTCATCTCAACTCTAATGTATATCCCTTTACATATTCATTTCCCCATCCTTTTCTCTCTCTTTTTTTTTTATATATATGAACATAACTATATACATACATTTTTTTTCTAGGCACTTTTTTTTTTTAACAACCATTTTGATCAAACACCCCCCACTTGTTCAAAAACTCATCCATTAACCAGGCTAATGTTCTTTTATTCCCTAAGGTACAGTAAGAACACGATTTTTCATTTAAGGCACATAATGAGCTAGAAACAAGGAATGGTCAAATAAGCTCAAAGGGGTTAAGCAAAGGAAAATATACAAGGTTAGCAAGAATCAGAGAATTTTCGAGAGGTCAAAAGAGTGCTTGATATTATATTGAAAACAAGGTTGGCTATTTGGTTAAACTAGCTAAGAAAGAGGGCCTCAATCATGTTCATGCATGCAAGTGAAATGTAGCCTCAAAAAGAATCAAAGCAAGTTCTAGAGTGGTCATTAACATGAGTGAAAATCACACAAGAAAGAAGAGAATGACATAAATGTTGAATCCATCCATTAGGCTCAAAATCTCACAAGGTATGCATCCATCAAACTCAATTCATCAATTCAATCATCCATCACCAAGCATATCAGTTCAAGAAGGGAGAAAAATTATTCAATCATGCAATGAACCTTTTTTTTTTTGAATTTTTTTTTTTAAATTTTTTTTTTTAACAAACGAAAAGAGACAGAAACATGCTAAAATCTCTCCCCCCACACTTAATAGAACATTGTCCTCAATGTGAAAGAAAGAGATAGAAAAGAGCAACACAACCTGATAAGAAGTGAATCAACGCTAAGCAGAAAAGAAAACACCTTGTCAGTGCCGCATCAGACCACGAAAAGAAATCAAATAAGAAAACGTTAGTACTTCCACAATTCAATACTAATTAATTACTACCTAAAAAACTCCTTACTCTGCCACCAATTAAGATGCGTCTCAAGAGTAAAATTACTCCTTACTCTGCCATCACTAATTGGTTTAATAAGTCCATGACAACCATATCATACTAAACAAAACAACAACAATTTTTTTTTTTGAATTTTTTTTTTAAATCAAACCCATTAAAGAGAAAGTTTCAGATCGGGCTCTTGTTTCTTGTTACTTCCTTCTTTGCTTCCTGTTGACCAATCTATCGAGCTAATACGATCAGTACATACTCAAAAGCTTCTAATTTATCAATGAGCTCATCAATAGTGGAGGAGAGATAAGAAGTTGTCTTCTTAGAAGGAGTGATAAATTTCGTTCCACGACTTTGTCAAGAAAAATAACGAAGATCAAAGAAATTATTAACATTCAACAAACCAATGGGTTTATGGTGGATGTTCAGTTCGGCCCAAGAGACAATTTGAAAAATTTCTTCCAAAGTACCAAAACCACCTGGTAAGGCAATGAATGCATCAGAGTTTATAAGCATTATCTTCATGCGTTCATGCATTGATGATACTTTAAGTTCCTCCCCAATTGTCTTTCCATTGATGTTCTGTTGAGCTAAAGTTACAGGAATGACACCTAAAACCTGACTGTCTCTTACAAAGGCAGCAAGTGATACAGCCCCCATTAACCCACGACAACCTCCCCCATATACAAGATGAATATTCCTCGCAGCAAGTGATCGACCAAGAGTGCTAGCTGCGTTTACAAACTCTAATCCCTTCCCATAACTCGACCCACAAAAAACACAGACATTTTTGAGGTTACGAATAGAAGGCCCCATTCTATACTCTTCCTCCCTTTGAGTGTTTCTGAGTTTGAAGGAAAATGGAGAAAATGGAGTGTTTAAATAAGAAAAAGAATGGAAAGGGAAATAATTGCACCTATAAGGGTAGGTTGGCTGTTGTCAGAAAAGGTTGAAATTAAGAGACACAGAATCTTTTTTTCTTTTTTTTTTTTTTGACTTCAAGAAAACCATCAAGGTAAAGAAGTCTAGAAACCCCGAAGGACCCCTGCTCAAAGGATCGTCTGTACAAAAATCAAAATACAACAAAATGATACAAAGATAAAAGAAATAGAAAATGATGACATACCTGTATGTACAGTCTCCATGGCGTATCTTTATACTGCGCATCATGAGTGCAGTAGACATCACGTCCTTTTTTTTTTTTTGAAATTGTTAGAAAAACTTGATGAAAGATGAGTGTATACTTACTTAAGATTGGGATGGAGGTAGTCTGCTCTTTCGGCTTTGTGCCAAAGCATTGTTGACCAGTATTCGACCCATTCAAGACCAGCGCAACATAGGGCTCCCAAAAGGGACAAGTGACCATAATACGACTGGCTGCCTCACATGTAGGATATAATCTACCTTCTTTGTTTTTCAATTAAGAAGGCTGGATCAGGATGCATGCATTTTCCCATTCACGGTTTGTGTTACCAAAGCCAACCCTAACAAGTAGACATTTTTTTTTTGTTTTTTTTTGTTTTTTTGTTTTTTTTTTTTGAAAAATGACATGAAGAAGAAGAAGATGATATGTACAGATTGTTTGTGGATATGGCTCACATCTGCCTCTGGGTTAACGTCCAGAAACGGCTTAAACGTCTTCTATGAGTCGAGGATAAGCTTCCCATCCAATTTTCTTATAAATTGGCAAACAGGGTCTTTTAGAGTCAGATTCCCAAGACTGTAGCGTTTTTCTTCATCCTTGAATAGATTCCATAAATTAAGAATTTCACCCCGCATCAATCCAAAAGAACGCGTCTCAAGAGTCAATAAGATATCATCTAATGACTCCTTACTCAATCCATTCTTAATGAAGGATCTATTTGCGGAAACCATCTCCAAAGAATGACATTGCATGTTGCAATTCCATCGTCCACATTTGTCACAGATTTGTAACCTTTTTGCTCTTCTCCTTTTAGAATATGAACTTCTTCCAAGACCGGGCATATATGAGTCAAATGAAATTGAGGACTCACCTGCTAATCGAACCTTTGCTTCAATTATCCAGCGTACATCTTCTGGCATACCTTTGTGCATTAATAGTCTCAATCTTTCACATCGAACTTTGTAGATCTTTCTCAGAGCATTTTGAGGAAGAGAAGGAAAATGTTTTCTTAAGTTTGAAAGAATGACATCCATTTTGAAGGAGAAGAAGGGTTCAGTTATTTTGGGAAACTGAAGAATAAACCGACTCAAGAGTCACGGAGTACCGTATCCGCCACTTAACCGGCAACACAAAGAACTCAAGAACTTGGTTTTCCAGGAATGGTTGAGTCTTTGTCCATTAACTTAAGTGCAGTACCATTCCTAGGATCCTCAATATCTACGTCCCCAGAGTAGGTGCAGACGATAATTTGAAAGCAGAACTTTTTTGACCAATTTCCGCAGCTTTTACAAAAGGTGTAACAGACCTTTAATAAAGTAGGCCAATAAAATCCATACTGCAAGATTTTTGCAGTTGTTGTCGCTGAAGAAAAAATGACCTCCACATGCTTCTGAGCGACACTACCTACCTCATTGTCGGGCACACATTTTTCTTTTTCTTTTTCTTCTCTTTTTTTTCTTCTTTTTTTTTTCTTTTTTTTTTCTTTTTTTTTTTATTCATAATGCGGATGGAGAAGGTTCATCACCTCCACTTCTGCATTCTCTGAAAGTTCATGATACTGTTTGAGGCGGTGTCCATTGGTCTTATTAAGTGAGGTTGGTGAAAAGACTCCACCAGGATCCCATTGGTTGAAACGTGATGACCAGGTTATGGTTGACATAATATGATAGCTTCCACTATGGTCCCATTGGTTGAAGTGTAACGACCAAGTGAAGCTTGAAGCATGAGGGTTCACATTGGGGTCCCATTAGTCTTCCTTGACTTCACCAATGGCATGCAATACATGTAATTTTGCAATCTTGCTTTCATTGATAATGCTGGACCATGGCCTAAAAACAAAATCCACTTCAGTAGTTACTAGCATCTGCTGACTTTTCTCTTTCTTTGAAAATTCCTCAATGGCCTTCAACTCCACCTCCCTATATGTTTCATATTCTGCAACTACATTATTGATAGACCCTTCTATATCATTAGATCCTGCGTAAACAGAATCATTAGTTTTCAAATATGCAGAAATTTCAGCACACACAATACATTTTATATCACCATCATGATCAGCACATGAGTTGCAATTGATAGAATCATCAAAACCAATTAAATCAGGAAATTCAGCACACAACTCATCATGAGTTTCCTCAACTAAGTCTGCATGTAAATCAATATGACAATTAGAATGCAGGGAGTTGGGAATTGTTTGGGGAAAAAGTTGGCCTGACTCTTGACATCTCAGTTCATTAACAGTGGTTGTCAACTGGTCAATTTGGGTTGTTAAATCCTGAATAGTGGCAGTGAAATTCTGCTGGAACTCAATTTGGGTTTTCATCAAGTCCTCCCATGAAGGCTCAAGTTTTGTGGTTGATGGACTTGTTATCTCATTTGGAATGGTCGCTCATATTGAAATGATTGTTCTTTGTAGTGATCCGTATTGCCATATCCCAATCGGACAAGTATTCCCAGCTAGGGTTGTATGTGTTGAAGAAGGGGTCATAACTCATGTTCTTCTTCTTTGGAAGCGTGGTTCATCGGAAAATAACCAGTCTTTGCAACAAATTGATCTGGAAAACAGAACTACCATACTTGAAGTGTAGGGCATGCATATGTGGGGTGAGATGAACAAAAACAAATGTTACACACAAGTGTAGCTTCCGCACAGTGATTGTTGTCTCACTGCTATATGTCTTACCAAAGAAGTCAACTCCTCAAGTTTTGACTCCATTATGCATGGTCCATTGTATCCTTAAAATGCAACAGAATGCAACAAAATGATAATGAAAGAAAAAAAAAAAAAAATTAAAAAGAAAGAGTTAGTATGGGATCAACACTCAAAATATGCAAAAATAAATTTAGTTAATGTATCTAAACATTTTTAAAAATTATGGAATCAACACAGAACAAAATCTACATAAAAATGAAACTAGAAAATGCAATAAAAAATAATAAAAAATTGAAAAAGTGGTCTAAATGATAGAATTTCGAAAAACCAGGGGTGACCTCACAGTATACTGTGAGTCTTGTTTATCAGGCTGTTTTCCTTCAACCGACTAAGTTTCAGCTCATTCTGGGCATGTTGTAGTTCGAAAATTGCAATAGTTACCCGTAATCACCTGTTTTCCGTCTTTCCTAAATCAAAAAAAAATTCAAAAGCTAAGATAAAAACGTTAGTATGGTATGAACAATGTTAGTAAATGAAAAATAACTGTTAGAATAGGTAAGAAAGAACAAAAATTAGTAAGGTTACTCAAAATGAAAAGATTACACCTACGAGTTCCCAAGAATGCGCCAAAATTCGACGAGCGCCGAACTCAGTCAAAATTATAACCGAAATTATTACCTAAACTTGTAGTATAGTGAACAACACCGGATCGTCTCCTCAAGGATCGTAGATGCAATTTTATCAAATCAAGTGAAAGTTAGAAAAAGGGGGGGTTTTGATGGTTCAAGGATCGCAATGACAAGATTTAAAGAGAAATAACAATTAAAAGAACAGTCAATTCAGAAATCTATCCGAGATTGGGTGGATTCAATCATAGACCTTTCAACAAACACCTGAAATACATTTGAATGGTTAACTTGGATCTAACCGAGATCTCTCGTCATCGATCCAATTCATACTAGACAATCGTCGTAATTCAATTGACAAGTGATAAACACAAATCTGCAATCGCACCATTCATGTAAATATATGTCAATTTAAGCACCGAATTCAATTAACCTAGGCACAAATCAGTAACCTAACCTCTTCAATTACGTGATTAGTTTAGATCAATCAGTTCTAAATTTCATCACAATACTTAATCTTAAACCAAGATCAAATCAGATCAAACATAAACAGAATCACCATTCATGCATTCAAGATTAAGAGAACGAAGAAGAAGAGAAGAGGAATTCAAATATAAATCAAATACATTACATAACCAAGGTCTCAAGAATCCAAGCCACAATCTCTTCAAGAGTCCCGAATTGACTAGAAGTGACTTAGCTCTCCATTACAATGAAGGAAAAATATACAAGAACTATGAAAAGTTATTTCTAACACTAAGTGTATGTTGTGTTTAGAGCTCTCCACATGCTTCCTTTTATAGAGGATTCAGAGTAGTAGTAGATGGGTAGATGAGATTAGTAGGTGGAATTAGTAGGTGAGCTTGGTAGGTGAACTTGGTAGGTGAGCTTGGTAGGTGAACTTGGTAGGTGAGCTTCCTTGTCTCCGAAAGTATTCATTGCTGAACTCATTGATTTCGTCATTTTTGAGCCAAATGGTCTTCATGAAAGTTCTAGAAAATTGTCTAAGCTTTCCAATGGCTCTGGAAGCACCCAAAAATTCGTCCTACAGCCCAAGATATGACCCAATTACTACAGACTGCTCAGGACCAGTTTCAGCACCTCTGTTTTGACTTTCAGACCCAATATCTCCATCAAGGAGCCCGAATCAAGTTTTGTGTTTGTCATGAAAGTTGTACATATGGGTCTTAACTTTCAGATCACCAATTTTCAGCCCATTCTATAAACCCAAACTCGAATTATGTTCTGGTTACTACACACTGTTCGGGTTCCAGTCACAAATCCCGTATTCTGATTTCCATGCCCAATTAGCTCCACTAAATGTCTGAATTTGACTTTGAGCTCTTCATCAAAGTTGTAGAGCTCTCTTTTATCTTTCCTACAAGGTAAAATTCATAATTATCAGACATTTAGAACTCAAGATATGGCCAAAATACAGAAACAGTGTAAGACTCGAATAATCTTTGAAAAATCAATTAAGTCGATTCGAGTTCAAACTTACAAAACATAATCAAATTCAGTCAATTAAGTACATGAAGAGTGTAAATGACTAATAATGAGGGTTTCTTAATGAATAAAATATGTGATTATCAAATTCTCCCACACTTAGCTTTTTGTACTCCTGGGCAAAACATATAAAACTAAAGTTAGAAGACAAAGACAAACGACACAAACTTAAAAGTTAAAAACTCTAAAGGACTCAATGAAGCAAGAAGAGCAACAAGAAATTCAAGGGATCAAAGCATAAATGAGGTAACATTTCTTCACATCTCAAACCGAAATGCAAGGAAACTTCCGTTGAAAAGAATGAATTAAGAATGATGGATCTTCACAAGATTCCTCTCAATCTCTCAAGTGTTTAAAAGGTAGGTATTTCACTCAATTCAACTCATGAAAATTGCACTACCATAAGCTTGCTTATCTTCTACTTCTCCACTACTCAAAACACATGCACACACAAATCATGAGGACTTTATTCAAGGTTGTAGTGAGGTCAAGGTAACAGAAGAGGATAAAATGGATATGAGAAGATAAATACCAAAGAGAATAAAAGCAAATGAGAGCTGAGTTCAAATAACGAGCATAAAAGTTCATCTCAACTCTAATGTATATCCCTTTACATATTCATTTCCCCATCCTTTTCTCTCTCTTTTTTTTTTTATATATATGAACATAACTATATACATACATTTTTTTTTCTAGGCACTTTTTTTTTTTAACAACCATTTTGATCAAACACCCCCCACTTGTTCAAAAACTCATCCATTAACCAGGCTAATGTTCTTTTATTCCCTAAGGTACAGTAAGAACACGATTTTTCATTTAAGGCACATAATGAGCTAGAAACAAGGAATGGTCAAATAAGCTCAAAGGGGTTAAGCAAAGGAAAATATACAAGGTTAGCAAGAATCAGAGAATTTTCGAGAGGTCAAAAGAGTGCTTGATATTATATTGAAAACAAGGTTGGCTATTTGGTTAAACTAGCTAAGAAAGAGGGCCTCAATCATGTTCATGCATGCAAGTGAAATGTAGCCTCAAAAAGAATCAAAGCAAGTTCTAGAGTGGTCATTAACATGAGTGAAAATCACACAAGAAAGAAGAGAATGACATAAATGTTGAATCCATCCATTAGGCTCAAAATCTCACAAGGTATGCATCCATCAAACTCAATTCATCAATTCAATCATCCATCACCAAGCATATCAGTTCAAGAAGGGAGAAAAATTATTCAATCATGCAATGAACCTTTTTTTTTTTTGAATTTTTTTTTTGAATTTTTTTTTTTAACAAACGAAAAGAAACAGAAACATGCTAAAATCTCTCCCCCCACACTTAATAGAACATTGTCCTCAATGTGAAAGAAAGAGATAGAAAAGAGCAACACAACCTGATAAGAAGTGAATCAACGCTAAGCAGAAAAGAAACACACTGTCAGTGCCGCATCAGACCCTGAAAAGAAATCAAATAAGAAAACGTTAGTACTTCCACAATTCAATACTAATTAATTACTACCTAAAAAACTCCTTACTCTGCCACCAATTAAGATGCGTCTCAAGAGTAAAATTACTCCTTACTCTGCCATCACTAATTGGTTTAATAAGTCCATGACAACCATATCATACTAAACAAAGTATTACTCACTTAACTGACACCATTAGTAGGTGAGCTTGGTAGGTGAACTTGGTAGGTGAGCTTGGTAGGTGAACTTGGTAGGTGAGCTTCCTTGTCTCCGAAAGTATTCATTGCTGAACTCATTGATTTCGTCATTTTTGAGCCAAATGGTCTTCATGAAAGTTCTAGGAAATTGTCTAAGCTTTCCAATGGCTCTAGAAACACCCAAAAATTCGTCCTACAGCCCAAGATATGACCCAATTACTACAGACTGCTCAGGACCAGTTTCAGCACCTCTGTTTTGACTTTCAGACCCAATATCTCCATCAAGGAGCCCGAATCAAGTTTTGTGTTTGTCATGAAAGTTGTACATATGGGTCTTAACTTTCAGATCACCAATTTTCAGCCCATTCTATAAACCCAAACTCGAATTATGTTCTGGTTACTACACACTGTTCGGGTTCCAGTCACAAATCCCGTATTTTGATTTCCATGCCCAATTAGCTCCACTAAATGTCTGAATTTGACTTTGAGCTCTTCATCAAAGTTGTAGAGCTCTCTTTTATCTTTCCTACAAGGTAAAATTCATAATTATCAGACATTTAGAACTCAAGATATAGCCAAAATACAGAAACAGTGTAAGACTCGAATAATGCTGAAAAATCAATTAAGTCCGATTCGAGTTCAAACTTACAAAACATAATCAAATTCAGTCAATTAAGTACATGAAGAGTGTAAATGACTAATAATGAGGGTTTCTTAATGAATAAAATATGTGATTATCAAGGGATACAAAAAGAAATAAATATGTTAAGTTTTCTCGTTAGTGTTGTACCGTGCTATTAAGTAGGACCCGTCATAGGGTTTGCTACTGTTTAAAAAGAGTCTGTTAGTTTTATATTTCTCTTTAAATTGTTAAATATTGATTGGTGTCAGTATTGTATATTAATCAGTAAAGAAAAAAATTTAAAACTCATATTTTATAACTCAAACTTTGTGCGAACTTCTTTTCAAATTATGAGTCGGGAGTCAGACATGTGATACCCTAGGGAAGGTGTTATAACAAGAGTAGATATACAACTTTAAGAACAAAGTATGGATGATAAGAAACTCTCTCAAGAGTGGATAATATAACTTGAAGGTCTATGAGTATCAATGATTCACACTTTAAAGCTCAAAATATGATTTTGATGATTCAAGGATCAAGTATAGTGTTCTTGTGTTTCTTAGGATGTAAATGCTTCAAATATGACTTAAATATAGAGCTCAAGTGATAAAATAGCCGTTGGTAGTATTTAGAAATGATTTTTTATGAAAACTAGTTGTTTATAGTCGTTAGAAACATTTCTATGCACTTGGTAATCGATTACACACTTCTGGTAATCGATTACTTGGCTTCTGTCAATGTTGTAATCAATTACACGATTACAGGACTTGTGTAATCGATTACAACATTTTTAATTTTGAAAACTGACTTTAAAAGATCATAATTACTTTATTTCTTATCTAATTAAAGCAAATGACCAGTCATTGGAAAGATCTTTGAGCCTATTTTCAAATGAAATAAGTTTCACAACAAAAATCAAAGTATTTTGAGAGTTATGATCAAAATATTGACCAAAGGTCAGTTTTTTAAAACTCAAACTTGACTATATTTTATAGTTTAAAGCAAATGGTCATAACTTTTTCATTTCTTATCCGTTTAAAGTAAATGACCTTTCATTGGAAAGACATTAGAGTCTATTTTCATATGAAATAAGTTTCATAACAAAACTCAAAGTATTTTAAAAGTTATAATTAAAATAGTAACCGAATGTCAGTTTTGCAAAACACAAACTTAGCTATTTGTCAAAGGTTTGAACTACCGCCAAGACTAACTTTCCAAAATCAATTTGTTGGGCATTAAAACATGTATGAAATACTTTTTAAAGATGTTAAAATATATTTGAGCTTAGTGTGATTCATCTTTACCTTTACACAAAATCTAAGTCCTATAAGCTATTCTTAAAAAACCTTGGGACTTGATCTTTTGCCATCATCAATTTTTGATGTAATCCAAGCTTCCAAAAATTTCTTCTCTTCAAATCTTACAAATGCTTGGAACATCTTATCATTCTCATTCTTCTTGAGTTGAGCATGATTGTGATCTTTTGCTTTCTTATTATAATGTCCACTCTTGATACTTGGACTATCCTACAAAGTATTACTCACTTAATACAAGCATAGTTAGTCCAAATTCATAACTCATTATCTTCATATGCATGATACAATATATCTCATTAAGCACATCTATGAAGCATAAGCATCATTCTTTTTATCTTGTATTTGTCATCATCAAAACTTAACATATTAAATCATTGAAGAAAAGACAATGCTACATGATAAAGTTGGGGGAGACCATGGCATACCCATGTCCCCCCTCCCTCTGCCTCTACATAACCTATAAAACCACAGCCTAAACTACTGATTCCACCTAAGACCAGCCACTAGCGGCCAACTTGCAAGTCATTGAGGAAATGAGGATTTAGGGATTTTCTAGAGGAAGGTACTAGTCATTGGGTTTTAAATGAAAGAGAAGAAGAATTGGAGAAGATAAAGGCCAACAACGTCATTTAGGGTGGCGTTTAACTTGGTGGCAAAGGTTTACTCTAAATATTATTATTAGGTTGCTAAAAGTTTTGGGTGCTATCATTTTCTTGTTTTAGTGATTGGATTTGTTTTAAGTGTTTGATTTTGTTGTGGTGAGGCTCAAGTGTGGGAGGATTACAATGGTTTAGATAATTTGGAAGAAAGATGAGGTTTAAGAGTTTGGATTGTTATATGAACTCCAATAGAGTGATTTCTATAATACCTGCAAACTTGGAAGGGTTTTGATACCCTTCCTAGTTGGCCCAACCAGAATGAGAGAAATGTGCACATAATGCCCAACTAATTATCTAAGTTGTCCAAATATAAGTTTTAATAACTTAGTCCCTCTTATATTTTCCTTTCACAGAACCACCACAAAGGTTTTTTTACATAAATTTTAAAAGTTAACCCATGTCTCATTCAAACTTAACCCATGTCTCATTCAAACTTAACCCAACCCCACGTTCTGTTGACCCCAAAAAAAAAAACTTTATAACTCATGGTTAAACCATGTAAACCCTATTGAAGCATCTTCGTCTTCCTCCATTGAAGCCTGATGCATCGTCTGAATTTCCAGAAGAATTTCTCCCTACCTTTGGAGTGAAACCCATTTGTGTGGTGCAGTTTCCAACTGCTTTGCTTCCAACACCCAATCTCCATGAGATTGGGCAGTAATTTTAATAATTTTCACGTCATTATTTTGTATGCATCCCATCACGTTTAATTTAAATGCCTTGGGTGCCATAAGATTAATGTTTGATGATCCACGAGAAAATCTAATTTAAAGCAGCAAAAGGTATTATTATGCTTCTAATGTTAACACATGATATAAACCATTTTTACGAATTTAATATTTAATACTTTAATTTGGTGGGTCATGTAATCGAAGAAAATTTCTTAGGTCATACATTATATTTATACACTTACAAACAAAGCAGCATTAGAAAAGTCATTTGACCCAGTACGTCTCGTCTCTCTTCTGCCTTGGTTGCTGCTGGGACCACATGAAAACCACCCAATTCACCTATAAACAGTTAAATGGCGCACGCATTCACTTTCTTGATTTCTTCACTCACTTTTTTATGCCCATATTTCATTTATTCTCATCCCACAACTCTATTCTCATCTCCACGAGATTAGGTGTTGGAAGCAAAGCATATCGACGGTGAGTGGCTGTCGAAAAGTGCGCCACACAAATGGATTTCACTCCACGGCAGGGAGAAATTCTGCCTGAGATTCAGACGATGTACCTGGCTTCAATGGAGGAAGATGACGATGCTTTAATGAGGTTTAGTTAGAATGGGGTCGGTTTTTTTTTTTTTGTCAATAGAATGAGATTGAGTTAAGCTTCTGGCACATGGTTAACCTTTTAAAATTTATAATATAAAACTTTCGGGGTGGTTATGTAAAAGAAAAATATAAGAGGGACTGAATTAATAAAGTTTATACTTAGCTTGGATGATAAGTTGTATATTATGTGCTTATTTGTCTTATTCTAGTTGGGCTACTTAGGAAGGGTACTAGAACCCTTCCAAGTTTGCAGGTACCGAAGAAATCTTCTTCTATCGGAAGATAATATGATTGACATTTATAATTTTAAGAATTAAAATAACATCGTTTTTTGTGAGGGATGAGGTTGACCTGCCACGTTCGCATCCAGCGTGACATCTAAAGTGCTACATGCACATTTTTGTTAAGTTTAACTAATGTCAATTACCGTCTAGACTAATTTGATGAAGGGAATACAATTTCAAAGATCATAAGATTAATTTCCTAATGTTAGAAACTAATATGATCAATGTTTACAATTTTAAGGATTAAAATAGAGATTTACTTAATTAAAAAGCTTAGATCGGGATGATAGCTACTTGAGTCATTCTTTTCCTCCAAAGAAAGGCAAAGTGACACATAGTACCAGTACTTTTCTTGTCTTTGTCTGAACTCTTCAACTAGTATAACTTATACTGCTTTCTTCTTCCTTTCACATTGGCCAAACAGAGGGCCACTTGCTCATAAAAGGGGAAGGGGAACCGATAAGCAAGCACAATTTAAAGCATATATAACATCTGAAATTTAACCCATGCTATTGTTGAGGCATCAGTTATGCTACTTGAAGTATTCCCGGTTGATATATATTTGATTAAGCATAAGAAAAAGCATACATAAAGTATGATATGAATGTGGAGTCAGTACTCAGTAAAAAGATTTGGTCCAGCCATCTAGGCATACAAACAAAATACAAGTGGGCACTGATGTGCAGCTTCTTCAACCAGTTTCTTGCTCAAATTCTTCACCCTCAGATTCCTCCGCATTGTCAGCGTCGTCATCATCAGCTTCATTGTCGAAGTCTTCCTTATCATTTTCGTTAGTGGTTTTCCCTATCACAACCAGGTTGCTATTCATCTTCCTGATTTCATTGCACTGCAATGATTCATGCCAAAAATGACAGGGATGAGTAGGAGGCGATGGAAAATAAGAAAGAAAGAGATTCAAAGAGCACCCCCTTGTTCCTTGATGCCTATTATCCTCAGAACATTTCAGATTTTACATACTTACATGTATATAAATATGTATGCACTACCGTACTTCATGGATTATCCATGCATTCCAGAATACTAACAAGTGTATGTGAGCAACTACTGCACATATCTGACAACTAGTTCAAAATAATCAAACCTATGCAGCTAAGCTCAAGCAAATGTGGAAAAAGATTGTGATGTTAAAAATTAATAGCTTTTCTTTGAGGAGAATTTATTCTTATCTGATGACCCAAGATCTTGATATTCCTAAAGATATGAAATTTTAGCTGCAAGATGCTAACAACATAAATATGTGCACATCAAAAACATATTTCACCTATTACCCCTTCAGATGGAGAGAGAATTTTCTCATAAATTTCAGATTTAATCTCTGGATCCTAATGTTTAAAAGAGCATACAATTAATTTCTATCGCACTCATCCCAGGTAACTTTCGTCTTATGTGAATTGTTAGCACTTGTGACCATTCATCCTAACTCATATGTAAATAAAAGATGCTTTAGACGCTCTAATGTTTCATAATTCATATTGAAACTGTTGCTTCTACTATTGCTTATCAATCCATTTAATAGTATGAACTTCAGACTTTGGAATCTTCCGAGAGATTCTTAGGTGCACTCAGAGATTTAAATTTCTTTTACTTTGTACCACTTAATGTGTGAGAGATCAATCATAACATTAAAAATAATAGTTAAAATAAAAGACTGATGTGTACCACATTAAATAGTACTGAGAATTTCTCCTTCCAAAATTCGCTCCAAAATGTCTGACAGAAATTCATGGAAGGCAAAACCACAGTTTAGGCAGGAAAAGTCACATATGATCACAAAATAAAAATATTTATCAAGCAGAATTATATCACCGAATTCCCACTTGCCTCTCTGCAAAAATGCCTAGGAGATGCAATTTTGAATGAATTTTTCTATGTTAAAATCTACGAAATCTGATAAAACCTAACAAAACTAACATAGAAAAACCAAATCATCGGCACACAAGAAAAGGATCATCATTATCCAGAATATCGAAGCAAGCACGAATATTTTTCACTTTATTCCATTTTCAGAGAAAAAGAGGGGCTTGTTGACCAGATTAAGGTTAGAGCGTAGAGAGTACCTTTTCTTCAAAATCAGACTCCTCCATGGCGAGAAGGAGTTCTTCGTTATGGGGCTGAGGCCACTGCGAGGGTAGCAGAAACGACGTCGGAATCGTCCTTGTCGACAACGGGTACTGCGTCATATACGCCGGGAACTGTAACATTTTTTGCTCTGTCTTTTTGCTTTTTTTCCGCCCTTCTCACTCTCTCTTAGTTAACGAATAACAAGTTACAACTAACTAGTAATTCCTCCTCCTTTGGTCTTCACTGATCCCTCTTCTTCACTCTTCACTCACCTCACCACCGCTCCAAAACAAGCTTTGTTTGGCTCGTGGTTTACTTTATCCCCGTTTTATATCTACATCTGGATAACTTCTTCCTTTATATTCGCTGATTGTGCTCACATCGGACTTATTTATTTTATTTTTTTACAACATTGTATATTGCTATTATTAGAGTAGTTTAATAGGCTAAGTCAATTTACGAACTCAGCCTCAATCCAATTTATAAAAGTTGAGTTAGGTTTATGAGATGGATTAGATTAGAAAATATTTTGACTCATAACAAATATGTTAATCTATCTAAGTATTTTTTTTTTAATAAAATTTATTTAGTCATGTGACATTTCATGTTACTTTTTTATGATTTTTCTGTAATGTTAATTAAGTTTATGTATAGATATTGTAATTATATTTTCAGACCAAGAAAATAGATATAAGAAACTCATGAAGCATCTAATAAACTATTGCGATAAAAATTTAATGAATTGTTTAGATGATAAAAAATATCCTGAGAAAATTGAGAAAAAAACAAATGATTATGCTAATCTATATGATATATGTGATGACATTGACTTCAATTAACTAATGTGATTTGTTTTTATGACTTTTAAAACCTATTAGCTTACTTTAATTTATTTCAAACTTATATTAATTGTAAGACTTATTATGTTTGTTTAGTTTGTTTGAAACTTACTATGTTTAAAACTAGTTATGTAACTTTTTAATTTATTTGGGATATATATTAATTTTAATTAAGATGTGTTATATGTAACGAGTTTTTAGTTTTGTATTTTGACATTTATTTTAATAGATTTTTTTAAAAAAAGTACATTGGACCTACGAGTTTGACTCAACACAAATCACTCTTGAATCTTAAGCGGGTCAAATTAGGTCAGATTGATGGAAAAAATTCTCTCGACCGTTGCTCACTTATTTGATGAGTAGGTCGGGTCCCAAAATGCCGCAAAACTCACCCACCCAACGAACACCGTTAATTATCACTATAGAGATTGGGATAAAATCCTTAGTAAATATTAGAACAAACTTCCAAATTCAACAATGAATATAAGCACCAAACACATTAGTCTACAATAATGGTGAAACTTTATCATGGTCGCTAAGCAACCACGAATGTAGGTTATATTATTTCTTTTAGGGGCTAATGTGTCCGTTACCAAAGGACTAATATGTCCAGTGCCTATGTGTATTCGTGATTCCTTAGGGTGTGTTTGAGAGTTGGGGTCTTGAACGATTTTGGAGTAAAATGAAAGTAAAGGCTTATTCTTTATTTTAAGTAAACAATCTCTATATTTGAGATTTTTTTAAAATGAAGGAATAAAATGAAGGATTGTCATATAATCATTCAATTTTCCATTATTTTTATAAAAAAAATTAGGCTTAAATATGTTATTAGTCGCTATAAATATAACACTTTTTGGTTTTGGTCCCTCAAATTTTTCATTCGAATTGTGTCCATGTAATTTTAAAAAAGAGTAGAATTGATCCTTATCCTCATTTCAAAAGTGAGTGAAATTAGCTCAATTCAACCTCTTTTTATTAAGGAGGGATGAATTGAGCCAATTTCACTCACTTTTGAAATGAGGATAGAGATCAATTTTATTTACTTTTGAAATTATAGGAATACAAACCGTAGCAAAAATTCTTGATGGACTAAAACCAAAAAGTGATATATTTAGAGGGACTAAAAATATATTTAAGCCAATATTTTATAATTCTCTTAATTTAAAAATGAAAATAAGACTTTCTTTTCTTTTCCTTTCCCTCAAAAACGCTGTATCCAAACATACCTTAGATCATAATAGAATTTTCATATTCTTAAGGACTAATGTGTCTAGTACCTATATTCTCATAACGAATTTGTGGTTTATTCTAAACATTAATATGCTAGCCACAATATCATATATTGATGTACCTTTGAAATTTTTTGAAATTTTATATTTAAAATATGAGGTTACTTCAACCGTGCTTGGCACACAAATTTATACATATATCACCTCACATCTCTATAGTTTTCACCATCTAATCATAGTGGTTTATGTCATTTTCTGTACACATATTCTAATTATGTCATATAGGTAGGTGTGAGAGATATGACTCTAAAAATAATGTATTTCTTTGTTTTTTTTACCATTACATATTTGAAAGAATTTCCATACACTCATGTATAAAACCAACAGTAAAATATTTTCACTATTTTTTAAGTTACATATAAAAGTACAAGTGCTTGAGTAGGGAAGATAGATATGAGGTTTAACGGAGGATAGAACCTCCAACAACACCAACACTTAAGCCAGTATCAATTAGGTTACAATTTTGTTCGATTTTGTCTAAGGTATTGAAAATCGAACTAGTCATTGAATTGATTAAAGCACTGATTCAAAATTCAATGATTCAACCATAGTCAAACCAAGATATAATTAAATATATATTTATAATTACATATACTTGATTAAATAAATATAAAATTATTAAAAATATAATTATATACTAATATATGTAAATTTATTAAGACTTAAGAATGATTAAATATTAAAAATATAATTATATTATAAACTATATAATAAGAGCTTTACATTAATACTTTGACTAGTATATAATAAAAGGAGAATATTATGTAGTGACTGACAATTCCCTCACTTAATATTCTCCTTTTATCTAGGACGTCGTCAATTGTGAGTCACTACATAGGAGCACGTCTCTAGCCTCCATTTCCTTTGCCATAGTAATACCTGTTATGCATGTTTTGTACTTGGCCTGATTGTTGGAGGTGGGGAACTCAAATCTTAAAGAATGCTCCAGCATGAAATTGGCTTTGTTTTCCAACATGATTATGGCTCCACTCCCTTTGGGATTTGAGGATCCATTGGCATAGATGGTCTAAGAATGCGCTCTAGGGTTATGGAAGTTTGGTGTGAGTTCGATCAAGAAGTCAGATCGTACTTGAGCTTTGATAGCTAGTCTTGGCTCGTAGGTGATTCCGAATTCGGAAAGCTCTACGGACCAGACAATCATTCTCCTTGTGAGATTTGACTTGTGTAGTATTTGTTTGATAAGCTGGTCAGTCCTTACTACTACGGGGTGACACTGGAAGTATTGTCTCAACCTCCTTGCGGTGACCACTAACGCTAAGGCCAACTTCTCAATTTTTTTATAACTGACTTTGGGACCCTAGAGGACTTTGCTGACAAAATAGACTGGCCTCTAAGCCTCATCTATCTCTCTTATCAAGACTGAGCTAATTGCTTCGTTATTGTTAGAGAGGTAGATGTAAAGCATTTCGCTGGGATCTAGCCTTGTTAAAATGAGTGGCATTGATAACATCTCTTTTAGTTCCCAGAACGTGGCTTCACATTTCGCGATCTACTTGAAGTTCTTTCCTTTCTTTAGAGTTTGAAAGAAGGGAAAGGACTTTTGGGCAGCCTTGGCCAGGAAGCGCATGAGGGCTGCAATCCGGCCTGTCAGCTGTTGTACCTCCTTGACGGATTAGAGCTTGCACATGTTGAGCACTGATTGACATTTCTCTGGGTTTGCCTTGATATTGCGGTTTGTCAGTAAAATCCCTAGAAATTTTCTAACCTGAACACCAAACGCCCATTTCTTCGGATTTAGATGCATGTTATGCTTCCGAACCTCGGTGAATACCTCTTCCAAATCCCAAACGTGATTGTCGATGTCTGCCGTTTTGACTATCATGTCGTTTATGTATACTTTTACCATCTTGCCAATTTGTCCTTCGAAGACCTTATTCATCATGCGTTGGTAGGTGGTTCTTGCATTTTTTAGCCCAAACGACATTACTCGATAATAGTAACTTCCTATCTCGGTTACAAAGGCTATCTTATCCTCATCGTCTGGATGCATGAGAATCTAGTAATAGCCAGAATAGATGTAACATCCCAAATTTAATAACCATAGTATATTACTACAGTCATTAGATTTGAATATGCTACTTCACAGTTATGCGATTTTTAATATAACATAATAACATATAAAAAATATGAGCCACGAATGAATATATAAATATTACACCACAACTATATTTCTCATAAATACAATATGTACATAATATCAAAAGAAACTACCTAGTTACACTAAGCTAAGCACTCAAAGCTCCTACTTCTCTTTTTAAAGAACTTGTACCTGGATTTATATGGCAACACAATCGGAGTCAGAAATGACATCCCAATAGAAGTATTCCAAAACTAGCAGTTTATACATTTATAAAGAATTTACAATTACCAAACTAACACTTCACTCACAAAAGTACACAATAACAATATCTCCATCTTAGAGACACGTAATCGCTTATACAATTGCAATGTCATGAGTCCATATCATGATAGCAACCGCCTATACAATTGCCATGCTATGCCAAATTATGTCTAGGTTGTATGCCTATGCAATGACTTAAGTATGAAATGAATAATGTATGATACCAAGTCCATGGTAATGTCATGAACGCATGAATCCTGAACAAAATGAAGGAAGTCCATCCCAAGTCTCGAACAAGCACTGGAAATCCATCTAGAAATCAACACTCTGGGTAGTGAAATCCATCAACTACGCAGTCTCAACATCGAATAGGAAGTTCATCCTCAAATCACTATAATAGGAATGATATCGTCCACCTTGCCTAATATAGATTACCCTCATCTATGGGACTCACACCTTTCAACAAAGGCAAAACATACAATCATGTATATAATCACATCTAATTATTCTCCTTAATTAACATCACATAAGTAGTAAGGGTATTACTCACCTTCATTACTCTACAATAATAGGGAATATTTTACTCACTTCCACTAATCAACAATCATGATGAGGAATTACCTACCTCAACATAAAGAGGAATTACCTACCTTATTGTTCAATCAAAATAAAGAGGATATTATTCACCTCCTTACTTAATAGCATAGAGAGGATATTACTCACCTCAAAATGTTTCACAAACATCACATGCAATACAATTACTAATTACTTCTCATAATTAGTTCCACAATTGATTTACATGCATCTCAAGTTCATTTCCTGAACAATTCATCTAACTACTTCTAAAAGTACTTCAACACTCTTAAAAGAGTACACATGAGTGATTCCAACTCTTAGGAAAACTCATTTTCTCAATATCACAATCTATGTATATATACATATCCATGCCTAATTATCTCACATAATTAACATTATAAATCACTTTAATTCATCACATTTTCACTTCATTAAATACTCATATTAGATCCTCAATACTCATTAAGAAGCATAAAAGAAAGAACTACATCCATTGGGAACTCCATTTCAGCAAACAGAATTCCCTGTTTCTGCTAGACTCCCACGCCTAGGCGCAGACCATTCACGCCTAGGCATGTTGCTCTCTGTCTCACGCAAATTGAAAATAGACCAACCCACGCCTAGGTATAACCCTGCGACTGGGAGCTTTCTGCAGAATTTTGCAGAACAAGTACTATTCCATTAGGAACATACCCCCCTCCAATCACTCAATCTTCACATACAAGTGATTTTCAACCTTCCACAAGGTTCAACTACACATAGCAACTCATATTCCACTTTGATTTCACTCAAAACCATGGATCATGGATAATCATCCAATTCAAAACCTAAAACCCCAAATCTCAACTCAAATGGAATTCAAGGTACACAATCGGAGTCAGAAATCACATCTCAATAGAAGTATTCCAAAACTAGCAGTTTATACATTTATAAAGAATTTACAATTACCAAACTAACACTTCAATCACAAAAGTACACAATAACAATATCTCCATCTTAGAGACACGTAATCGCTTATACAATTGCAATGTTATGAGTCCATATCATGATAGCAACCGCCTATACAATTGCCATGCTATGCCAAATTATGTCTAGGTTGTATGCCTATGCAATGACTTAAGTATGAAATGAATAATGTATGATACCAAGTCCATGGTAATGTCATGAACGCATGAATCCTGAACAAAATGAAGGAAGTCCATCCCAAGTCTCGAACAAGCACTGGAAATCCATCTAGAAATCAACACTCTGGGTAGTGAAATCCATCAACTACGCAGTCTCAACATCGAATAGGAAGTTCATCCTCAAATCACTATAATAGGAATGATATCGTCCACCTTGCCTAATATAGATTACCCTCATCTATGGGACTCACACCTTTCAACAAAGGCAAAACATACAATCATGTATATAATCACATCTAATTATTCTCCTTAATTAACATCACATAAGTAGTAAGGGTATTACTCACCTTCATTACTCTACAATAATAGGGAATATTTTACTCACTTCCACTAATCAACAATCATGATGAGGAATTACCTACCTCAACATAAAGAGGAATTACCTACCTTATTGTTCAATCAAAATAAAGATGATATTATTCACCTCCTTACTTAATAGCATAGAGAGGATATTACTCACCTCAAAATGTTTCACAAACATCACATGCAATACAATTACTAATTACTTCTCATAATTAGTTCCACAATTGATTTACATGCATCTCAAGTTCATTTCCTGAACAATTCATCTAACTACTTCTAAAAGTACTTCAACACTCTTAAAAGAGTACACATGAGTGATTCCAACTCTTAGGAAAACTCATTTTCTCAATATCACAATCTATGTATATATACATATCCATGCCTAATTATCTCACATAATTAACATTATAAATCACTTTAATTCATCACATTTTCACTTCATTAAATACTCATATTAGATCCTCAATACTCATTAAGAAGCATAAAAGAAAGAACTACATCCATTGGGAACTCCATTTCAGCAAACAGAATTCCCTGTTTCTGCTAGACTCCCACGCCTAGGCGCAGACCATTCACGCCTAGGCATGTTGCTCTCTGTCTCACGCAAATTGAAAATAGACCAACCCACGCCTAGGTATAACCCTGCGACTGGGAGCTTTCTGCAGAATTTTGCAGAACAAGTACTATTCCATTAGGAACATACCCCCCTCCAATCACTCAATCTTCACATACAAGTGATTTTCAACCTTCCACAAGGTTCAACTACACATAGCAACTCATATTCCACTTTGATTTCACTCAAAACCATGGATCATGGATAATCATCCAATTCAAAACCTAAAACCCCAAATCTCAACTCAAATGGAATTCAAGGTACACAATCGGAGTCAGAAATCACATCTCAATAGAAGTATTCCAAAACTAGCAGTTTATACATTTATAAAGAATTTACAATTACCAAACTAACACTTCAATCACAAAAGTACACAATAACAATATCTCCATCTTAGAGACACGTAATCGCTTATACAATTGCAATGTTATGAGTCCATATCATGATAGCAACCGCCTATACAATTGCCATGCTATGCCAAATTATGTCTAGGTTGTATGCCTATGCAATGACTTAAGTATGAAATGAATAATGTATGATACCAAGTCCATGGTAATGTCATGAACGCATGAATCCTGAACAAAATGAAGGAAGTCCATCCCAAGTCTCGAACAAGCACTGGAAATCCATCTAGAAATCAACACTCTGGGTAGTGAAATCCATCAACTACGCAGTCTCAACATCGAATAGGAAGTTCATCCTCAAATCACTATAATAGGAATGATATCGTCCACCTTGCCTAATATAGATTACCCTCATCTATGGGACTCACACCTTTCAACAAAGGCAAAACATACAATCATGTATATAATCACATCTAATTATTCTCCTTAATTAACATCACATAAGTAGTAAGGGTATTACTCACCTTCATTACTCTACAATAATAGGGAATATTTTACTCACTTCCACTAATCAACAATCATGATGAGGAATTACCTACCTCAACATAAAGAGGAATTACCTACCTTATTGTTCAATCAAAATAAAGAAGATATTATTCACCTCCTTACTTAATAGCATAGAGAGGATATTACTCACCTCAAAATGTTTCACAAACACCACATGCAATACAATTACTAATTACTTCTCATAATTAGTTCCACAATTGATTTACATGCATCTCAAGTTCATTTCCTGAACAATTCATCTAACTACTTGTAAAAGCACTTCAACACTCTTAAAAGAGTACACATGAGTGATTCCAACTCTTAGGAAAACTCATTTTCTCAATATCACAATCTATGTATATATACATATCCATGCCTAATTATCTCACATAATTAACATTATAAATCACTTTAATTCATCACATTTTCACTTCATTAAATACTCATATTAGATCCTCAATACTCATTAAGAAGCATAAAAGAAAGAACTACATCCATTGGGAACTCCATTTCAGCAAACAGAATTCCCTGTTTCTGCTAGACTCCCACGCCTAGGCATGTTGCTCTCTGTCTCACGCAAATTGAAAATAGACCAACCCACGCCTAGGTATAACCCTGCGACTGGGAGCTTTCTGCAGAATTTTGCAGAACAAGTACTATTCCATTAGGAACATACCCCCCTCCAATCACTCAATCTTCACATACAAGTGATTTTCAACCTTCCACAAGGTTCAACTACACATAGCAACTCATATTCCACTTTGATTTCACTCAAAACCATGGATCATGGATAATCATCCAATTCAAAACCTAAAACCCCAAATCTCAACTCAAATGGAATTCAAGGTACACAATCGGAGTCAGAAATCACATCTCAATAGAAGTATTCCAAAACTAGCAGTTTATACATTTATAAAGAATTTACAATTACCAAACTAACACTTCAATCACAAAAGTACACAATAACAATATCTCCATCTTAGAGACACGTAATCGCTTATACAATTGCAATGTTATGAGTCCATATCATGATAGCAACCGCCTATACAATTGCCATGCTATGCCAAATTATGTCTAGGTTGTATGCCTATGCAATGACTTAAGTATGAAATGAATAATGTATGATACCAAGTCCATGGTAATGTCATGAACGCATGAATCCTGAACAAAATGAAGGAAGTCCATCCCAAGTCTCGAACAAGCACTGGAAATCCATCTAGAAATCAACACTCTGGGTAGTGAAATCCATCAACTACGCAGTCTCAACATCGAATAGGAAGTTCATCCTCAAATCACTATAATAGGAATGATATCGTCCACCTTGCCTAATATAGATTACCCTCATCTATGAGACTCACACCTTTCAACAAAGGCAAAACATACAATCATGTATATAATCACATCTAATTATTCTCCTTAATTAACATCACATAAGTAGTAAGGGTATTACTCACCTTCATTACTCTACAATAATAGGGAATACTTTACTCACTTCCACTAATCAACAATCATGATGAGGAATTACCTACCTCAACATAAAGAGGAATTACCTACCTTATTGTTCAATCAAAATAAAGAGGATATTATTCACCTCCTTACTTAATAGCATATAGAGGATATTACTCACCTCAAAATGTTTCACAAACATCACATGCAATACAATTACTAATTACTTCTCATAATTAGTTCCACAATTGATTTACATGCATCTCAAGTTCATTTCCTGAACAATTCATCTAACTACTTCTAAAAGTACTTCAACACTCTTAAAAGAGTACACATGAGTGATTCCAACTCTTAGGAAAACTCATTTTCTCAATATCACAATCTATGTATATATACATATCCATGCCTAATTATCTCACATAATTAACATTATAAATCACTTTAATTCATCACATTTTCACTTCATTAAATACTCATATTAGATCCTCAATACTCATTAAGAAGCATAAAAGAAAGAACTACATCCATTGGGAACTCCATTTCAACAAACGAATTCCCCTGTTTCTGCTAGACTCCCACGCCTAGGCGCAGACCATTCACGCCTAGGCATGTTGCTCTCTGTCTCACGCAAATTGAAAATAGACCAACCCACGCCTAGGTATAACCCTGCAACTGGGAGCTTTCTGCAGAATTTTGCAGAACAAGTACTATTCCATTAGGAACATACCCCCCTCCAATCACTCAATCTTCACATACAAGTGATTTTCAACCTTCCACAAGGTTCAACTACACATAGCAACTCATATTCCACTTTGATTTCACTCAAAACCATGGATCATGGATAATCATCCAATTCAAAACCTAAAACCCCAAATCTCAACTCAAATGGAATTCAAGGTACACAATCGGAGTCAGAAATCACATCTCAATAGAAGTATTCCAAAACTAGCAGTTTATACATTTATAAAGAATTTACAATTACCAAACTAACACTTCAATCACAAAAGTACACAATAACAATATCTCCATCTTAGAGACACGTAATCGCTTATACAATTGCAATGTTATGAGTCCATATCATGATAGCAACCGCCTATACAATTGCCATGCTATGTCAAATTATGTCTAGGTTGTATGCCTATGCAATGACTTAAGTATGAAATGAATAATGTATGATACCAAGTCCATGGTAATGTCATGAACGCATGAATCCTGAACAAAATGAAGGAAGTCCATCCCAAGTCTCGAACAAGCACTGGAAATCCATCTAGAAATCAACACTCTGGGTAGTGAAATCCATCAACTACGCAGTCTCAACATCGAATAGGAAGTTCATCCTCAAATCACTATAATAGGAATGATATCGTCCACCTTGCCTAATATAGATTACCCTCATCTATGGGACTCACACCTTTCAACAAAGGCAAAACATACAATCATGTATATAATCACATCTAATTATTCTCCTTAATTAACATCACATAAGTAGTAAGGGTATTACTCACCTTCATTACTCTACAATAATAGGGAATATTTTACTCACTTCCACTAATCAACAATCATGATGAGGAATTACCTACCTCAACATAAAGAGGAATTACCTACCTTATTGTTCAATCAAAATAAAGAGGATATTATTCACCTCCTTACTTAATAGCATAGAGAGGATATTACTCACCTCAAAATGTTTCACAAACATCACATGCAATACAATTACTAATTACTTCTCATAATTAGTTCCACAATTGATTTACATGCATCTCAAGTTCATTTCCTGAACAATTCATCTAACTACTTCTAAAAGTACTTCAACACTCTTAAAAGAGTACACATGAGTGATTCCAACTCTTAGGAAAACTCATTTTCTCAATATCACAATCTATGTATATATACATATCCATGCCTAATTATCTCACATAATTAACATTATAAATCACTTTAATTCATCACATTTTCACTTCATTTAATACTCATATTAGATCCTCAATACTCATTAAGAAGCATAAAAGAAAGAACTACATCCATTGGGAACTCCATTTCAACAAACAAAATTCCCTGTTTCTGCTAGACTCCCACGCCTAGGCGCAGACCATTCACGCCTAGGCATGTTGCTCTCTGTCTCACGCAAATTGAAAATAGACCAACCCACGCCTAGGTATAACCCTGCGACTGGGAGCTTTCTGCAGAATTTTGCAGAACAAGTACTATTCCATTAGGAACATACCCCCCTCCAATCACTCAATCTTCACATACAAGTGATTTTCAACCTTCCACAAGGTTCAACTACACATAGCAACTCTTATTCCACTTTGATTTCACTCAAAACCATGGATCATGGATAATCATCCAATTCAAAACCTAAAACCCCAAATCTCAACTCAAATGGAATTCAAGGTGTACAAGGGTTGTAAATCTATTTCCATGCACCCAACAATTCATAAACAAGTCATCCTCAAATTCTCTAACAAGATTCAAGCCAAAATCATTCAAAAACAACTCAAACCTAAAATCATTACATCAAGCTATAACTCAAGAACAAGATGGAGAGAGTAGGAAAATGTGTTAAGAAGAATGTTTCCCCCTACCTCAAGGTCTTAAAGATGAAGCCAAGGATGGATCCAAGCTATTTGATTCTCCCTTGCTCCACTTGCTCTTTCGTCTTTCTCCTTTGGTTCTTCTTTCTTTCCTCTTTCTCTTCTTCCCCTTTCCTTTCTCTTTTCTCTTTTCTTTCTTCTGCTTTTTCTCCTCTCTATCGTGAGTCACTTATAAAAGGGAAGTCAAATTTGGTTGCTCTTAGATAAGCATTAAAACCTCGATCTATTAAGAACACTTAAATTTCACCAAATCTAGTTTCCTAACCTCCAACAGACTTAAAATAAATCATATGATTCATTAAAAATATGTTTTCACCATTTTCACACTTTTCCATATCTGTTGGTAGTCAATCCGACATTAAAACATACAACCAGTATGCTTAAAAATACTAAACTAACTCCAATTAACCTCAAAATTTAACTGTAGCACAGTTCACACATTTATGACCTAGAAATAAATTCTCCACATGTATTTCCACTAACTAAGTAGGTTAAGCCACTTCTGGAGCTAAGAATAACTATTTTTCACACATAATGTTACAACAAAGTGCTTAAACGTGCTTAGACAGTCACAGAACTTAACAGACATGTTAAGCAAGTATTAGGCTACCTTTATATCCACATACAAGCCTAACATATTTTTCCATGGTGTTACAATAGACATCCTTAAAGGAAAGTAACCTAAAACCAGATGAGTTATCTACCAGCTTGTCAATGTTAGGAAGTAGGTAGGGGTCCTTCATACATGCCTTATTAAGGTCAGTGTAGTCGACACACATGTGCCATTTCCTACTGGCCTTTTTAATTAAGACCACGTTTGAGAGCCAAGTGGTGTAGGGAACTTCCTTGATGAAGTCAATGTTTAGAAGTTCTTTCACATGTTTTTGTATCACTTCTTATCTTTTCAACCCAACTTTTTTTTTTCGTTGTACCACTGGCTTCATGTCTTTCATGAGGGAAAGACAGTGGCAAACGAATTCAGGGTCTAGACCTAGCATGTCTACTGAAGTCCAGGCAAACAAGTTATTATTTTTTCAAAGGATCTCGATCAACTAGGCTTTTTCTTCCTGGCTAAGTTGTCTGCCAATCTTGGTGACTTGGCCAGGCTTGGCATCTAGCTGAAGAGGTTGGAGCTCTTCATCTGGTAAGGGAAGTGTATCTCGTATCTCTTCGCATATGTCCAACTCGGTTAAGAGGATGTTGATGGAGTCCAAAATGACTGGGGCTGGGTCGTTGCCCAAGATCGTTGTCCGAGGCCTCTTGGCGATTTTCATGCTCTGATTATAGCATTTGATTGCCATGACTTGGTCCCCCTTAACTGTCACAACCCTGTCTTGGTGGTCCAAAAACTTCATGACTAAGTGTGGTGTGGAAATCACGACCCCCAAGGCGTTGAGTAAGGGGCGACCTCGAATAACATTGTAGTTGGAAGGACAATCTACCACCAAAACCTAACCTTGACTATCTTGAAGAATGAGTTTTTTCCCAAAGTAAGATGAGTCTCGATATACTTGACCGGGGTGATCTTGTCGCTCGTGAATCCAATTAGCTCGCCGATATGCGAAGTAAGCTCTTCTTTGGAAAATCCTAGCTTGTTGAATAAGTCTAAGAACATTATATCAACTGAGCTTCCTTGGTCTACGAACATTCTCTGGACCTCGGTATTGGTAATTCTTCTGGTGATAACCATAAGGTCGTCATTATCTAGGATAGTGCTCCTATAGTCCTCATTAGAAAATGAGATCTGAGAGGCCTTTCTTGACCTTCTTCCTAATTTGGATTCATCGAGGGAGGTCACACTCATCACTGCTTGGAGGGCCCTTTTCCAAGCATTCTCTAATACACCGCCGCTAGCGAATCCCTCAGAGATGGTGTTTACCATTTGAGTTGCTTCAACGTGGTAGCAGTTATCTTCCACTTAGTCTCTAGGTCTCTGAAGTGTTAGCGATTTCCATTCAACATCCTTAAGATATACCCTTTTTCTAACTGAGGCGTTGTCTCTCTAAAATCTTCTTGAGAAGCAGGGGAAGGTTCTTTCTAGTGCAGGAATTCTCGTGCTCATCTCGCCTAGGTTTCAATTGAGTCAAGCCTAGTTCTTGGGCGACAGGGATCAATGTCGGATAGGGATTTGCTGGAGATGAGTTATGCACCATAAGAGCTCAGTTCTTGTTTGTTGGAGACGATCCCCTTATGTGTTCGCCATGATGGGCATAACAAAGGGAGTCCTTTAAAGTGGAGTTGGGAGTCAAAATTTATCGCTTCTCACAAATAGTGCCAATGTTTAGAACATGGTTCTGAGAGTTACTTGAGAAGGTAAGTAGTGATTGATTCCTCAATGGCGTAGCAACAACAATTTGAGGAGCGATGGCGTGAGTACTTGCAAAAGGCACTCTTATACTTAAGTCAGTAGCTACGCAAAGAGAATATTGTGCAATGGAATTAATGTGTCATTTTGTCCTCTTGTTGAGTCTTTATATAAGGACATATGAGCGTGTAAAAAGTGGAAGGAGTCTGTGCGTATCAGTGTGTATCGCACTCTGCCCCCCAGCAATGCAGGAAATTTTTGTTCTGTATAGTATGTCCCCTCCTTCCAAGTGGAGTGGTGTTCCATCTTTTCTGTCCAGGGGGGTAATGCTTAGTAGGCAAGTAGCTCTCTATGCATCGCACGTCTAAGGGATAGCTTGGCAGGTAGGGTTGCTCCGGTTTTATGGGTGCATAACTGATCCAGAACTAAAACAATGTAGTACATCCCCCAAATTCTTTGCTAGAAATAGTTCTGTCGTGGACCATAAAAGGAATCAAGCCACAACCAAATATTGCAACAGTGGGATCAAAAACCTCTTGGAAAATTGCAGCAAAAAACACCTTAAACTCCATGGTCCATAAAGTGTTATCCTTATTAAGTAATTTGACAAACACCACATATGCATAGAAAATGAAAACTTTATCTAGTATTTAAGCAAACACCATACAGACATGAGTACAACACCTCAATGCTAAGAAGAAAAATGGACACTAATCACTTGAAAATTCTCTATACACACAAGATTTAATGCTCCATGCTTCTAATTCAGCCTCCAATAGCAATATTATTGTATTTTCGCTCAACAACAACAATAGCAACTGCATACTCATGCTTAGGGTTTCAGAATTGATGTCTCTGTTACAAGAACCCTTAAGATCCTTGTCAATGTCACTAATAGAAAGCAACTGACCGAACTAATGTAAGGAACTAGGACTGTGATCAAAGAATAATTTAACTTTCCTGAGTAATACTTCTCTGTGTGTATTATTGATAGTAAAACAGTATTAATGTTATGATTTATGAGAATCGGTACTGTGTACATAGAGTTGGAAAAGAAGAAGAAGAAAATAATAGAGGGAGAGGCAAAACAGAACAGATAAGAAAAAGAGAATAACATAATACACATTTAGCATACCCCTATTCTATTCTTACCCCCCTTATTTTCCCTCTCAACCAATCATGTAATCCCTCAGCTTGGAGCTAACTACCAGCAACCTTGCTCATTTGCCAGCCTCCTGACTTTGCAGATCTTTAGCCACATGGCATTACCACTAACTATTTCTTTGTCATCCTTCTTGCTGAGCTGGCTTTCCTGATCATGCTTGTTCTTCTCTTCTTCAGCTATCTCTCTAACATTTCCCTTCCCATTGAGAACAACCTTGTCCTCAAGGTTAAAGTTAGGATAATGTTGTTGTATATAGTCTACGTCTTCCCAAGTAGCTTCTGCTATGGATAATCCCTCCCATTGGACTAGAACCTAAGTTACTGGCTGAGAATCTTTTACTATACTTCTGGTATCCAGTACCTTGGTTGGTTGTATAATTGGACCTTGTTCAGTGGTTAATAATGGCAATGGAATGTATGGTTGACTAGCATATCCGTTGCATGGCTTCAGTAGTGAAATGTGAAATATAGGATGAATCTTTGCTATAGTAGGTAGTGAATGTTTGTATGCCATTGGTCCCAACCTTCGTATAATTTCAAATGGTCCAAAATACTTCATCCCCAGCTTCTGATTCTTCCTTAATGCCACTGAATTCTATCTATATGGTTATAGCTTTACCAATACTATATCACCAACTATGAAGTGCATGTCTTGTTTCTTCTTATCTTCATGTTGCTTCATTAGGTTCTGTGCTTTACTCAAATTCAACTTTAGTTGAATCAACAAGGAATCTCTTTGTTGCAATAAATCCTGTAGTAAAGGTAAGTTAGTATGATCAATTTATATTTGATTAAAGTGGGAGGGTCTCTTCCATATACTGCCTTAAAGGGTATCATCCTTAAGCTGTTATGATAAGATATATTATACCAATATTCTGCCCATGACAACATCTTATACCAGCTCCTTGGGTTTTCAAAAGTAAAGCACCTAAGATATACTTCTAATCATTTATTTAGAGCCTCTAATTACCCATCTGTTTGAGGGTGATAGGTTGAGCTCATGGCCAATGTAGTTCCTTGCAATCTGAATAAATGTTGCCAAAATTTACTTGTGAGAACCTTGTATCTATCAGATACAATTGAGCTAGGCATCCCATGTAATTTCACTATATTATTCATGAACAAGTCAGCTACTTGTTTGCTTGAATAATCAGTTTTTAATGCAATAAAATGGTTATATTTTGATAATCTGTCAATGACTACCATAATTATAATATAACCAAATGAAATTGGAAAACCTGTAATAAAATCCATTGCCACATCTTCCCAGACTTGATTAAGAATTGGCAACTGTTGTAACAATCCTCTAGGCAATGCATTTATTGATTTAGCTTTCTGATATGCAGTGCAATTTTGGACAAATGACTTTATACCTTCTGTCATTCTTGCCCAAGAAAATTCTCTCCTAATCCTTGTTGTAGTTCTATTAATACTAGCATATCCCCCAATTGGTGATGCATGGTATTCTTATAATATATTCTAAATTAGGTTGTGCTATGAAGGTACGACCAATCTCTCTTTCCAAAATAGTAATTGGTCCTTAGTTGTCCACCTCGGGTCTGTGTGTTTATTGGCCATGCATAACTCCAAGTTCCTGGCAGTTTCAGGGTCTGTCTGAATAGCTTCCTTCAGCAGAGGCAAAAAAATTCACCTTAGGTTCTGACCATGCCAACATGAATGACCTTGAAAGGCCATCTGCTGCTAAATTGTCCCTCCTGGCTTGTACTTAATTCTGAAATCATATCTTAGAAACTTGTGTAGCCACTTTTGCTGCTCCAGGGTTTGAATGGTTTATTTTGTTAGATCTTTCAAACTTCTTTGATATGTTCTAGTTATGAATTAATGCCCCAGTAGATAGTGCCTGAATTTTGCTAATGCCTTTGTGATAACATATAGCTCCCTAGAATATGTTGATTGCTTTTGAATTATGAGAGATAACCTTTTTGAAAAATAAGTTATTGGATGTTTGTTCTGGCACAAAACAGCCCCTATATCAGTCCTTGATGCATCAATTTCCAATATAAAGGGTTCCTTGAAGTTAGGGAGTGCTAAAACTGGGGTAGTAGTAACTGCATGTTTAAGGTCTATGAATGCTTTCTTTGCTGTGTCACACTAACCAAAATTGTCTTTTTTTAATAGATCAATCAAGGGGGCAGCAATTGAAGCATAATTCTTGATAAATTTCCTGTAAAAACCAGTCAATCCCAGGAAACCCCTCAGTTGCTTCACTATTTTAGGTTCAGGCCACTGTAACACTGCCTCCACTTTGCTTTTATCCATAGCTACTCCATTAGCCGTCACTATATGTCCAAGATACTCCACTTGTTGTAATCCAAAAAAGCATTTTGATAATTTTGCAAACAACTGTGGTGCTGTAAAATACTTAACACCATCTCCAAATCTTCCAAATGAGACTTCCAATCTTGGCTATAGACTAGGATATAAGAACACTAGGACTGACTCCCTTAATAGCTGCTGAAAAATCTTATTCATTAAAATTTGAAAAGTTAATGGTGCATTGCTAAGGCCAAATGGCATGACCAATCACTCAAAATGGCCTTAATGTGTTCTAAAAGTTATTTTGTGCCTATCCTTAGGGTCCACTAGCACTTGATGGTACCCTGACCTTAGATCCAACTTTGAAAAGTATTATGCTCCATAAAGTTCATCCAGTAACTCATCCACTGTTGGCATTGGAAAATTATCCTTTACAATGATAATGTTCAAAGCCCTGTAGTCTGTGCAAAACTTCCAAGTCCCATTTTTTTTCTTAACCAACAAGATTGGCAAGGAGAATGGATTATTGCTAGGTTGAATGATGCCCTCAGCTAGTATTTCTTGCACCATAACCTCTATCTGTGACTTCTAGCAATGAGGGTATCTATAAGGCTTGACCTTTATTGGATTAGACCCTTCCATCAGTGTGATATTGTGATTTTGGTCTTTGTTAGGGGGTAGTCCTGATGGCTTGTGAAACACCTACCTATAAGTGTACAACGGTAAGGCTATTTCAAGCTCCAAGTCATTTGGCCAGTCCAAAAACTGATTTTGCTATTGGTCTGGATGCTGTAAGTGCAAGGTAAAAACTTCATTAATGGAATCAGTGTGTTGTAGTCTTCTCAAGTGATGAAATTGAGCCTGCACTAGTATTTCATTCTTGTCCCCATATAGAGTAATGAACTGGCCATTGCAATAAAATTCCAAAGTTAGGGCACTATAATAAGCCACATGAGGGCCTAAAGTGGCTAACCAAGATGCTCCAAGCACTAAATCTGCTCCTGCAACCAGAAGCAAGTACACTGGAAGCTGTATCGCTTGTCCTTGCACTTTGACTTGTAAATTTCATATGCACCCTTCTGCAGTCATGGTATTTCTATTCCCCACCATAACTTGAAATTGTGGTGCATAGTCTATTGGTAACTTCAAGAATTGTGCTATTCTAGGTTGCAGAAAGTTATCATTGCTTCCACTATCTAAGAGTATTTGTATCTTAGTTCCATTTATCTGACCTTGAAACTTCATTGTGCTTATACCATTGGCACCTTTTAGAGCATTATATGATAGATGGTGTGTTGTATCAACAAAAGTTTCTAACTCCTTGGGGTTGTTTGGAGGATCAGGATTGTCTAGAGGGTTAAGTTCAATATGTTGATGGTTGTCATCCTCTACTTGTAGTATCATTAGGTGTTTGTTAGGATATTTATGATTCATAGTGAATTTGTCATGGCAGGTATACCAAAATCCCTTCTCTCTTCTTAGTTGCATCTCTGTAGGGGTCAAATTTTTTATGTTATTTGGTTTATATGGTTGGCTATAAGGTCTATATGATGGTGTAGGCAATAATGGTGGTAAGGAATTGGTTTTGGGTCGAAATATGGTATTTGTGTTGTTGGGTTAGTATCTGTTTGGGTTTGTTGGGTAGTACTATTTAGGCTTTGAGATATATTTCTCTTTAAATAGTTTGGCAAGTGACATTGCTCTCATCAAATTAATTAATGTTTGTGCAATAAAATCACTCCTAACCTCTGATTTTAACCCACTGATGAAACAATCCAAAATGGCATATGAAGTTAGGTTATAGACTCTATTTGCTAATACAGTAAATTCCACATAATAATCACTCACAGATCCAGCTTAAGTCAATTTGAATAAAATTGATCTAGCACACTCATACGGTGATGGACCAAACTCCAATTCCATGGCTCGGGTGACAGCTTGCCAAGACTAAAGTTAGAGGGTTTTGCTCATCATATGAAACTAAGGAACTGCATTCTTGTCCATAAGAATTGCAGCAATGTCAGGCATTGGTCATAAGGAGTATCATAATACTCAAAAAAACTGTTCAACCTTGAAAATCCATTGTAATACCTCTAAACCATCAAATCTGGGGAAGTCAAGTTTAATGTTTCTTACCTAAAACAACTTCCTGTTAACTATATTGCTATCGTATTCTGAGCTCGGACCACCATGAGGTGAGTTAGCATTTTTTATCAAGGTCTGTAGAGATGCTTCAATTCGATCCAATCGTTCTCTAGATGTTGTTTCAGCTTGCTCCAATCTAGTAGCATAATCGTGATCCCTCATATCCATCAATTATGCTATATGTTTCATCTCGGTTTGCAGCTCCTTCATTCTGGTATGGTCAACTATGGTGGCAATGAAAGTAACAAATGTAAAGAACTAGGACTATGATCAAAGAACAATTTAACTTTCCTGAGTAATACCTCTTTGTGTGTATTATTGATAGTAAAACAATACCAATGTTATGGTTTATGAGAATCGGTACTGTGTATAGGGAATTGGAAAAGAAGAACAAAACAACAGAGGGAAAAGGCAAACAGAACAGATAAGAAGAAGAGAATAATAGAATACACATTTAGCATACCTCTCATTTTATTCTCACCCCTCCTTATATTCCCTCTCAACCAATCATGTATTCCCTCAGCTTGGAGCTAACTACCCACAACCTTGCTCCTTTGCCAACCTCCTGACTTTGTGGATTTTTAGCCATATGGCCACTACTACTAACTGTTTCTTTGCTAGCCTTCTTGTTGAGCTGGCTTTCCTGATCATGCTTGTTCTTCTCTTCTTTAGTTATCTCTCTAACAACCAATAGATCTAAACAAGAGGGTGCACTGTGTGTTGATTTGAAATTGATTCTACCCCACCTGGATCCTAACTCAAATAGTATTCAAGAAATTTTAATGATGCATTTGTTGACCCTGTATGGTGGGTGGGAGTCGATGACCTTAGTGATGGTGAAGAGACTATTGGATATGGAGTTAATGTCCATAGTTGCAAATCACAGACATCGATCTAAACCAGCAGAAGCATCATGCAATGCCTTAAATCTAGTGGCTTCAGGGGTGGCAGAGGACTGGCCAGAGATGGAAGTATCACAACAATAAATGAATTCATATTTCTTCTCCTTTCCTTTGTTATAGGTCATACAAACTTAGGATTCAACTTCTTGGAGACATTAATTATCCACAAGTTCAAAATCTTGGACTGATGCAAACCCCTTGATTTGAGTTTCTTGAAGTTGTCACATTCTCTTATTGCTTCTTTAGGGAGAAAAAACCCATCTCTGTCACCATGCCGCCATTTTGGAATTGTGAAATGTCTTTTGTTGGTAGAATGAAATCAAAAGATTTTCTGGGTTGTTGGTCATCAAGATTAAGAATAGGTGACTCTATTTAAACAGAGGTGATGACAGTCACCTCACCATTGTTCAGGTTATTCGAATCTTGAGTCTCTACTGATGCTAAATCTTCAAACTCCATCTAACTTAGACCTTTCTTCCTTTTCAATGGTTTCTTGAATGGTAGGATCAAGAATAAGTGATTCTTGGCTCTGTAGTATTTTGAGCACTTCTTGCTTCAAACCTTCCAACATTGATCAAACCGTTCATCAATACTTACAAATCTCTTTGAAAATTTCTTATTCATAAGCTACTGCGATCTTCGCAATCCAGCAATAGACTCTTTATTCTTTCTTTCTATTTCCTCTAATTTAGCAAGACGACTCCTTTTTGCCATTAATGGCCTCTCAATGAAAACACCAATGTTAGAACCTACCTCTTCGAGTCAGGAAGAAAAACCCTAATTCTCTATTCCAGTTAGAGAAAATTTTTTAATTTACATTTACTTTCAACTATGACATTACAATGATATTTTCTACTATTTATACAATAACAAAATAACTAATTATTTTACTAACTACTTAACTACACTTATTCTTAACATAGAGATTGCGCATCAAGTGTTTGATTGAAAGTTTTGGTGAATGTAGAAGAGAAGTCAGCGCTTACGGTTGTAGTAATGCAATTTACTCGTGGCTAGATTTTTCTTGATATGCTTTTTGGTTTTGATTCTTTATGATATGAAAAATGTTTATCTCACACTACATTTACCTATATTATTTTATATTGATTAATTATCTACAAATTTTTTATTAGTTATATATATTGATTGATTAATGAGATAGTAATAGTGTTCTGGACCGTAATTTGGACTCGCAACTCGTGGACCAACCTGGCATGCATGTTTACCATGGTCTAATGTTAACATCCTCGATAGAGCTTGCTGATCATGAGATCCCAATGATGTATGTCAGACCCTGGTATTGGATGGTGACAACTTTACCGAGAGATCAGCGCAAGGGATAAATCTTATGATTGCTAATCATAATCTTACGGAATAATAGCACCATAACTATCATACCAATATTCTGATAATATAGGGATTCCTTGTAAGTAAATAAGGAACATATCTTCTCCTGCAACTATTATGGGACCATATCTCTCCATGATGAGAACATATATATCTAACCTCTATAAATACCAATCTAAGTCACCATAATCAGGTATTTGTTATCTCATTGCATAAACCCTACTTGTGCACTGCCTGACTTGAGCGTTGGAGTCCCTTTGCAGGTACCCACCCCCTGGTTCAATATGCTTGGTAGCAGTTGCATAAGGAGGAAACCACCGTACATGCCTATCAAGTACCCCTCTGAATTTATTTCAAAACATTGGCGCTGTTTGTGGGAAACAATAAACTTCTAATCCCATCTAATCATGGTAAACACTGATCTGTCGATTATTTCTATATCTTGAGTGTCTTATGTTTGATCTACTTGGACTTCACATGTGTTTAATTATTAACTTTTAGCTAAGTTTCTAAATATGAAGTTCAATCGGATCTTTATTGTGAAACTATGCTTAAGTGTGTTTATAAGCAGTCATAATTGCATTGTGTTTTTCAGGAGATTAATATCATCTCTAGAAGCAAAGAGAAAAGAGAATATGTGAAAAATTAAGGCTGAATATGAAGAAATTAAGTGACACGGCTCGTGTCCTAAGACATAGGGAACCCCGTGTCCTTCTCTAGTACCATAAGATTTGGTCCAGCCCTAAGTTTACCCAACATAGCCCGTGTCATATGACATGGGGTATGCCGTGTACGTTTCTGCCATCACAAGGAGATTCAGTTTTTGAGCGTTAACCAACAACACGACCCGTGTCCTCAGACATGGTGTAGGTCGCGCCCCTTTCAGACTTGCAATCTTGTTGGAATTTGTGTTACCATACCCTGACACAGGGTAGGCCGTGTCATATGACACGGCCCATGTCTGCGAATCAGGAAATCAGATACAAATTATAGTTAAGCATCAGGTATCCAAAGATATAAAATAGGGTTGCTTGGGGTTCAAAAAGGGGGATCTCTGGACTAGGAGCCATGAAGTTACTGAAGAGAATACGAAGAACAAGCAAGAGGAAGATTCGATCAAAGATTAGACTCGGGTTCGAGCGATCAAAGATCAATCAACCTCAAACCTTAGAAACTAGTTTGATCTTTAGTTTTCTTCTCTTCTTTTATTTTAGACTATGTTTTTCTTTAGTTCTTTTTCTGATTTTGAATTTGCCATGTGTGGCTAGTTTTCTTATTTGGTTAAGGGAAGATGAAATCCTAGTTTTGATTATGTGAACCTTGTATATCTCTTTATATCAATTCAATTCAGTTTTTATTCATATGTTTCTGATCTTAATTTGGTATAAAGATTTTTATACTCTTTCCTATTTTCGGAAGTGGTAAAACTAGGATTGCTATGCGCGGTTGCGGTGGTAAGAGTAGTGAGACATATGATCTAAGTAATTTAATTCTGGTGTGTGATTAGATCTTAGTGTGATTGGTTTTCTAATTCTTAATGTAATCATTAGGTAGGTGTAAGAGCAGTTGCTTTACAAATAACTAATAATCAGGATTTAATTTGAGTAGTTACTAAATTGAACAAAACTTAAGGAAAACATGAGGTTTATCTCACAATCACATAAAAGCATAATTGGTTATATTGGTATAAAGGGAATGTAAGTTAGCATAATAATATAAATCTAGTGGTGGATTCCATCTCTTAACCATTGTCCTTTAAATTGGTAATTCAAATCGTGTTTACTGTTATTACTTTAAATTCAATTTCTATTTTTAGTTTTAATAAACAAAACCCATTTTTTACTGTTTACTATTTTTTAGAGTTTAAATTAGGAATCAATTCATAGTGATTAATTGAATTAGTTCTCTATGGATCGACCCTTGTTAACTACAACTGGTTGCAAGATTTTTATATTTTGGTGAAACTTGGCAACTAAATTTTGTTCTAAATTTTAAACTCAATTCACACCACACCAAACATGAGACAAAACTCAAGGAGAGATGTTGCACAAACCTCTGCTAACCAAAGGCAGGGCCCTACTACATAATGCCCTCCTTATCCTATCCCACCACCTGCTATCGAAGCCTCCGCTATGAGAAACCAGGCACTCAACGCACAGCACCAACACAATGGGCACTTCTCTTCGATCTCTGACGAAAGTCCTAACCCATCGCACATGGTCTCTGTAAAAGATAGACTTGGAATCCCAGGCTAAGGAGGTAACCCTAATGTTCAGGAACATAGAATCCTAGTGTGCTAGCACTTGGGAATGCCAAATGATGAAGCTGATGTTCATGCATCCCACCCTAAACGCACAAATTAATCCCAAATGTCCCACCGCCAATTCCAAGATATGTTGCAACAACATATGACTATGATGGATGAATAATTTCAGATACTGGAAAACATACAATGGGCTACGAATGAAGACCAACCCAGGCTGCAATGTCATAACGGGAGGCAGAATGCTGAAAATAACTAGAAAAGATTGCATGCAGATGTCACAGTGTCTAATGTTGCAAACAATAACCCGGGTCGCGACATTCAAGAACAACTCTTTTCTCCTTAACTTTTGGAGCACCATGTCCCAAGAAACTTCAAATTCCCAGCGAATCTGGAGATTTATGATAAAACCACAGACCCCCAAGAACACATAAATGCCTTTGAACAATCTATGTGCTTCCATGGGAGATCTATGAAGTTACTATGCGTTGCTTTCCTGCTTTCCTTAAAAAAGGCACCCTAAAGTGGTTTTCGAACCTAACACGAGGGTCCGTAGTTGACTGGATAGATCTTAAACAATGTTTCTTGCTCCAGTACACTACGAGTAAGGAACAACCTCGATCTATCGAATCTCCATCAAAGATCCGCCAAGGGCATGACAAACCCCTCCGCGACTATGTCAAACGATTCATGGTGGCATGCACTAGCATTGAAGACCTCGACGATATAATAGCCCTTCATTATGTCAGTAGTGGCCTTCAGGTCGGTTTTGAGTTTTTTGCATCTCTGGAAAAAAAGAAACCACATACCTTGCAAGAATTTTAGGCATGATCTCAGAAATATGTGTGCCTTGAAGAAGCAAAGGAGGACCAGAGGAGAAGGGACAAAAGTGAGTCCTCTCACTAGAAGTCTAACCACAATTCCTCATGGTCCCAACTTTCCAAAGGCAGCCCGTCCTGGGGAAGGTACTCTGATTATACTTCTCTAAACACCCTGCGAGAAACAATCTTGAGGGAAGTGGTGTAGACCGAGTTTTAAAATATTAGGAGGCCACCCCCCATAAAGAAGCACAAAAAGAAAGATCAATCTAAAAATTGCACATGGCACAAGGGTTATGGTCATGACACTGAGGACTGCTACCAACTACATGATGCCATCGAGTTCTTAATTAAGGCTGGACAATTACAACAGTATATCCTCCGCATCTAGAACGATGACCACCGTGGTAGGCATGGAGATGATAGACACAGCCCTCGAAGAAGTCGATCCCCACGCCGCAGAAAAAGAACCCGAAGTCCTAGGAGAAGATCTCGAACTCCACCTCGCCGGGATAAAAATGATTGGAAGGATAGGAATAGGGATGCTCTGCCTAATGACAATGACGACCGTCACTCCGAGCCAAACAGAATAATCAACACCATTGCCGGAGGATTTACCGATGGAGGTTCATCAAATGGAGCTCAGAAGAAAGCTCTCAAGATGACAGTATTTAGTGTTTCCCACTCCGAATCCCAATCACGGACTGCAAAAAAGAAGACACCCTCCATCACTTTCTCGAACGAGGACTACGGTGGAATTATCCTGGATTACGACGACCCACTTGTCATCTCGGGAATAATATCCAATGCCGAGGTCTATCATATTTTTGTGGATCAAGGAAGTTTAGAAGACATTATGTTCATGGATCTTTATCAGAAGCTAGAGCTCCCACGGTCATACTTGACTCCCTACAATAGGGAACTGACAGGCTTCACAGATGAAAAGATCACCCCAACAGGCTACTATGAAACCCACTTGAGCCTGGGATCATCTAAGCTTTTCAAGCCATGGTATCTACCACCCATCTAATAATGAAGTTTCCTAACAAGAACAACAAGGTTGTCACTATAAAAGGCAACTAAGTTGCAGCCCAAAAATGCTATAATGAGAGCTTAAGAATCTGCAGGGTTTCAAGAGAATCAAAACCTGCTACTTCTGGTCCAGTTTTAGATCAGGTAAATATACTTATGTCAGAGAGGAGATTCGTGGTACCAGACCCCAGCTAGAGGACAAGTTGCAGCCTCTCCAACTTGGAGCCAAGCCCGATCAAGTTACCATGATTGGAGCACACTTAAAAAAAGGAGAAAAACAACAATTGATGGAGCTCTTATTGAAGAATAAGGATCTTTTGACCTGGACGTCATCCAATATGCCGGGGCTCGATCTCGCTTTTATCTATCAGTGCCTATCCATCGGGGAAGACGAGAGGCCGGTAGCTTAGAAGAAAAGAAAGGTCGATCCTAAGAGACAACAAGTCATTGAAGAACAAGTTAAAGAGTTATTAAGTGGCAATTTCATCATGGAAATTTCTTATACCACATGGCTATCTAATGTGGTCTTGGTGAAGAAATCTAACGGGAAGTGGAGAATATGTGTGGATTATACAGATTTGAACAAATCTTGCCTGAAGGATCTGTACCCGCTTCCCAATATGGATAAATTGGTAGATAGCTCCTCGGGTTTCTGATGGTTATCATTTATGGATGCATACTTTGGATATAAGCAAATTCTGATGTACCCCAGAGACGAGGATAAAATCGCCTTCATTATTGATAGGGCAGGTTACTGTTACAAGGTTATGCCCACTGGATTGAAAAATGCAGGAGCCACATATTAGAGGATGATGAATAGGGTCTTTGAGAACCAAGTGGGGAAGATGCTAGAAGTCTATATTGATGACATGATAGTGAAAACCCTATAGGGCGGATCGCACATGACGGACCTTGAGGAAGTATTTGCACAAGTCTGGAAGTACAATATGAGGCAAAACCTAGAAAAGTGTGCCTTTGGGGTCTAGGTTGGCGAATTCTTGGGATTTATGCTAACCCACTACAAAATTGAGACTAATCCTAATAAGTGTCAGGTGGTACTCAACATGAGAAGCCCTCAAAGTGTTAAAGAAGTACAACAACTTATAGGCCAGATAGCAGCTCTTACAAGATTCCTAGCCAAAGCTGCCCATAAATCTCTTCCCCTATTTAGAATACTTAAAAAGGGGAAAAATTTTGAGTGGATCCAAGAATGCAAAGATGCTTTTTTAAGCTTGAAGAACCTTCTATCTTCTCCTCCTATTCTGACAAGACTAGAACCCGGTGAGACATTCTACTTATACCTCTCAGTTCATAAAGAGGCTATAAGTTCAATGCTAATCCAGGAGACGGATGAAGGACAAAAGCCAGTCTACTTCATAATTAGAGTTCTATAGAGTCTCAAGCTTCGGTATCAGAAAGTCAAAAAAGTTACCTTCGCACTAATCACTTTGGCAAGAAGATTACGACAATACTTTTAGTGTCATTCGATGGTGGTTAGAATAGACTAGCCCATTTGCTAGGTATTACACAAGCCGGATTTAGCTGGAAGACTGATCGCTTGGTTAATTGAACTTTCAGAGTTTGGAATTACATATGAGCTATGGCTTGCAATAAAAGCCCAAGTACTATCCGACTTCTTGGCGGAACTTACATTGGACCTCGGTGACCCAAAGAGAATTTCTTGGACCATCTTCGTTGATGGTTCCTCGAACCCTATGAGAAGTGGTGTCGGGGTAATTCTGGAAAACTCAAAAGGGCTGATACTAGAGCACTCCTTGAAGTTCAAGTTTCTAACCTTGAACAATTAGACAAAATATGAAGCATGTATTGCTGGGCTAGTAATGGCCAAGGATATTAGGGCAACCATGATCACGCTTTGTAATAATTCCCAACTCGCAACCTCCTAAATCCGAAGTGAATATTAAGCTAAAGAACCTCTTCTACAGAGATACTTAGTTAAAGTACAAGAACTCCTTAAGAGCTTTGAGGAAACAAAGATTGAACACATTTCGAGAGAATAGAACTCCAGGGTAGACTTTTTGTCTAAACAAGCCAGCACCAAAAGCCCTAGTAATAATCGTTCAGTAATCCAAGAAACCTTTTCTCAGCCCCCTATCACAGATCACACTATGTTTCAAGTGGAAGAGGAAGAACGTTCTTAGGTCACCCCTATTATGGAATATCTACAGTCTGTAACTATACCTTCAGACCCCCAAGAAGCTTCTAAGTTGATCAAGATAGTAGTAAGGTATATCATCTATGATGGTCAATTATACCAGCGTGGTTTTTCATCTCCCCTCCTCAAATACCTCACTCCAAAGGAAGCATAATATATTATGGCAGAGGTTCATGAGGAAAGCTGCAAACATCATTTAGGAGGCAAAGCCTTAATCCTAAAAGCATTAAGGACGAGGTATTACTAGTCAACGATGGAGGCCGATCCCATGCGAATGTCCAAGTTTGTGATAAATGTCAACATCACTCGGATCATTATCAGACTTCCTCAGAAGAACTATCTACGATGTCGGTGTCCTGGCCATTCTACAGATGGGGTATGGACATCTTAGACTCATTCCCCCAAGCACCAGATCAGTTGAAATACTTAGTGGTAGCAGTGGATTATTTTACGAAGTGGATCGAGGCAGAACCCTTGGTCACGATCACTTCAGCGTGGATTCAGAAGTTCACTTAGCGCCACATTATCACCAGGTTTGGAGTTCCATAGTCCATTATAGCGAACAATGGGACCTAGTTCAAGAATACGGGCTTTGAAGAGCTGTTGGTTGACTTAAAAATAAAGCACCACTGCAGTTCTGTTGAGAACCCTAGAACAAATGGACAAGTCGAAATTGCTAATAGGATTATTGTGTGAGGAATTAAAAGAAGGTTAGACGAAGCTAAAGGAAATTGGGTTGAACAACTTGACCATGTTCTCTGGGCCTACAGGACTACATCCCACTCTACCACGGGTGAAACCCCATGATCTCGGTAGAGATAGGAGAACCAAGTTGGCGTCACCAGCAGTTTTCACCTAATAATAACCTTGGTCTGATTAGGGAAGACTTGGACCTAATTGAGGAAAGAAGACGCGTGGCTCATATATGTGATGTCGCCTTTAAACAAAGGACAATGACCAGATATAACCTAAAGGTAATTCCAAGAAAGTTCCAACTAAGAGACCTGGTACTCAAGAGATCGGACATATGAGGGAAAAATGCCTCCCAAGGAAAATTAGCCCATAATTAGGAAAGCCCCTACCGTATCGTCGTCAGCACTAGCAAAGGAGCTTACACATTGGAAACATTAACAGGCAGGAAGACCAAGAACTATTGGAATGTGGATAAACTTAGAAAATACTATAGCTAGACACCCATAACGGCCTAGTCTTTTAGTGAACTAATGTTTGATCTGTCCCAATTTTGAATCGTATGCTTTATACAAACTTTTGTCCTCAAAATTATCAATAAAATAGAGTTATTCAGACATTACTTTTTATACGAGGCACATTAAAAAGCTTTGGTCAAGAAGTATAACACTCTAAGCCAACAGAGGCGTTTTGGTAGTAAGTTATAGGGTCAACATCCATCCTCAATACTTGGCATCAACCATTTTAAGGTTAGAAAATTAAGAGGCAGTGTGAATTCACCATCTATAGTCCTCTTTCATACCTAAGCCAAGCAGGTTTCTAGCCAAAACATTTTGGACAATGAACCTCAGGCTAAGGTTTTAAATCATACCTATGCCAAGCGGGATCCCAAAAAACCAATATGGTTATTGAAGGACCCCAGGTAAGGTTTAATAATAACTCATGCCTAAGGCAGAAGGGATCCTAAGTGCCAAGTCTTCTTGAACATTAAACCGTGAGCTAAGGTGACATTATTTTTGCCTAAGTCCCAAATTCTAAATGCTCGATATTATGGGTATTGGGCCAAGGACCAGGGCATTATTTTTACCCAAGTCAAGTGGAATGTCACACACTTGGTGTTATGGGTCGGACCATGGTTTTCCTCTGATAAAAATCTTTCCTAAGTCTACAAAATGGTTATGATAAACACCATAATGGGTGTTGGACCCAAAATGGACCATGAAAAACAAACAAACAAACAAGACAAAGCAAATAGCAAAAGTACATAAATTAAAGCCCTAATCACCAGGGTAGTTGTATTTACAAAATTTAAATGCCCCATGTAGGGGGCAAAAAGAAGAGAGAAGGAAGAGCGCACGTTTTAGTTCCATCTCCTTCCGGAATCTGAACTGCTTCCGGAGCAGCAACGATGTTATCCTGAACAAGTTCAGCCACCAATATAAATTATCCATCATGAAAAAACTTTTTCTGAATTAAGGTCTTCCAAAGCAAGAGTAAAGTTAGGGTTGAAGTGTTGAATTTGGGCCATAGTGTTTTGGAATTGCTTTCCTCCAATATTAGCAGAGATCATGTCCAACTCCTCAACATCTTTTCCCAATTGCATTATGCAAGCTTTGAGGACAGTGATCATTTCATCAGCTTGGAGTCCCTTTGCTTCAAGTCTCTTTTTGGCCAAATAGGAGTCAGCCAACCCTTTCTCCAGATCGTTGATCCTTACTTGAGCATCCTCATTCAGTTTAAGGGCAGCAGCAAGCTTTCGGGAAACTTCTTCATCTTTCTTCTTAAATTCGTCTGTCATTTTCCTATCGGTTGACTCAATAGTCCTCTCAATATAACAGATTTTAGCAGCGGCTCGAAGTCTGAAGCTCGGCCAAAGTTTGAGCCATATTCCGCTCATAAATACACTTCAACACTTTATTGCTCAGAAGCCACTCATCAATAAACGACCTGGCATCAAAATGCCCCATGATTATGGGCAAAGGGTTCTCTCTTTCCTCATTGCCGCCCTCCAAAGCTATTCTTTTGCCCCAGTCAGTAGAGCTCTCAATAGCTCTCCTTTTTCTCCCTTGAAGAATTTGGGTAGGAGAGTCCAACTATTCAGGAGCTTCTTCAATAACAATATCTCTATTTACAAATACCGGAGTAGCAGACGTAGGAGCGCTCGAGGATCTTACTCCCCCCTCCAGGCTCTCGAAGCCTATAAAGCAACAAGTGAGGGTCCCGAGCCATATTGCTTACTAAAATAAGACAGAAAAGCAAAATCGAAGTCAGAAAAATGAAACAAGTATGGGAAAATCAAAGCACAAAAAACCTAAGGTAAACAAAGGGTAATAATATCCTAGCTCCTACCTAACAAAGCAAGGAGAAGATCATCACCAGGGGTGTTGAGGACGTCTTTGATTTTGATAAACCTATGATCCTCGACATACCGGGTTATAAACTTAACACAGTCAAACTCATTTAGAGTGAGATCCTCCTCTTCTTTTTCAAGTGATACAATGGGAGTGCTCCAAGCATCTTGTGTCCAATACAATGAGAACTTCGGCTTCCCATCAACTTTAAAAAAAGAAAAGGATGATATCCCTCCGCTCCCATGAGTTTGAAGAATTTACTTTTAAACCCCTTAAAGTTATCTTGAAAGACAGTGAAGAACTTGCGACCAACTCTAGATCGGATAGTGAGCCAGTTCTTCTAGGTCGTCACACCTTGGGGACTCACTCGGGTGTAAAAGTAGAAAAAAGCATTTTTCGAATATCATAGCCCCATTATTCGACAAAATCTCTCAAAAGCAATAATATAGTCCTAACCATTAGGATGGATCTGGGTCGGAGCTGGGCGCAAGGTTCGGAGAACCGCAATTTGGAAATCAGTGAAGGGAAGTCAGAGCCCTAGTTTGACAAAGAGGGGATCATACAGAAACATAAAATGTGAGTTCGTTTCTCGGCATGAACATACCCTCTCGTTTCTTTCAAGGCACAAAGTTTAAAACTCTCTATCCTGAGCCTCTTCTCCGTTAAATGCAAGTATTGCAATGATTGTCTGAGCACGCCCTTAGAGGAAAAGTCAGAAAGACAGTCTCAGACATCATCCCCAACCCATGGGTATATTGGGGTCTAGCTCCTCTTCTTCCTCTTACCACGAAGATCCTGAGAACACCCAGAGAGGCCGATAAACAATTGTCAGAATCGATTAATTTAAAGATTCAGACACGGAAGGGAGCGAATGAAGCAATTCACACCCACATACTGGCCTTATTTCCTTCCAAAGTACAAAACTCCAAAAGGACACCTCCGTCGTGCTTGGCGCGGCAGAGATGGTGTTTTGAGGAGGCAACGCCATTCGTAGAGGCTTAAAAATCCTAACTCTACTTCGTTAAAAATGGAAGACAGAAATGCATTCCAATGTGGAGCGCATGACTATTCTATTATTCAACAATAGTAGAAGTAATAAAAAAGAAAGACAATAATGGAATCAAAAGGGCACATACCTTGTGTAGTGATTAAAATTGGTTGAAGACTGGAAATGGGTGAAGAACGCCACACAATCATGGCACTCTGTCACACGAAGTTCTCAAAAAAGTACTCAGAAATAGTTAGGTGAGAACGATGCACCCTTAACCCCTATTTATAAAGGTTAAGCGGTTAGGTGGCATTCTCGTCTTCATAGCCTAATTTTCAAAAGGTGCTCATCATGGCGCGCAAAGTGCTAGGCACGTCTACTCGATTAAAATGCACCACATGGCCCTCACAACTATTGAAGCAATTGAAAGGACAATTGTGTAGCAACTCAAGCGTCACACGACTTTTGAAGGCTAAGTTCGGATACTTCCCGTGAACGCCAGCTGAGACTGAAGTATCCATTTGGTTTAGGGTTGTCAGTTTGAACCACGGCTATCAAAGAAAACTCAACAATTAGCAATCAAGATTAAAGTTCCAACCTCTCTTAATACACAAACCCTGGACGAAGGATTTGAAGCTTGCTACTTTGTTATTTCAAGTCAAGCATCAAGCTGGGGGCATCTTAGCATTACTCTAGAGTAAGCATTGGACTTACTCCGGTAAAAAGTAAATAATAGCAATAACGGCAGAAAAGAAAGAGAAAAAAGAAAACACAAGATAAACTTTGAAATAAAGGAATCTTTTATTGATATGTTCTCATTCCATACATCATTATACATCAAGAGAAGAGGGAAAAGAAAATATTGAAACATGGAATGTATAAAGAAAGAGCATCGGCCTTTTTTGTGACGAATAGGCTTTAAAGAACTTTGGCAAATCAAAATGAAACACCGCTCTCGGACTCTAGAACTGCTACTAATTCTTCTTCACTGCATCCTTCACAATGATAATATAGGCCGAAGTGTACCTTCCTCTGTTGGACGGGACACGACCTTTCATGAAAAGACTATTCCACTAGAACCCTAGCTAGTTTCATGATTACCCCAAGTTGCTTCAAATCACAGAGTCGTTTCAATAGCCCCTCCTGCTTATTCGAACACCCTTAAAGGACTTGCCAAAGTTTGGGACAAAGCACCTGCTAAGTTCTCAGAAATGAGGAGGAGTGTAAGCTCTGTTTCTCTGAGAAGCTCCGTCCAACACGACATGTATCACAAATCTCCCCAGCGATAGAGCATAGATCAAATGTTCTCTCGTACGCTAGGAAAGAAAAATGTCTGTCGTCCATTACGTTGAAAAAGAAAGGTACTCAGTAGAAGGATTATTCGCAAAAAAGCAAAATACCTTCAAAGATTTTAGAAAGAACAAAAAAATGATTTTTGCAAAGGGCAAAACCCTCCTTGAATATGTAGACAATGAAAAGCGATCCATTCTTTGGAAAAAGGATCATTCTCAAATAGAATTGCAAAGCAAGAGGATTGCGATGAAAGGAATGCTAGCTCCAGTACAAACATCCCCTATTTATAGAGAGCATGAAGCATTCTGATTGGTCTTAAGAAAGGTGAACTGATCGCATGATGAAAGCCACATTTTAATGCTCTCCACTTCTGATTGGTCACAAAAGTAGCCGATAGTTGGGAAACAGTGCAAAATTGATGTCTTCTTAAAGGGTCTTTAATTCCCAATAAAGTCAAAGTAACAGTTTCTCAAAAAAGTTCAGCTTGTTACAAGTTGCAAGAAAAGACAAAAGGTCCCGTAAAACTATGCACGGAGGCAACAAATGACATACCTCGGATGGCGAGCTGGCCAAGAAAGCAATGATCCATCACAGATGCCGATTTCACATGCCAACCACAGAGGTACTCCATAATAATGGACCTCAGCCCTCTTAGATCTTTATATCTACTATGAGCCGCGAGTTCTTTTCAAAGCTGGTATCTTGACACTTAATTGTTCCACTTAAGCATCAAGTTGGGGGCAACTGTTCTAAACTGTAATCCAAACTCAAAACTCGTGGACCAACCCAGTGCTCATGTTCGGTGTGGTCTGATGTCAATGTCCTCAATAGAGCTTGCTTATCATGAGATCCCAGTGATGTATATCAGACCCTAGTATTGGATAGTGATAGCTTTACCTAGAGATCTATGCATGGGATAAATCTTATGATTGTCAATCATGATCTTACAAAATAATAGCACATAACTACCATACCAATATTCTGATAATATAGGGATTCCCTGTAACTAAATAAGGAACATATCTTCTCCTATAACTATTATGGGAGCGTATCTCTCCATGTTGAGAATGTATCTATCCAACCTCTATAAATACCAGGCTAAGTCACCCTAATCAGGTATTTGTTATCTCATTGCATAAACCCTATATGTACACTGTCTGACTTGAGCATTGAAGTCCCTTTGCAGATACTCACCCCCTAGTTCAATATGCTTGACAGCAGTTGCATAAGGAGGAAATTATCGTAGGTGTCTATCTCAAGTACTCCTCTGAATCTATCTCAGGTACCCCAATATTGGATAGTGACAGCTTTATCGAGAGATCTACACATGGGATAAATCTTATGATTGTCAATCATGATCTTATGGAATAATAGCACCATAACTACCATACCAATATTCTGATAATATAGGGATTCCATGTAACTAAATAAAGAACATATCTTCTCCTGCAACTATTATGGGAGCGTATCTCTCCATGATGAGAATGTATCTATCCAACCTCTGTTACCAAGTGGCTTCAATACTCAAGAAGGGAGGTGAATTGAGTTTATAAAACTTTTCACAAATCTATTATAAAAAGCTTGATTACCAATTTTCATTGAAGCTATTATTTGATAGAAATGAATGAATAGAGAGATTTGAGGGCTTACACATACAAGTAAATCAATCAAGTAAGATAGAATACAAGATAACTAATAAAACAATACACAAAGTAAATGAGATGAGTTTAGGAAGACAAACACAAAGCTTTATACTGGTTCAACTACTAATCTACTTGTGGTCTACGTCCAGTCCTCAAGTAAACACTCGAGATTTCCACTATATCTTCAAGTTTCAAACAGGTGCTTGACAACCTTTACAAGGTGGAGCACTCAACACACCTTGAGATACCTCACCCTTGTGCTTAAGTCTCAAAAACAAAGGGATACCTCACCCTTTCAATTCTTTGAGGGATACCTCACCCTCACTACAGATTACACAATGGTTGAATAGATTGAAACTCTCTTAAAGAGCAGATAATACAAATTGAAGCTTATGGGTATCAAGAATTCACTCAACTAAAGCTCAAAAACAGAGTAGGATTATTGGGGATAGAGAAAACGTGAGTTCAATGCTTAAGAATGCTTTTTAGATTAATTAACCAACAACATAAATGCTCAACAACTTAGATTTATAGCCAAAAGTAAATAAGAGCCGTTGAGGGTAGATAGGAGCATTAAATGCTCTTCAAAGAGCCATTTGAACGAGCTCTCAGACTTTTCAGATAACTGGTTAGTGATATTGCCTAACTGGTTAGCAAAAAAGTGTAACATGTTAAAAGAAAAAACTATTCACTAACCAATTAGTTAGACTGTCTAACCAGTTAGAAGAGTTTTTCTAATTAGTTATGTCTAATATAAGGTGAACCACGTAGCTTTTAAGAAACAACATTAACCAGTTAGTGAAATAGGTTAATCGGTTAGAAGCATTTAGAATTTGTTTCTGACTTGTAAACTAATCAATTAAAGAAATGTTTTAATCAGTTAGACGCATTTAAAATAGCTTCTGAGTTATCAACTAATCAATTAGTTGGATATCCTAATTGGTTAGGATGTTAAAATAACCAACTCACATTTCTTCCAGAAAACTTACTAACTAATTAGCCTAAGCTTTTAATTGGTTAGCACCACTACAAATGAAGAGGTAATGCCTCTGTTTTGATAGATAACCGATTAGCCCCTTGTTCCTAATCAGTTAGGACAATTATAACGACATGTTCTGACTTGATGAATAACTAATTAGGTAGAGTTCCTAATTAGTTAGGAGCTCTTGAAAAGATTTAATATTTTGCTCATGATCAAGTCACTACCTTGCTAACCCATTGAAACATTTTCACAAGATTAAAACAAGATTTTGCAAACCCATTTAAGTTAAGTGAAAAACCATTTGAATGAGCTTTGGAGTGAATCCTAAATACCTTAACACAGTATCTAAGCCCTATATGTTATTCTGGAATATTCTTGGAGCTTGATCAACTGCACATCCATCCTTTCTTATTTGTAATCATCAAAACTAATTTCTTGAAACAGTACCAATCACATTCTCCCCCTTTTTTATGATGACAAATAACTATTGAGAAAAGGTTAGTTAAACAAAATGGAATTCACAAAAGGTGTTAGAGACTTACTCCCCCTCTGTTTTTCAAGAGGTGATAATATCAGAGATGCACAGCTCCCCCTTAATTTTGGAATCCCAAGATCATGTTATTCATTTAACAATTATACCTTTTGGAAATTTGCCTTGCTTTTCTCAATAGCTTTCAAGCCAAAAACCTTCTCCCCCTTTTGACATAATCAAAAAGAGCTTTTCCGAAAAGGAGAGAAGTAACAACATATTCTGAAGCACAAGATCAGTGATATGCAACAACGAACCACCAATAAGATCAAAGGATATGCATATTAAGAAACTAAGCATGTCAAAGCATTGTTCAAGTCATACCATAAAGATAAGCTAATGTTTAGCAATAAGCTATCACCAGAATTCAAAAGATAAACAGTAAGATTAGATTAGCATAAACATAATAAAGAAGTTTAATTGCTCCATGCCTAAGTCCCATGATCTTCAGGTTGTGTTAAACGATGCTCAAGTCGATCCAAGCAATCTTCCATAGCACTCAGGCGATCATAGATGATAGTGTTGCTGTGTTCTTAATATGTTTGAAAAGTTGCAATCTGAGCTTCAATACTCACTTGCATGTTGGCAATGGCTTCTAGGATGCGGTCTTCATTTGTGGAACGAGCTTCTTCCATAGGTTCATCAGGTTCTTCTGCTGCTGCTGGTGTATCTTGCCTTCTCCTGTAAACCCATACACCATCTACCTTCTTGAGCTGCATGCGGTTGAAACAGGCTAGACCAAATTTGTTATGGGCGATTAGATCAATCACACCATCTTCATGAAGACTAAGCTTGTATTGATCTAAGATTTTTGCAATAACCAGAGCATAAGAAAGGTCCATCATTAGCTTATTCTTGGCCTTTATCATGTAGTGCATGATGAAAAATGGCCAATTGATGTAAAGCCTCTGTTTCATTTCCCACATTAAGAAAATGTCTTCTTCTTCCACCAAGGCATAATTGCTAGCCCGTGGAGCTAGAATGTGTGTCACAATATAATGAAGAAGACGGTCTTGTGGATTCAAGCAACCAGTAGTGAGATTTTTCTTGTCTCCAATACGGATATCAGGACGAAGCATACTTGCAAGAGCCTCATTTTTATTAAAACATTCCCAAGACCTATGACTATCTATTGTAAATTTCTCCCCAGTATGAGCAAGTCCAAATATAACATCCCGGGACTACCTGTAGGATTGATGAGTGTCTCTACAAACTAACACGGGTCTTTTCAACGTGCTTTGTCCTCACTCACACACATCCTAGGAAACTTCCCAGGAGGTCACCCATCCCACAATTGCTCTAGGTCAAGCACGCTTAACCATGGAGTTCTTATGTTCTAGGCTCCCGAAAAGAAGTTGCAACTTGTTGATATGGCTACGCATAATCAATTCCTTTAAGACATCCTCAACTATGCAATCCCATACCTGCACAATCTCTGAATCCCTCTCATTCTGGTGCGTATTCAGTTCATTCATGGGACCTTTCACCTAGAAGCCTGCCAGGAGCCGCTCCTTGTACGTGCTTCTCTTACACTAGAATCCATTCCCCGCCCTCGTCAGCCTCGGGACACTACATGCCCACCAACTTCCACTTGGTTCGTCCCCGAACCACACTATACTGGGAGAGGTCCTGTCTCTGATACTATTTGTAACATCCCAGGACTGCCTGTAGGATTGATGAGTGTCTCCACAAACCAACACGGATCTTTTCAGCGTGCTTTGTCTTCACTCACATGCATCCTAGGAAACTTCCCAGGAGGTCGCCTATCCCACAATTGCTCTAGGTCAAGCACGCTTAACCATGGAGTTCTTATGTTCTAGACTCCCGAAAAGAAGTTGTAACTTGTTGATATGGCTACGCCTAATCAATTCCTTTAAGCCATCCTCAACTATGCAGTCCCATACCTGCACAGTCTCTGAATCCCTCTTATTCCAGTGCGTATTCAGTTCATTCATGGAACCTTTCACCTAGAAGCCTGCCAGGAGCTGCTCCTTGTACGTGCTTCTCTTACACCGACGTCCACTCCCCGCCCTCGTCAGCCTCGGGACACCACACCAAACAAGGCATTCCAGTGATTAGGAGTTACTACTATCCTATGCCTTCTGACATCAGAAATTAAGTTGCTGCCCGAAATACTCATATTGCAGAAGTATACTTTAGTAGCTTCAAGATAGTAGTACTTACTTGGAGTAAAGACAAAGGCTTTCAAGCTATGATATTCTAAGAGTTTAGTGAGAAAAGTGAAACCTTCTTGAACGAAGAAATCCCAGTCCATGAACTTGGGTTGGATGATATTTCTAGCTTGAAACTCCAGCTTGTATTTGTGCATTTGATTCTTGTGAGAGAAGAATTTTCTGTGGTCCAAGCTAAGAGGAAGGTCAAACTCAAATGCAGGGGCTAAAGGTTCATTGGGTACCAATGGATTTTTGGTTCTTGACCTTTTGGGGTGAGCAGAGCTACTTGATATTGATGAAAATGGAGGCTAGATCTCGGTTATGAGAGAGAAAGTGGAAGGGAAGGTAAAAAAAAATGGAAGAAAATAGAGATTTTAATTGGTGAAAAATGAAGGAAAGTGATGAAATGTGATGGAAATGTGTTTGAAGTGATGGATTTGTGGTAGGAAAGGTGGTTTAAAGAAGAATGGTGGTGTGGTGGTGTGGTCACGGTTAGGAGAGAGAAACTTGATAAAGGTGAGAGCTTGGAAGAAAAATGGAGGTTTGAGTGATGGATCTTTGATGGAAATGGTGGTTTAGTAGTGGATTTGGTGTTTGAAAGGTTTAATACCAAGTGGGTTAGAGTAGGTGTGTGAGGGAAAGATGAAGAAGACGATAATAAGAGAAGAGTGGGCTTTTGTAAATGAGGAAGAAGACGAGGATGACTGTTTTAAGGAGGTAGCTAACCGATTAGGAATATAGGCTAATCGATTAGTGGCTTATGAGAGGAAAAGGTAAGTCTCAGATTTGTGAGAATAACCGATTAGAGCTGGATGGCTAACCGATTAGGGGTTGAAAAACAAGTTAATTTTAAAGCTTGTAAAAGGTCCTGTCTCAGGTTAGATTGATGTTTCTAAAACACCATTGTCTCTGCCTCTTTCAATAACAGATTAGATAGAGTTTCTAACAGGTTATTTTACTATCAAAACAGAAGAAATCTTTGAGAGCTCAACCCTTAAGGTACCAACACTTGTCTTTTTGAGATTCACTCTGACTTCATCTTAAATTCCTTCACTCTAAGCACCATGAATGCAATCCAGCATACTATAATTTCTGACTAATGGCTAATTTTTGATATAATCCTTTTTATCAGTTAGGCCATCAAGGATAAAGCTTATAGGTTGATTTTTCTTCTCTTAACTGATTATTCCACTTCCAAAAACCAGAAAAACTTCAGAGATTCCCTCTTAAACACTGATTCTTCTTCCTGTCATTGTACTCCCAGAACCAAAATATATTCTTCAAGAAATCCATTTCTTCTTCAAGAGAACCAGAATGCACATTTATTCAGTAGGACAGAATTCCAGAAAATTAAGGGACTTAAGCATGGATCAAGTACCTACAAAACAAACTTAGGGAAATCTCCGACGCTCAAGTCAGTATTAGACTCAAAAATGATAAAAGAGATAAAAATCATGCAGCAAAATGTCATGATTATGTAGTAAAACATCATGTTATGCATCAAATTAGCATATTATGCAGCAAAGATGTCATATTATGTAGCAGAACACAAGATATGCAGAGATTTAACTTATGCATGATTGATCCAAAAATCCAAGTTCATTTCTTATATAAAAGAATGCTTCTTTTGCCAAAGGTTTAGTGAAAATATCAGCTAGTTGCTTAGTGGTTTCCACAAATTCAAGTATGCAATCACCCTTTTAAACATGATCTCTTATGAAATGATGCCTAATCTCAATATGCTTGGTCCTAGAGTGCAAAATGGGATTTTTAGACAAGTTGATTGTACTAGTGTTATCACATCTTATGGGGATGTGATCCAGCTCAAGACCATAGTCTAGAAGTTGTTGCTTCATCCAAAGGATTTGAGCACAACAACTTCCAGCTGCAACATATTCAGCTTCAGCTGTTAACAATGCCACACTATTTTGCTTCTTGCTATGCCAAGAAACTAATGAGCTTCCAAGCAAGTGGCATGTCCCACTAGTACTCTTCCTATCCATTTTGCACCTAGCAAAATCAGAATCGGAATAACCAATTAGGCTACATGAAGCACCCTTAGGGTACCACAATCCCATTTGTGAAATGCCTATTAGATATTTCATAATTCGTTTTACAGTACTTAGGTGTGATTCTTTAGGATTTGCTTGAAATCTAGCACACATGCATACACTAAACATGTTATCCGGTCTACTTGTGGTAAGATAAAGGAGTGAGCTAATTATACCTCTATACTTAGTGATTTCTATTGATTTACCTCCTTCATCCATGTCCAAGTAACAGGAAGTTCCCATTGGTGTAGCCATTTGCTTGGCTCCTTCCATTCCAAATTTCTTGAGCAACTCCTTGCAATATTTGGATTGACTTATGAAAGTTCCATCCTTTGTTTGCTTGATTTGAAGGCCAAGGAAGAAGTTGAGCTCACCCATCATGGACATATATTTGAACAAGTAGAATGTCATGCTTTTTATACTTGATGAAGAGAGTGGTGTCAACCTTTCCCCTAGAGAAGCCATTTTCCAAAAGGAACTTACTCAACTTTTCATACCAAGCTCTAGGAGCTTGTTTCAAGCCATACAAAGCCTTTTTAAGTTTAAAAACATGGTTGAGCAGTTCAAAGTTTTCAAAACCGGGAGGTTGATCCACATACACTTCCTCTTGGATAAAACCATTTAAAAAGGCACTTTTGATATCCATTTGAAGAAGTTTAAAATCCATGATGCAAGCATATGCAAGTAACATTCTAATGGCTTCTAGTCTAGTTACGGGAGCATACGTTTCTTCATAATCTATACCTTCTTTTTTATTGTAACTCTTAGCTACAAGCCTAGCTGTGTTTCCTATTATTAAGCCTGTTTCATCAAGTTTGTTCCTAAAAACTCATTTGGTGCCAATTATGGGATGATCATTGGGCCTTGGAACTAATTCCCAAACTTGATTCCTCTCAAATTGGTTTAGTTCATCTTGCATGGCTAAGATCCAATGTTCATCATTAATGGCCTCATTTACGTTTTTAGGTTCAACTTAAGAAACAAAAGCCATATGATTACATACATCTCTAAGAGAGTTACGAGTGATTACCCCTTTTGATACATCACCCATCACTTTGTCAAGAGGATGATATCTTGAAGTTCTCCATTCCTTGGGAAGATCCATGGTTTGAGAGTCCTCTTGTCTTGGGGAATCATATGGGCTTTCTTCTTGCTTCTTGACTTCTTTTTCTTGATTTCCTAGGTGAGTTCTTGCAAGGATTTCTGTAACATCATCAACAAGCTCCTTTCTTGGCTCGTTTGGGTTAGTTTCATTAAATGCAACATGTATGGACTCTTCTATGGTCATAGTTCGTTTGTTATAAACTCTAAAGGTCTTACTATGTATAGAATAACCAAAAAATGTTCCCTCATCAGATTTTGCCTCAAACTTCCCCAAGTTATCCTTTCCATTATTTAAAACAAAGCATTTACACCCAAAAATATGAAAGTGTGAGACATTTGGTTTCCTTCCTTTGTATAATTCATAGGGGGTTTTCTTTAAAATTGGCCTTATTAGAGCCCTATTCATAATGTCACAAGCGGTGTTAACCGCATCCGCCTAAAAATACTTAGGAAGGTTGGCCTCATTGAGCATAGTTCTAGTCATTTCTTCTAAAGATCGATTTTTCCTTTCTACAACACCATTTTGTTGTGGTGATCTAGGAGCTAAAAAATTTTGCTCAATACCATGTTCATCACAAAAGGTTTCAAATTCATGATTTTCAAATTCACCACCATGATCACTTCTTATGGATGCAATACAAAAACCTTTTTCGTTTTAGATAACTTTAGCAAGTGTTTTGAATGATTGAAAAGCCTCATTTTTGTGAGATAAAAACAATGTCCATGTGAACCTAGAAAAATCACCCACAATCACTAAGGCATAGTAATTTCCACCAAAGCTCATAGTTCTAGAGGGACCAAAAAGATCCATGTGTAAAAGTGTAGAGGTCTAGAAGTTGAAACCACATTTTTAGCTTTAAAAGAGACCTTTACTTATTTTCCCTTTTGACATGTATCACAAAGTTTATCTTTTTCAAATTTGAGCTTTGGAATACTAATTACTAGTTCTTTAGAAACTAATTTGTTTAAGTGATCTATGTGAATATGAGCGATTCTTCTATGCCATAACCATGAATCATTTTATCTAATCATAAAACATTTAGCATCATTTGAGAAAATATCATCAAGGCTAATCATATATATGTTATCGACCCTATGACCAACAAACTTAACATGCTTATCATCCTTAGCCTCAATTATGCAATAATTTGAATCAAATATTACTCTATTCCTCTTATCACACAATTGACTAATGCTAAGCAAGTTATGTTTGAGTCCTTCAACAAGTAAAACATTATCAATGGATGAGGAAGGAATCTTACTAACTTTACCGACTCCAAGGATCTTTCCTTTGTTGTTGTCACCATAATTCATATGTCCACTCTTCTTAGGAACAAGGAAGGAGAACTTGGAGCCATTACCGGTCATGTGCTTGGAGCATCCACTATCAAGATACCAACTTGAACTTTTGGACTTCAAGCACACCTACAACACACATTCAAGTTTTAACATTTGGTCCCCAAAATGTCTTGGGTCCTTGTGTGTTAGAAATAGGCACAGTGCCCTTAGGAACCCAAACCATTTTGGTTCCTACTTTGGTGTTTCTTTTCTTTCTAGCATTACATATAGATGCACTATGTCCTTTCTTTCCACAATGAAAGCATTTGATAAAGGGGGTACTTGATGTTCTAGATGGAACAAAGAAATTATTGTAGGATTTTTTATGGTTATTTGGATTATATCCCAAACCGGCATTTTGAAAAACACACATTTGTTTCCCTAGTAACATATTCAAATTATCTCTTCCCAAAGTAAATTTTGCAAGAGTATTTTTTAAGTCCTCAATTTCAATTTCATATTCTTTACATGAAGAACAAGGTAAGGGTCTGGGTGCATTTTCATGTGAAGAACAAATCATGCATGATGAGTTGGCATCAATAAGTCCTAGAGTCTCATTTTAAACTTTGAGTTCTTCAATCTCTTTAGTTAAAACAAAAATTTTGTTAGTCATTAAGGAGATTGTTTTGTTGGAAGTTAAAACTATTTTAGTGAGTCTCATGGATTCATCATGCAATTCTTGAAAGGCATCTTGCAATTCACTATATGAAGGAGAAAGTTCAAGATTAGTAGAGATTACGTCGGTTTCACTTTCTTCTTTTTCTTCTCCATTTGCCATAAGGCAAAGATGGACTTCCTCATCCTCCGAATCATCGGTGGAATCCATATCATTATCCTCCCACGTAATATATGTTCTTTTTCCTTTTTGTTCCTTGAAAGGCTTCTTTTCAAATTTCTCCATCTTCTTTTGATAAACCGGACATTCCATCTTTATGTGCCCTGATTTTCCACATTCATAGCAAGTTTGAGTAGATGAAGTTCCTTCTCCCTTGTGAAATCACTTCTTAGGAGGAAAATGAGGTCTTCTTTGATTTCCTTTCTTCTTGAGAAATCTTCCAAACTTCTTCACAAGGAGGCTGAAATTTTCTTCATTCATCTTAATATTGTCAAGATCATTTCCTTCATCTTCATCTTCATATTCAATTGAGGAAGAAGTGGCTTTAAGAGCAATCCTCTTTTTCTTCTTATCTTGCTCCTCATTTTGATTTAGTTGATTTAACTCCAACTCATGCTCTTGAAGCTTTCCAAAGAGAGTGGCTAAGGTCATTGTGGCAAGATTTCTTGACTCCAATATGGCCGTCACTTTGGGTTGCCAACTCCTGCTCAAGCATCTCAAAACTTTGTTAATAAGATCTTAATTGGCAAAGGTTTTTTTCAATGAAGCAAGATGATTAACTATATGAGTAAAACGTTTTTGCATTTCTTGAATGCTTTCTCCTTGGTTCATTCTAAACAATTCATATTCATGGGTGAGTGTATTTATTCTAGATCGTTTTACCTCACTTACACCTTCATGGGTTACTTGCAATGTATCTCACATTTCTTGAGTGGTCTTTCAATTTGACACCCTAAAGAATTCATCATACCCTAAAGAAGTAGTAATAATATTCTTGACTCTCAAGTTGTATTGAACCTTTTTCTTGTCATCATCGGTCCATTCATTTCTTAGTGTATTTGTTCTAACACCATCAACTAGACGTGTGGGGATAAAAAGACCATTTTCAATGGCATCCCACACATCAATATCAATAGCTTCAATAAAAATCTTCATCCTTTCTTTCCAATATGCATAACCATCCCCATTGAAAAAGGGAGGCCTATTTATTGAAGAACCTTCATTAGAAAAACCATTTGAAGTCATCTTTACTCTTGAAGCGGCTAACCTCTTTATACAAGAGTCTAGCTCTGATACCACTTGTTACCAAGTGGCTTCAATACTCAAGAGGGGGGTGAATTGAGTTTATAAAACTTTTCACAAATCTCTTATAAAAAGCTTGATTACCAATTTTTGTTGAAGTTATTGTTTGATAGAAATGAATGAATAGAGAGATTTGAGGGCTTACACATACAAGTAAATCAATCAAGCAAGGTAGAATGCAAGATAGCTAATAAAACAATACACAAAGTAAATGAGATGAGTTTAGGAAGACAAACACAAAGTTTTATCCTGGTTCAACCACTAATCCACTTGTGGTCTACGTCTAGTCCTCAAGTAAACACCTGAGATTTTCACTATATCTTCAAGCTTCAAATAGGTGCTTGACAACCTTTACAAGATGGAGCACTCAACACACCTTGGGATACCTCAACCTTATGCTTGAGTCTCAAAAACAAAGGGATACCTCACCTTTTCAATCCTTTGAGGGATACCTTACCCTCACTACAGATTACACAATGGTTGAATAGATTGAAACTCTCTCAAAGAGCAGATAATACAAATTAAAGCTTATGGGTATCAAGAATTCACTCAACTAAAGCTCAAAAACAAAGTAGGATTGTTGGGGATAGAGAAAACGTGAGTTCAATGCTTAAGAATGCTTTTCAGATTAATTGACCAACAATATAAATGCCCAACAACTTAGATTTATAGCCAAAAGTAAATAAGAGTCGTTGAGGGTAGATAGGAGCATTAAATGCTCTTCAAAGAGCCGTTTGAACGAGCTCTCAGACTTTCTAGATAACTGGTTAGTAATATTACCTAACCAGTTAGCAAAAAGGTGTAACATGTTAAAAGAGAAAACTATTCACTAACCAATTAGTTAGACTGTCTAACAAGTTAGAAGAGTTTTTCTAATTGGTGTCTAATATAAGGTGAACCACGTAGCTTTTAAGAAACAACATTAACCAGTTAGTGAAATAGGTTAATCGGTTAGAAGCATTTAGAATTTTTTTCTGACTTGTAAACTAATCAATTAGAGAAATGTTTTAATCGGTTATAAGCATTTAAAATAGCTTCTGAGTTGTCAACTAATCAATTAGCTGGATATCCTAATTAGTTAGGATGTTAAAATAACCAACTCACGTTTCTTCCAGAAAACTTACTAACTGATTAGCCTAAGCTTCTAAGTGGTTAGCACCACTACAAATGAAGAGGTAATGCCTCTATTTTGATAGATAACCGATTAGCCCCTTGTTCCTAATCAGTTATGACAATTATAAAGATATGTTCTGACTTGATGAATAACCAATTAGGTGGAGTTCCTACTTGGTTAGGAGCTCTTGAAAAGATTTAATATTTTGCTCATGATCAAGTCACTACCTTGCTAACCCATTGAAACATTTTCACAAAATTAAAACAAGATTTTGCAAACCCATTTAAGTTAAGTGAAAAACTATTTGAATGAGCTTTGGAGTGAATCCTAAATACCTTAACACAGTATCTAAGCCCTATATGCTATTCTTGAATATTCTTGGAGCTTGATCAACTGCACATCTATCGTTTCTTGTTTGTAATCATCAAAACCAATTTCTTGAAACAATACCAATCACAACCTCTATAAAGATCAGGCTAAGTCACCCTAATCAGGTATTTGTTATCTCATTGCATAAACTCTATATGTGCACTGTCTGACTTGAGCGTTGAAGTACCTTTGCAGATACCCACCCCCTAGTCCATTGTATTTGGCAACAGTTGCATAAGGAGGAAACCACCGTATGTGCCTATCTCAAGTACTTCTCTGAATCTATTTCAGAACAAATAGATTAATTATAAATTTATATATCATTAACCGATATAAAACATGATGTAAAAAAAATGATATGAGAAAATTGAATAACATTTGATGTTCATGGTGTTTACTTTCAGCTGCATATTTGTGCACATTGCACGTGTGGATAATCACAGTCAAAATTTTCAGTCCAGCTTCGGATTTGGTTAAGCTCTGGATCATTTCGTTGAATTTTAGCTTTTATTCAGATTTTGGATAAGTCTGTTTAGCCTTGATTTGGTGTGGGAAAGGTAATTTTAATCTAAAATATTTTTAATTATAATTATACATTTAAAGTGATATTAAATTATAAATTGTAATAATAAGTTATTTTTAATTAAAATAATTTAAAATCACATTTTTATATTTGTGTTAATTATAATATTCAATAATTTTCTAAGTAAAATTTATTTATTTATATAGTTTAAAAAATATTTTAGAAATATTTATCTATTTTTTTTTTTTTTTTTTAATTTTCTTTCCTCTCATTTTCTCTCATGTATCAAAAGAAAGTAGGGTGGAGGATAACTTTTGTTAACAATAGAGTAATACTAAACAAATTTTTCTTAATAATTTAAATTTTGTTGAAAAGAGAAAAAAAGTAATCAAAATAAATAGAAAAAAAATATATGTATGGATTTACAATATAAATTTATTATTTGAATTATGACTCTTTTAATGGGGTCATTATTTTGAAAAGCTAATTGTCAAAGTATAATTAAAAAAATAATGGAATGAAATAATAAACGACAATATTGAGAATTACTTGAACAAATATGAATTTTAAAAAAATTAAAATGTTAATAAACTCTAAGCACGATAGTATGATATACAAATTACAAATAATAATAATACATGAGAGTAATTATCAAAATAATTTTACAAGCTTGTATTGGTCATTTAATTGGATTAATCAAACTATTAAATACTAAATATTAATTTTATAGAATAAGATTTCGTTTGCTAAATCATTCAAAATTATTATTAATAAAATTGTGAATACATAATTTTGTCCAGGAATATTTTATAAAAAAGATAAAAAAAAAAAATAAAAAAAAGAAAAAATGGAATATAAGAGGAAAAGAACTCATCTTTCATTCGGTGACTCATTATCCAACCAATTGACCCATTAACACATAGCTCATAATCCAACCCATCAACCCATTAACCCATAACCCATGATTCAACTCGTTGACCCATTAAACCAAACCCCAATACTCATCCTAAACAAACCATAACTCATCATCTTAAACAAATCATAACTCATCCTAAACTGATCACAACTTATCATCCTAAATCAATCATAATCACACTCCAATTTAAATATTTCAACCTAATTTTTTCCTATAAAAACACATAACCCACACATAGAAAAAGGAGCTGGACCTCAAATAAAAAACACTTCAGCTTAACAAACCCTTCCATATTTGTTTCACGTAATCATCTTTGCAACAAGTGTAACACCCCAAAATTTTCGTATCTCTTAAACAATAATTTTGACAGTTAACAGAATTTTACTATTTAGTAATTTCTGTGCACTGTAAAATTATTTTGTTTATTCCATCAGGGTATTTGATCGTTTTGAGTGATTTACTCCGTGTTAGGAAAATAATAATTTTTGGGTCGGAGAAAATCTTTAAATATTTATTTCTCTTGACTGTTAATTATTTTTAATAATCTGAATTGATTTTCATACGTTTTCTAATATTTGTGATTTTTGTGGATGATTATGAATTTTTTTACTGTATGTGGGCCCAGGTGGTCCTATGTGGACCCAGGTGGCCATACGTGGGCCCAGGTGGGTCCCGCAAAGTAAAATTTTTTCTACGCATAAAAAAACTTTGTACTGTTCAGAAGGAGATAGGGGATCTTACTAAATCTGAATCTGGAAACAATTTCTAAAATTTTATTGTACTATGTTTTGTACTGTATTTATTTATCGGACAATAAAAATACAGTAAATATATTCTTTCGTGGGGTTTTAGCAGATAAAAATAGAAATTATACTATTAAGTCAATATTAGTGATTGTGACAATTTTTGATGGACCAATAGGATACAAGTTCAATATTGAAGACTTTAATATCAACCGTCGATTAATCAAAGGTGTAGGATAAGTTTAATAAAATGGCTATGACCATTTATAACCATTGGATTTGGATTTAATCAATGGTAGAGATTTGGTCTCAAAAAGTGACAAAGACCATTTACGACCATTGGATGAAGAATTAATCAAGGGTGGAGATTTGGTCTTGTAAAGTAACAAGGACCATTTATGACCATTGGATGTAAATTTAATCAATGGTGGAGAATTAGTCTTAAAAAGTAGCAAAGACTAATTATGACCCTTAGATTAAAAGTAAGAAGGAGTAATCTTGACCCTTCATTTTGGAGACTCTAATGGTTAGAATTTAAAGGAGAAAGATCCAATGGCCTAGATTAAGTCTTCTAAATTAAAAGTCTACCTAAATCCTAACCATTGAATTAATCAATGGCTAGAAATGCTCTAGATGGTGGTTAATAATGATGACAACTTCATGAATGCATTAGGAAGAGGGGGGACGGTGTTGTGAAGCATTTTGGAGCTAAAGGAAAACTTTATGTCATTGTTAAGTGGTCTTGGTCAATGTTGCATCATTATTGATCAATTTGCACTCAAGGAGAATGCATTGGAGGGGGGGCTACGGTTTTGAGGAGCTTTAGGACATAGGAAAGTTTGAAGACCATATTATTGATATCCTTGCTTTCCTTTGTCTTCTCCAAAACTAATAACTCATCAAGCTTTTCTCTCCACTTTCTTTTCATAGAGGTTTCGTCCAAGCACTCCAAGAATACCTTCCATCACTCAAAAATTTCATCCAATCTAGTTTCTTGAATCCTTACCTTATTCTAAGAACATATCTAGTTATGAGTTTTCTCTAAATCATTCATCTTGATCTTCAAATCCAAGCTTCAAGATTTTACCAAAAATGGTAAATTTCATATTTCTTCTTCTAATCTTCTAGTTTTGATTTTCTAAGCCATGATTGAACCATGGTTTACCTATTTCTACACTTGTTATTGATTGTAACATTTGTTTGTGATTTTTAGGAATTTTCCCAAGGAGCTTCACGAAATTTGTGGAAGGAAAAACTAAGTGTTTTCACTTCATCTTTTGTCTTAACTAAGCCTAAGAAGCTTTTCTTTTACAAAAATAAAAAATTCCATCTTTGTTCTTCAAGAGGAATTTCGGCCATACCATCCAAAATCACCATCCAATCCTTTTTAATTTCATCCAACAATAGATCTTGAATCTACATGATATTCTAAGCAATTTTTATGTTGGAGATTTTCTCTAAATCATCTATCTTCAACCTTGATCTTCAAGCTAAAGATTGAAGCCTTAATGGTGAAGTTTGTTACTCTTCACTTTTCTTTTGATTTTCAAGGTTCTAACCATGATTCTAATCCATGGTTTTCTTATTCAAGTCTTATTAATTTCCATGTATTTTGTTTTGTATTTGAGAAGCCCTTGGTGGTGAAGGACTTGGAAAAAGAAGCAAAACAAGGAGCTTTTGAGGATCTTCAAGAGGTAAGAGGGAGATCCATCTCATCAACCAAGCATGGTGGTGAGAGATGGTCTTATATTTGATGGATAGTGAATCCATGTGAGGATTCATATCCATGGTCATGTAAATTATTTATGTGTTTATGAACTTTGATTCTTTGCCTATACTTGATATGCTTTGCATGATTTTATGGCTTATATGGTATGCTTATAATATGCATGATGATAATATGGTATGCTTATAATATGCATGATGAGAATATGTTGAAATTATATATATGTATGCCATGATGTGATGATGGAAAGAAAATTGATTTTTGGCTTCAATGGCCAAAGGAAAGGAAATACGATTTTGATACCCATGAAGAGGGTTTATGTTGAAAATTTTTAAGACAAGGGAATTAATTTTTGGGTCCCTAGAACATTGAGAATTTCGGCCAAGACACCTCAACATAGGTGTTTATAACTTAATATTTTCATGGAAGAATAAAATTGGATTGATTTGAAAAGCATGGAAAATGAACAAAGGATATGTTTTTCAAGAGAACAAGAACATGGTTTTGAAGGATTTTTATTGATTTATTTTGTGTAAAAAGATCAGTTTTTTTTCTAAACATGAGTTTTGAATGAAACGGCAAACGTTGATTTTAAGGATTTGCAAAGAAAGTGAAAAAGGATTTGTAAAGAAAGTAAAAATGAATTTGAAGAAATGGGTTTGTTTTTATGACCATCGGTATTTTGATTTTGAAAACAAAGATTTTAATGGTTTTGTTTGTGTGAAAATAGAAATGATAAATAATTGAGTTAGAAGGAAAAATGTTTGATGGCTTCAATGGCCAAATATACTATGGTTTTGAAAAACAGGTTATGCCTAAATTTTTATGGAACAAAATGATATTTTATAAAACGAAGTGTTTTGTCACTCAAAAGATTTGACAGTTTTCAATGAACACGTTCACGGTTTTTGTAAAGGATTTTTAATAGTTTTGTTTGTGTAAAACCACATTGACTTAGAAGGAAAAATGTTTTGATGATTTCAATAGTCATGTCCACGTTTTTGAGGACTTGTATTTCCTTGATTTTTTATAAAAACAAAGTGGAAATATAATTGATTTGGTATAAAGAATTTGGAAAGGGAATTAAAGCATTTTATCACTTGAGAGAGAGTAGAAATTTTCGTAACGGAAAACAAAGAGAGGTTGAACATGTTTGAACTCCAATTTATTTTGAAGAATTGATTTTAGAATTGATTTGAGAAAAATGAAAAATATAATGGTGATTTGAAAATTTACTAATGTATAACTCATTTCTGGGTTTTGGAGTACGTTAAGAAATTTTAAGATTTGAAACATTGATTTATATCAATGGAAAAGTGATTTTGTGGATTATATTTTGAAAAATGATTTCTTTTGTGGATTATATTTTGGAAAAGAATTTCTTCAGTAAAGAAACGTGGAAAAAGATTTTCATGAGTAAGAAAATGTATTAAATGAAGTATAAAGTTATATTATTTTGAGAAAAGTTGAAAAGGAATTTTTGAAGGTTGAGAAATATTTTCTGTAATGAAAGTGTGGTGAAAACTTATTTACGTATCTTAAAAATGTGATTTTTCAGCTACGCGATTTGGAATACGTTAAAATATTTCTACGCGATTTGGAATACGTTAAAATATTTCTACGCGATTTGAATTACGTTTAAATATTTTATGTAATTTGAACTACTGTTGAAAAATCAATATATGATTTAAAAGTGATAGAATATTTTTACGTGATTGTGAAAATGACGAAAAATCGTTATGTGATTTGGAAAGTGTTTTAAATATTTTGAGAATGATAGAAAATGATTTACGTGACTTAAAAGAATGATTTTTAAGTTATGCGATTTTGAAACAGTGAAAAAATACTATGCGATTTGAGAAACATATTTTTTTTACGCGATTGAGAAAAACGTTAAAAAATTAGTACGTGGTTTAAAAGTGCAACAGAAGAGTTGCAACATTTTGAAAACGTAACAGAAATGTTACAAAATTTTGTAAACGTAACAGTAGTATTATGGTATTGTGAAAAAGTAATAAACACGTTTTGGAATTTTAAAAACGTAACAAAAGTGTTATGGTATTTTGAAAATGCAACAGAAGTGTTGTGGAATTGTGAAAATATAACGGGAATGTTGCGCAATTTTGTGAAAACACAACGAAAGTGTTTTATAACTATAAAAATGTGATAATATAATTTTCGTTGTTGAAAGTACAGTATGATTACTGTTGAACCAGTGTCCATACACTGTTTGTGAAAATGACAAGTTTTGCCTGTGATTGGCATTTGGTGCATTTTACATGCATTGGGAAAATATGCATTGAGGCATATGATTACATTGAACAAATGAAATTGAAAAGATTTGGCCCTTGTGGTTGGACTTGCACTGATATATTCATGCATTGTATAAAGTATAGCTAATAAGCTATTTTGGCCCTTGTGGTTGAAGAGGGAATGAGAATTGATAGTGAGATCTATGATGAATCTTGGGGTGCGTCAAGGCGCGGCGGTCGACCAGTGGATATCTGTCTATGGGCTAAGGCTGGACCATATGCCACTTGGCGATGCAGTCCGTTACAACGCATTGATGATACCCGACAAGAACACGGTTCTTTTCTACGACTGGGAGATTGTCTATGGGCTTAGGCTGGGCAATTAACCAGAGCATTCTCCTCGAAATTGTGAAAACCTCCATGGAGTTGTTTTTGAAAAACTGAGTCTAAGTGCGCATGCATGAAACTGAGCATTTAAATCTATGTGATATATTAATTGAGGAATATTGGCTATGACAATTGTTCTGTTAAGAAATACTTGAATGATATTTGAACTGATAAATGATTTGATGATGATAGTTGATTTATGTTGATGGTATGATCTTAATTATGGTATGATGTATTGGTGTGAATGCTGTTGTGTTATCTCTGTGCTGCCACGTTGGTATTGGTGTAGATAATCTCACCTCTTTGCTATGTGGTTTTGTTGTGTTTGTGTTGTAAAAACTATATAGTAGAAGGAACGAGTTGTCTTAGACATAACGGGTGACAAATACCTCTGCGTTTGGAAACAACATTAGAGAATGACCTTTCCAAATTGGATAGCTTACAGTGTTGACAAAGAAGAGATGTCTGAGGACAAAGAACAGATGTAGAACAGATGTCTGATGCATCAAGATGGATACACAATCGAATACGTATGTAGAGTTATTTTTCTCGTTAGTGTTGTACCGTGCTATTAAGTAGGACCCATCATAGGGTTTGCTACTGTTAAAAAAAAGAGAGAGTTTTCTGTTAGTTTTATATTTCTCTTTAAATTGTTAAATATTAATTGGTGTCAATATTGTATACTAAATATATTTTCAGTAATACTTATGAATTTCAGTAAGTTTATGTTTCTGTGAAAAGAAAAAATTTTAAAACCCATCTTTTATAACTCAAACTTTGTGCGAACTTCTTTTCAGATTTTGAGTTGGGAGTCAGAAATGTGATACCCTAGGGAGGGTGTTACATTAGTTGGTATCAGAGCACGGTTTGAGTCTTTTGGGGTTTGTGGTCAGGTCTATTTTGCTTGTGTTGTGTTCTCTGTGTTATTGTTTTCCGAAAGGAAATAATGTTGTATATAATGGATAACAGATCCATTGTATTTCGATCCACAAGCCTCTAGAAGAAAAAAAAAAGGGAAATGGCTTGAGATAGTTGTACTTGTGTGGAAGTGGAACATGTTACTAGTAATGCAGTTGCAGCTACAGGAGCAACGAGAGCAATGTGGAAAGATGACTGCACGAACAGAGGATCGCCGAACAGCAGAAACTAGAAGTTGAAGTTCAGGATCTGATGGAAGAGAATCAGTCTTGGAATATAAGATTTCGTAATTTTGGAACCTGGTATTTTTTTTAGGATATTGAGAAAGTAATTGATTTCGACAGAAAATGTATTTACAACCATTGAGAAACCAGAAGCAGTACGTGATGTGGAGAGGGGCACTTAATGAAGGATTGTACGTTAAAGAAAATAATTTGTGGAAAGTTTGGACACATTTCCAAAGATTGTGTTCCATTGAAAACAGAGTTTTCTATTAGTAAAATCTCATATAGTAGAGAAAGTCGATACGTCGAATGGAACGAGAGTGTTCCGAGCTGAAGATTTAAACAATGGAGATTGTGTCATTGGGGCTAATCCTATAAACTATCCTGTATATTTCTGGGGGTAACCTATTCTTTATGGCATATGATTGAGTAGATCAATTATATGTTAGAGCTATCCGTTAATCTCTGATCTGTTTACTTCTATTTCTATTCTTAGCCTATCGAACTACACATGTTATTCAAATTGTTGTTATGGATTAAATCTTTGTGTTGATTTAATCTGTTTATTTCTTCCATAAATAGACGTGATCTTTGAAAAACGGATTGGTTATTTTTCAACCATATCCTATGAGATTGTCTCAATAAAGTGTTAATAATTCAGAAAAAAAATTCATTCCTAAAAATCAGGCAAAATCAAATTCTTGTTGAATATGTTTGGTAACATATCAGATCATTTCGCTACCTTTTCTTCCTAAACCTCTATAATGTTCTTTCATATATTGCATTTGCAAGAAAGGATATTCCTGTTTATATCCATGTCATAGTATCGGAGTGGCGCAGCGTAAGCGTGGTGGATCATTCAAAGTTTGAAAACAGTTTTTCAGTGGGAAAGTCAAAAAGACAGTAATGGAAATCCTGGAAAATTTTTGGATCATAGGACTTCTCACCTAGCTTATAAAAAAGGATTAAGCGTTCGTATCGACATATGCATATAAGAAAAATTCTTAGGAATTGAAATATGTTTGAAGTACTTCTATAGTATTAATTTTATCTAATCCTAGTGAACCATTAGAGGTGAATAGTGACGTATTACATCGGAGCTTAAGATATGTGCTTATACAGAATAGAAGAGTTGTAGGGTATGATTTTAGGAAATTAAAGTAATTTGAGAAAAACTATTCTAGGCATGAATGAAGGTTGGTAGCCGCTTGTATTGGTATCAGAGATATGGAGATACTTTCTTTCGGAGTAACATTCAATATCTTCAAGTAACTGGGAGTTTGAGATATCTATTTGATCAGGAGAAGTTGAACGTCAGGGAAAAAGATTTTGTTAGTTAGAATAGTATAGAAAGATGTAAAAGAGGAAGCTACATGGGAACTGGAAGGAAAGATGAAAGAGTAATATTCATATTTATTCTGAGGGTGTGAAATCATGTTTGTCAAATTTCAAGGACGAAATTTCTGTAAAGAGGGGGAGTATTGTAACACCCCAAAATTTTCGTATCTCTTAAACAATAATTTTGATGAGTTAATGTAATTTTCTTGTTTAGCAATTTCGTGCCTTTGTAAAATTATTTTGTTTATTCCATTAGCGTATTTGATCGTTTTGAGGGATTTACTCCATGTCAGGAAAATAATAATTTTCGGGCCGGAGAAAATCTTTAAATATTTATTTCTCTTGACTGTTAATTATTTTTAATAATCTGACTTGATTTTCATACGTTTTCTAATATTTGTGATTTTTGTGGATGATAATGAATTTTGTTACTGTATGTGGGCCCATGTGGTCATACGTGAGCCCAGGTGGGTCTCGCAAAGTAAAAATTTTTCTACGCATAGAAAAATTTGTACTGTTTAGACGGAGACAGGGGATCTTACTAAACCTGAATCCAGAAATAGTTTCTAAAATTTTATTGTACTATGTTTTGTACTGTATTTATTTATCAGGGGATAAAAATACAGTAAATATATTCTTTCGTGGGGTTTTAGCAGATAAAAATAGAAATTATACTATTAAGTCAATATTAGTGATTGTGACAATTTTTGATGGACCAATAGGAAACAAGTTCAATATTGAAGACTTTAATATCAACCGTCGATTTAATCAATGGTGTAGGATAAGTTTAATAAAATGGCTATGACCATTTATAACCATTGGATTTGGATTTAATCAATGGTAGAGATTTGATCTCAAAAAGTGACAAAGACCATTTATGACCATTGGATGAAGAATTAATCAAGGGTGGAGATTTGGTCTTGTTAAGTAACAAGGACCATTTATGACCATTGGATGTAAATTTAATCAATGGTGGAGAATTAGTCTTAAAAAGTAGCAAAGACTAATTATGACCCTTGAATTAAAACTAAGAAGGAGTAATCTTGACCCTTCATTTTGGAGATACATCTAATGGTTAGAATTTAAAGGAGAAAGATCTAATGGCCTAGATTAAGTCTTCTAAATCAAAAGTCTACCTAAATCCTAACCATTGAATTAATCAATGGCTAGAAATGCTCTAGATGGTGGCTAATAATGATGACAACTTCATGAATGCATTAGGAAGAGGGGGACAGTTTTGTGAAGCATTTTGGAGCTAAAGGAAAACTTTATATCATTGTTAAGTAGTCTTGGTCAATGTTGCATCATTATTGATCATTATTGATCAATTTGTACTCAAGGAGAATGCATTGGAGGGGGGGCTACGGTTTTGAGGAGCTTTAGGACATAGGAAAGTTTGAAGACCATATCTTGCTTTCCTTTGTCTTCTCCAAAACCAATAACTCATCAAGCTTTTCTCTCCACTTTCTTTTCATGGAGGTTTCGGCCAAGCACTCCAAGAACACCTTCTATCACTCAAAAATTTCATCCAATCTAGTTTCTTGAATCCTTACCTTATTCTAAGAACATCTCTAGTTATGAGTTTTCTCTAAATCATTCATCTTGATCTTCAAATCCAAGCTTCAAGATTTTACCAAAAATAGTAAATTTCATATTTCTTCTTCTAATCTTCTAGTTTTGATTTTCTAACCCATGATTGAACCATGGTTTACCTATTTCTACACTTGTTATTGATTGTAACATTTGTTTGTGATTTTTAGAAATTTTCCCAAGGAGCTTCACGAAATTTATGGAAGGAAAAACTAAGTGTTTTCACTTCATCTTTTGTCTTAACCAAGCCTAAGAAGCTTTTCTCTTACAAAAATAAAAAATTCCATCTTTGTTCTTCAAGAGGAATTTCGGCCAAACCATCCAAAATCACCATCCAATCCTTTTTAATTTCATCCAACCATAGATCTTGAATCTACATGATATTCTAAACAATTTTCATGTTGGACATTTTCTCTAAATCATCTATCTTCAACCTTGTTCTTCAAGCTAAAGATTGAAGCTTTAATGGTGAAGTTTGTTACTCTTCACTTTTCTTTTGATTTTCAAGGTTCTAACCATGATTCTAATCCATGGTTTTCTTATTCAAGTCTTATTAATTTCCATGTATTTTGTTTTGTATTTGAGAAGCCCTTGGTGGTGAAGGACTTGGAAAAAGAAGCAAAACAAGGAGCTTTTGAGGATCTTCAAGAGGTAAGAGGGAGATCCATCTCACCAACCAAGCATGGTGGTGAGAGATGGTCTTATATTTGATGGATAGTGAATCCATGTGAGGATTCATATCCATGGTCATGTAAATTATTTGTGTGTGTTTATGAACTTTGATTCTTTGCCTATGTTTGATATGCTTTGCATGATTTTATGGCTTATATGGTATGCTTATAATATGCTTAATGATAATATGGTATGCTTATAATATGTATGATGAGAATATATTGAAATTATGTATATATATGCCATGATGTGATGATGGAAAGAAAATCAATTTTTGGCTTCAATGGCCAAATGAAAGGAAATACGGATTTGATACCCATGAAGAGGGTTTATGTTGAAAATTTTTAAGACAAGGGAATTAATTTTTGGGTCCCTAGAACATTGAGAATTTCGGCCAAGACACCTCAACATAGGTGTTTATAACTTAATATTTTCAGAGGAAGAATAAAATTGGATTGATTTGAAAAACATGGAAAATGAACAAAGGATATGTTTTTCAAGAGAACAAGAACATGGTTTTGAAGGATTTTTATTGATTTATTTTGTAAAAAGATCCTAAGTGTTTTTCTAAACATGAGTTTTGAATGAAACGGGCAAACGTTGATTTTAAGGATTTGCAAAGAAAGTGAAAAAGGATTTGTAAAGAAAGTAAAAATGAATTTGAAGAAAAGAGTTTGGTTTTTATGACCATCGGTATTTCGATTTTGAAAACAAAGATTTTAATGGTTTTGTTTGTGTGAAAACAGAAATTATTAATAATTGAGTTAGAAGGAAAAATGTTTGATGGCTTCAATGGCCAAATATACTACGGTTTTGAAAAACAGGTTATGCCTAAATTTTTATGGAACAAAATGATATTTTATAAAACGAAGTGTTTTTGTTACTCGAAAGATTTGACAGTTTTCAATGAACACGTTCATGGTTTTTGTAAAGGATTTTTAATGGTTTTGTTTGTTTAAAACCATATTGACTTAGAAGGAAAAATGTTTTGATGATTTCAATAGTCATGTCCACGTTTTTGAGGACTTGTATTTCCTTGGTTTTTTATGAAAACAAAGTGGAAATATAATTGATTTGGTATAAAGAATTTGGAAAGGGAATTAGAGCATTTTATCACTTGAGAGAGAGTAGAAATTTTCGTAACGGAAAACAAAGAGAGGTTGAACATGTTTGAACTCCAATTTATTTTGAAGAATTGATTTTAGAATTGATTTGAGAAAAATGGAGAATATAATGGTGATTTGAAAATTTACTAATGTATAACTCATTTCTGGGTTTTGGAGTACGTTAAGAAATTTTAAGATTTGAAACATTGATTTATATCAATGGAAAAGTGATTTTGTGGATTATATTTTGAAAAATGATTTCTTTTGTGGATTATATTTTGGAAAAGAATTTCTTGAGTAAAGAAATGTGGAAAATGATTTTCTTGAGTAAAAAAATGTATTAAATGAAGTATAAAGTTATATTATTTTGAGAAAGGTTGAAAAGGAATTTTTGAAGGTTGAGAAATATTTTCTGTAATGAAAGTGTGGTGAAAAATTATTTACGTATCTTAAAATCGTGATTTTTAAGCTACGCGATTTGGAATACGTTAAAATATTTCAACGCGATTTGAATTACGTTTAAATATTTTATGTAATTTGAACTACTGTTAAAAAATAATATGTGATTTAAAAGTAATAGAATATTTTTACGTGATTGTGAAAATGACGGAAAATCGTTATGTGATTTGGAAAGTGTTTTAAATATTTTGAGAATGATGGAAAATGATTTACGCGACTTAAAAGAATGATTTTTAAGTTATGCGATTTTGAAACAGTGGAAAAATACTATGCGATTTGAGAAACGTATTTTTTTACGCGGTTGAGAAATATGTTGAAAAATTAGTATGTGGTTTAAAAGTTCAACAGAAGAGTTGCAACATTTTAAAAACGTAACAGAAATGTTACAAAATTTTGTAAACGTAACAGTAGTGTTATGGTACTATGAAAAAGTAATAAACACATTTTGGAATTTTAAAAACGTAATAAAAGTGTTATGGTATTTTGAAAATGCAACAGAAGTGTTGTGGAATTGTGAAAATTTAACGAGAATGTTGCGTAATCTTGTGAAAACACAACGAAAGTGTTTTATAACTATGAAAATGTGATAACATGATTTTCGTTGTTGAAAGTACTGTATGATTACTATTGAACCAGTGTCCATACACTGTTTGTGAATATGACAAGTTTTGCCTGTGATTGGCATTTGGTGCATTTTACATGCATTGAGAAAATATGCATTGAGGCATATGATTACATTGAACAAATGAAATTGAAAAGATTTGGCCCTTGTGGTTGGACTTGCAGACCGATATATTCGTGCATTGTATAAAGTATAGCTAATAAGCTATTTTGGCCTTTGTGGTTGAAGAGGGAATGTGAATTGATAGTGAGATCTATGATGGATCTTAGGGTGCATCAAGGCGCGGCGGTCGACCAGTGGATATCTGTCTGTGGGCTAAAAGCTGGACCATATGCCACTTGGCGATGCGATCCGTTGCAACGCATTGACGATACCCAACAAGAACACGATTCTTTTCTACGACCGGGAGATTGTCGTGGGCTTAAATTTGGGCAATTAACCAAAGCATTCTCCTCGAAATTGTGAAAACCTCCATGGAGTTGTTTTTGAAAAACTGAGTCTGTATGTGCGCATGCATGAAAGTGAGCATTTAAATCTATGTGATATATTAATTGAGGAAAATTGGCTATGGCAATTCTTCTGTTGAGAAATACTTGAATAATATTTGAACTGATAAATGATTTGATGATGATAGTTGATTTATGTTGATGGTATGATCTTAATTATGGTATGATGTATCGATGTGATATGCTGTTGTGTTATCTCTGTGCTGCCATGTTGGTATTGGTGTAAATGAGCTCACCTCTTTACTATGTGGTTTTGCTGTGTTTGTATTGTAAAAACTATATAGTAGAAGGAACGAGTTGTCTTAGACATAACGGGTGACAAATACCTTTGCGTTTGGAAACAACATCGAGAGAATGACCTTTCCAGATTGGATAGCTTACAGTGTTGACAAAGAAGAGATGTCGAGGACAAAGAACGGATGTAGAAGCACGGATGTCGATGCATCAAGATGGATACTGTGAGAATACATATGTAGAGTTATTTTTCTCGTTAGTGTTGTATCGTGCTATTAAGTAGGACCCGTCATATGGTTTGCTACTGTTAAAAAAAAAAAAGAGAGTTTTTTGTTAGTTTTATATTTCTCTTTAAATTGTTAAATATTAATTGGTGTCAATATTGTATACTAAATATATTTTCAGTAATACTTATGAATTTCAGTAAGTTTATGTTTCTGTGAAAAGAAAAAATTTTAAAACCCATCTTTTATAACTCAAACTTTGTGCGAACTTCTTTTCAGATTTTGAGTTGGGAGTCAGACATGTGATACCCTAGGGAGGGTGTTACATTAGTTGGCATCAAAGCACGGTTTGAGTCTTTTGGGGTTTGTGGTTAGGTCTATTTTTCTTATGTTGTGTTCTCAGTATTATTGTTTTCTCAAAGGAAACAATGTTGTTTATAATGGATATCAGATCCATTGTATTTCGATCCGCATGCCTCGAGAAGAAAAAAAAAAGGGGAAATGGCTCGGGATAGTTGTACTTGTGTGGAAGTGGAACATGTTACTAGTAATGCAGTTGCAGCTACGGGAGCAACGAGAGCAATGTGGAAAGACGACTGCACGAATAGAGGATCGCTGAACAGCAGAAACTGGAAGTTGAAGTTCAGGATCTGATGGAAGAGTATCAGTCTTGGAATATAAGATTTCGTAATTTTGGAACCTGGTATTTTTTTTAGGATATTGAGAAAGTAATTGATTTCGACGGAAAATGTATTTATGACCATTGAGAAACCAAAAGCAGTACGTGATGTGGAGAGGGGCACTTAACGAAGGATTGTACATTAAAGAAAATAATTTACGGAAAGTTTGGACACATTTCTGGAGATTGTGTTCCATTAAAAACAGAGTTTTCTGTTAGTAAAATCTCAAATAGTAGAGAAAGTCGATACGTCGAATGGAACGAGAGTGTTCCGAGCTGAAGATTTAAACAATGGAGATTGTGTTATTGGGGCTAATCCTATAAACTATCTTGTATATTCTGGGGGTAACCTATTCTTTATGGCATATGATTGAGTAGATCAATTATATGTTAGAGCTATCTGTTAATCTCTGATTTGTTTACTTCTATTTCTATTCTTAGCCTATCGAACTACACATGTTATTCAAATTGTTGTTATGGATTAAATCTTTGTGTTGATTTAATCTGTTTATTTCTTCCATAAATAGACATGATCTTTGAAAAACGGATTGGTTATTTTTCAACCATATCCTATGAGATTGTCTCAATAAGGTGTTAATAATTCAGAAAAAAATTCATTCCTGAAAATCAGGCAAAATCAAATTCTTGTTGAATATGTTTGGTAACATATCAGATCATTTCGCTACCTTTTCTTCCTAAACCTCTATAATGTTCTTTCATATATTGCATTTGCAAGAAAGGATATTCCTGTTTATATCCATGTCATAGTATCGGAGTGGCGCAGCGTAAGCGTGGTGGATCATTCAAAGTTTGAAAACAGTTTTTCAGTGGGAAAGTCAAAAAGACAGTAATGGAAATCCTGGAAAATTTTTGGATCATAGGACTTCTCACCTAGCTTATAAAAAAGGATTAAGCGTTCGTATCGACATATGCATATAAGAAAAATTCTTAGGAATTGAAATATGTTTGAAGTACTTCTATAGTATTAATTTTATCTAATCCTAGTGAACCATTAGAGGTGAATAGTGACGTATTACATCGGAGCTTAAGATATGTGCTTATACAGAATAGAAGAGTTGTAGGGTATGATTTTAGGAAATTAAAGTAATTTGAGAAAAACTATTCTAGGCATGAATGAAGGTTGGTAGCCGCTGTATTGGTATCAGAGATATGGAGATACTTTCTTTCTGGAGTAACATTCAATATCTTCAGTAACTAGGAGTTTGAGATATCTATTTGATCAGGAGAAGTTGAACGTCAGGGAAAAAGATTTTGTTAGTTAGAATAGTATAGAAAGATGTAAAAGAGGAAGCTACATGGGAACTGGAAGGAAAGATGAAAGAGTAATATTCATATTTATTCTGAGGGTGTGAAATCATGTTTGTCAAATTTCAAGGACGAAATTTCTGTAAAGAGGGGGAGTATTGTAACACCCCAAAATTTTCGTATCTCTTAAACAATAATTTTGACGATTAATGTAATTTTCTTGTTTAGCAATTTCGTACCTTTGTAAAATTATTTTGTTTATTCCATTAGCGTATTTGATCGTTTTGAGGGATTTACTCCATGTCAGGAAAATAATAATTTTCGGGCCGGAGAAAATCTTTAAATATTTATTTCTCTTGACTGTTAATTATTTTTAATAATCTGACTTGATTTTCATACGTTTTCTAATATTTGTGATTTTTGTGGATGATAATGAATTTTGTTACTGTATGTGGGCCCATGTGGTCATACGTGAGCCCAGGTGGGTCTCGCAAAGTAAAAATTTTTCTACGCATAGAAAAATTTGTACTGTTTAGACGGAGACAGGGGATCTTACTAAACCTGAATCCAGAAATAGTTTCTAAAATTTTATTGTACTATGTTTTGTACTGTATTTATTTATCAGGGGATAAAAATACAGTAAATATATTCTTTCGTGGGGTTTTAGCAGATAAAAATAGAAATTATACTATTAAGTCAATATTAGTGATTGTGACAATTTTTGATGGACCAATAGGAAACAAGTTCAATATTGAAGACTTTAATATCAACCGTCGATTTAATCAATGGTGTAGGATAAGTTTAATAAAATGGCTATGACCATTTATAACCATTGGATTTGGATTTAATCAATGGTAGAGATTTGATCTCAAAAAGTGACAAAGACCATTTATGACCATTGGATGAAGAATTAATCAAGGGTGGAGATTTGGTCTTGTTAAGTAACAAGGACCATTTATGACCATTGGATGTAAATTTAATCAATGGTGGAGAATTAGTCTTAAAAAGTAGCAAAGACTAATTATGACCCTTGAATTAAAACTAAGAAGGAGTAATCTTGACCCTTCATTTTGGAGATACATCTAATGGTTAGAATTTAAAGGAGAAAGATCTAATGGCCTAGATTAAGTCTTCTAAATCAAAAGTCTACCTAAATCCTAACCATTGAATTAATCAATGGCTAGAAATGCTCTAGATGGTGGCTAATAATGATGACAACTTCATGAATGCATTAGGAAGAGGGGGGACAGTTTTGTGAAGCATTTTGGAGCTAAAGGAAAACTTTATATCATTGTTAAGTAGTCTTGGTCAATGTTGCATCATTATTGATCATTATTGATCAATTTGTACTCAAGGAGAATGCATTGGAGGGGGGGCTACGATTTTGAGGAGCTTTAGGACATAGGAAAGTTTGAAGACCATATCTTGCTTTCCTTTGTCTTCTCCAAAACCAATAACTCATCAAGCTTTTCTCTCCACTTTCTTTTCATGGAGGTTTCGGCCAAGCACTCCAAGAACACCTTCTATCACTCAAAAATTTCATCCAATCTAGTTTCTTGAATCCTTACCTTATTCTAAGAACATCTCTAGTTATGAGTTTTCTCAAATCATTCATCTTGATCTTCAAATCCAAGCTTCAAGATTTTACCAAAAATAGTAAATTTCATATTTCTTCTTCTAATCTTCTAGTTTTGATTTTCTAACCCATGATTGAACCATGGTTTACCTATTTCTACACTTGTTATTGATTGTAACATTTGTTTGTGATTTTTAGAAATTTTCCCAAGGAGCTTCACGAAATTTATGGAAGGAAAAACTAAGTGTTTTCACTTCATCTTTTGTCTTAACCAAGCCTAAGAAGCTTTTCTCTTACAAAAATAAAAAATTCCATCTTTGTTCTTCAAGAGGAATTTCGGCCAAACCATCCAAAATCACCATCCAATCCTTTTTAATTTCATCCAACCATAGATCTTGAATCTACATGATATTCTAAACAATTTTCATGTTGGACATTTTCTCTAAATCATCTATCTTCAACCTTGTTCTTCAAGCTAAAGATTGAAGCTTTAATGGTGAAGTTTGTTACTCTTCACTTTTCTTTTGATTTTCAAGGTTCTAACCATGATTCTAATCCATGGTTTTCTTATTCAAGTCTTATTAATTTCCATGTATTTTGTTTTGTATTTGAGAAGCCCTTGGTGGTGAAGGACTTGGAAAAAGAAGCAAAACAAGGAGCTTTGAGGATCTTCAAGAGGTAAGAGGGAGATCCATCTCACCAACCAAGCATGGTGGTGAGAGATGGTCTTATATTTGATGGATAGTGAATCCATGTGAGGATTCATATCCATGGTCATGTAAATTATTTGTGTGTGTTTATGAACTTTGATTCTTTGCCTATGTTTGATATGCTTTGCATGATTTTATGGCTTATATGGTATGCTTATAATATGCTTAATGATAATATGGTATGCTTATAATATGTATGATGAGAATATATTGAAATTATGTATATATATGCCATGATGTGATGATGGAAAGAAAATCAATTTTTGGCTTCAATGGCCAAATGAAAGGAAATACGGATTTGATACCCATGAAGAGGGTTTATGTTGAAAATTTTTAAGACAAGGGAATTAATTTTTGGGTCCCTAGAACATTGAGAATTTCGGCCAAGACACCTCAACATAGGTGTTTATAACTTAATATTTTCAGAGGAAGAATAAAATTGGATTGATTTGAAAAACATGGAAAATGAACAAAGGATATGTTTTTCAAGAGAACAAGAACATGGTTTTGAAGGATTTTTATTGATTTATTTTGTGTAAAAAGATCCTAAGTGTTTTTCTAAACATGAGTTTTGAATGAAACGGGCAAACGTTGATTTTAAGGATTTGCAAAGAAAGTGAAAAAGGATTTGTAAAGAAAGTAAAAATGAATTTGAAGAAAAGAGTTTGGTTTTTATGACCATCGGTATTTCGATTTTGAAAACAAAGATTTTAATGGTTTTGTTTGTGTGAAAACAGAAATTATTAATAATTGAGTTAGAAGGAAAAATGTTTGATGGCTTCAATGGCCAAATATACTACGGTTTTGAAAAACAGGTTATGCCTAAATTTTTATGGAACAAAATGATATTTTATAAAACGAAGTGTTTTGTTACTCGAAAGATTTGACAGTTTTCAATGAACACGTTCATGGTTTTTGTAAAGGATTTTTAATGGTTTTGTTTGTTTAAAACCATATTGACTTAGAAGGAAAAATGTTTTGATGATTTCAATAGTCATGTCCACGTTTTTGAGGACTTGTATTTCCTTGGTTTTTTATGAAAACAAAGTGGAAATATAATTGATTTGGTATAAAGAATTTGGAAAGGGAATTAGAGCATTTTATCACTTGAGAGAGAGTAGAAATTTTCGTAACGGAAAACAAAGAGAGGTTGAACATGTTTGAACTCCAATTTATTTTGAAGAATTGATTTTAGAATTGATTTGAGAAAAATGGAGAATATAATGGTGATTTGAAAATTTACTAATGTATAACTCATTTCGAGTTTTGGAATACGTTAAGAAATTTTAAGATTTGAAACATTGATTTATATCAATGGAAAAGTGATTTTGTGGATTATATTTTGGAAAATGATTTCTTTTGTGGATTATATTTTGGAAAAGGATTTCTTGAGTAAAGAAATGTGGAAAATGATTTTCTTGAGTAAAAAAATGTATTAAATGAAGTATAAAGTTATATTATTTTGAGAAAGGTTGAAAAGGAATTTTTGAAGGTTGAGAAATATTTTCTGTAATGAAAGTGTGGTGAAAAATTATTTACGTATCTTAAAATCGTGATTTTTAAGCTACGCGATTTGGAATACGTTAAAATATTTCAACGCGATTTGAATTACGTTTAAATATTTTATGTAATTTGAACTACTTTGTTAAAAAATAATATGTGATTTAAAAGTAATAGAATATTTTTACGTGATTGTGAAAATGACGGAAAATCGTTATGTGATTTGGAAAGTGTTTTAAATATTTTGAGAATGATGGAAAATGATTTACTGTGACTTAAAAGAATGATTTTTAAGTTATGCGATTTTGAAACAGATGGAAAAATATACTATGCGATTTGAGAAACGTATTTTTTTACGCGGTTGAGAAATATGTTGAAAAATTAGTATGTGGTTTAAAAGTTCAACAGAAGAGTTGCAACATTTTAAAAACGTAACAGAAATGTTACAAAATTTTGTAAACGTAACAGTAGTGTTATGGTACTATGAAAAAGTAATAAACACATTTTGGAATTTTAAAAACGTAATAAAAGTGTTATGGTATTTTGAAAATGCAACAGAAGTGTTGTGGAATTGTGAAAATTTAACGAGAATGTTGCGTAATCTTGTGAAAACACAACGAAAGTGTTTTATAACTATGAAAATGTGATAACATGATTTTCGTTGTTGAAAGTACTGTATGATTACTATTGAACCAGTGTCCATACACTGTTTGTGAATATGACAAGTTTTGCCTGTGATTGGCATTTGGTGCATTTTACATGCATTGAGAAAATATGCATTGAGGCATATGATTACATTGAACAAATGAAATTGAAAAGATTTGGCCCTTGTGGTTGGACTTGCACTGATATATTCGTGCATTGTATAAAGTATAGCTAATAAGCTATTTTGGCCTTTGTGGTTGAAGAGGGAATGTGAATTGATAGTGAGATCTATGATGGATCTTAGGGTGCATCAAGGCGCGGCGGTCGACCAGTGGATATCTGTCTGTGGGCTAAAGCTGGACCATATGCCACTTGGCGATGCAGTCCGTTGCAACGCATTGACGATACCCAACAAGAACACGATTCTTTTCTACGACTGGGAGATTGTCTGTGGGCTTAGGCTGGGCAATTAACCAAAGCATTCTCCTCGAAATTGTGAAAACCTCCATGGAGTTGTTTTTGAAAAACTGAGTCTATGTGCGCATGCATGAAACTGAGCATTTAAATCTATGTGATATATTAATTGAGGAAAATTGGCTATGGCAATTCTTCTGTTGAGAAATACTTGAATAATATTTGAACTGATAAATGATTTGATGATGATAGTTGATTTATGTTGATGGTATGATCTTAATTATGGTATGATGTATCGATGTGATATGCTGTTGTGTTATCTCTGTGCTGCCATGTTGGTATTGGTGTAAATGAGCTCACCTCTTTACTATGTGGTTTTGCTGTGTTTGTATTGTAAAAACTATATAGTAGAAGGAACGAGTTGTCTTAGACATAACGGGTGACAAATACCTTTGCGTTTGGAAACAACATCAGAGAATGACCTTTCCAGATTGGATAGCTTACAGTGTTGACAAAGAAGAGATGTCTGAGGACAAAGAACAGATGTAGAACAGATGTCTGATGCATCAAGATGGATACACAACAGAATACATATGTAGAGTTATTTTTCTCGTTAGTGTTGTATCGTGCTATTAAGTAGGACTCGTCATAGGGTTTGCTACTGTTAAAAAAAAGAGAGAGTTTTCTGTTAGTTTTATATTTGTCTTTAAATTGTTAAATATTAATTGGTGTCAATATTGTATACTAAATATATTTTCAATAATACTTATGAATTTCAGTAAGTTTATGTTTTTGTGAAAAGAAAAAATTTTAAAACTCATCTTTTATAACTCAAACTTTGTGCGAACTTCTTTTCAGATTTTGAGTTGGGAGTCAGACATGTGATACCCTAGGGAGGGTGTTACATTAGTTGGCATCAAAGCACGGTTTGAGTCTTTTGGGGTTTGTGGTTAGGTCTATTTTTCTTATGTTGTGTTCTCAGTATTATTGTTTTCTCAAAGGAAACAATGTTGTTTATAATGGATATCAGATCCATTGTATTTCGATCCGCATGCCTCGAGAAAAAAAAAAAAGGGAAATGGCTCGGGATAGTTGTACTTGTGTGGAAGTGGAACATGTTACTAGTAATGCGAGTTGCGGCTACGGGAGCAACGAGAGCAATGTGGAAAGACGATACGCACGAATAGAGGATCGCTGAGCAATGTACAGTAAACTGGAAGTTGAAGTTCAGGATCTGATGGAAGAGTATCAGTCTTAGAATATAAGATTTCGTAATTTTGGAACCTGGTATTTTTTTTAGGATATTGAGAAAGTAATTGATTTCGACGGAAAATGTATTTATGACCATTGAGAAACCAAAAGCAGTACGTGATGTGGAGAGGGGCACTTAACGAAGGATTGTACATTAAAGAAAATAATTTACGGAAAGTTTGGACACATTTCTGGAGATTGTGTTCCATTAAAAACAGAGTTTTCTGTTAGTAAAATCTCAAATAGTAGAGAAAGTCGATACGTCGAATGGAACGAGAGTGTTCCGAGCTGAAGATTTAAACAATGGAGATTGTGTTATTGGGGCTAATCCTATAAACTATCTTGTATATTTCGGGGGTAACCTATTCTTTATGGCATATGATTGAGTAGATCAATTATATGTTAGAGCTATCTGTTAATCTCTGATTTGTTTACTTCTATTTCTATTCTTAGCCTATCGAACTACACATGTTATTCAAATTGTTGTTATGGATTAAATCTTTGTGTTGATTTAATCTGTTTATTTCTTCCATAAATAGACATGATCTTTGAAAAACGGATTGGTTATTTTTCAACCATATCCTATGAGATTGTCTCAATAAGGTGTTAATAATTCAGAAAAAATTCATTCCTGAAAATCAGGCAAAATCAAATTCTTGTTGAATATGTTTGGTAACATATCAGATCATTTCGCTACCTTTTCTTCCTAAACCTCTATAATGTTCTTTCATATATTGCATTTGCAAGAAAGGATATTCCTGTTTATATCCATGTCATAGTATCGGAGTGGCGCAGCGTAAGCGTGGTGGATCATTCAAAGTTTGAAAACAGTTTTTCAGTGGGAAAGTCAAAAAGACAGTAATGGAAATCCTGGAAAATTTTTGGATCATAGGACTTCTCACCTAGCTTATAAAAAAGGATTAAGCGTTCGTATCGACATATGCATATAAGAAAAATTCTTAGGAATTGAAATATGTTTGAAGTACTTCTATAGTATTAATTTTATCTAATCCTAGTGAACCATTAGAGGTGAATAGTGACGTATTACATCGGAGCTTAAGATATGTGCTTATACAGAATAGAAGAGTTGTAGGGTATGATTTTAGGAAATTAAAGTAATTTGAGAAAAACTATTCTAGGCATGAATGAAGGTTGGTAGCCGCTGTATTGGTATCAGAGATATGGAGATACTTTCTTTCTGGAGTAACATTCAATATCTTCAGTAACTAGGAGTTTGAGATATCTATTTGATCAGGAGAAGTTGAACGTCAGGGAAAAAGATTTTGTTAGTTAGAATAGTATAGAAAGATGTAAAAGAGGAAGCTACATGGGAACTGGAAGGAAAGATGAAAGAGTAATATTCATATTTATTCTGAGGGTGTGAAATCATGTTTGTCAAATTTCAAGGATGAAATTTCTGTAAAGAGGGGGAGTATTGTAACACCCCAAAATTTTCGTATCTCTTAAACAATAATTTTGACAGTTAACAGAATTTTACTGTTTAGCAATTTCTGTGCACTGTAAAATTATTTTGTTTATTCCATTAGCGTATTTGATCGTTTTGAGGGATTTACTCCATGTCAGGAAAATAATAATTTTCGGGCCGGAGAAAATCTTTAAATATTTATTTCTCTTGACTGTTAATTATTTTTAATAATCTGACTTGATTTTCATACGTTTTCTAATATTTGTGATTTTTGTGGATGATAATGAATTTTGTTACTGTATGTGGGCCCATGTGGTCATACGTGAGCCCAGGTGGGTCCCGCAAAGTAAAAAATTTTCTACGCATAGAAAAATTTGTACTGTTTAGACAGAGACAGGGGATCTTACTAAACCTGAATCCAGAAATAGTTTCTAAAATTTTATTGTACTATGTTTTGTACTGTATTTATTTATCAGGGGATAAAAATACAGTAAATATATTCTTTCGTGGGGTTTTAGCAGATAAAAATAGAAATTATACTATTAAGTCAATATTAGTGATTGTGACAATTTTTGATGGACCAATAGGAAATAAGTTCAATATTGAAGACTTTAATATCAACCGTCGATTTAATCAATGGTATAGGATAAGTTTAATAAAATGGCTATGACCATTTATAACCATTGGATTTGGATTTAATCAATGGTAGAGATTTGATCTCAAAAAGTGACAAAGACCATTTATGACCATTGGATGAAGAATTAATCAAGGGTGGAGATTTGGTCTTGTTAAGTAACAAGGACCATTTATGACCATTGGATGTAAATTTAATCAATGGTGGAGAATTAGTCTTAAAAAGTAGCAAAGACTAATTATGACCCTTGAATTAAAACTAAGAAGGAGTAATCTTTACCCTTCATTTTGGAGACACATCTAATGGTTAGAATTTAAAGGAGAAAGATCTAATGGCCTAGATTAAGTCTTCTAAATCAAAAGTCTACCTAAATCCTAACCATTGAATTAATCAATGGCTAGAAATGCTCTAGATGGTGGCTAATAATGATGACAACTTCATGAATGCATTAGGAAGAGGGGGGACAGTTTTGGGAAGCATTTTGGAGCTAAAGGAAAACTTTATATCATTGTTAAGTAGTCTTGGTCAATGTTGCATCATTATTGATCATTATTGATCAATTTGTACTTAAGGAGAATGCATTGGAGGGGGGGCGACGGTTTTGAGGAGCTTTAGGACATAGGAAAGTTTGAAGACCATATCTTGCTTTCCTTTGTCTTCTCCAAAACCAATAACTCATCAAGCTTTTCTCTCCACTTTCTTTTCATGGAGGTTTCGGCCAAGCACTCCAAGAACACCTTCTATCACTCAAAAATTTCATCCAATCTAGTTTCTTGAATCCTTACCTTATTCTAAGAACATCTCTAGTTATGAGTTTTCTCTAAATCATTCATCTTGATCTTCAAATCCAAGCTTCAAGATTTTACCAAAAATGGTAAATTTCATATTTCTTCTTCTAATCTTCTAGTTTTGATTTTCTAACCCATGATTGAACCATGGTTTACCTATTTCTACACTTGTTATTGATTGTAACATTTGTTTGTGATTTTTAGAAATTTTCCCAAGGAGCTTCACGAAATTTATGGAAGGAAAAACTAAGTGTTTTCACTTCATCTTTTGTCTTAACCAAGCCTAAGAAGCTTTTCTCTTACAAAAATAAAAAATTCCATCTTTGTTCTTCAAGAGGAATTTCGGCCAAACCATCCAAAATCACCATCCAATCCTTTTTAATTTCATCCAACCATAGATCTTGAATCTACATGATATTCTAAACAATTTTCATGTTGGACATTTTCTCTAAATCATCTATCTTCAACCTTGTTCTTCAAGCTAAAGATTGAAGCTTTAATGGTGAAGTTTGTTACTCTTCACTTTTCTTTTGATTTTCAAGGTTCTAACCATGATTCTAATCCATGGTTTTCTTATTCAAGTCTTATTAATTTCCATGTATTTTGTTTTGTATTTGAGAAGCCCTTGGTGGTGAAGGACTTGGAAAAAGAAGCAAAACAAGGAGCTTTTGAGGATCTTCAAGAGGTAAAAGGGAGATCCATCTCACCAACCAAGCATGGTGGTGAGAGATGGTCTTATATTTGATGGATAGTGAATCCATGTGAGGATTCATATCCATGGTCATGTAAATTATTTATGTGTGTTTATGAACTTTGATTCTTTGCCTATGCTTGATATGCTTTGCATGATTTTATGGCTTATATGGTATGCTTATAATATGCATGATGATAATATGGTATGCTTATAATATGCATGATGAGAATATGTTGAAATTATGTATATGTATGCCATGATGTGATGATGGAAAGAAAATCAATTTTTGGCTTCAATGGCCAAAGGAAAGGAAATACGGTTTTGATACCCATGAAGAGGGTTTATGTTGAAAATTTTTAAGACAAGGGAATTAATTTTTGGGTCCCTAGAACATTGAGAATTTCGGCCAAGACACCTCAACATAGGTGTTTATAACTTAATATTTTCATGGAAGAATAAAATTGGATTGATTTGAAAAGCATGGAAAATGAACAAAGGATATGTTTTTCAAGAGAACAAGAACATGGTTTTGAAGGATTTTTATTGATTTATTTTGTGTAAAAAGATCCTAAGTGTTTTTCTAAACATGAGTTTTGAATGAAACGGGCAAACGTTGATTTTAAGGATTTGCAAAGAAAGTGAAAAAGGATTTGTAAAGAAAGTAAAAATGAATTTGAAGAAGTGAGTTTGGTTTTTATGACCATCAGTATTTCGGTTTTGAAAACAAAGATTTTAATAGTTTTGTTTGTGTGAAAACAGAAATGATAAATAACTGAGTTAGAAGGAAAAATGTTTGATGGCTTCAATGGCCAAATATACTATGGTTTTGAAAAACAGGTTATGCCTAAATTTTTATGGAACAAAATGATATTTTATAAAATGAAGAGTTTTGTTACTCGAAAGATTTGACAGTTTTCAATGAACACGTTCACGGTTTTTGTGAAGGATTTTTAATGGTTTTGTTTGTGTAAAACCATATTGACTTAGAAGGAAAAATGTTTTGATGATTTCAATAGTCATGTCCACGTTTTTGAGGACTTGTATTTCCTTGATTTTTTATGAAAACAAAGTGGAAATATAATTGATTTGGTATAAAGAATTTGGAAAAGGGAATTAGAGCATTTTATCACTTGAGAGAGAGTAGAAATTTTCGTAACGGAAAACAAAGAGAGGTTGAACATGTTTGAACTCCAATTTATTTTGAAGAATTGATTTTAGAATTGATTTGAGAAAAATGGAGAATATAATGGTGATTTAAAAATTTACTAATGTATAACTCATTTCTGGGTTTTGGAGTACGTTAAAAAATTTTAAGATTTGAAACATTGATTTATATCGATGGAAAAGTGATTTTGTGGATTATATTTTGGAAAATGATTTCTTTTGTGGATTATATTTTGGAAAAGAATTTCTTGAGTAAAGAAACATGGAAAAAGATTTTCTTGAGTAAAAAAATGTATTAAATGAAGTATAAAGTTATATTATTTTGAGAAAGGTTGAAAAGGAATTTTTGAAGGTTGAGAAATATTTTCTGTAATGAAAGTGTGGTGAAAAATTATTTACGTATCTTAAAAACGTGATTTTTCAGCTACGCAATTTGGAATACGTTAAAATATTTCTACGCGATTTGAATTACGTTTAAAATTTTATGTAATTTGAACTACTGTTGAAAAATCAATATGTGATTTAAAAGTGATAAAATATTTTTACGTGATTGTGAAAATGACAGAAAATCGTTATGTGATTTGGAAAGTGTTTTAAATATTTTGAGAATGATGGAAAATGATTTACGCGACTTAAAAGAATAATTTTCAAGTTACGCGATTTTGAAACAGTGGAAAAATACTATGCGATTTGAGAAACGTATTTTTTTTTACGCGATTGAGAAAAACGTTGAAAAATTAGTACGTGGTTTAAAAGTGCAACGAAGAGTTGCAACATTTTGAAAATATAAAAGAAATGTTACAAAATTTTGTAAACATAACAGTAGTGTTATGGTATTGTGAAAAAGTAATAAACACGTTTTGGAATTTTAAAAACGTAACAAAAGTGTTACGGTATTTTGAAAATGCAACAGAAGTATTGTGGAATTGTAAAAATGTAACGGGAATGTTTCGCAATTTTGTGAAAACACGACGAAAGTGTTTTATAATTATGAAAATGTGATAACATGATTTTCGTTGTTGAAAGTACAGTATGATTACTGTTGAACTAGTGTCCATACACTGTTTGTGAAAATGACAAGTTTTACTTGTGATTGGCATTTGGTGCATTTTACATGCATTGGAAAAATATGCATTGAGGCATATGATTACATTGAACAAATGAAATTGAAAAGATTTGGCCTTTGTAGTTGGACTTGTACTGATATATTCGTGCATTGTATAAAGTATAGCTAATAAGCTATTTTGGCCCTTGTGGTTGAAGAGGGAATGAGAATTGATAGTGAGATCTATGATGGATCTTGGGGTGCGTCAAGGTGCGGCGGTCGACCAGTGGATATCTGTCTATGGGCTAACGCTGGACCATATGCCACTTGGCGATGCAGTCCGTTGCAACGCATTGACGATACCCAACAAGAACACTATTCTTTTCTACGATTGGGAGATTGTCTGTGGGCTTAGGTTGTGCAATTAACCAGAGCATTCTCCTCGAAATTGTTAAAACCTCCATGGAGTTGTTTTTGAAAAACTGAGTCTATATGCGCATGCATGAAACTAAGCATTTAAATCTATGTGATATATTAATTAAGGAATATTGGTGGTATGATATGGAATACGATTTATAATTATATCAAAAACAGTTGCCAAGTTCCACCAAAAATATAAAAACCTTGCAACTAGTTGTAGTAAGCAAGGGTCGATCCACAGAGAACTAATTCAATTGACACTATCAATCCAATTCCTAAATTAAGTTCTGATGAAAAACAAACAGCAAAATTAAAAAGGGGGTTTTTTGTTAATTTAGACTAACAGAGAAGATTAAACTTAAACCAAAACAGTAAACACAAATTGAATTATCCAGTTAAAGAAATTGGTTAAGAGATGGAATCCACTACTAGATTTATATGATCATGCTAACTTACATACTCTTTATACCAACATGGTCAATTATGTTCTTATGTGATTGTGAGATAAATCCCTTGTTTTCCTTATGTTTTGCTTAATTCAGTAACCACTCAAATCAAATCCTAACCACTAGTTATTTGTAAAGCAACCGCTCTTACACCTATGTAATAATTGCATTAAGAATTAGAAAACCAATCACACTAAGATCTAATCATACACCGGGATTAAATTACTTAGATCATATGTTTCACTAGTTTTATCACCGCAACTGCGCATAACAATCCCAGTTTTACCACTCTCGAAGTTTGGCAAAGAATATAAAAACCTTTATATTAATTTAAGAACAGAAACATATGAATAAAAACATAATTGTATTGATATAAAGAAATATGCAAGATTCACATAATCAAAACTAGAGTTTCATCTTCCCTTAACCAATCAAGAAGTTTAGCCACACATGGCAAATTCAAAAACAGAAGAAGGATTAAAGAAAGACATTGCTTAGAACAAAAGAAGAAAAGAAAAACTAAAGATCAAACTAGTTTCTAAGGCTTGAGAATGATTGATCTTTGATTGCTCGAATCCGAGTCTCCAATCCTCAATCGAATCCTTCTCTTTCTTGGTCTTTGTGTTTCTCTCAGTTTTCTTGACGGCTCTCTCTGTCCAAAACTCTCTTTGAAACTCTGAGCGACCCTATTTATAGGTTTTGATACCTAATTTAGCATTAAAACACGAAATTAAACTTCTGAGCCGATGACACGGGCCGTGTCATATGACACGGCCTAACCCGTGTCTGATTCTGGTGACAGAACCCACTTAATTTCAAAGTTAGGGAATAACACGGCCTACCCCGTGTCATTTGACACGGGCTATGTTGATCACTTTCTTCAAATCCAATCTTGATTCTTCATGAATGCCCTTCTTCTTTTGCTTCTAGGGGTTGATACTGATTTCCTTGAGTCTTTAACTCTCTTCTCAATGGTTCAATGCCAATGGACTCCATCACTCATAGATCTCCTGAAAATCACAATACATTTATGAGTGTATATAACCACATTTAAGCATAGTTTCACAATAAACATCCAAAGACAACTCTAAATCAGAAACTTAGCTAAATGTCAACAATTGAGCACAAATGGAGTCCATTTTGACCAAACAAAAAGGCATTTAATAGATGAAATTATTAACAGATCAATTGGCTATGACAATTGTTCTATTGAGAAATACTTGAATGATATTTGAACTGATAAATGATTTGATGATGATAGTTAATTTATGTTGATGGTATGATCTTAATTATGGTATGATGTATCGGTGTGATATGCTGCTGTGTTATCTCTGTGCTGCCATGTTGGTATTGGTGTAGATGATCTCACCTCTTTGCTATGTGGTTTTATTGCATTTGTGTTGTAAAAACTATATAGTAGAAGGAACGAGTTATCTTAGACATAACGGGTGACAAATACCTCTGCGTTTGGAAACAACATCAGAGAATGACCTTTCCAGATTAGATAGCTTACAGTGTTGACAAAGAAGAGATGTCTGAGGACAAAGAACAGATGTAGAACAGATGTCTGATGCATCAAGATGGATACACAACAGAATACGTATGTAGAGTTATTTTTCTCGTTAGTGTTGTACCGTACTATTAAGTAGGACCCGTCATAGGGTCTGCTACTGTTAAAAAAAAAAGAGAGAGTTTTCTGTTAGTTTTATATTTCTCTTTAAATTGTTAAATATTAATTGGTGTCAATATTGTATACTAAATATATTTTCAGTAATACTTATGAATTTTAGTAAGTTTATGTTTCTGTGAAAAGAAAAAATTTTAAAACCCATCTTTTATAACTCAAACTTTGTGCGAACTTCTTTTTAGATTTTGAGTTGGGAGTCAGACATGTGATAGGGAGGGTGTTACAACAAGCCTTCAACCTCACCTCACCTTCATCATCTCCACCATAACAGCTCCTCCATCCAAGCTTCCATAGCCACCACATCCAAACTCTCAATAACTACAACAAACTATAACCACCATCTTCATCACCCACATCACCACCATCTTTACCACTTCATCTTCAACCTCCAACTAAACAACCATTCGCCACTACCCATTAAAACCACTATAACCACCACCATTAAACCAACTTTCCCAACTCACACAACCACTAAGCCGTAACCACCGTTTCCCATAACCCAAAAAGCCAGCCATCCAAACCACTCATCACCGTTGTCGGCACCCACAACCCACATCAAAACCAACCTGTCAAAGCTGTCGTACCAGACGCGCGCCATCTCAGATCTGGCAGATCCCGTCACCAGGCATACCAGCCACGTTGCTCGACCGCTCAACAGTTGCCCAGACCACATTCCGTCACTAACCACGTCGGATCCGCATAAACCGCCAACCGCATTCCGCTCCACACCAGTATCGTCGATCCAGACCTGCACCGTTGCCTAGCCATGCAACAAGCTACCCTTCGCAAATCGTTCCTCAAAACCAACCCAGCCACCACGAGCCACCCACGAACCAGATCCAATCGCGAACTGTCGCTCCGCCCCTGATCCAACCAGTCGAACCCCTGTGTGCGCGCCGCCCAGCCGCTTCGTTCTTGCCATACACCATTCTCCGTCCATGCACAAGCCATCGTTGCCCAGATCTCCACCGTACTGTGCTCTTCTGTTACGTTCTTTCTATTGGAGAGATTAAAAGTCTCATCCTTTATTCTTTTTTTTATTACTTGTTTTTAAAAAAGATCTGTTAAAAAAAAGTATAAAAGAAATATTTAAAAAATTTAGATGGGTTATAAAAAAAGAAAAATAAGAAAAGCAAAGGGATATTAACATGATAGATTAGTCAAGAAATTTGGGTTAAGTTTTATGATTTTTTTAAAAAATATATATACATAAAATAATTGAACCATTTTTTGAGAAAAATAAAATAGGATTAATTGAATTGGGACAACTTGTTGATCGTATAACTTTTGTAATCATCTGAGTTGTGACAACTTGATGATTCAAATGTTTTCAAAGTTAAAAACAATTAACTTATAATTAAAAAAGTAAAAATATGAAATAATTAAATATTCTTTTTTAAAGAATAAAATAGGATTAACTGAGTTGTGATAATTTGATGATCCTATAAGTTTTATAATCGTATGAGTTGCGACAGCTTGATAATTCTTTTTTTCAAATTAAAAATAACCAACCCACAAGTATTTTGTAAAGAACTACGTGACTTTGAGTTTTTTATTGCACCTGGGATTACATAAGAGCAGAATCTCTATTCTGTTAAGCCAAATTTTAAATTTTCACAAATTATTTATTTTTTTTAATTTTTTTAAAAGTGGTAAAACAAATATATTATGAAATTATTAAGTTTTGCATAACTAATTTAGGGTAACTGTTTTAGGACGGATGTGTTAGGGGTGCTGTGTGGTTAAGTCTCTACCATTCCTTATGAATCCAATTTAGTTCCAAAGACCATTTTCTATAAAGGGTTTTTCAATTTTTCCTATTTTAAATAAAATTGGTGGAGACTCCTAATAATTTATTTTGTTCGTCGCTCCTGCCACGATCTCGGTCATGACAGATGGCGACTCCACTAGGGATACTTGAGAGTCAAACCTATGTAAGTTGGTTGTACAAAATGTTGTAATCTTTGTATATTTGTTTTACCTTTTTTTCTCATTTTTTTAAATTGTTTTTTTATTATTTTGTTAATTATTTTGTTATTTAAACCTTAGGATAGAGAATTTCTTTGGGAATTTTTGTTTTTCTTATTTTGTTTGTATGCTCCCTACACCCACTGTACCTACACGTTTATCACACATATTCAAGTGGGGCCCTATACCCGGGTCTGAGTGAAGTCTAATTTAGGTAGAAGCTGCATAGTGGTAGCCATTTTGGATGTACATCTTGTTTGGTTATCGCGAAAACCTCATCTAGAGTGTGCTTTTTTCATCAGTGTCCCACACCTAGTAGTTTACCCACTATTTGTGGTCAACATTCTGAAACGGGACTTTGCTCTAGAGACCTTTAGAATAATAGAGCCACCGAATGAGAGTTATCACGAATCAAAAAGACACATAGATCTTTATGTTATAATTCCTCATTTAAGGCAATCCTTAGGACACGAAGGGAGCATACTTCTTCTTTTTCTAGCTATCACTCTTTTTTTTTTCAAAAAAAATCAGCATCTTGCATTTTCATGACATTCTTAACATTCTTAAAAAATAAAAAAATAAAAAATAAATCATTCATTTTCATGGCATCCTTAGCATTTAAAAAAAAAATAAATCATTCATTTTCATGACATTCCTAGTATTCTTAAAAAAATAAAAAAAATCATGTATTTTCATGACATCCTTAGCATTCTTAAAAAAAAAAAAAAATTCATATATTTTCATAGCATTCCTATCAAAGGACACATCATTTTGCATGTTCATTCCTAGCATTCTCAATATATATATATATAATATATATATATATATATATATATATATATATATATATATATATATATATATATATATATATAAAATCTTGCATTTCCTTGTCATTCCTAGCATTTAAAAAAATGTTTTTATTTCATCTTGTGCATCTCATTAATCTCATTCATTTCATCTCATTCTTTGTGATGTTGCCATGTTCAGTAACCATTGCGCGACCAAGGAAAGAAGACATCAATCAAACTCGAGTTCATAACACAATGGCTCGAACAAAGCTTATAGCGATGACAGTTGAAAACGAAGGAATGAGTCTAAGAATGGAAGTAGATGAGATGAAAGGGAGGATAAATGAAATGACAGAGTCTCAGAGAAGAATAGAGGAAATGTTGTTGGCCATGAGGGAGACTCTCACCTTGATCGGGGCAGCCGGAAGTATGGGAATAATTGGAGTACATTCACACCCGCTAACTATCAATTCTATGAGGACAAATCCTGGGGTCACCACTGAGATGCCTTTTGTGAGAGGAATATCAAATACTGCATCACTAGTGATTCCTATTGGAGAAGGATATCATTCGATGGAAGGTACTCGAAATGAGGCTCATGGTAACACTGAGTTCACATAGGAACAATCACATGTGTGCATCTCGATGTCAATGGAAATTCTTGCTGGGACTGGTCATACAACCATTCAAAAGGATAAGATAAATGAAGAATGGATGGAAAAGACAGAAGAAGAAATCAAAGCAATTAAGGGTCCCAGCACATATGGTCCCCTTGGGGCAGAAGAGTTATGTCCTACTGCTAACATTATCATTCCAAAGGACTTTAAGGTTCCAGAATTCGAGAAATATTACGGGAGCACCAACCCCTTTTTTCACTTAAAAATATACATTACCAAAATGTCAATTTGGTCAAAGGACTGGAAGTTCCTTATCAACTTCTTTCATGAAACCTTAACTGGGCCTGCTTTGGAATGGTGTATCCAATAAGATCTATCCAAAATCTCTTCTTGGGATGACTAGGCAAACTTGTTTATGGGACAATATCGGTTTAACTTGGGAACAGTCCTAACTCAGGAACAATTGAGCTCAATGCACAAAGAAAATGAGGAATCTTTAAAACAATATGCACAAAGGTGGAGAGCCTTAGCAGCTCAAGTTTAACCCTTATTGACACTGTCTCAGATGTGCTCAAATTTCTTGGGAACCTTGGGAAGTCCTTTTATCGTGTTAATCGCTAGAGTAGCCTATAAAGATTTTGCTGACTTGATCCCTGCTGGAGAAAGGATTGAGATTTTTTCCAAAACTGGGAAGTGACTAGTGAGCAATACAGAGGATATCACTATTAAGAAAGGATTCCAACTGAAAAAGAAAGAGCCTGAAGTGAATTATGTCAAATATCAATAGACCTTCAAACCTCGGTATTCACTACAATACCCAAGTCATCAACCTCCATATGATCCTAACATTCACTTTCCATATCAAACACCTACACTTCCTTATTACTAACCTTACCAAATTATGACAACCACAAACATCACTCCAACTCCATAATTCCAAATCAACAATGTTCCTACACCACAACTATCAAACTCGCCTAACTTATACCCAATATCCACCTACCCCTCCACAAAATTACCCAAGCCACCCACAACCTTGGCCAAACTTCCAAAGTCAAGGTCATTTCCGTTCTCAAAATCTACCCCATTTCCCAAAACTATCCATTTCAAACACAGACTTATTCCAAAGGTTGTTTGATGCTCACCTCATTTCTACAAATCATGTACGTCCCCTAGAACCACCATTCTCATCATCGTATAACCCGAGTTTAACTTGCAAATATCACATGGACATCTAAGGGCACTAAATTGAAGATTGTGAATCTTTGAGAAATGCGGTAAGGAAGCTAATTACTTATGAGAAGCTTGACATTGAAGAAGTAGATGGACCCAGTATTGTCAACAACTCAATTCCTAATCATGGTGGGAGGTATATGGTAAATGCCTTAGAGATTGAGAGACCACCAATAAGGAAGGTCATGAGCTTGTGAACGCCAACGGCGAAAATATTTGAAGGGCTGAGTAAAGTAGGTTATGATATCACTGCACCAGCTACAACAATGAAAGAAAAGGAGAAGTATGATGAAGAGTCAAGTTGTGCTTACCATTGTGAAAGAATGGGACATGATATTGAGAACTGTTGGAACTTCAAGGCTCGAGTTCAGGGATTACTCACTTTGGGAGTAATACAAGTCAGACAAGGGTTAGATTCCTCTGAAGAAGTCATTCGCCCTCTAGCAACTCAAAACCTCTGAACAATTAGAGATCTGAGGGTGTTAATTGAAATGATTGCCATAAAATAATTTGTGATGTTGGATTCATGTTAACTTTCTTAAAGCATTAATGTAATGAATTTGCATGGGTACCTTGTTTCCTTTTATTTTTATTACTTTGTCTATCTTGACATTTATTCTCTTTCATTTCTTTAAAGCGTCTTCCTTGGTAATTCTCAGTTTGATAGATGTTAATAAAATTTGCGTGTGTAAGTGTCTTTTGCAAAAAAAAGAAAGAAAGAAAAACAAAAAAACAAAAAAAAATGAATCAAAAAGAAAAAGGAGCAAAAAGTGATCACTTAGTGTGCACTATCTTTTTATCTCAAAATTAAAGTTTCAAAAATAAACAATCATGATTTGAAAATGAAAACTGACCATTTTTTTCTATCTTTTACAAAATTTCATCATCTTTATTCATTGTTACCCCTTTTGAGCTGGAAAATTTCTTCAATAAACCATGGATAAAGATCACCCCTACATTAAGGGATAGCACAAAACAAAGGTTGATTATAGTGATTGTTCTGAAGCATAATGAAAGAGGAAGAAAAGGTGAAATGGGCAAAAAAAATGATGAAAAAAAACAAAAAAAGGGGAAGGGAAAGAAAGAAGAAAGGAAATGAAATGAAATGGGGAAGAAATAGAGAATAATAAGATAAAAGTATGTTTAAAAGTGCGAAAGCAGTTGACAAAATTTAATTTTAAACAAGGATCCTTGGTCCCATTCAACCCTTAAACATTTGTTTGAGCCTTATATTTTTTCTTTCATAACCCTTAGCTTTGGCCACGTTACAAGCATCAAAAAGTTCATTCTGATCAATGAAGGGTTGTTGTCATTTTTGTTAACTTTAATTTTGAGAAAAAGGTTATGCTCATTTAAGTATCTAGTTCTTTGCTCTTTAAAAAAAAAGAAAAAAAAAGAAAAAGAAAAAGAGAAAGAGAAAAAAGAGACTTACACTAGGGCAAGTTTCTACCCTAATCGAGCTGGCCCTACACTGGGGCATTCTTCGCCCTATTTAATTTAGTCCTACACTAGGGCAAATCTTGTGGTCACTAGGGCGAATTTTTGCCTTATTCAATTCTATCCTAAACTTGTGCAAATTTCTCTTTAGTTCAATTTGGCCTTACACTAAGGTGAGTTTTTGTCATATTCAACTCAGTCCTAGACTAGGGTAGATTTCCTTTTCTTTGGCTCAATTTGACCTACACTGAGGCAAATTTCTCTTTGGTTCAATTTGACTTTACACTAAGGTGACTTTCTGCCCTATTCAGTTCAGTCCTAGACTGGGGCAATTTTTTCTTTGGTTCAATCAAATCAATTCATATCAGGTCAACACCTCTTTGAATCGCATATCATCGTTTGTGTCTTTTTTCATATATATCATTTTGTGTGGTCAAACTCCCAAAACCAATCTAGAAGTTGTTCACTTAGTAAATTTCTTCTCTGTTGTATTTTTGAATCTATGTCTGTTTGTTACGTAATGTTTCAAGTAAGGTGAACATGAGTACAACAATGACAATCTTATGACGAACGTGACTTAAACTAGGGGTACCCGAATAAAAAAGGAAAAAAACTCATTAGACTAAAAAAAACTAAAAAAACGGTTTAAGCAAAAGTTAGGGCAAATAAATTAACATAGCTTAAACTGGGGCAATTTTGTTTGGAAAATTTGTTTGCATTCAATTGGCCGCACTGAGGCCAAATTTTTGAAGGATTAAAGAGAATATATATTGAAGGAAGTAGCAGCAGAGACAACGGTTGAGTCATCAAGTCGTTGTAGGAAATCAATTGAATGAGGATCAAGGAACAAATACTGGGGCAAAAATTTGCTCACAAAGACTTACTAGCTCCAAGCAAGGGTTCATAACAAGGGATGATCATCTCACTTTTCAAAAGGAGAGATAAGAAAAAAAGAAGAAGAAATGAAGAAAAAAAGAGGTCAAGAGGATCCTAAGTCAATCGAATGGTCTAATGGGCAAAAGCACGTGAACAAGGGTTTGATTGATTAAAGCTTTCCAGAGTCATTACTGGTAAAAATTTAAAAAAAAATGAAAAGAAAAAGTGAAGGAAAAAAAAAAAGAGAAAAAAAAAAAAAAAAAAAGAGAAAGAAAATAAAAAGATATTAAGTCCACAAATGATTTCATATCATTTGAATGCATCGGCTCCATGCTTTTGAGCGCACCGGCTCCATGCATCATGAGTGCATCGGCTCCATGCATCATCGAGCTCATCGGCTCCATGCATCATCGAGCTCATCGGCTCCATGCATCATCGAGCGCACCGGCTCCATGCTTTTGAGCGCATCGGCTCCATACATTTTGAGCGCATCGGCTCCATGCATTTTGAGTGCATCGGCTCCATTCATTTTAAGCGTATCAGCTCCATCCATTTTGATCGCATTGGCTCCGTGCATTCTGAGCGCATCGGCTCATGTATTTTTTTTTTAGTGTATCAGCTTCATGCATTTTGAGTGTATTAGCTCTATACAATTCTAAATTCTTTTAAGCATATCAGCTCCATGCATTTTGAGCATATCAGCTCCATGCATCTTAAAGTCTTTTGAGTGTATCAGTTCCATGTGTTTTAAATTCTTTTAAGTGAATCAGCTCCATGCAATTTAAATTCTTTTGAGAGCATCAGTTCCATACTTCTTTAAATTTTTGTAACTTATTTTGAGCCCATCGGCTCCACGCATTTTAAATTTCAGTCATTTTTTTTGAGTGCATCGACTCCATACTTTTTTTAAATTTTTGTCATTTATTTTGAGTGCTTTGACTCCTTACATTTACTTTTCTTGTCATTTTTTTAAGTGCATCGACTCCATGGTTCTTTAAATTTTTATCATCGACTATTTGCCTTTTAATTTCTGAGCGCATCGGCTTTTTGCATTTTAATTTCTTTTGAGCGCATTGGCTCTTCGTATTTTTGTTCTTACATTGTTTTGTTTCTCCCAAACAAAATTTGAGTTCATGTCTTTACTCGTTCCTTACCATGATAAAATGAAAAACTATGATTATTCATTTTATCTAGTAAGAAACAAGTAAAAAAGGGATAACTGTGAACACCAAATTTTGTCAGGAGTATTTTGTAAAAAAAAAGGTAAAAAAAATTAAAAAAAAAAGAGAAAATAAGAGAGAAATGACTCATCTTTCATTCAATGACTCATTATCCAACTCATTGACCCATTAACCCATAGCCCATTATCTAACCCATCAACTCATTAACCCATAACCCATGATTCAACTCGTTGACCCATTAAACCAAACCTTAACACTTATCCTAAACAAACTATCCCCGACTCTTCCCAAATAGATCACAACTTATCATCCTAAACCAATTCTAATCACACTCCAACTTAAACACTTCAACCTAATTCTTTCCTATAAAAACACATAACCCATACGCAGAAAATGGACATGGACCTCAACTAAAAAACACTTCAGCTTAACATACCCTTCCATATTTGTTTCACGTAATCATCTTTGCAATAAGCCTTCAACCTCACCTCACCTTCATCATCTCCACCATAACAGCTCCTCCATCCAAGCTTCCATAGCCGCCACATCCAAATTCTCAATAACTACGTGAGACCACCACCCATCCACTACAACAAACTATAACCACCCTCTTCATCACCCACATCACTATTATCTTTATAACTTCATCTTCAACCTCCATCTAAACAACCATTCACCATTACCCATTAAAACCACCATAACCACCACCATTAAACTAACCTTCCCAACTCACACAACCACCAAGTCATAACCACCGTCTCCCACAACCCAAACAACCAGCCATCCAAACCACTCCTCACCATCGTCGGCACCCACGACTCACATCAGAACCAACCAGTCAGAGCTATCGTATCGGACCCGCGCCATCTCAGATCCAGCAGATCCGGTTGCCAGTCATACCAGCCACGTCACCCAACTGTGCGACAGCTGCCCAGACAACATCTCGTCGTCGACCGCATCGGATCTGCACAAATCGCCAACTGTGTTCCGCTCCACACCTGTATCGTCGATCCAGACCTACACTGTTGCTTAGCCACGTAACCAGCCGCCCTTCGCGAATCGCTCCTCAAAACCAACCCAACCACCGCGAGCCACCCACAAACCAGATCTGATCGAGAATTGCCGCTCCGCCTCTGATCCAACCAGTCGAACCCAAACTGTGCACTCACCCAGACCAGATCCCACAAGAGCCGGAAACACCTCATGCGTGTGCCACCCAGCTGCTCTGTTCTCGTCACGCACCACTCTCCGTCCACGCACAAGCCGCCGTCGCCCAGATCTCCACCGTATTGTGCTCTTCTGTTACGTTCTTTCTATTGAAGAGATTAAAAGTCTCATCCTTTATTCTTTTTTTATTACTTGTTCTTTTTTAAAAAAGATCTGTTAAAAAATGTAAAAAAGAAATATTTAAAAAATTCAGATGGGCTATAAAAAAAAAGAAAAAAGTAAGAAAAGCTAAGGAATATTAACATGATAGATTAGTCAAGAAATTTAGGTTAACTTTTGTGATTTTTTTTAAATATTTATACATAAAATAATTGAACCATTTTTTGAGAAGAATAAAATAGGATTAACTGAGTTGGGATAGCTTGTTGATTCTATAACTTTTGTAATCATTGAGTTGTGATAACTTGATGATTCAAATGTTTTCAAAGTTAAAAACAATTAACTTATAATTAAAAAAGTAAAAATATGAAATAATTAAATATTTTCTTTTAAAGAATAAAATAGGATTAACTGAGTTGTGACAACTTGTTGATCCTATAAGTTTTATAATCATCTGAATTGCGATAGCTTGATGATTCTTTTTTTCAAATTAAAAATAATCAACTCACAAGTATTTTGTCAAGAACTACTTGATTTTGAGTTCCTCATTGCACCCGGGGATATGTAGGAGCAGAATCTCTATTCTGTCACGCCAAATTTTAAATTTTCACAAATTATTTTTTTTTTAAATTTTTTCAAGGGGTAAAACAAATATATTATGAGATTATTAAGTTTTACATAACTAATTTAGGGTAATCATTTTTGGACGGATGTGTTAGGGGTGCTGTGGGGTTAAGTCTCTACCATTTCCTATGCATAACTGACTCCCGAATCTAATTTGGCTCGAAAGACCATTTTCTAAAATGAGTTTTCTAATTTTTTTTATTTTAAATAAAATTGGTGGCGACTTCTAACAATTTATTTTGTTCGTCACGATTTCGGTCGCGACAAAAATGGTAATATAATAAAAAAAATTAAAAAGTATATAGGTTTTTTATGTAATAAAATATAGGCACTTAACGTGTCAAATGTTGGTAAGCAATTTGTAATCCAATTATAAATCATTGTTGAGATTGGTAATTTATACTAACCATGAAATGGAGGAAAGTCTTCCCTTACTCTATACTTTTTATGAAACTAACTAATATACTTCTTCTAAGCATTACTAAGTAATAACTCTAATACAAGAAAATGGTTATCAGATTAATTTCATAAGCTTTTATTAGTCACTTAATTGGATTAACTAGACTATTAAGTAATAAATATTAATTTTATAGATTAACATTTTGTTTGCTAACAATAATCTAAAATCATTATTAATAAAAGGGTAATGTAACACCAAAAAAAAATTAAGTAGACTATTAAGTACTAAGTATCAAACTAAGTAGATTATCAAGTATTAATTATTAATTTTATAGAATAATATTTGGTTTGCTAACAATAATCTGTAATCATTATTAATAAAGGGTAATATAACAAAAGAAAAAAGAATTACGTAAACTATTAAGTACTAAGTATCAAACTAAGTAGACCTTTAGAGTGATAATCAAACTAATTCCACAAGTTTGTATTTGGTTATTTAACTGAATTAAGTAGACTATTAAGTAGTAAGTATTACTTTTATATAATAAGATTTTTTTTTTTTACCGATAGATAGTTGGGGGAACTGGTTTTGTCAAATTCAGGGGATGGAAATCAAATACCAAATCTCCACATTTGGTGGGGTTGGAAAATATCATTTGAGCTACAACTCATTGGTTTTTTAAAATAAGATTTTGTTTGCTAAATCATTTGAAATAATTTTTAATAAAAGTAAAATATTAAAAATTTTATGGGTTTTTTATGTCATAAAATATAGGCACTTAACATGTCAAAACAAAGTAATTTGTAATATAATTATAAATTATTATTGAAGTTGGTGGTTTGTCCCGCTCAAACAATGGGGAGACATACTCCTCACCTTAAATTTTTTATGAAACCAACATATTTCTTTCTAAGTATTACTAATCCCAATACAAGAGAGTGGTTATCAAATTTATCCCACTCATATTGTTCTTTTTTATTTTATTTGAAGAGATAAATTTTGTGTAAATTTTTTAAATAAAAAGTTTTAAAATTAAATATTAATAAAATAAAAATATTTAATGAAATAATTTTTTAAATAAAATAAAAAATGACAATACAAAAGAGAAATTTTAAATAAAATGGAATAAATCCTAACCTTAACCATATAATCTAAACAACTCATATTTAATAGTTTCATATAAATTCTGAGGTTAATTTGCTAATACAATTATTTTTAATGAGTCAAAATGATATTACATAAAGAAAGATAACAAAAAGTTACATAAAAAATAGGCCACACACTTTATAACACTTGTCATGCACCTATTAACATGTCAATTGTCAGAGCTAATGTCCATAAAACATCGAGATATTGATGACTGAGATCATTCCCTCTCCAACGCTTAAGGAAGATTTAGTCACTTAATTGTTAAGAATTTATAAACTAAGAGGGTAAGGGTCAAAAAATACGATGATCGTCCATAGAGACTAAAACTAAGAATGGCTATCTACTTAAAAATTAAGTTACTTAGAAGAAAATTCTTACGAATCATTTGACTTTGTTTTTTCCCAAAGCACTAGAACACCATATTGGATCAAAGATAAAAAAAAATCTGGCTCAATGACTTAGTGAGAATACGTATAGACTATTGCATAAAAGAAGTCAAAACCTATACATCTAATATAACAGAGTCACACATGACTTACCACCAAAGGATCTTGTTAATAGCCTGGGGACTCATGCCTTCTTTTATAAACTCGTGTTTGAAAGAAAAGTCTACTAATTCTTATTTATGTTGTCTTTACTACATTGGTTCTTATGTTGTCCAAAATTGGTCTCCTTGCAAGACTGGATAAGGCAAAGTCCATGAGCTTAGGGTCTAGTCCATGAGGTCCATATCAAATCAAGTCAAAGGCCACGAATCATATGAGATTAAGGTCCTTGGTTCATTGTCCAACGTATATAATTAGTCCAATGGAGTACAGACATTGTCCTTGCTTGAATGCTTAATGCAATTTCATCATAAGGAAGATCAAAAGTGTCGTATTAGTTCATATCCATTATTAATAGTCCTTACATCATCATCGTAGTTCTTTTACCTTATTTAATTACATATCTCAAAAGAAAATGGACATGTCTCATTACATTCCAAGATACTAACTTGTTTTGAAAGGGTTTAGATGATTACTTAAATAAAGTTAAAAAATATGGTTTCCTCTAATATACGATAGTTGCAATGGTAATGCGAGGAGGTGGATACTGGTAAAAGGCATTCCGATATTCAAGTTAAATCATGTATAAGGTAAGTAGTATTTGAAATTAGATGCATACCTTTATTATTTTGTATGGTATTTATAAAAGCGTCTTAATTGATAAGAATCATTGTTAAATTTACATTAAATATTATTAATTATGATAAGAATCTAATAAAATTATTATCTCTTATAATTGATTCTTCTATTTATGAGAGATATAATTGATTTTTCTATTTATGAAAAATTATGTTATAAATTTACTCTTCATAAATAAAAATATTTACTTATGCTTATAAATATCTAAAATTCAATTCTAATAAGCAAAGTTGTTAATAAACCACTAATTCCAAACCTGCCCAGAACATAACCTATTCATACAATCCTTTACAAAAACAAAGGGTACAAGTCTACATTCCAAAACAGGTTCACATACTGCTGTTTTTATATAAGCTTCTAATGATTAATAAAGTGAACCCTAATATCCCTAATGACTTTCACGTAACCCCCTTCCCCAGGCATGAAGATCCTAACATAGTCAATTTCAATCATGATGGTAGCTGTGTTCATGTTGATCTTTCTTCAATCTGAAACCACCATGAAAGAGTAAGAACTTGCATTCTTGGTAGGGAATAAAAAGAGTAATAAAATAGAGAAAACTCATGTTGGTTCCGACTGTCTATTTACACAGAAAACACATGGTTGTTTACCTAATTTTATAAACAGAATCAAGCATTTAAAAACTGTGCTCAAACACATTAAAAGACTCCTTTTTGTTTCTTAGAGGTTCCTTGCCATTCTCCTTTTCATAATCTTCCCTTGAGGTAGCCTTTTCACTGGGGAATTTCCTGCCAAAATTTCATTTCCATTTGGACCAGAATCTCGTTAAAAGGCCGTTATCAAGGTGGTCCTTCCTTGACCTTCATTAGTTCATAGTCATGCAACCTAGTCATTTTGTGTTTGAGTCCAAAGCTTCAATGACACCTTCTTTCTCAAAATAAAAGAACTAAACTTAAGCAACAACGGATCAAGGGTCAGATTTCTATGTCATAGCTTGAAAGAGAATTTGACACCAAAAGCAGCAAAACAATTTCAGGTCTGGAACTCGTTACTTTATGCATGTACTTAAAACTCACAATTGCTTCATTTTCATGCTTCAAATATGGTAAAAAAAATTATTAACTAATGCTGTAAAATTGAATCAGATATGAGTAGAAAATCCCACATAAAATCATGAAAACAGACCAAAATGATATCAAATAGAGGATAAGATGGAGTGGGAAGTAATTATTGTTGAAGAACAAAGAAAAAATAACAGCTAGGATTTCAGTTTGAGAGGAAAAGAGAGCATTTTACCCTCTACCTAAGCTCAGTTGAAACTTCTTTCTCTCTAGGTCCTCACCTTTCTTGCTCTCACGCTCATTCCCTCTCTCGCTGCAGAATGTGCGTGTGTATGTGTGTTTCTGGCTACCTAGTAGCCTTTTTATAATAGTGTGGTGTGTGTGTCTAGAATGATCCACCATTAAACTGAATTAACTAATTCCTCCAAGAATTTTGACCATTAGTTTAATTAATCATCCATTCTCTTGTTTTACTTATCATGTGTTTTGTTTCAGACTTCTGATGATTATTACTTCCCTATTCATTTTCCAATCAGATTTTTCCCTTATATTATTCTTATTCTTCCTTTCCAACCAGACCTTGAAAAAGCTCCTTGCATGACTTGGGCCAAGCCTTTCCTAGCCTCTACTTAAGCCCAATTGGTCATACCAAGTCTAAACAAGTCAGGATGGGTCTTTTTGGAATTCTGGTCTTTTATTTTTAGGACAACAATATATAATTTTCTTGAACTTTGACTCATTTAAAAATTATTATTATAATTTTAAATTTTTTAATTAGTTTATAAATTTTAATTAATATCTCAATAGATCTTTATGTTTAATTTAGATTTATTAATTTATTAACAATAAAATTACATAATATCATTTTATTTATATTAACATTAATTAATAAATATTTATTAATTTATATATTAAAATTTAATTTAAAATATATTTTCTTTCTTAAAAAATAAATAAAAAACAAATTTATTTAAAAAATTTTATTTTTATTTATTTTGTAATGAAGAAAATATATTTAAAATTAAATTTTAATAAATAAATTAATAAATAATTCTTACTTAATATTAATACAAATAAAATGATAACATGCAGTATTATCGTTAGTGAATTAATAAATCTAAATTAAATATAAGGATCTATTGAGACATTAATTAAAGTTTAGGGACTAATTGAAAAAGTTTTAAAATTTGTGATAGTAATTTGCAAAATGCTCAAAGTTCAAGAGAATTATATACTCTTTTTCCTTTATTTTTTTTTTCAATTCTTGGTCGTATTCTAATTCCTTTCTTCTTAGTTAGCTCACACACACACACACACACACACACACACACACACACACACACACATATATATATATATATATATATATATATATATAGTGGTAACAAAGTGCCGCTTTGGAGAAATAATGGAGTGAGAAAATTTAAAGGATACCGAGACTTTAATGTGGTTCAACAAATTCACCTACGTCCACGGCTGGAGAGCAGTGAAAAAATTTCACTATGTGACAAAAGAGTATTACAAGAAATATTAGCTAAAATATTCCTCACAATCCAAAAACCATTTACATCCAAAGAACATTCTCACTAAAACACTCTTTGTAATACTCATTAATTCACTCAAGAATAAGAGAGCTCCTTCCTTACTTAGAAAGAAGATGGAAGAGCTTTTAGTTTTCTTCACTCTTGGTGTGTCTTACGGATTGCAAGAAGTTGGCTATTTATAGCCAAAGCCATATGAAAATTTTTAGCTATTATGTTTCCAGCGTGCTCCACTATCATCAATAGAATTGTGACATTTCTTCCACCACAAAATGTGGTCATTTGTGTCTTTGGATTTCAGCCACACAAGTAGCTTTGTCTTTTAGCCATAATTGTTTGACAAATATGACATTATTGTTGGCTTAATTTCTTTTAGCCATTATTGTTGACAAATCTCCACCTTGGCTAAAAGATTCCATAATTCTTTTTTCTTCAACTGCTCCCCACTCAAATTATCACTTACTAGAAACACCAATCAAGTCCAGACAATGTCTGAACTTGGTTGTTGGCACTGACTTGGTAACCATATCTGCTGGATTCTCCAGTGTTGAAATCTTCAAGATTTTAACATCACCTTGTGTTATCATATCTCTAATGAAGTGCATCCTAACATCAATGTATTTGGTCCTTTTCGTGGTACATCTAATTTTTTGTTAGATGTATGGCATTTTGGCTATCACAATAGACTGTCGTATCTTGTGATGGTATCCCCAGTTCGCCAATGAAACCTTGAAGCCAAAGAACTTCTTTTACTGCTTCTGTAGTTGCAATGTACTCTGCCTCAGTGGTTGACAAAGCGACAATTGATTGCAATGATGCTTTCCAACTGACAGTACATCAATGAAGAGTGAAAACATATCCAGTCAAAGATCTTCTCTTGTCTAGATCTCTAGCATAATCTGAATCCACATATCCGACAACACACCTAGTATTGTCATTATGTTTTTCATAAACCAAGCCGACATTAGTAGTACCCTTCAAGTAACACAAGATCCATTTTACTGCTTGCCAATGGATTTTTCCTGGATCTCCCATGTACTTGCTCACCGCACTAACAACGTATGAAATATCTGGCCTAGTACACACCATAACATACATGATACTACCAACAACACTAACATATGGAACACGGGACATTTGATTCTTTTCTACCTCAGATTGTAGTGATAACACTGTCAAAAGTTTGAAGTAAGCTGCGAGTAGAGTACTAACAGGCTTTGAGCTTTGCATACCAAAGCGTTTCAGTACCCTTTCTATATACCTCTTTTGTGATAGAAATAACGTACTTGTTTTTCTATCTCTATGAATTTCCATCCCTAATATTTTCTTTGCAACTCCCAAATCCTTCATATCAAACTCTCCACTTAACTGAGCTTTTAAACTGTTGATTTAAGACATGCTTTTACAGGTGATCAACATGTCACCAACATACAAGAGCAAATAGATGAATGACTCATCCGTGAGCTTCTTATAGTACACACAACTATCATACTTACTCCTACAGTAGTCATTTCCAAGCATGAAAGTGTCAAACTACTTATATCACTGTCTAGGAGACTGTTTCAGGCCATATAGAGATTTCTTTAAGAGACAAACGTGGTCTTCTTTATCTTGGACTTCAAATCCTTTTGGCTGGTTCATATATATTTGTTCTTCTAATTCTCCAAGCAGGAATGTTGTTTTGACATGCAACTGCTCTAGTTCTAGATCAAATTAAGCTACGATGGCAAACAGGATTCGAATAGAACTATGTTTCACCACAGGAGAAAAGACTTCATTGAAATTGATACCTTCTATCTGTGTGAAGCCCTTGGCCACAAGTTGTGCTTTAAACCTTGTATTTTCTACTCCATGAATTCCTTCCTTCTTCTTGAAGACCCATTTACTTCCTACAATCTTCTGATTCTCTGGCCTTTTGACTATCTCCTAAGTATGATTCTTGTGAAAAGATTCAATCTCTTTAGTCATTGTAGCAATCCATTGAGCAACATCCTTGCTATTGATAGCTTCTTCGTATGATTAGGGCTCATAGTTGTCAATGTTACTTACAACGTTTAGAGCATATGAGACTAAATCCTCATAGCCATACCTTTGGGGAGGTCTAACCTCTCTCCTTTGCCTGTTCTAACTAGTTGATAGTGCTGCAATTGTTGTGTTTCTTGTTCCTCAATAGGGTCTGATTCTTCTTCATCAACTAGATCTTGAGAGGTTTCTTTTGAAAGCTCCACCTCAAGCTCCACCTTATTCTTGGCACTAGTATTTTCTTTTTCTGTAGATGACCCCTCATTAGGTTTGAGCATCTCAGCTTCATTAAAGGTCATATCTCTACTAATAATGCATTTTCTTGTGTCTGGACACCATAGCTTGTATCCCTTCACGCCTTCAGGATATCCAAGGAAAATGCATTTCTTTGCCCTTGGCTTTAAGTTTGCCATCATTGACATGAGCATAAGCAGGACAACCAAAAATTCTCATATTTTCGTAGTTAGCAGTAGTACCTGACCATATTTCTTTGGGAGTCTTAAAACTAATTACCGAAGATGGACATCTATTGACTAAGTAACAAGTTGTGTTAACAGCTTCAGCCCAGAACTCTCTTGATAGCCTAGCATTTGAAAGCATACACCTTACTCGCTCTATCAACGTTCTGTTCATCCGTTCTGCAAGCCCATTCTGTTGTGGAGTGTGTCTCACGGTACGATGTCTGACAATACCATAATCCTTGCAGAACTTGTTGAATTCTCCTCCACAAAATTCCAAGCCATTGTCCATTCTCAGTCGCTTGATCTGCTTCCCAGTTTGCTTTTTAATCAAAGCTTTTCACTATTTGAACTTGACAAAGACTTCATCTTTGTGTTTTAAAATAAACACCCATACCTTCCTTGAATAATCATCAATGAAGGTTAACATATATTTGCCACCACCATGAAAGGGAACTTAGGAAGGACCCCATAGGTCTGAGTAAGTATAATCCACCGTACCTTTCGTCTTGTGAATAGATGTACTAAACTTCACCCCAAGACTGTTTTCCAAAAACACAATGCTCACAGAAGTCTAACTGTTCGGTCTTCTGGTCACAAAACAATCCTTACTTACTTAACTCTATCAGACCCCTCTCACTAATATACCCAAGACGCATATGCCATAACTTGGTGACATCATCATCAGATGTTGATGATAAAGCAGCAGTTCTGGTAATTGTGTTCCCATCTAGTAAGTAGATGTCATTGACTTTCCTCCCTTTCATTACGACAAGAGCACCTTTTGAGACCCGTATGACTCCACCTTCACCTTTGTAGTTGTAGCCATTTGAGTCTAGCGTACCTAAGTAAATTAAGTTCTTCTTCAATTCTGGAACATGTCTAACGTCCATCAATGTTCTCACGACCCCATCAAACATCTTGATCTTTATCGTGCCTATACCAATGACCTTGCAGGTTTTGTTGTTGCCCAAAACCACTTTTCCTCCTTCTAAGGATTAGTAAGTTGTGAACCAATCCTTATGAGGGGACATATGGTATGAACAGCTCGAGTCAAGGATCCACTCATTACCTGAGTCAAGTTCAGAGACGGTAAGAACATCAGCACTATCGTAGTCTCCTGCTACTGCAGCATCTCTAGAGTCAGAAGAATTTTCTTTTCTCTTGCACTCCAGACAATCCTTCTTGAAGTGGCCTTCTTTGTGACAATGAAAGCATTTTAGTTTTCTAAATTTAGATTTTGATCTAGATCTGCCTCTGTTTCTCTTGCTACCAGAGCCACCATAACTTCTTTTTTTTTTGTTCTTCCTATTGCCAATAAACTCTCCCCAGAGCCATCACTTCTATTTTCAGATACCTTTTTCTTTAACTCCATAGAGTTCAATGCTGCCTTGACCTCCTCCATGGTAAGAGTATCGCGACCATACATCATAGTATCAATGAAGTTCTCATAGGAGTTTGGCAAAGAACACAATAGAATTATTGCTTGATCTTCATCCTCAATCTTGACATCTATATTTTTTAAATCAAGAATAATTCTATTAAATTCATCCAAGTGCTCTTTGATGGGTTTGCCTTATTGCATTTGAAGAGTGTATAGTTTCTTCTTCAAATAAAGCCGGTTTGTGAGTGACTTGGTCATGTACAAGCTTTCTAGCTTCAACCATAATTTAGCAGCAGTGTCTTCTTTAGAAACTTCTCGCAAGACTTCTTCTCCCAAGCACAATAAAATCGCATTATGTGCCTTTTCCAAAATCTCATCCTTCTCTCTGTCTGATAGAGATTCTGGCAGAGCGTCCCTACCCATTAAGGCTTTTGCAAGACCTTGATGCACCAACAGAGCCCGCATCTTTAGCCGCCATAGACTGAAGTCATTTTCATCATTAAATTTCTCCACATCAAATTTGGCAGTAGTCATTTCTTTCGTATAAATGAATAGTATTGTATGGTGTAGTTATCTATGAATAGTGCAACAGGTAAATTCTCAGGAAAGAGAGGTGGGTCACCAATAGACACACTTAAATACCAAATCTTTCCTAGCTAGAACCTCCTTGGGCATGCACCACCACACTACTACAATATACATAGTACAATCAAACGTACAAGAAATGCTTTTAGCCAAACAACCAAAGAGTAATTCTTTTCTGATGGGGAAGATCAAACAACGTTGCAACCACAGAGCATACTAAGAATTTCTTTGAAAAAAGTTGTCACCCTCGTAACTAAGATCTTTGATACCAGTTTGTGGTAATAGAGTGCCACTTTGGAGAAATAATGGAGTGAGAAAATTTAAAGAACACTGAGACTTTAACGTGGTTCGACAAATTCACCTACGTCCACGGCTGGATAGCAGCGAGAAAATTTCACTATGTGACAAAAGAGTATTACAAGAAACACTAGCAAAAATATTCCTCACAACCCAAAAATCATTTATATCCAAAGAACACTCTCACTAAAACACTCTTTGTAATACTCACTAATTCACTCAAGAATAAGAAAGCTTCTTCCTTACTTAGAAAGAAGATGGAAGAGCTTTTAGTTTTCTTCACTCTTGGTGTGTCTTACGGATTGCAAGAAGTTGGCTATTTATAGCCAAAGCCATATGAAAATGCTTGGCTATTATGTTTCCAGCGTGCTTCACTATCATCAACAGAATTGTGACATTTCTTCCACCACAAAATGTGGTCATTTGTGTCTTTGGATTTCAGCCACACAAATGACTTTGTCTTTTAGCCATAATTGTTTGACAAATATGACATTATTGTTGGCTTAATTTCTTTTAGCCACACACACACATATATATATATATGGGGCATATCTAGCGAGAAGAATTTTTATTGTGAGATGATGAAAGGAGTAAATCTTGACCATATAACCATACATAGAGAGTCAAGATTAAAAGTTACTTAAAGGTCATGTGACCACTTAAAAAAGTCACATGCATTTATGTTCTAATCTTGACCATTCATGTAAGATTCAATGGTCAATATTTCTTTCCCTCACCTCTTACAATAAACACTTCTCTCACCAGAGTAATATCCTATATATATATATAGAAGTGGAGTTTTTGGTGCTACACACGTTCTGAATAGAAAGAATTTAAATCTCTTAAACATATAATCTTGGATTTGATCTCGGAACTTATATGTATAAAAATAAAAATAACACTATTAGAAAGAATTTCATTTAAGTGCCTGAAAATATCCTAAAATATTAATTTCTCACTTATTATGTAAAGAGATACTAAAAAAAAAATGGTGCCACAATTGATGTACTAACAATATGTCATTATTCGTAAATTTATGCCAACAAAGTTTGATTTAGCTAGTGAAATGAAAGCACTTGGCCTAAGATTCGAACTGTTCAACAATACCTCTTAGAGATATGTAAATGCTCTTACCTTAAAAATGACGTAACTTTATGTTGTACTAAAAACTCGGAAAAGAAAGAATATATATATAAAAAGTAACATCACTGAAAAATCATATTAAATTTAATGGAGCTAGTATAGATTTTAGTAATAGTTAATGATCTGGATTCCTTCATTTATTTATGTATTTTGAAATATACGAGATCCCTTACTTCCTCTAGAAACTAGATTGTCTCAGATCTTTGTCACCTGTTGAATGGAATTTGAATGTTCCTCACCTGCAAAAGTTTCGCCCATTGTCAACTTCTTGTACTCAAAGAGGAAAGCGATAAGAATCCGGCGCTAGCACTTATTCTGCTACTACTACTAGTTTCCCATTCCTAACCCCTTTGCCTAAAGTTCTCTCAAAACCGTTTTGGCACCGCAACCAAAGCACAACAAACAAATCCACACGAAAACTAAATTTTAAGGAAAGATTCGGCCCCATAACAACCAAAGCTAAAAGAGTGACGACATGAATCATGAATCATAAATTCTGAGGAAAACATCTTTCAAAAGTAAATGACTAACGAGCTTCCATTTGACTATTTGCCTAAATCTCAAGCAAACCGCCTCTTCAATTTCTCTCTCCCATTCCACACATTCTGATCACACCCCTCGTGTCATTTTCCTTCCACGTCCACGTCTTCTTCAGTCCCACTCTTACCCACCGAACCAAAAAAAAAAAAAAAACACAAACAAACCAATCTTTTCCTTTTACAGTAAAACCCCTTCACACCCTTTTCACCAACAAGCTTCCCTGCTTTTGCTTTATGTCTTCTTGCAAGTTGTGAATAGCCAAGTTTTAATATAAGCTATGTTGAGGCTCTATGTGTGTGTATTGGAAGCCAAAGACCTGCCCGTGAAGGACTCCTATGTGAAGCTTAAACTTGGCAAGTTTAAGTCCAAGACTAGGATATTGAGACACACGTGCAACCCCGTTTGGAACGAGGAGTTTGTTTTCAAGGTGCATGATAAAGAGGAGTACGAGCTTGTTGTCTCTGTTGTCAATTATAATGATGAATCCAGAGTGATCAATGGTTCTGTTGATTTTCTGGGTGAGATACGGGTTCAAGTAGCTTCTGTTGTTTCTGAGGATAGGCAAACCTTGCCGCCCACGTGGTTCTCTCTTGAAAGTCCCAAGACTGGGAAATTTTTCAACAAATATTGTGGTTTGTTTCCCTCACTATGTTCCTTGCATAAACTATGTAGTGATCATTGATCAATTATCTTTCTGAATTAGTTTTATTAGGTGGTCACACTGTATTTGCTATTATGCTGTTTCTGAACTTCAAATGTCTTTTTCTGTAAAACTACAGAAAGAAAGCAATGAGGCTGCTTTAACAATTTGTCATCAAATTGAGAACATCTTTTGAAAAAATTATTTTGAAAAATTGGAAATTGTGAATTGCATAAATTAGTTGTATCAGCGAAAGGAAACCTAGACATCATATGATCTTTCATCCACTTGGTTTCTGACAATTATTTTCCATTTGTGGCTAAAAAGTTAGATTCTTTCCCTCCATTATAGTTGCAGTATGCTGAAGCTTCAGTAGTCATCATGGGTACATTTTAACATTCAATCTCGTGGTTCATACTTTTTATAGCATGTCTAGAATTTATGTCTCTGCAAAGTAACACTTACTAAGGAATTTAATTGGAGAAGTGATAATAACAGGACAAAATCATGAGCTGGTGCTGCATTTCTCACTCTCATTGTTTCTGATTTTATTTTTTACACTGTTTTGTTCCTCACAGGTTAAACCACTGTTTTTTATTTCTTTCATAATTTTGGAACTGCAGTCCAACATATCAAACTGAATTTTAGCTCAATGTCTTGTATAATCAGGGAAAATTCTCCTTACCATTTCTCTTCATGGTAAAGGTCATGCTTCTTTTATCAATCACACACATTCTCCAAATTCAACTCTTTCAATTGACGACTCAAAAGACTTGGAAAGTCCACACATTTCATCTCAGGCCCATTGTGGTAAAATGGGTGAAGGCAAACAGTTGTTGAAGGTTATTGCTGATCATCTGGATAGGATTTTCAACAAGAAAGAAGGAAGCTCAAAAGCTGAGGATTCTTCAGAACCATCCAATTCATTATCTGATTATGAAGATAGTGTACAGGAAAATCCATCTCCTTGTAGCTTTGAAGAAGCCATTGCACTAATGGAGTCAAGAGATAACAAACCAGAAATGCCTGAAAATTTGCAGGGTGGTATTCTAGTAGATCAGATTTATGTAGTGTCTCCATATGATCTTAATGTGTTTCTTTTTGCACCCAATTCACAGTTTAGGAAAGATTTGGCAGCACTGCAGGGAACAATAAATGTGCAAGAGGGGCCTTGGGCTTGGAAACCTGGAGACATGTATTGTTTAACACGACTTGTTTCCTATACAAAAGCTGCTACAAAATTAGTTAAGGCTGTTAATGCCACTGAGGAGCAAACATACATTAGAGTGACTAAAGAGGAATTTGTTGTACTTGTTAGCGTAAGCACACCTGAGGTCCCATATGGTAATACATTTCGGATTGAATTGCTTTACAAGATAATGCCAGGACCAGGAGAGCTATCTTCTGGAGAAGAATCCTCCCATCTTGTGGTATCCTGGGGCATTGTCTTCCTACAAAGCACAATGATGAAAGGCATGATAGAAGGTGGGACTCGACAGGGGTTGAAGGAGAGTTTTAACCAGTTTTCCAACCTACTTGCTCAGAATTTTAAGGTGCTAGATAAGGCAGATTTATCAGACAAGGAACACTTGTTGGCAACTTTGCAAGCAGAAGAGCAGTGGAATTGGTGGCTGACAACCAAATACTTTTGGAATTTCACAGTTGTTTCCACCATTTTTATGTTTTTGTATGTGTTGGTGCATATTTCACGGTGTGGTCCAGGTGCACCTCAGGGCTTAGAATTCAAGGGGCTTGAATTACCAGATAGCTTTGGAGAGCTTGTTACGAGTGGAATTTTAATCATCCAGTTGCAGCGTGTTTATAATATGGTCTCTCACTTTGTGCAAGCTAGATTTCAAATGGGTATGCTTATTATTTGAATCTACTGTCATGCTTGTTATCACTGTCAAGTGAATTCATCTGAGGTTTTACTTTTGAGTTCATTCTCTTCTAACAGGAACTGACCACGGCCTGAAAGCCCATGGCGATGGATGGATTCTTACTGTGGCTTTAATTGATGGGGTTGACTTGGCATCCCTGGAGTCAACAGGATTGTCAGATCCCTATGTGGTTTTCACCTGCAATGGACAAACAAGGTCAAGCTCTGTCAAGCTTCAAACGTCCGATCCTCAATGGAATGGTTTGGCCTTTTAACTTGGTACTTATCTGCATTAATTTTGCTTTAATATGAATATATCTTTACTGGTATTGTCTACTGGTCTTTAAACTAATATGCAGAGATATTAGAGTTTGATGCTATGGAAGAACCACCATCAGTTTTAGATGTGGAAGTTTTTGATTTTGATGGTCCATTTGACCAGGATGTTTCACTTGGACATGCTGAGATCAATTTCCTAAAGCACACATCGACAGAATTGGCAGACATGCGCGTCCTGCTTGAAGGAAAGCTAGCTCAGTCTTCTCAATCGAAGTTGCATTTGAGGATTTTTTTGGACAATAATAAAGGAGTTGAAACAATAAAGGAATATTTGGAGAAGATGGAAAAGGAAGTAGGCAAAAAGGTAAGCACTAGGAATCTGACTTACTCCCTTCCCCCTGCCCCATGTATATGCTTTTCTTATTCACAACATGTATAATATTGTGTATATATATATATATCATCAAACCAATTGGTTTTTTTTCTGTTTGTGTTATAGAACATTGGAACTATTTATTGTATCTGACTAATAATGAGTGCATGGCAGTTGAATCTTCGATCACCTCAAAGGAATTCTACATTCCAGAAATTGTTTGGGTTGCCTCCGGAAGAATTTCTAATCAATGATTTCACATGTTACCTGAAGAGAAAAATGCCTTTACAGGTACTACATGTGGTTGACATATTTAAACACATACTTTTGATAAATACTTGCTGAATATATAACACTTCAAAGTGGAGAATTGTTGGAAGAATATGTCATGATGAACTAACATATAATAATTTACTTGGTGATATTTAAGTAAAGAACTCCATAAACTAAATAAAGGATGCCTTCCTGCTGCAGGGTCGGCTGTTTCTTTCAGCAAGGATTCTCGGGTTTTATGCCAATTTCTTTGGACACAAAACCAAATTTTTCTTCCTTTGGGAAGATATTGAAGACATACAAGTGCTTCCTCCATCATTGACATCATTAGGAAGCCCTACATTGGTCGTAATTCTGCGAAGAGGTCGAGGTCTTGATGCAAGGCATGGCGCAAAGACTCAAGATGAAGAAGGAAGACTTAGGTTTCATTTTCAATCATTTGTGTCATTTAGTGCTACCTTCAGGTATTAGTTGGGCATGCTTATGTTTCCAATCTTATCTACTGAGTTGATGGCATTTATTAACATTCAACTGAAACCACATTTTGTTTCTTTAAAAGAACAATAAGGGCCTTGTGGAGAACAAGAACACTGCACCCCTATCAGAAAGAACAACTTACAGAAGAGCATGAAGATCAAGAAGGCTTCGTAATTCCTGAAGACTTAGAATCTATCCTGGACGATGAAGCAAAAATGTCCAAGATTTACTCAGCAGAACTTCCAATTAAGGCAAGCAATCAATTACTAGTGCCACAATACTAAAACTTGCATGTTATTTGATTGATAAAACTGAAGATTAGTGGGGGTATGGATGAGAAATAAAATTTACTCTAACCTTATATTTATACTTTGAAGTTTTGCAGCCTTCTGAAATAACATGAGAGAATTTGTTCCTATTTAACTGCCAAGGCAAAAACCCTTTTTCAGCCTCTTGAGAGAATAATTTAAGAGTTTGAATTTGATCCACTATCAATGTAAAGTTTTTTATCCTATCATCCAATGATGTGTAGCACATTATTAATAGAGTTTGACTTCCAAGGCGATTGTTGTAATAGTCAAACCCTTTTAATGATTTGGCAATACATGATTGGATGATATTCTAAGGAAGTATTACATTGACAATTGATCAAAATTAAATCCAAAATTTAATACCCCCTGATCTCAGCAAGTCAATTTAATTTGGTAATGAACTCTCCTTGTCCTTGGTTGTGATCTCTCCTTGGATTCTCTGACCTTCCTTTCTTCCAAATGAAAGCAGAGGCTATTTGTGCACATTGTCTCGCAGTTTGCATATACAAATTATGGAATAGGAAGCTTCTTTAGTAGATGAGTTAACAATTTCCTTCTTTAAGAATTAAGATTCTTGTGTACATAGTATTAACTTTTTATGGCTTTAATGTGTTGTGTTACTCTTGCACAGATGAGATCAGTGATGGGAATTTTTGATGGAGGAAACCTAGAGCATAAAATTATGCAGAGAACAGGATGTATGAACTATGAAACTTCTGCCTGGGAACTAGTAAAGCCTGATGTCTTTGAAAGGCATGTTTCTTACAAATTCAACCGGCATGTGTCAGTTTTTGGTGGTGAAGTGACATGCACACAACAAAAATTTTCAAATGCAGACACTGGAGGCTGGATTGTGAGTGAGGTTATGGCTCTTCATGGTGTCCCATTTGCTGATCACTTCCGTGTATGTTAGTTAAACTGGAAACTCATTTTTACTGTATTCTCATAAATTTAGTTCATCTTGTTCCACAGAAGGGAATCTGAAATTAGTTTTCTTTTCCTGATTTCTTCTCTGCCTGCAGATTCATTTTAGGTACGAAATTGAGAAATCTGCTCTTGGTGACTGTGCTTGCAAGTGTGATGCATACATTGGTATTATGTGGCTCAAGAGCTCTAAGTTTCAGCAAAGGATCAACCAGAACATAACATCCAAGTTTACCTTTCGATTGAAGGAAATATTTGAACTGGTTCAGAAAGAGATTTTGTTAATGTCTCAGAACTCAAATGGGTAGTTCGGCCGGCTTTCAGCATTCAGTATTGGCAGCTAACACTGAAACACTAATAGAAGAGTAAAAATTGCATTAGGCAAAAGAAAAAAAGACTTTTCTGTAGAGCAATTAGATTTGATCTGAATTTGTTCAAAAAAAAAAATTCATTCTGTCTAAAATCAAATTTAATTGTACAGGCATATTTATGTGTTATCTTATCTCTTTATCACGACTCTAATATAATAAGTAGCAATCCCAACCTTGATGAGAGTTTATTTTTGGTTGTACGCTAAAGATATCTTCTAGACAGGAATCACACCTCTAGTTGATGGAGAGTATATTTGAGGAGTTATTCGTAATTAGTAACAGTCTATTATAAATATTTAAATAATTACTTGATATGGATAAAGATGTGAAGTTCATGATAAAAATATACTTAATATCTTTAAAATTATTTTTATACATGTCAATTAATAATTTAAATATTTAAGAAATGATGTGTCACATTGTATCAATCTAAGAATTTCTCTTATACTTGTTACATACATCTTAATTCTTAAATGTTAATGTATTTAAGATTTTTAGATTTGAGGAATTTGGGTATAAGATGTGTAGTATAGGTATCTATACACTATACAACTAGTGAATCGTTTACATTATTGTGCTTGTTACTGTTGTTGTACATGTGTCACACGCTCAGGGTGGCTGTCGTTGGCCGGAGAGAATGGATTTAGAATTTTCATAGGGGAGCACGTGGATGTGATGTTGCATTTATTATACCGTGTAATTTACATTTTAGTGTTAAAGTAGGAATTACTAGGATGTAGGTGGGAGCGTCTACATTGAATCTATCCTAAACTTAGTTGTTGTAGTTTGAAGTGGACGCGTGGTGTGGGCTCAGTAGAACGAGGCTTATAAGAGTGGGAATTTAACCCTGCTTTTCAAACGGGTTAGGTAAAGTTTTATGAAAAACATTGTTGCCATCGTCACTATTGCTTTCCTGTGCATCACTCAATGGTTTCCGATTGCAATGATTTCATTTGGATGGTATGAGGGATTTAAGTTTGGGCGAAGTGCTTAAGCGCACTTATCTCAAGTTGTAGATAGGAGTTAGTGAGGGAGTTGTGTGTTGAAGACGACAAATCAGATGGCTATTTTAGGAAGCCCTCCCCACAAATTATTTCCAGGTAAGCCATTCAAGACGCTCCTGCCACTGTAACTGTAATCATATTTCCTTTCTTCTTTTCATTACTGGTCTGTAAATGTGGGAAATCTCAAATCGATAGTATGGGGTGTTGGTACGATTTTGTCCAGAAAATGAGGTTTGGAGATGTAGTACTTTGATTAGGTTTTACCCTATTCCTATTGTAAACTGTGATTAGGTTTTACCATCTTCCCATTGTAAACCATTTTTATCATTCCCAAACCCAAAATGTAACAAATGTTGATATAATGAGTATGGCTGAGTTTTTTTCCTCCTTTTTCTAAATTCAAATTCACAATTTTGGGCCTATAAATATGGGTTGCTATTACTCTGAGAATGTGTGCAATTATTCAACTTGAACTTCTTACCTTCGTAATCTCAGATCTTCAACTTGTGCTTAGTTTGTGCTATTTTCTTTTTTCCATATTGTTGGTTGTGGCTTCTGAATACTCAAGAAGGGGGGTTGAATTGAGTAATAAAACTTTTTGAAACTTATTTTCCTTTTTGCAAAAACTGATTCTTTTCTATAACTAAGAAAAGGATTTGTCAACCAACAAATCAAAATGTATTTTTGCAAGTTATATTGCAATCAAGACTTGAAACTTAAAAAGAATTATTAACAGTAATGATGATTTCAGATATGAACAAGATTATAAACTAATCAAATCATGTAAACATCCCTAACATATTATTTAATTCATACAATCAACAATAAAGCAAATAAAGAGTTAAAGGATGGAGAAACTTACAAACCGAGATTTATCCTGGTTCAGCTACCTCCTCTGGTAACCTACATCCAGTCCCCACACCACTGTGAGTTTTATCCACTATTGAAAAATCAATATACAAGATTCTTTACATAAGCTTTAATTTTGAATTCTTTCTACCCAAATGACAGCTTTTTAAGTCAAAGCAATCTTGCAATACCCACAAGAATTCCTTCTATTCTTGCACAACATCAAGAGTCCCTTCTACTCTTGACTTCATCAGTGAGAGAACCTTCTCTCTTATCTCTCTTTTACAAAATATGAAAAGATTGATTCAGATTCTAAGAAATCAGATACAACAATTTGAAGTTCTACAGAAAAGAATACTCTATTTTCTTTCAATGAAAAGCTCTCACAGTATATGTGTGTTTGATCTCTAATTTCGAATTGATTGTTATATGAAAATGTTTGCCAATGTCCTTATATAGGTATATAACAAAATAGATCCGTTGGATACACTTTACAAGTCAGTTAAGATCAAAACAGATTCATCTAAAAAATTTTGTTATCAGTCAATCGATTAGTACACAGATGTATTAAACAAAATTTCTCTTTTATAATGTGTGTACATCGATTGCTTAATCGATTGTGTTCTTGGAAGTTCTTGATCTTGATTAATACACATATGAGTACATAACACATTCATATTTTCAGCCCAGAAGTTTATACACCGATTACCTAATCGATTGTATAATTATATCAAAAAGTTCTTGCTTCTGTTCTAGTTTATACATAGATGTATCAATAGATGTACAAATGCAAAATTGCATACTGATCTAGTAAGTTCAGAATTAATCGATGTATACATAGATGTGTAACACTTATACATGGATGTACACTTAGATTTTCATTAAGTTCATAATCAATTGATGTATACATAGATGTATAACACTTATACATAGATGTACACTGAGGTTTTCATTAAAAGTTAGTTAATTAACGGAAAGTATATTGATGTACAAACTTATTAATTAACCTTTTTCATTCTTAATCCATTTTTACTTTTGAAAATCATTTTTACTTATTTGAGATATTAATCAAAGAATTAAACAAAGTATTTTCTTTACAAAACGATTCCTAATGATTGTCCTTGAATTCTTTCTTCATGATGCTCCTTCTTTAAGTTTGCCTTTATGATTCTTGATCCTTTGCATCCACTGTTCTTGCTCCATTAAATCTCATTGAAAAAGTCAAGCTTGGCAAGTAGTTAGTGAATCAAAGTAATAATCATGTTAAGTTTAGTCATTAGTCAAAACATATTAGAATCATTTATCCACAAATATTGTGCTTAGCTGATAAGTCACCTCCATTTGATCCTGTGAACAAAATTTATGTTGAGAAGGAAGCTTGGAGGCTCAAGGTCCACATTATATGTCTCTAGACTGTCCCAACCTTCAACAATGCATCACAAATAAGTTCTATCGAAAAATGGTTATGTTGGATGAATATGTAACTATCATAATGCTATTTGGTTTTGCTTATTTCATTCATAAATTTTTTGCTAACCGTTTTTTTTCCAAGGGGGTAAAATTTAAGCTTCAATCAAAAAGACTCTGGTTTACACGTTTCTACCTATCTTGGCAAAGAAGGTTGTGTATAAGATGACCTACTTCACTGTTGTGCCCATGACTACCGATTAATATTTCAGTTCAAAACTTTTGTCACTACCTGTGAATCTGATTTTATTCCTCTTTGTAATGCACCTAAATATACCAACTGCAGCGCAATCGTCATTACACCATAGTTACTAAATCCAGGTGTGTCACAGTCATGATAACAGTAGTTTCAAAAAAATTAACGAGTTTATTTCTGCGTATTTATGCATAAGTAGAAAATACGAGCCATGAATGAATTATAGATGTATTCAACCCTTAATATAACCATTGAAATGAAATCATATTCTTTATACATATATATATATATTTTATAGCCAACTTATACAATCACTGATAACATAGAATATAATAATTACAGAGTCAAGTAAAATACAGCGGGAATAAAAACATAAAAGGGGAGAAGTAGTGACCCAGGGATGGGTACTACCAGCAGACAAGGCCGCAACCCCATATGCACATGACACTCAACGTCTCGGTTGACACAGCAGGCATCAATGCCTCCACGCAGCTGCACTCCTACGAAATCGAAGAAATCTTGTCCAAATTCCCAATCCCTTCGGCAAGGCGTGATCCCTCATCATCTTCTTCACGATCTTTCATCAAATATGAATATAAAACAGCAATACAGAAATATAGGAAAGAGGTGAGACACCCGTCATTCATTACCACTATTGGCAGCAAGAAAATAGCATGGCGCAAAGCGCCCACCGAGCAATACAGTTCACACATTTATCAATAACAATAGCGGAAATTATAACAGAAGTAATTCAATTCTAAGCAATAATCAGAGTCAATAACAACAATGATATTTATAGTAAAGGTAGAACTACAGTAAGCAATAGAAGGCAGATCACAATAGTTTTTCCAAGAATCAGCACAATAATTAGATAATCATTTACAGGTATTCATGCTCAACAGTTTGTAAGACCAGTAATGAACGATGCACAATGCATGCTTTCCCAAATCCTACTCCATGGAGCTAGACTCAAACAATCAGAGAGAAAGATCAGGAGACGTGTCTGCAACTCGGCTGCCGCAGCCAAGGTGCTAAAACTCAACAGTTTTCTACGTGCACATCAGGCATTGTACAGACAGTCCACGCTCGATCACGACATAGGACAGTGTCAAGTCCGGATCGTCGGTGTGTTTGCATCGGTTTGCCCCACGGCACAGAGGAGCTCTAAACTGTCCATGTGAGGGACCCGCACCCCGATACCCCCGAGGTCATAACACGACCCACACTAGTTTATTCGCACCCGCACCCAGGGTGTGTTCAATCTCCTAGGCAACTCGGCCTTACAACAGTCCACAGGACATTCACAATGCATAAGACTCTATGCATGAACATATATGGTCCATATCACATACCATTCCATAATATGCCACAATTGGCTCAAATAAGCATCAATACAACATTGGTCACTCATATGGACCCACAATATCATAATATTGAAATCAAATAAGGTAATACATTTTTAAGGTTCATTATGCATTCTTATTCAAGATTTGCCACTCTTACAAGAATCCATCACTAAGTAAGTTTCCATCTCGCGTTATGCTCAAGTCTCTTGATACCAATCACTTAGTTTTTATTCTACATGAGATTAATCCAATTCCTAAAATCCATGATCCAAATCGTGGCTTCCTAAAGTCCACTACTAACATCAATTTCTCCCATTTTATGCATTGATTTCTTGATATCTCCTACTTAAGTTTTAGTTCACTAAGTTCATTCCAATTCCTTATAATTTCCATCTAAAACCGTGGCTTCAAATTGAGTTAAATAACCCTTAAAACTCTCCATCTCAAGTTCCAACATTAACATTCACATCTCCAATTACTTAGCTTCATCTCACAGTTACCTAGTTCGTTTATTTAAGGTCGTGATCATAAACGAATTTCTTGATGTTGTCCGAGATAAACAAAAGGAAGATGTGTTTTTGCAAAATGAGAGGGAATTGTTAAAGCAAGGTCATAAAGCGACGGTAGAAGAAGGAGCAGATGGAATCTTAAGGTTTAAGGGAAGAATTTGTATGCCTGATGATTCTGAATTGAAGAAGTCGATCCTAGAAGAAGCTCATACTAGTGACCTTAGTTTACATCCGGGGATGACCAAGATGTATCAAGACTTGAAAAGGTTGTTTTGGTGGCCAAGGATGAAAAGAGACGTAGCAGAGTATGTGGAGTCTTGTTTGGTTTATCAGAAAACGAAAGTGGAACATCAGAAACCAGCTGGAATGTTGCAACCGTTATCTATCCCAGAGTGGAAGTGGGATAGTATCTCAATGGATTTCATTACTGGTTTGCCGAAGACGAGGAAAGGTCATAATTCAATATGGGTTATAGTCGATAGGCTTACTAAATCGGCGCATTTCTTACCAATTAATATTAAGTATTCGTTGGAAAGATTAACCCAGTTATACATCAGTGAGATTGTTAGATTACATGGTGTACCTACATGTATAGTTTCTGACCGAGATCCGAGGTTTACGTCAAGGTTTTGGCGGAGTCTACAAGAAGCTATGGGAACTAAGTTGCGACTGAGTTCGGTATATCATCCACAGACTGATGGTCAGATAGAGAGAACTATACAGTCTTTGGAGGATCTATTGCGTGCTTGTGTTTTAGAGCAACGAGGGAGTTGGGATGAATTTTTATCTTTGATAGAATTCACCTACAACAATAGTTTTCACTCAAGCATAGGGATGACACCCTATGAGGCATTGTATGGAAGGCGATGTCGAACCCCGTTATGTTGGTATCAGGATGGGGAAAGCATGACTGTTGGACCAGATCTTGTACAACAGACTACGGAGAAGGTAAAGATGATACAAGAGAAGATGAGAACGACGCAGCGACATGTAAGAGTTATGCGGATAAACGAAGACGACCTCTTGAGTTTGAGGAGGGTGAGCATGTGTTTCTAAGAGTTACTCCTACGACCGGTGTCGGAAGAGTTATTAAGTCTAAGAAGCTTACTCCTAAGTTCATTGGACCGTATTAGATTATCCGACGTATAGGTCCTGTAGCGTATCAGATTGTTTTGCCGCCTTTTCTATCGAATCTACATGATGTATTTCATGTATCTCAGTTACGGAAGTATATACCGGATCCAACGCATGTTATACAACCGGATGAAGTACAGTTGAAGGAGAATTTGACTTACGAGACTTTACCTGTTAGAATTGAGGACAGAAAGGTAAAGCAGCTTCGAGGGAAGATGATCGAGCTGGTGAAGGTCATATGGAATGATGTGACAGGTGATGCTACCTGGGAGCTAGAAGATAAAATGAGGGATCAGTATCCTCATTTGTTTTGATGAGCAGCGAATTTCGAGGACGAAACTTTTATTTGTTGGGGAGAGTTGTAACACCCCAATTTTTAGAAAAATGTCCCGAATGTTCTGTTTGCTGTTTTTTAAGCTTTTGTGTAAATGACTGTTATGTCCTTATTTTACTGTTTCTTGTTTTTCTGTATGAAATACAAATATGTTTTACAGGCTAAAATTTTATTTGATCGTTTTACGTAATTTGCTTCGAGACGGTAAAATAAAAATTTTCTCAAGCTCTTGTTTTAATTTTTTCTGGGAGATATACGACAATTAATACTTGTCTGTAATTTTATTTGAACGTTTTGGATGATTTGCTTCGTCGTGGGGAAAAATGAAAAAATGACCGTTACGTCTCGATTGTACTGTTTTTAATTTTTCTATATGTTACAGTGCTTAATATTACTGTCTGTGATTTTATTTGGACTTTTTGTGCGATTTGCTCCGGGACAGGAAAATAATATTTTTCCGGGCCGGGGAAATCTTGTTTTAATTATTCAGACTGGGGATCTTACTAAACCCAATTCTGAATGAGACGATAATTAATCTTTTAATTTTTAGGATTTAACTGTCCAATAAAATAATTTTGTATATTATTTTATTAGTCAGTATAATTAGATGACAGTGGACCCGAAAATATTTTGCGGGACCCACGTTTAGTTAAAACAGTTAACTTAGTAGCTTAATTAAGCATCATTAGTGAAGGAATTCTCTAGAACATGATGACTAAGTGTGGTGACTAGGTTAATTAGTGACTAAGCATGTGACTAGGTTAGATGACTATGCTAAAATCAACCAATGAGAGACAAGCTTGCTAACTAAGTTTTAATCTTGACCTTTGATTCATTCTAAGGCTTGGATGAAGCCAAACCCATGACACCTTGCATGGCTTTGAAGTTCACGGCCATTTGGCCTTTGGAAGACAAAAATCATTTCATCCTTCAAGCATTTTCTCTCTTCTCTCTCTTCCAAAAACCCTAAACACCATTGAAGCTCTCTTGAAGCTCCATTCGGCCAAACACAAAGCCATACCATCCAACCACCCAAAATTTTATCCAACCAAGTTTTCTAAACCTAAACACAATCCTAAGAACATCTCTAGTTGAGAGTTCTTGCAAAATCTTCCATTTGAAGCTTGGAAACCTATTTGGAAAATTTTACCTAGAAAGTGAAATTTCTTGTTTTTCATTTCTAAACTCTTTTTCAAAGTTCCAATCGATGATTTCTCCATGGTTTAAGCTCTCTTTTTATGGTTAGTAACTTGTAGATTTTTGTTTAAGTTTGTTAGGTTTTGAAGAAGGAAAACCGAAACCTAGAAGAGGTGTGAAAGAATATTTTTGTCTTCATTTAAGGTAAGAGGAAGACAAATCTTATCATCCATGTGTGGTGGTAAGAAGATGGAGTTTTATTTGTGGTGATTGTAGAATCCATAAGGATTCCTTGTTTGTGTTTGTTTAATAGCTTGTTTGTGTGGTTGTTAGTAGCTTTCCTATTTGATGTTTGTAATAATTTGTATGATGTTGCATGTCTACAAGCTTTGATTTGCATGTCTACAAGTTTTGATAATTTGTATGTGTTAGAAATGCATGATAATGTATAGGATGTGAATAACATGATAAGGATTGCATGAGTGTTCCAAAGAACACAACACCAAGGCTCACGGCCATTGACCCAAAAGGAGAACCAAAATGTTCTCATTATTTTCCTAAAGTGTAATTTAATTAACCTAGGAAAATTAACAAGAGATAGAATTGTTTAGATCAAGGAAAATGAATTTAGAAATCAAATGACCCAAATGTATATTTCGGCCAACATGCCAAACCAAGAATTCATGATTTCTAAAATCAATTCCAAACCATTTTCAAGTATAAAGATGCAATATATGTTAAAAAGAATTTTTCTAAAATGAGTTTTGAAGAAATAAATTGAATTGAATTAAGTTTAATCAACTAAAACTATTGATTTTATTGTTAGAAAAGAAATACAGTAACTTTCAAAAATTTTTAACATATAGCTCATACTGTATTTTGAAGCATGTTAGTGGTTTTCAAAAGGTTTAAATTATACGGTTAAAAATTAAGTAAATAGAATTTTTACGAAAAAATTAAGAAACCATTAATATAATTTTCTAAGCAAAATACTGTCAATTTTTAGTAAAAACGGGCAAATAAGAGAGAAAAGATGTCCAAAAGACAGTATACGGTATAGAAATTATTTTACGTAGTTTAAACGTATTATTTATTATTTCTGTTTATTTAAACAGTAATTTTTAAGGGATTTGGATCATAAAATGATTTAAAAATCTTACGCGATTGAGAAAACGTATTAAAAACTCTACGCGATTTTAAAAATAGCAAAATATATTTACGCGATTTAAAAACGTTTGTAAAAACGACGAGATTGTGAAAACGCAATAAAATTTCTACGCGATTGACCAAAACGGTATTTTCTGTATTTTTCTGTTGTCGGGCTATGAGGTGAACCCGTACAGGCTTTGGAACAGTATTTGTCCGGTGGGACTTACTGTATCTTTTTATCTTTGAGGATATATTTTTATTGAGGGTATTCTGATAATTTCTCATATATTGAGTTTATGCCAATTTTTTTGGTGGATTGGTTGACAAGGTGAATCACATCGTGTTGTCGATGCGATAAACGTAGTGTGGTTCATTGTCTTTATGAACTTGGAGACGTTAGTGTACGGGATTCCATATATGGACAGTCGGTCGCTCCGCTGGGCCGTGGTAACCGATAGCACACTAATGGACTCGACACGCACTATTTTTAATCGAGATTTCGTAAAGTCTAATAGTACATTGCCTGTAGTGCCACAACGTGAGACCGTGAACTACACCATGCCTTGGATGATGGATTCCATGTGACGTGGGGCTATAGACACAATGTGTGATAGCGCAATAGTTTGGTTGGGCAGCCGTGGTACTAATAGATTTTGCGAGTCATTCTCTCTCTGATATCTGTATGTGTTTAGCTCCATGGAGTAGGATCGTGTCATATTGCATATGGTTATGTCTTGGACTTTATTTTATTTCATCTATTTTACTTTATCTGTTTATTGTCTAATTCTTATATTATTTTATTTGTGATATTATTTTATCAGTGATATTATTTTATCTGTGATATTATGTGTTGTTATGACATTTGAATCTTTACACTATTCTGTTATTAATTAATGTTATAGCTTTTCATATTGCATGAACTGTATATCTGTTGTTTGTCGTTTTCTTATCTACCATGTTTGTGATGATTTTAGTTTGTCTTACCTCTTTATTGTATGTGTTTTTTGTATATTTATTTACGTGGTAAAGAGTTTGAGGAAGAGGAATAGCCTCTTGAGATTTTGTATCCTGAGGAGGAAGAGGAGCAGCAAGCTGAAGATCAGTACGACGACCAAGAACCATCTGATCATCCATATCAATTAGACTGATTTGTTTGGGTATGGCGGTGCCAGGATTTTTGGGTTTTGTGACACTCGAGTTTCACGGTGGATCGTTAGCCTGGCATCTGCGGGGAGATAGAGACTCAGTGACTTATGTGGGACGGTTGACTGTGTCCATACGACTTACGTTTGATGGAGAGCCAGTGATGACGACTACTGTGTTTCTGCACTTAGAGTTGCCTTTATCTCTTAGGCGTCATTGGGGTGGTGTGTCCACTGAGCCTAGTGAGATGATTATCGTATCGACTGCGCGGTCTCGTTTCCGCCGAGTGTTGAGGCATCCTGGATATTTATCTTCTGATGAGTTTCCTGAGAGTGATCCATCAGAGGATTAAATGTTTATGATGTGTATTTTTGGGCGCGTCTGCGTATGTATATATTGACTCTTTATTGTTTTTGGTTTACTATTTATGTTTAAATATTTGTAGTTATAGTTGTAAATTATTTGTATAACTTATAACTTGGACCATATGTATATTATGAGTGATGTTGTTCTATTGGTTTTATGTTTCCATGTTATTTTATTTAATAATATTCTGTTTAACAGGAATTATTTTACAACCCGTATTAGTACGTAATAAATGTTTTACAACTTGGGTAGATTTTATTTATTTTTCTTTATATATGTGACATCCCCACAAGGGTGTTACATTAGTTGGTATCAGAGCCCAAGTTAGAGTCTTTTGGGGTTGTGGTTGGGTCTGTTTTTGTTTGTGCTGTGTGATTTTCTGTGATTTACTTCCGAAAGGATGTATCTAATTTTGTTTTATTATGTTTGAAGAAAGAAGATGTCTGGTAGAGGTAGAGGACGTGCGAACGTGAATCGTGATATGGATCCTATGATTGCGGCTGCTGAAGCTATGCAGCGGATGGCTGAAGTAATGACGCAGCAGAATTTGAGAACAGCTCAACAACAAGATGCTACTGTTGATGCCCTAAATTTATCTGAATTTAGGCGCCACAATCCGCCACAGTTTAGAGGCGAGGTTGATCCGGAGAAAGCAAGTCAATGGATACAAGACTTGGAGAGAATTTTTGAAGGAATGAGATGTACAGATGATAAGAAGGTGACTTATGTTGTTTTTATGCTAAGGGGAGATGGAGAACATTGGTGGAGAGGAACTCGCCGAGTTTTACAAGCTGAAGGAACATAAATCACACGGGAAGTATTTTCTGATGCTTTTCTGGAAAAGTATTTTCCTGCGAGTGCTAGGCATGCCAAGGAAATGGAATTTCTTGGTTTGCGACAGGGAAATATGACGGTGAATGAGTATGCTACAAAATTTGAGAATTTGTCTCAATTCTCGGATTATGCTCAAACACGGCAAGATAATGTGTGGAGATGTCAGAAGTTTGAATCGGGCTTGAGAGTGGAACTGAAGCGAGGGGTGATATCCTTGAGGATTAATCAGTTTCATGCTTTGGTTGATGCTTGTGCGCGACTTGAGGAGTTAGAGCCGTCGAGAGATCAGAGGAATCGTAACTTTGGGCCGACAAGATTTCAAAGAGGTGGAGGTAGTAATACGAATCGGTTTCAGCGCAAGCCGTATTCCAAACCATCAGGGAGTCAATCTCAACGACCACCAGTTGGGGGAAGTGCAAGTAGTAGTGGAGCTGGACAGAAAGTGGCGTTCACGCCGACATGTTTTAAGTGCGGAAAGAAAGGCCATATCTCTCCGGAGTGCACAATTAAGGGGACAGTTTGTTTTAACTGTAAACAGCCTGGGCATATGTCGAAGGATTGTACTCAGCCGGAAAGGAAACCTGCTATTCGTTATGTTCGTGCTAATCAACAGAAACCAGAGAGTACTCAACCGAGATCTGGAGGACGAGTATATAGTATGACGGGAATAGAAATTTCTCAATCTGATGATCTTATACAAGGAGAAGGTGACATTGGAGGTAACCATCTGACTGTGTTATATGATTCTGGTGCTACAAACTCGTTTATTGCATATGATTGTGTGGAAAGATTGAAGTTGCCTGTATCTTCTTTGAATGTTAAATTGAGTGTTTCTACGCCAACTGCTAAACCTGTAATTGCATCAAAGATATGTTTGGATTGTCCTGTTGTTGTGAAGGACCGTAAGTTTTTGATCAACTTGATTTGTTTACCTCTTGTTGAGATAGATGTAATCTTAGGGATGGACTGGTTATCTTCTAACCATATTCTTATAGATTGTGCAAGCAAAACCATAGTTTTTCCTTAGGAAGAAAAGTCTGGATTCTTAACTGCTGTTAAGGTTAAGTCTTTGTTAAGAGAGGGAGCACAGGGATATGTGGTGTTGTCTTCTCTAGAGGTTAAGAATGAGAAGGATGTGAATACTATTCCTGTTGTCAACGAGTTTCCAGAGGTTTTTCCTGATGACGTACCTGGTTTGCCACCTGAGAGGGAGATCGAGTTTTCAATTGATTTAGTACCAGGAGCAGGTCCTATCTCAATTGCCCCGTACCGTATGTCGCCAGCAGAGTTAGAGGAGCTGAAAGAGCAATTGGTGGAATTGTTAGAGAAACAGTTTGTGCGACCTAGTGTTTCGCCATGGGGTGCGCCAGTGCTTTTGGTCAAGAAGAAGGACAGAACTTCTCGGCTTTGTGTGGATTATCGTCAGCTGAACAATGTGACTATCAAGAATAAATATCCGCTTCCAAGAATTGACGATTTGATGGATCAGTTAAGAGGAGCTGTGGTATTTTCCAAGATAGATCTGAGATCGGGTTATCACCATATTCGTGTTAAGGGGGAAGATGTACCGAAAACTGCTTTTCAAACTCGTTATGGACATTATGAGTATCAGGTAATGCCATTCGGGGTGACGAATGCTCCTGCCATATTTATGGATTATATGAACATGATTTTTCGTCCGTATCTAGACAGATTTGTCGTTGTCTTTATCGATGACATTCTGATCTATTCTCAATCTAAGGAAGAGCATGCTGAACATCTTGGTATTGTTCTTCAGATTTTGAGAGAAAAGCAGCTGTATGCGAAGTTGGCTAAATGTGAGTTCTGGTTGGAAAAAGTTCAGTTTTTAGGTCACGTGATTTCGAAAGAAGGTATTGCAGTAGACCCATCAAAAGTGGAGACTGTTTTACAGTGGGAAAGACCTAAGACGGTAACAGAAGTTCGAAGTTTCGTTGGACTTGCTGGTTATTACCGGAGGTTTATTGAAGGTTTTTCGAAGATTGCTGGACCACTTACACAACTTACGAGGAAAAGTCAAGCTTTTGAGTGGACGGAAGAACGTGAAGCCAGTTTTCAAGAGTTGAAGAAGAGGTTGACAACTGCGCCGGTATTGATCTTGCCAGATTCTAAAGGAACTTTTGACGTGTATTGCGATGCTTCTTATTAAGGGTTAGGTTGCGTTTTGATGCAAAACTGGAATGTTGTGGCGTATGCTTCTCGTCAGTTGAAGGTTCATGAGAGGAATTATCCAACACACGATTTGGAATTGGCTGCAGTGGTTTTTGCTTTGAAAGTGTGGAGACATTTTCTGTATGGAGCGCTGTTCAATGTCTTTAGTGATTACAAGAGTCTAAAGTACTTGTTTGATCAGAAAGAATTGAATATGAGGCAGAGGCGATGGTTGGAATTCTTAAAGGATTATGATTTTCAACTTTAATACCACCCGGGAAAAGCTAATGTGGTAGCTGATGCCTTGAGTAGAAAGGTGCTTAGTGTTTCGGCAATGATGATCAAGGAGGAAGAGTTAATCAATAAGTTCTGAGATCTATGGTTGTCTGTGGAGTTTCTACCTGAAAGAGTTCGTTTATTTAAGGTCGTGATCATAAACGAATTTCTTGATGTTGTCCGAGATAAACAAAAGGAAGATGTGTTTTTGCAAAATGAGAGGGAATTGTTAAAGCAAGGTCATAAAGCGACGGTAGAAGAAGAAGGAGAGATGGAATCTTAAGGTTTAAGGGAAGAATTTGTATGCCTGATGATTCTGAATTGAAGAAGTCGATCCTAGAAGAAGCTCATACTAGTGACCTTAGTTTACATCCGGGGATGACCAAGATGTACCAAGACTTGAAAAGGTTGTTTTGGTGGCCAAGGATGAAAAGAGACGTAGCAGAGTATGTGGAGTCTTGTTTGGTTTGTCAGAAAGCGAAAGTGGAACATCAGAGACCAGCTGGAATGTTGCAACCGTTATCTATCCCAGAGTGGAAGTGGGATAGTATCTCAATGGGTTTCGTTACTGGTTTGCCGAAGACGAGGAAAGGTCATGATTCAATATGGGTTATAGTCGATAGGTGTAACACCCCTTGATGTAGCGACCGAAGCATAATCGTCATTACACCACAGTTACTAAATCCAAGTGTGTCACAGTCATGATAACAGTAACTTAAATTCTCAAGAGTCTATATTTTTTTTTGACAAATTGCATAGGTAGAAAATATGAGCCTCGAATGAAATATAAATGTATTCAAGCCATGATGCAACCACTGGAATAAAATCATATCTCTTATACATATATATATATATATATATAGTCAATTTACACAATTCACTGATGACATAGAATATAACAATTACAGAGTCCAATAAAATACAGCGAAAATAAAACACAAGAAAGGGGGAAAAGTAGTGGCCCAGGGATAGGTACTACTAGCAGACAAAGCCGCAACCCCACATACACATATGACGCTCGGAGTCCCAGTCAACAAGTCAGGCATCAATGCCTCCATGCAACTGCACTCGTACGTAGCCGAAGGAACCTTGTCCAAACGCCCAATCCAATCAACCAAAGTGTGGTCCCTCTTTATCTTCCTCACGATTTTTTATCAATATAAGTATAAAACAGGCATACAAAGATATAGGAAACACAGAAAGAGGTAAGACATCCTACATCATTACCAATTATAGCATGCTAGAAACATTACGGCGCCACGCGCCCAAATAGCAAATCAGAAACAGTATATTCAAATACTAACAGTAAGTCCAACAATAAGCAATTAAACAGTCCAGGCAGGTAATCATTACAGTAATGAACAGATAAGTCATAATATGGAAAACAGATAATAACAACAATGTATATACATATCATGTCTCATATGCATGTTCTCTCAAACCCCTACTCCATGGAGCTAAACTCAATCAATCGGAGAGAAAGATCAGGAGACATGTACGTGACTGACTTACTGCCGAGGCCAGTGCTATAAATCAAATCGTGCATAATCATGGCATTGCACAGACATTCTACACTAGATCACGATATAGGACAGTGTCAAGTCCGGATCGTCGGTGTGTTTGCATCGGTTTGCCCCACGGTACAGAGGAGCTCTAAACTGTCCATGTGGGGGACCCGCACCCCGACGCCCCCGAGGTCATAACACGACCCACACTTGTCTATTCGCACCCAAATAGCAAATCAGAAACAAGACATTAGGTGTGTTCAATCTCCTAGGCAACTTGGCCTTACAACAGTCCACAAGACATTCACGATGCATAAGACACTATGCATGCACATGTATGATTCACAATTTCATACAATTCCATAATATGCCACATTAGGCCAACATAAGCATCAATATATATAAATGGTCACTCACATGGACCCATAATCACATAATATCAATATCAAATCAATTAATACGTCATTAGGTTCATTATGAATCCTAATTTAGAATTTATTCCTCATTCCAAGGTTCATATTCAAAATCAATTTAGCACACTATGGCAATTCAATTTTTCAATAATTCACATTTTATGTAAGCCCTTAAGCCTCACACTCTCATGTTCTTAACTCAATTAGAATTCTCTTAAGTCTTATGAGTGATTCACCTTCAATCCTTTGAATTTTATAAAGTCTTAATTATAATAAATTCTTCTAATTTCTTAATTATTCATTTCATTACCTAGGCTTCCAATTACTTAATTACTATTGCCTCCACTCACTAAAATCACACTTTTGCCTAGAAATTCCCTAGAGGCCGTGGCCTCCTATTTGATTCAATTCAACTCTCTTCAAGTCAACAATCTTATACATCATTCCCTTAATCATTTAAATTATTCACTTGATCAAGTAACTCACCAAAAAAACTCTAAATTCCTAGCTTCAAACCGTAGCCACCATAGAAGTTTCAACTCCCAATTGTTCTTCCATTAAATCCCATCTTGTTACTTAATTAATCCTAGTCTTATACTTATTGCACATTAACCATAAATTACCCCATTTTTCCACCCCAAAACCGTGACTTCACTTGGGTTTCAATTTCAAATTCTTCTTCCATTACATTCCATTTTTATACATTGATTACTTTAAATCCAATGCTTGTTACAATTTATTCCAATTTCCCTAAATTGCTATCCTCAAAACCGTGGCCACCAAGGAGGGAATTCAACCATTTTCCATCCATATCAAGTCATTAAATCCAATCTAACATTCCATTATATTCAACAATTCAATCCAATAGCATAAATAAATAAAAATCAACACATAGCATAATTAATCATTAAATTCAAGAACAACCCTCATTAGGGTTCTTCCACAAATCAAACAATCAAGGTTCCTAGATGCTAAAAATGGTTGAAGAGGAGTGTCTTCCTCTTACTTGAGTGTAGAAATCAAATGAACTCCAAGAAAGCTCCTTGGATTTTCGGATTTGGCCACCAAAACCCTAAGAAAATGGTGATTTGTTAGAATCAATATCAAGGCTTGAAAAATCAACCATGGATGACCATTAAAGGAACCAAAATCACGAAATCAAGAGAAGAGAATGAGTGGTCTTGAAACTTACCCAAAATGCTCAAAGTTGGAGCTTGGAGAAAATGGTGAAAATGGTGGAATCTCAAGAAGCTCCAAGAGGGAAAGGTGTTTAGAATGGTGAGGAGAGTAAGAAAATGTAATTTGTTTAATTTTTTGTGAAGATGGAGGGGCTGGATGGTGGCTGGCCGTGGAGCACAAGAGAAATGGAGGAGAAATATTGAAGAAGGAAGAAGAAGAAGAAAACGTAAATGGAGAGAAAAAGGTGTTTTTGGTGATAAATGAATTACGTGTAATATTTGGATAATTGAAATCAATTCATCCCCTTTTTGGGCTGCTGCAGCCGTAAAAGAGAGAGAGAGAAGAGTGGGTGAGAATTGGCTTCTCAAGGAAGCCAAAACATGTGGTCAAAGTTTGGGGTCAAAGCTTCTTAAGGAAGCTTGATTATTTAACTATTAAATTTGAATTAAAGTGGATAGATTAGATATAAAGTAGATTGCATTAGGATAATGTGATAGTATTTTTATTACACACTATTATCCAATGGATAATAGTTAAAGATGATGAAGTCGAGTATTTAATTAATCTGACAGATGAATTTTTCGCTGTATTGATTTAATTGTATCTGTAAAAATTTCTCAAAAATTATGAAACCTCGTAAACTGTGTCAAGTCTCGGGTTTAGTAAGATCCCCCGTCGACATGTCCATAGTCCAAGGTTTTCAGAGAAAACATCGCGTTTCTCTGGTTCTGCTCAGTGCGCACGCAAAACGAGAAATAAATTAAAATATTCAACAGTTCCGAAAAATTCCTGGAAAATTCCCAAAAATTGCAAATATTATAAAACGACTATTCGTCATATAATTTTCCAATTTTTGAAGCACTACAGTCGTTTTCACAACTTTGCTCGAGTTTCACGCAAAACGAGAAATATATTAAAATATTCATCGTTTCCGAAAAATTTCAGAAAAATTCACATAAATCACAAATATTAGAAAATGACTATTGGCGGCGAAATAATTAGTTTCCGGAGCGTTACACTGGCCTCAGCAATTCTCAGCTCGGTGTGCACGCAAAACGAGAAATATATTAAAATATTCTGCGTTCTCAGAAAAATCCAGAAAATTTCTAGAAAATCCCAAATATTGCAAAATGATTATTTATCCTGAAATTATTAATTTTCGGGATGTTACAATAGGCTTACTAAATCGGCTCATTTCTTACCAATTAATATTAAGTATTCGTTGGAAAGATTAACCCAGTTGTACATCAGTGAGATTGTTAGATTACATGGTGTACCTAGATGTATAGTTTCTGACCGAGATCCGAGGTTTACGTCAAGGTTTTGGCGGAGTCTACAAGAAGCTATGAGAACTAAGTTGCGACTGAGTTCGGCATATCATCCATAAACTGATGGTCAGATAGAGAGAACTATACAGTCTTTGGAGGATCTATTGCGTGCTTGTGTTTTAGAGCAACGAGGGAGTTGGGATGAATTTTTATCTTTGATAGAATTCACCTACAACAATAGTTTTCACTCAAGCATAGGGATGGCACCCTATGAGGCATTGTATGGAAGGCGATGTCGAACCCCGTTATGTTGGTATCAGGATGGGGAAAGCATGACTGTTGGACCAGATCTTGTACAACAGACTACGGAGAAGGTAAAGATGATACAAGAGAAGATGAGAACGACGCAAAGCAGACAGAAGAGTTATGCGGATAAACGAAGACGACCTCTTGAGTTTGAGGAGGGTGAGCATGTGTTTCTAAGAGTTACTCCTACGACCGGTGTCGGAAGAGTTATTAAGTCTAAGAAGCTTACTCCTAAGTTCATTGGACCGTATCAGATTATCCGACGTATAGGTCCTGTAGCGTATCAGATTGCTTTGCCGCCTTTTCTATCGAATCTACATGATGTATTTCATGTATCTCAGTTACGGAAGTATATACCGGATCCAACGCATGTTATACAACCGGATGAAGTATAGTTGAAGGAGAATTTGACTTACGAGACTTTACCTATTAGAATTGAGGACAGAAAGGTAAAGCAGCTTCGAGGGAAGATGATCGAGCTGGTGAAGGTCATATGGAATGATGTGACGGGTGATGCTACCTGGGAGCTAGAAGATAAAATGAGGATCAGTATCCTCATTTGTTTTGATGAGTAGCTTAATTTCGAGGACGAAATTTTTATTTGTTGGGAGAGTTGTAACACCCCAATTTTTAGAAAAATGTCCCGAATGTTTACATTTCTTGTTTTTCAAGCTTTTGTGTAAATGACTGTTATGTCCCTATTTTATCTTGTTTCTTATTTTTCTCGTATGAAATACAAATATGTTTTACAGGCTAAAATTTTATTTGATCGTTTTACGTAATTTGCTTCGAGACGGTAAAATAAAAATTTTCTCAAGCTACTGTTTTAATTTTTCTGGGAGATATACAGACAATTAATACTGTCTGTAATTTTATTTGAACGTTTTGGATGATTTGCTTCGTCGTGGGGAAAAATGAAAAAATGACCGTTACGTCCCGATTGTACTGTTTTTAATTTTTCTATATGTTACAGTGCTTAATATTACTGTCTGTGATTTTATTTGGACTTTTTGTGCGATTTGCTCGGGACAGGAAAATAATATTTTTTGGCCGGGAAATCTTGTTTTAATTATTCAGATTCGGGGATCTTACTAAACCCAATTCTGAATGAGACGATAATTAATCTTTTAATTTTTAGGATTTAACTGTCCAATAAAATAATTTTGTATATTATTTTATTAGTCAGTATAATTAGATGACAGTGGACCCGAAAATGTTTTACGGGACCCACATTTAGTTAAAACAGTTAACTTAGTAGCTTAATTAAGCATCATTAGTGAAGGAATTCTCTAGAACATGATGACTAAGTGTGGTGACTAGGTTAATTAGTGACTAAGCATGTGACTAGGTTAGATGACTATGCTAAAATCAACCAATGAGAGACAAGCTTGCTAACCAAGTTTTAATCTTGACCTTTGATTCATTCTAAGGCTTGGATGAAGCCAAACCCATGACACCTTGCATGGCTTTGAAGTTCACGGCCATTTGGCCTTTGGAAGACAAAAATCATTTCATCCTTCAAGCATTTTCTCTCTTCTCTCTCTACCAAAAACCCTAAACACCATTGAAGCTCTCTTGAAGCTCCATTCGGCCAAACACAAAACCATACCATCCAACCACCCAAAATTTTATCCAACCACGTTTTCTAAACCTAAACACAATCCTAAGAACATCTCTAGTTGAGAGTTCTTGCAAAATCTTCCATTTGAAGCTTGGAAACCTATTTGGAAAATTTTACCTAGAAGGTGAAATTTCTTGTTTTTCATTTCTAAACTCTTTTTCAAAGTTCCAAGCCATGATTTCTCCATGGTTTAAGCTCTCTTTTTATGGTTAGTAACTTGTAGATTTTGTTTAAGTTTGTTAGGTTTTGAAGGAGGAAAACCGAAACCTAGAAGAGGAGTGAAAGAATATTTTTGTCTTCATTTAAGGTAAGAGGAAGACAAATCTTATCATCCATGTGTGGTGGTAAGAAGATGGAGTTTTATTTGTGGTGATTGTAGAATCCATAAGGATTCCTTGTTTGTGTTTGTTTAATAGCTTGTTTGTGTGGTTGTTAGTAGCTTTCCTATTTGATGTTTGTAATAATTTGTATGATGTTGCATGTCTACAAGCTTTGATTTGCATGTCTACAAGCTTTGATAATTTGTATGTGTTAGAAATGCATGATAATGTATAGGATGTGAATAACATGATAAGGATTGCATGAGTGTTCCAAAGAACACAACACCAAGGCTCACGACCATTGACCCAAAAGGAGAACCAAAATGTTCTCATTATTTTCCTAAAGTGTAATTTAATTAACCTAGGAAAATTAACAAGAGATAGAATTGTTTAGATCAAGGAAAATGAATTTAGAAATCAAATGACCCAAATGTATATTTCGGCCAACATGCCAAACCAAGAATTCATGATTTCTAAAATCAATTCCAAACCATTTTCAAGTATAAAGATGCAATATATGTTAAAAAGAATTTTTCTAAAATGAGTTTTGAAGAAATAAATTGAATTGAATTAAGTTTAATCAACTAAAACTATTGATTTTATTGTTAGAAAAGAAATACAGTAACTTTCGAAAATTTCTAACATATAGCTCATACTGTATTTTGAAGCATGTTAGTGGTTTTCAAAAGGTTTAAATTATACGGTTAAAAATTAAGTAAATAGAATTTTTACGAAAAAATTAGGAAACCATTAATATAATTTTCTAAGCAAAATACTGTCAATTTTTAGTAAAAACGGGCAAATAAGAGAGAAAAGATGTCCAAAAGACAGTATACGGTATAGAAATTATTTTACGTAGTTTAAACGTATTATTTATTATTTCTGTTTATTTAAACAGTAATTTTTAAGGGATTTGGATCATAAAATGATTTAAAAATCTTACGCGATTGAGAAAACGTATTAAAAACTCTACGCGATTTTAAAAATAGCAAAATATATTTACGCGATTTAAAAACGTTTGTAAAAACGACGAGATTGTGAAAACGCGATAAAATTTCTACGCGATTGACCAAAACGATATTTTCTGTATTTTTCTGCTGTCGGGCTATGAGGTGAACCCGTACAGGCTTTGGAACAGTATTTGTCCGGTGGGACTTACTGTATCTTTTTATCTTTGAGGATATATTTTTATTGAGGGTATATGGTAATTTCTCATATATTGAGTTTATGCCAATTTTTTTGGTAGATTGGTTGACGAGGTGAATCACATCGTGTTGTCGATGCGATAAACGTAGTGTGGTTCATTGTCTTTATGAACTTGGAGACGTTAGTGTACGGGATTCCATATATGGACAGTCGGTCGCTCCGCTGGGCCGTGGTAACCGATAGCACACTAATGGACTCGACACGCACTATTTTTAATCGAGATTTCGTAAAGTCTAATAGTACATTGCCTGTAGTGCCACAACGTGAGACCGTGAACTACACCATGCCTTGGATGATGGATTCCATGTGACGTGGGGCTATAGACACAACGTGTGACAGCGCAATAGTTTGGTTGGGCAGCCGTGGTACTAATAGATTTTGCGAGTCATTCTCTCTCTGATATCTGTATGTGTTTAGCTCCATGGAGTAGGATCGTGTCATATTGCATATGGTTATGTCTTGGACTTTATTTTATTTCATCTATTTTACTTTATCTGTTTATTGTCTAATTCTTATATTATTTTATTTGTGATATTATTTTATCGGTGATATTATTTTATCTGTGATATTATGTGTTGTTATGACATTTGAATCTTTACACTATTCTGTTATTAATTAATGTTATAGCTTTTCATATTGCATGAACTGTATATCTGTTGTTTGTTGTTTTCTTATCTGCCATGTTTGTGATGATTTTAGTTTGTCTTACCTCTTTATTGTATGTGTTTTCTGTATATTTATTTACGTGGTAAAGAGTTTGAGGAAGAGGAACAGCCTCTTGAGATTTTGTATCCTGAGGAGGAAGAGGAGCAGCAAGCTGAAGATCAGTACGACGACCAAGAACCATCTGATCATCCATATCCATTAGACTGATTTGTTTGGGTATGGCGGTGCCAGGATTTTTGGGTTTTGTGACACTCGAGTTTCACGGTGGATCGTTAGCTTGGCATCTGCGGGGAGATAGAGACTCAGTGACTTATGTGGGACGGTTGACTGTGTCCATACGACTTACGTTTGATGGAGAGCCAGTGATGACGACTACTGTGTTTCTGCACTTAGAGTTGCCTTTATCTCTTAGGCGTCATTGGGGTGGTGTGTCCACTGAGCCTAGTGAGATGACTATCGTATCGACTGCGCGGTCTCGTTTCCGCCGAGTGTTGAGGCATCCTGGATATTTATCTTCTGATGAGTTTCCTGAGAGTGATCCATCAGAGGATTAAATGTTTATGATGTGTATTTTTGGGCGCGTCTGCGTATGTATATATTGACTCTTTACTGTTTTTGGTTTACTATTTATGTTTAAATATTTGTAGTTATAGTTGTAAATTATTTGTATAACTTATAACTTGGACCATATGTATATTATGAGTGATGTTGTTCTGTTGGTTTTATGTTTCCGCGTTATTTTATTTAATAATATTCTGTTTAACAGGAATTATTTTACAACCCGTATTAGTACGTAATAAATGTTTTACAACTTGGGTAGATTTTATTTATTTTTCTTTATATATGTGACATCCCCACAAGGGTGTTACATTAGTTGGTATCAAGCCCAAGTTAGAGTCTTTTGGGGTTGTGGTTGGGTCTGTTTTTGTTTGTGCTGTGTGATTCTCTGTGATTTACTTCTGAAAGGATGTATCTAATTTTGTTTTATTATGTTTGAAGAAAGAAGATGTCTGGTAGAGGCAGAGGACGTGCGAACGTGAATCGTGATGTGGATCCTATGATTGCGGCTGCTGAAGCTATGCAGCGGATGGCTGAAGTAATGACGCAGCAGAATTTGAGAACAGCTCAACAACAAGATGCTACTGCTGATGCCCTAAATTTATCTGAATTTAGGCGCCACAATCCGCCACAGTTTAGAGGAGAGGTTGATTCGGAGAAAGCAAGTCAATGGATACAAGACTTGGAGAGAATTTTTGAAGGAATGAGATGTACAGATGATAAGAAGGTGACTTATGTTGTTTTTATGCTAAGGGGAGATGGAGAACATTGGTGGAGAGGAACTCGTCGAGTTTTACAAGCTGAAGGAACAGAAATCACATGGGAAGTATTTTCTGATGCTTTTCTGGGAAAGTATTTTCCTGCGAGTGCTAGGCATGCCAAGGAAATGAAATTTCTTGGTTTGCGACAAGGAAATATGACGGTGAATGAGTATGCTACCAAAAATTTGAGAATTTGTCTCAATTCTCGGATTATGCTCAAACACGGCAAGATGATGTGTGGAGATGTCAGAAGTTTGAATCGGGCTTGAGAGTGGAACTGAAGCGAGGGGTGATATCCTTGAGGATTAATCAGTTTCATGCTTTGGTTGATGCTTGTGCGCGACTTGAGGAGTTAGAGCCGTCGAGAGATCAGAGTAATCGTAACTTTGGGCCGACAAGATTTCAAAGAGGTGGAGGTAGTAATACGAATCGGTTTCAGCGCAAGCCGTATTCCAAACCATCAGGGAGTCAATCTCAACGACCACCAGTTGGGGGAAGTGCAAGTAGTAGTGGAGCTGGATAGAAAGTGGCGTTCACGCCGACATGTTTTAAGTGCGGAAAGAAAGGCCATATCTCTCCGGAATGCACAATTAAGGGGACAGTTTGTTTTAACTGTAAACAACCTGGGCATATGTCTAAGGATTGTACTCAGCCGGAAAGGAAACCTGCTATTCGTTATGTTCGTGCTAATCAACAGAAACCAGAGAGTACTCAACCGAGATCTGGAGGACGAGTATATACTATGACGGGAATAGAAATTTCTCAATCTGATGATCTTATACAAGGAGAAGGTGACATTGGAGGTAACCATCTGACTGTGTTATATGATTCTGGTGCTACACACTCGTTTATTGCATATGATTGTGTGGAAAGATTGAAGTTGCCTGTGTCTTCTTTGAATGTTAAATTGAGTGTTTCTACGCCAACTGCTAAACCTGTAATTGCATCAAAGATAAGTTTGGATTGTCCTGTTGTTGTGAAGGACCGTAAGTTTTTGATCAACTTGATTTGTTTACCTCTTGTTGAGATAGATGTAATCATAGGGATGGACTGGTTATCTTCTAACCATATTCTTATAGAATGTGCAAGCAAAACCATAGTTTTTCCTAAGGAAGAAAAGTCTGGATTCTTAACTGCTATTAAGGTTAAGTCTTTGTTAAGAGAGGGAGCACAGGGATATGTGGTGTTGTCTTCTCTAGAGGTTAAGAATGAGAAGGATGTGAATACTATTCCTGTTGTCAACGAGTTTCCAGAGGTTTTTCCTGATGACGTACCTGGTTTGCCACCTGAGAGGGAAATCGAGTTTTCAATTGATTTAGTACCAGGAGCAGGTCCTATCTCAATTGCACCGTACCGTATGTCGCCAGCAGAGTTGGAGGAGCTGAAAGAGCAATTGGTGGAATTGTTAGAGAAACAGTTTGTGCGACCTAGTGTTTCGCCATGGGGTGCGCCAGTGCTTTTGGTCAAGAAGAAGGACGGAACTTCTCGGCTTTGTGTGGATTATCGTCAGCTGAACAAGGTGACTATCAAGAATAAATATCCGCTTCCAAGAATTGACGATTTGATGGATCAGTTAAGAGGAGCTGTGGTATTTTCCAAGATAGATCTGAGATCGGGTTATCACCAGATTCGTGTTAAGGGGGAAGATGCACCGAAAATCGCTTTTCAAACTCGTTATGGACATTATGAGTATCAGGTAATGCCATTCGGGGTGACGAATGCTCCTGCCATATTTATGGATTATATGAACATGATTTTTCATCCGTATCTAGACAGATTTGTCGTTATCTTTATCGATGACATTCTGATCTATTCTCAATCTAAGGAAGAGCATGCTGAACATCTTGGTATTGTTCTTCATATTTTGAGAGAAAAGCAGCTGTATGCGAAGTTGGCTAAATGTGAGTTCTGGTTGGAAAAAGTTCAGTTTTTAGGTCACGTGATTTCGAAAGAAAGTATTGCAGTAGACCCATCAAAAGTGGAGAAAGTTTTACAGTGGGAAAGACCTAAGACGGTAACAGAGGTTCGAAGTTTCGTTGGACTTGCTGGTTATTACCGGAGGTTTATTGAAGGTTTTTCGAAGATTGCTGGACCACTTACACAACTTACGAGGAAAAGTCAAGCTTTTGAGTGGACGGAAGAACGTGAAGCCAGTTTTCAAGAGTTGAAGAAGAGGTTGACAACTGCGCCGGTATTGATCTTGCCAGATTTTACGGGAACTTTTGACGTGTATTGTGATGCTTCTTATTAAGGGTTAGGTTGCGTTTTGATGCAAAACTGGAATGTTGTGGCGTATGCTTCTCGTCAGTTGAAGGTTCATGAGAGGAATTATCCAACGCACGATTTGGAATTGGCTGCAGTGGTTTTTGCTTTGAAAGTGCGGAGACATTTTCTATATGGAGCGCTGTTCAATGTCTTTAGTGATCACAAGAGTCTAAAGTACTTGTTTGATCAGAAAGAATTGAATATGAGGCAGAGGCGATGGTTGGAATTCTTAAAGGATTATGATTTTCAACTTCAATACCACCCGGGAAAAGCTAATGTGGTAGCTGATGCCTTGAGTAGAAAGGTGCTTAGTGTTTCGGCAATGATGATCAAGGAGGAAGAGTTAATCAATAAGTTCCGAGATCTATGGTTGTCTGTGGAGTTTCTACCTGAAAGAGTTCGTTTATTTAAGGTCGTGATCATAAACGAATTTCTTGATGTTGTCCGAGATAAACAAAAGGAAGATGTGTTTTTGCAAAATGAGAGGGAATTGTTAAAGCAAGGTCATAAAGCGACGGTAGAAGAAGGAGCAGATGGAATCTTAAGGTTTAAGGGAAGAATTTGTATGCCTGATGATTCTGAATTGAAGAAGTCGATCCTAGAAGAAGCTCATACTAGTGACCTTAGTTTACATCCGGGGATGACCAAGATGTACCAAGACTTGAAAAGGTTGTTTTGGAGGCCAAGGATGAAAAGAGACGTAGCAGAGTATGTGGAGTCTTGTTTGGTTTGTCAGAAAGCGAAAGTGGAACATCAGAGACCAGCTGGAATGTTGCAACCGTTATCTATCCCAGAGTGGAAGTGGGATAGTATCTCAATAGATTTCGTTACTGGTTTGCCGAAGACGAGGAAATGTCATGATTCAATATGGGTTATAGTCGATAGGCTTACTAAATCGGCTCATTTCTTACCAATTAATATTAAGTATTTGTTGGAAAGATTAACCCAGTTGTACATCAGTGAGATTGTTAGATTACATGGTGTACCTACATGTATAGTTTCTGACCGAGATCCGAGGTTTACGTCAAGGTTTTGGCGGAGTCTAGAAGAAGCTATGGGAACTAAGTTGCGACTGAGTTCGGCATATCATCCACAAACTGATGGTCAGATAGAGAGAACTATACAATCTTTGGAGGATCTATTGCGTGCTTGTGTTTTAGAGCAACGAGGGAGTTGGGATGAATTTTTATCTTTGATAGAATTCACCTACAACAATAGTTTTCACTCAAGCATAGGGATGGCACCCTATGAGGCATTGTATGGAAGGCGATGTCGAACCCCGTTATATTGGTATCAGGATGGGGAAAGCGTGACTGTTGAACCAGATCTTGTACAACAGACTACGGAGAAGGTAAAGATGATACAAGAGAAGATGAGAACGACGCAGCGAGACGCATGAAGAGTTATGCGGATAAACGAAGACGACCTCTTGAGTTTGAGGAGGGTGAGCATGTGTTTCTAAGAGTTACTCCTACGACCGGTGTCGGAAGAGTTATTAAGTCTAAGAAGCTTACTCCTAAGTTCATTGGACCGTATCAGATTATCCGACGTATAGGTCCTGTAGCGTATTAGATTGCTTTGCCGCCTTTTCTATCGAATCTACATGATGTATTTCATGTATCTCAGTTACGGAAGTATATACCGGATCCAACGCATGTTATACAATCGGATGAAGTACAATTGAAGGAGAATTTGACTTACGAGACTTTACCTATTAGAATTGAGGACAGAAAGGTAAAGCAGCTTCGAGGGAAGATGATCGAGCTGGTGAAGGTCATATGGAATGATGTGACGGGTGATGCTACCTGGGAGCTAGAAGATAAAATGAGGGATCAGTATCCTCATTTGTTTTGATGAGCAGCAAATTTCGAGGACGAAATTTTTATTTGTTGGGGAGAGTTGTAACACCCCAATTTTTAGAAAAATGTCCCGAATGTTCTGTTTGCTGTTTTTCAAGCTTTTGTGTAAATGACTGTTATGTCCCTATTTTACTGTTTCTTATTTTTCTGTATGAAATACAAATATGTTTTACAAGCTAAAATTTTATTTGATCGTTTTACGTAATTTGCTTCGAGACGGTAAAATAAAAATTTTCTCAAGCTACTGTTTTAATTTTTCTGGGAGATATACAGACAATTAATACTGTCTGTAATTTTATTTGAACGTTTTGGATGATTTGCTTCGTTGTGGGAAAAAATGGAAAAATGATCGCTACGTCCCGATTGTACTGTTTTTAATTTTTCTATATGTTACAGTGCTTAATATTACTGTCTGTGATTTTATTTGGACTTTTTGTGCGATTTGCTCCGGGACAGGAAAATAATATTTTTCCGGGCCGGGAAAATCTTGTTTTTATTATTCAGACTGAGGGATCTTACTAAACCCAATTCTGAATGAGACGATAATTAATCTTTTAATTTTTAGGATTTAACTGTCCAATAAAATAATTTTGTATATTATTTTATTAGTCAGTATAATTAGATGACAGTGGACCCGGAAATGTTTTGCGAGACCCACGTTTAGTTAAAACAGTTAACTTAGTAGCTTAATTAAGCATCATTAGTGAAGGAATTCTCTAGAACATGATGACAAATTGTGGTGACTAGGTTAATTAGTGACTAAGCATGTGACTAGGTTAGATGACTATGCTAAAATCAACCAATGAGAGACAAGCTTGCTAACCAAGTTTTAATCTTGACCTTTGATTCATTCTAAGGCTTGGATGAAGCCAAACCCATGACACCTTGCATGGCTTTGAAGTTCACGGCCATTTGGCCTTTGGAAGACAAAAATCATTTCATCCTTCAAGCATTTTCTCTCTTCTCTCTCTTCCAAAAACCCTAAACACCATTGAAGCTCTCTTGAAGCTCCATTCGGCCAAACACAAAACCATACCATCCAACCACCCAAAATTTTATCCAACCAAGTTTTCTAAATCTAAACACAATCCTAAGAACATCTCTAGTTGAGAGTTCTTGCAAAATCTTCCATTTGAAGCTTGGAAACCTATTTGGAAAATTTTAACTAGAAGGTGAAATTTCTTATTTTTCATTTCTAAACTCTTTTTCAAAGTTCCAAGCCATGATTTCTCCATGGTTTAAGCTCTCTTTTTATGGTTAGTAACTTGTAGATTTTTGTTTAAGTTTGTTAGGTTTTGAAGGAGGAAAACCGAAACCTAGAAGAGGTGTGAAAGAATATTTTTGTCTTCATTTAAGGTAAGAGGAAGACAAATCTTATCATCCATGTGTGGTGGTAAGAAGATGGAGTTTTATTTGTGGTGATTATAGAATCCATAAGGATTCCTTGTTTGTGTTTGTTTAATAGCTTGTTTGTGTGGTTGTTAGTAGCTTTCCTATTTGATGTTTGTAATAATTTGTATGATGTTGCATGTCTACAAGCTTTGATTTGCATGTCTACAAGCTTTGATAATTTGTATGTGTTAGAAATGCATGATAATGTATAGGATGTGAATAACATGATAAGGATTGCATGAGTGTTCCAAAGAACACAACACCAAGGCTCACGGCCATTGACCCAAAATGAGAACCAAAGTGTTCTCATTATTTTCCTAAAGTGTAATTTAATTAACCTAGGAAAATTAACAAGAGATAGAATTGTTTAGATCAAGGAAAATGAATTTAGAAATCAAATGACCCAAATGTATATTTCGGCCAACATGCCAAACCAAGAATTCATGATTTCTAAAATCAATTCCAAACCATTTTCAAGTATAAAGATGCAATATATGTTAAAAAGAATTTTTCTAAAATGAGTTTTGAAGAAATAAATTGAATTGAATTAAGTTTAATCAACTAAAACTATTGATTTTATTGTTAGAAAAGAAATACAGTAACTTTCAAAAATTTCTAACATATAGCTCATACTGTATTTTGAAGCATGTTAGTGGTTTTCAAAAGGTTTAAATTATACGGTTAAAAATTAAGTAAATAGAATTTTTACGAAAAAATTAGGAAACCATTAATATAATTTTCTAAGCAAAATACTGTCAATTTTTAGTAAAAACGGGCAAATAAGAGAGAAAAGATGTCCAAAAGACAGTATACGGTATAGAAATTATTTTACGTAGTTTAAACGTATTATTTATTATTTCTGTTTATTTAAACAGTAATTTTTAAGGGATTTGGATCATAAAATGATTTAAAAATCTTATGCGATTGAGAAAACGTATTAAAAACTCTACGCGATTTTAAAAATAGCAAAATATATTTACGCGATTTAAAAACGTTTGTAAAAACGACGAGATTGTGAAAACGCGATAAAATTTCTACGCGATTGACCAAAACAGTATTTTCTGTATTTTTCTGCTGTCGGGCTATGAGGTGAACCCGTACAGGCTTTGGAAGAGTATTTGTCCGGTGGGACTTACTGTATCTTTTTATCTTTGAAGATATATTTTTATTGAGGGTATTCTGGTAATTTATCATATATTGAGTTTATGCCAATTTTTTTGGTGGATTGGTTGACGAGGTGAATCACATCGTGTTGTCGATGCGATAAACGTAGTGTGGTTCATTGTCTTTATGAACTTGGAGACGTTAGTGTACGGGATTCCATATATGGACAGTCGGTCGCTCCGCTGGGCCGTGGTAACCGATAGCACACTAATGGACTCGACACGCACTATTTTTAATCGAGATTTCGTAAAGTCTAATAGTACATTGCCTGTAGTGCCACAACGTGAGACCGTGAACTACACCATGCCTTGGATGATGGATTCCATGTGACGTGGGGCTATAGACACAACAACGTGTGACCACGCAATAGTTTGGTTGGGCAGCCGTGGTACTAATAGATTTTGCGAGTCATTCTCTCTCTGATATCTGTATGTGTTTAGCTCCATGGAGTAAGATCGTGTCATATTGCATATGGTTATGTCTTGGACTTTATTTATTTCATCTATTTTACTTTATCTGTTTATTGTCTAATTCTTATATTATTTTATTTGTGATATTATTTTATTAGTGATATTATTTTATCTGTGATATTATGTGTTGTTATGACATTTGAATCTTTACACTATTCTGTTATTAATTAATGTTATAGCTTTTCATATTGCATGAACTGTATATCTGTTGTTTGTCGTTTTCTTATCTACCATGTTTGTGATGATTTTAGTTTGTCTTACCTCTTTATTGTATGTGTTTTCTGTATATTTATTTACGTGGTAAAGAGTTTGAGGAAAAGGAACAACCTCTTGAGATTTTGTATCCTGAGGAGGAAGAGGAGCAGCAAGCTGAAGATCAGTACGACGACCAAGAACCATCTGATCATCCATATCCATTAGACTGATTTGTTTGGGTATGGCGGTGCCAGGATTTTTGGGTTTTGTGACACTCGAGTTTCACGGTGGATCGTTAGCCTGGCATCTGCGGGGAGATAGAGGCTCAATGACTTATGTGGGACGGTTGACTGTGTCCATACGACTTACGTTTGATGGAGAGCCAGTGATGACGACTACTGTGTTTCTGCACTTAGAGTTGCCTTTATCTCTTAGGCGTCATTGGGGTGGTGTGTCCACTGAGCCTAGTGAGATGACTATCGTATCGACTGCGCGGTCTCGTTTTCGCCGAGTGTCGAGGCATCCTGGATATTTATCTTCTGATGAGTTTCCTGAAAGTGATCCATTAGAGGATTAAATGTTTATGATGTGTATTTTTGGGCGCGTCTGCGTATGTATATATTGACTCTTTACTGTTTTTGGTTTACTGTTTATGTTTAAATATTTGTAGTTATAGTTGTAAATTATTTGTATAACTTATAACTTGGACCATATGTATATTATGAGTGATGTTGTTCTGTTGGTTTTATGTTTCCGCGTTATTTTATTTAATAATATTCTGTTTAACAGGAATTATTTTACAACTCGTATTAGTACGTAATAAATGTTTTTCAACTTGGGTAGATTTTATTTATTTTTCTTTATATATGTGACATCCCCACAAGGGTGTTACAGGTGGAGCGCCTGGACGCTGACCACGAAGCGCCTGAGCGCTAACCAGGCCGCGTCACAGGGAAAACTTTCTGGGCATGGAGCGCCTAGGGGCTCTATGCACAGCGCCTGGGCGCTAGTGCATTAACATGGGTTCTGCAGAATTCGTTTTTGCAGAGCCCTGGCCCATCCTTTATCATAGTTTCTCATTTATTTTTCACAATCCAAAGCATAATTCATGTCCTCTAAATACAAAATAACAATATATATGTTCATGATCATCAAGCACACAACATACATCCATACATTTATACGAATCAAACAACTACAACATCATGAAAATGACACAATATAACAAAGAGGGAAATCCAACATGGATTCCCTCATCAACAACAACACACAAGACATTTTCTTACTACCAAGATTGGTTGAAGAGGATCATCTCCCTCTTACCTAAGAGAAGAAATCAAAAGAACTCCAAGAAAGCTTCTTGCAATTTTCGGATTTGACCTCCAAAATCCCTAAAAATGGTGACTTTGTTAGAATAACATAATGGCTTGGAAAATGAAACATGGATGGCCAACATGGAGACCATGACCACGAAAATGGAGGAGAAGGGAGAGAAGTCTTGAAACTTACCCAAAAAGCTCAAAGCTTGGAGCTTGGAGAAGGTGGTGAAAATGGTGGAATCTCTAAATGCTCCAAGAGGGAAAAGTGTTTAGAAGAAGGAGAGGATCAAGAAAATGTAGTTGGATGAAGATTTAGTGGAGATTGAGTGGGGAGATGAAGGCTGGTCGTGGAGCATGTAGGGTGAAGAAAAGAAAACGAAAATGAAGAAGAAAAAGAAGAAAGAAAGAAGAGAGGAGGTGCTTTGGTAAATAATGAATAAGATGGAGTGAAATTAACTAAAGGAAATGCTAATATTTCTTAGCATTGGCTGCACTCCAGCCGTGAAGAGAGAGAAGAGGGAGGGTGAGAATTGGCTTCCAAGAGAAGCCAAGGGTATATGAGTAAATGTTTGGTCAAAGCTTCTCAAAGAAGCTGTGATTAATTTATCATTAAATTTGAATTAAAGTAGATTGATTAGAATAAAGTGGATTTCATTTGGATAATGTGATAGGATTTTTTTATTACACACTATTATCCAATGGATAATAGTTACAGTTAACAGAAGTCAGTATTTAATTAATTTGACAGATGAATTTTATTTCGTTGTATTGATTTATTTTATCTGTTAAGATTTCTCAAAAATCGTGAAACCTCGTAAACTGTATCAAGTCTCGGGTTTAGTAAGATCCTTCGTCGACATGTTCATAGTCCAAGGTTCTCATAGAAAACATCGTGTTCCTCTGGTTCTGCTCAGTGCGCACGTAAAACGAAGAATATATTAAAATATTCGACGTTTCCGGAAAATTCCCAGAAAATTCTCAAAAATTGCAAATATTATAAAACAACTATTTGTCATATAATTTTCCAACTTTGGAAGCGTTACAGTCGTTCTACCAATTCTGTCCAATGTGTGCGCAGAACGAAGAATAATATTAAAATATTTCGCGTTCTCAGAAAAATCCAGAAAAATTCCTAAAAATCTCAATTATTGTAAAATGATCATTTATCCTAAAATTATAAATTTTCGGGATGTTACACTCTTCATGGGTTGTCTCTGATTCCATTCAGTGATGTCTTCAAACATGATGGAGATTTTGACTTTTTAGTTGGTAGATTTATTTCCAAACTAATTTGTTGTTACTTTCTTGCTTTTTAATTTGTATTTATTTGAGTGCATATTTTAACCCTTTTGTGATTGTTATGTGCAGATGTTATTAGTTTGTTGTCTGGTGTGTTAAATGAAAAGCAATATGAGAGGGATGGGAAGATGACAAAAATAGTGGTAATGAAGCTTATAGATTGGCAGTTTGTTTCTTACTATACATTTTCATTATTATATTACAAAATTTTATAGACATTTAATATTGGTTGTGCTAATCATTAATAACTGATTTAATATCTTGGTTTTATTAGTTATGATAATATCTATTGAACTAAGTTTTTGTAGGGGAAAACTTGAATGCACTTTGTTTGGTGATTTTGTTGAGGAGATTAATGGATTGCTTGAGAATGGTGATCTGAATGAACCTATGGTAGTCATACAACTAGCAAAAATTAAGCTGTTCAGAGGTGTGCCTGCATTTATAATTGATTTTTCTACTGAATTCTTCTATTTAATTATCACACGTTCTAGATGAACATGAGATTGATTATTTGTTTCTCTAAATTTATTCTCTTTAGGAAATATTGTTATTCAGAATGTCATACATGCAACCAAGTTGATGTTTAATCCAGACATTACTGAGGCCATTGAATTTAAAAATGGGTGAGTGTCCTTTGTTTCAATTTTTTTGTTTATAAAAATTTAGTGAGGTTGTTATTCTAATGATATGCATGTATTATATGTATTATATTCAGACTTGCCGTGCATGGTTTGGGTGGCTCCCAAACCTTGTCAGTTGTTCCTAATAGTCTCAGAGTGTCTATTGAAGATATGTACCTTCATGCTAGAAAGACCACACAATAGTTAGTAGAGAGTGAAGAAGTTGGAGTAGATAATTTCTTTGCCATTATTGTTTGATACTTGAGTTTTGATTTCTTAATGTTGTTATTCTATATGGATTGGTCCATCTGATGTTAATATTTAGGTAATTAGATGTTCCATTTTGGTTATTTTAAAAAAAATGGAATAAAGGAGGGGATGTTTATTATCTTAGCCACTATTAATGGGGTGGTTCAGGATTCTGATTGGTGGTATGCAAGTGCCATAAGGCTGTTAGTCTTAACTCTGGGCTGTATCACTGTGACTCTTGCTTCTATCATATCCTTAATATCACTCCAAGGTCTTAGTTAGTTCATAAATCTAATTATTTGCACTTTGAATGTTAGCCTATATGAGTTTATCGTTTTGTAACCATTTTGTTTATTTGTTTATTGTAATTACTTAATGATTATCATTTTGATTTATTATTTTAAATAAATTTATGATTTTTAAATAGGTAAAGGATAAAGGTGAATATGGAAGATAGTAGTGGTTATGCAGTCTTTGTGCTATTTGATTGTGATGTGCAATATATCCTACATAAGGCATATGCTGATTTTGTTGTTGAGGTGTAGAGAATAGTAATATTAATGTCTTTTTGGCTTAACAATGATTGGTGCATAGTTACCTTATCCTTGTTCAGCTAATATGAACTGATTGGACTGAATTTTTTAAAATGCACTAGGGTAAGACTAGCACCGATGACTTACATCATGTTGTGTTGGATGGATTAGCAAGGATGAAGATGTTGTTTAAATTTGAGAAAAAAACAGCTTCAGTTCCCCAATTAGAAGGATCATATCAAGTTAGAAGGGTATGTGAGGATGATGCAATCCTCAACATGTTTCAACTGCCTGGAGCAGAAGTTACTCTAACTAAGATTGAAACCGTAGTGCTTTTATTAAAATGATTACTGCAACATTTATTTATGTTTATGTTTATGTTAATTAATATTATTCTTATGATTTTTTTATTACGTTATGGTTTCATTGCCATTGAGTGATATATTTGATCTTAAATATTAGGCTAAGTTCACCCTACCATTTCCAAACATTTGTAGTCTAAGTTCTTAAGTTCTTATGACCATGATTTGGATTCGGTGGAGGCCAAGGTTTTACTCTTATCTAGATTTTTTTAAGCTTCCATTTAAATTTTTTCCTCTTTCTAGATTTTTTATTTTATAAATACACTGGAGATATTTTATCTTTAATTATATCTTATTCACTATTGTAGGAGTTTGTATCTCAGCTGATTGTTAGTCTTGTTTCGTTGGGATATGATGATTGTTGTTCTAATGCGAAGTTAACCCCTGAGAAGAGGAACCTCGAAGAAGCAATGAATGATGGAATTGTTGTGACTAATGGTGTTGTGAAGGTGATTAAGAAGGAGCCTAAATGAAGCATATGGTGGTTGACATTTTGAGTGTTTGTACATAATTGGACTGGTGGTTAAAATGTGTTTTTTTGTGACTTAATTTTGTCCAGTTTCTAGGTGTAGGATATAATTAATACTTGGTGACTTAGACTCTATTTTAAGGAAGTACATTTTGTTATTATAGGGATTACGATGCAATTGAGTTTGTTTAGGTTGGGCAGCTTTATATAGATCCAATGCCAGACAATTATCACCTAATCTGATGTATTGTAAAGAAATAGTTGACTTAATGAATGACCATCTTTTGAGTTGCAATGAGGTTGTGTTATATATCTTGATGCTTTGAAATTTTTTCACTTATGTACTCTAAAATATTTATCATATGCTAATAAAATACAAAGTTGAAGACTTGTCTATTAAAAACAAAAGATACGAGAAAGCTAAGTCAAGGGAAGAAAGCATGGCATACTCTAAAATCACCAAAGAGTTCAGAATGGAGACAATCAATGAGTGATTCATTGTAAAGTTACTGATAAATTTCTCTAATTTACTTCTTTTATTTGGCAGTCCTGTGTCCTAATACCAAGATTACAACCTTCTCTGAGACAATTTTTTTTTCCCTAAAAATGAATTTTTAGTGACAGCAACTCCAAGTTAGACCTTGGTCAATGGTGTAGGCATATTCAGGTCCCTAATCTCGCTCTTTCAGTCAATCTTTCTTCCTTTCACAAGAACAACTCAATCTAGAATCACCACCAAGATAAATACTCAGCTGCAATTAAGAACCTCACATGCTGACATTTTTTTTCTTCATATTAATATTCTCTGCTTTTCACCTGTAGGTTTCAATTAAGAACCAAAAGGTTAAGCACTTTAGATCAAATTGCAATAGGTGGAATTCAAATATGAATAATGTAATAAGTATGGAGTTTGAAGAACAACCTTAATTGCAGTATAGAAAATCACTTTGACATTCTAAATCATGAAAATTTATCTTTATCAAATTCGGTGTATATGATAAATGTTTTAGAGTTGAAAAGAAGCCTAAAGATAATTTATCTTTATCAAAATCTACTCATAGATATAGGTGAGCGGATGGTACTCAATTAACTAATCAAAACCACTAACTCACATCACACTTGACAACCAACTAAGATCGAACAAACTCCCTACAGGTCTGCATTAAATTAGGAGTTGATAGTCTTGCACTAAATTTCTTTGTCAATTGGAAAGACCCCGAGTATCAACTAGGGATAAATACATATCATAAGCCTAAAATTGTGAGTAAAGAATATAGTTATTGAACTAATAGAACATTAATAGATTAGCAATGACTCTAAAATGTGGATTATACATAAAACTGCAAAGAAACTTTAAATTATATTTGACTAAGAAGACAACAAACTTGAATACACAACATTACCTGTTAACATAAACATAAATTTAAATAAATAGAATATAATGTAATAGAGGGGATAACATTGATTTTTGAACTGTAACATTGTCAATTTGAATTCTAATAAGTAAAACAAGTTATTATATATATTTGCAAAAGCAAGCAGGCCCTTCAACAATGTTCCAACACATAAGGAAGCAAAGTTATATTTTTGAAGAACTGATGGGAATTCTAAAGAAGATCCTAACCTTACAAAGTAAAAAAAAAAAAAAAGATCATAACTAGGCATAGGAATAAGAATCTAAACACTTCCAAGCTACCTAATATAAGACATACTACAACATCCTAGAATCACTTGTTTTTTAATTGACAAGATTGTTACTAAGTGGCTTTAAACTCAAGAAGGAGAGTGAATTGAGTTTATAAAAGATTTTTGCAAGCTTTTCCAAAAATACTTGTTTATCAATTTTTGTTGAACCTATTAATTGTTAGAGATGAGTAAAAAGATGAGGATGAACACTTTTCACACCAAGCAACCAGCTAGGTGTAAAGCATTCAAGAAAGCATATAACAAAGTAAGCTCAAATATAAAAGAGATAGAGTAAAGAGAAGCAAACTCAAGATTTATACTGGTTCAATCACTCCTTGTGACCTACGTCTAGTCTTTAAGTGATTCACCCGAGATTTATCCACTAAACTTCAAGCTTCAATAGCTGCTTGCAATATTTACAACCAAGAGCACTCACAACACTTTTGAGATATCTCACCCTTTGTATTTAAGCCTCACTACAAGGGATACCTCACCATTTTATCTCTTGAGGGATACCTCACCCTCTTACAAAGGAAGTCAAATGAATAAAGGATTAAAAACTCTCATAAGAGTGGATTATACAAATTGAAGTACTATAAAGCTCTCAAAGATATCTCAAAAATGATGAAAAATAGAGCAATATAGATGAAAGAAATAAAGCTTGAATTAAATTCTTGGGAATAGGTTGTTAGATGTTCAAGAGTTAACATTAAGTGTCCCACGACTTGTATTTACAACCCATCAATAAAATAGATCCGTTAGAATGAATTAGTGCAACATTAAATGCATTGAAAACTAGTTGTTGCTAGCTTCAGAGATGTGGTAATAGATTACAGGTATATGGTAATCGATTACCATTCCTTAAAATACATTATGGGTGTTTGGAAACACTTGGTAATCGATTACAAAACATGTGTAATCAATTACCAGTTTCGAAGAATAGCTCTTCGGCTTGTGGTAATCAATTACTACACATGGCAATCGATTACCAAGCTTCTGTTTTGAGGAAAAAGCTCGTGGTAATCGATTACTGAGCATGGTAATCAATTATCAAGCTTATGTCTTGAGAAAAACAAGTTTTCACATGCTTGTAATCAGTTACAAGCTCATGGTAATCAATTACGAGCTTTCTAATATGCTCGTAATGGATTACAAAGCTCTTATAGGAGATTACTATCATTCTAAAACCAAATTTTGAGCCCAAACAAGCTTGGTAAGCATTTGTAACAAAGAGAACTTGGATTTTTTAGAAATTCAAACATGATTTTTATAATCTAATATTAAAACATGATTTTGTATAAAATCACCCAAATTTTTTTTAAACCAACAACCACCAACTAAAAAGTTTCATGATGTACTTTTTATAAAACTATTTTAACTTTTTGAGATATCTTAGATTGCTTCTCACAAAAAGATCCTAAGTTCTATAAAACTATTTCTTTGCAGCTTCCTTTGGACTTGGTCATTGTCATGACTTTGTTATCATCAAAACCTTCATGAAATAAGCCTTCATATTCTCTTCCTTTTTGAAGATGACAAACCAACAAGGGTAAAGAGCAGCATATATAGGATAATCAGAGATAAAAGCCCAGCACTCCCCCTTAAGCCATGCATAAGGTTCAAGCAGAAAAGTTCAAGCAAAGAGGTTTATGACAAATGATTTTCATGCAAATCTCTCCCTTACTCATGCAATTCATACTCTCCCCCTTTTGGCATTATAAAAAAGGTATCATGAAATAAGTATGAAAAACAGCCCAATATCATAACCAAATTATCTTAAAGATCAACATCTATAAGTATCAACCCAAAAATCAGAGTTAACCAACATGCTAAACATAAGTCATAAAATGTATCAATAAGTGCAAGATAAAACTAATGGTTAGACAAGTGTATAAAATATAGAACAAGAGAATCATCATGATTAAGCCCTACCAGGTTTTCTCGTTATCAACATCATCTTCATCCTCGTGCTCATAGCCATTATTATCACCACCAGTTGTTTGAGGATGAGGAGGGGTAGTAGTAGTGGTAGGGGTAGTAACAGGTTCGGTATGCTCAATGTCAGCACCTTCCATCATGGAGCGAACAAAGGCTAACTCCTTATCGTAACGATTCATGTGTTGGAGCAAATTTCATTCAAATTAGTCTAGTCTATCATGAACTTCTCCTATGGTCACCCCAATGCAAGTCTGAAGGCTCCTCATCTCTCAAAGCAGCTAATCCGTGGTGACTTGTGTAGGAGCACTTTGTTGTGTGGTAGGCATGGCTTGTTTTTCAGCATTCTCTTCTTCATCTTCATTGCCTTGGGCAATGTTCCTATCCACTCCATGAACAATGTAGAACCACTCATCACCAATTTTCTTCATCTTTATCTTGGTGAGAGTGTGCTCATCAATGGACTCGGGACTATTTGAGGTTTGGTCCTTTACTTCCCCATCAAGTGGAACATGAAAGTGTTGGAAAATTTTTGAGATAAGCATGACATATGGTAGGGGATGGTTGCCCTTTTGTGCTTTCAGCATATGTTTTATGACATAGTAGCTCTAGTTAATTTGCTTGCTGGTGTTTAAGGCCCACAAAGTCAGTACATCATCCGATTGCACTTAGGAGTAGTTTCCTCCCCTAGCAATAAGAGCTTTAACTAAGATAAAATGTAGCAAGCGGTTCTCAAGGGTCAAGCCACTAGCCATAACTCTGTGTTTTGCCCTATAGCCAGCTCGAAGCAAAGTATTCAAAGTAGTTTATAATCATATTCATCAACCCAAGCATCAACACTACTCGTCAAAATTTACCCCATTAAAAATTAACCCAGTCAACCTTATCCACAGTTCATGAGTAATAACAATCTTCACTTTCTTAACTTCAGTAATAAGAATGGCATTTTCATACTTCAGATTAGCATAAAACACTCTAACTAAGTCCAGATAAATGTCTCTTCTAAAACTCAGAAAAGTAATCAACCCAATATCTTGAAACAATTTATAAAACTGAAATGACTCATTAGAGAAAAAAGTATTGTCCAAGTATCTTGGTTGGATATTTTTTCGGATTTGGAAGTTCTTCTTGTAGATATCTAATTGCTTTCCACTGCTAAAAAGATGAGAGAGATCCGAACCGTGAAGGGGTACCTGTGGTGCTTTTCCTATGGCATGCCTTATTCTTGGCCTTTTAGTGCCTTTTGAAGATTCAGTCATTTTAGGAGGAATTTGAGTATAGAATGGAAGTAGGGAGTAAGGAGGAAGTGTTTAGTGATTGATTAGGACAAGAAAGAGGGAAAAAAGATAGAGATTTGAGAGAATTTTGGTGAGGGGGGTCGCGGGTTCGAGAGACAGAGGAGAAAGATGGTGAAAGGTTGAATTTAGGTGATTTAGAGGCATTTTTGGTGAGTGGATTGTAGGGGGGAAATGGAAGAAAGAGTGTTTGTAGTGATTTGGAGGTGGAATGGAGGGATGTAGTGGAGAAATTAGGTAGAAATTTGAAGAGATGGGGTAGGTTTTGGGGTTTTTAGAGAAAGAGAAAATGACGCATAAAAATAGCTGATGGGGGGCGTCCAACAGCTTAAAAGTGCAGGCTGTAATTGATTACAATGAGCCTATAATCAATTACCAGGTATTGTGACCTTGGTAATCGATTATCATGAGTGGTAATTGATTACCATGCTACGTTGGGCACTTCTAGGCTTCTTGTAATCGATTACCTGGTGATAGTAATCGATTACAATACTTTTGCCTCCTTTGTGAGCACCTTTCAGGGGCTGTGTAATCGATTACACACCCTTGTAATTGATTATCATTCTTCTGTCTTAAAAAATTCCACATTTCAGAGCCTTTGTAATCGATTACTACCTCTTGTAATTAATTACCTCATTCCAAAATTTCTTCGCTCCATTATGCAGAAACTAGATTTTAAACTATTCTAATAGTCTTACAATCCATTATTCCTCCTTGTAATTCATTACTTTGAATCAAAATCCACATCTCTTGTAGTTCCACAAACTTAAAAAAAAAAATTACATTCCAAGTAAACCATAATTATATTATCAAACTTCAATAAACTTCTTCAACAAAGTACTCCTTGAGCAATTTGGAGGACTTAAGCATAATGAGAGCACTTGCAAAACAAATTTAGGGGAAAACTCTGACGTTCAAGTCAGTAATGGATTTATGAACATAAATACCAAGATAAAATATATCTAACACAAGCATTCATTCAAACACATGATTGGTCAAATATTCCTAATCCTCCTCTTATATAGGCATTTTAGGACAAACATTGATTATGCAAGATATGTTATGTTAAGTAAGAAATTTTAGTATGCACATGATAACTCCATGAAATATAATTACTTGTGCCCCGTATCTATGCTTTCATTGATTGCTTAAGTCCTCATTGTATGCATATATGGAAGGTTTTGTACTTATATTTGTTATATTCTATTTTGATGTCTTTCCAATATGATATTGAGCAAATTGTGCTTACTTTGTTATTGATTAAGTGGATTTGCAATTGTTAATAATTTAGTGATTTCTTTATTGTAGGAAAGGCTCTAAACAAGATGATATAGGGAGCATTTGAGCAAAAATGATAAGAGAAAGCTAAGTTGAAGACCAACACTTCAACGTTGTGGGGCAGGCATGTCAATGTCGCGGCGTGGTGCATTCCCTGCATTAGGCAGAGAGACCCGAGAGCAGAGCGTCGCGATGCAAGTAATAGACATCGTGGCACCAGTGACCTAATTGTATGCATGACGTGGTGTAACATGTTTAACGCCGCGGTGTGACTCTATTTTCCTAGTCCTATAAATACATTTTTAATAGATTTTACAGAGAGAGCTTTTGAGGTTTTATAGAAGTTGCAGCTGGAATTTTATTTCTTGGCTGAGAGGAGCCCAAGGGAGCCAAGGTTGGAGGCCATCTTCCTTTTGGAGGATGATTCAAGCATAGAATATCACATCCATGAGCTTCCTTCCTTCTCCCTTCATTTTCTTTTCTTTCCTTATCATTTGAGCACTAATTTTGTGTATATTTTCATGTTTCATGATGTAGCTAAGCTGTATTTAAGGATTTCTTTGGATCTTTGTATGAATATTGATGTTTGTGTATTACTTTGAGTATATATTGATGTTTGGTTATGTTCAATCATATAGATCTTAATGCTCTTGATAATCTGATCAGTTGTTAAGTGATTTGTTAAAATCTAATGAACCTAGTGTTGGGAGTAAAAAATATAAGTTCTAATTCAACAAAGATATTTCCGATAGATAGGTGATATTCAACAAAGTTGGATGATTCGACGAACAAGGGTTTCGACAACCAGATGATATCATTGATACAATTGATGAAGAGATTTTCGATAGTTGGGTGATGACATTGAAGAAATTTTCCAAGTGTTTGATCAACGGAAGTGGTTTTGTCGGAAAGATTTCATAACTGCTATCAGTATTTGTCGAAAGTAAAAGTTACCAATTCTAAGTTTGACAACTAAAAGATGATATTGAAAAAATTCTAGTGGCTAGTACAAATGTTAAATGGTCAAGAGTTGGTTATTGTCGAAAATTAAGTGAAAGAACGTGGCATAAATTACCATGTACATGGTCAGTTTTAGGAGTTAGTTATTTTTTATGTATTTGCCTATAAATACTAGTATTTACGATGTATAAGTGATGGTTTTACTGGATATACAATCCTAACATCTCACTCAAGCAGATTAACGGATTTGATTCCAAGTATGACTTCTATTTTCATTTCCAGTCATTTACATTAATGCAATGTCCTTTTAAAATTCTTTATTTTCAAGCATTGCCATTTAAATTTCTTTATCTTTCTGCACCTTTATGTTTTCTGCATTTAAATTTTCTGCACTTTAAACTTTCTATATTTTACATTTTCTACATTTAAACTTTATGCACCTTTATTTTCTGCACTTTAATCTTCAACACTTTTACATTTCATGCACTTTTACCTTCTCTGCACTTTACATTTTTTTTTACATGTTATTCATTAGTTTCCTAAAGCTCTTTTTTAAACGAGATTACCACATAACTCTGAACCCACATTCGACTGATAAAATATATTTGTTTGTTAGAATTTATCCTAACTAAATTCACCCATAAATAAATTGGCACGCCCAGTGGGATGAGTTCAGAGTAACTCGTAGTATCACAAACCCCTCTTCATAAGAAGATAGTTTTATGCATTTAAGAAGTGGAAAGTTAGTATATTCTTGCCCTTCTCAAGATACGCAAATTATGAGTAACGCAAATAACTAGGCATCAAATGCACTTTCAGTTGATGTTAGTGTGCTACCTTCGACAGCCGTTACTACGTCACCTTTAACTATTGTTAGTACAGGTCCTATGGTTAATATAATAGCAACTGGTACTCTCAAAAGTAACCTAGTGCTAGAGCAGGTGGTGCCTGGACTGACTCAGTCATCACCAAATTAACCAAGTAATCAAAGTGTAATGAACTCAAATTAAAGGTTGGCACCACAATATGGTTTGCCACCAAATTATGTTCCTCCTATATTGGCACAAATGGGACTTGGTTCTACTTTGGCCAATACTATAGGCCAAACAGTAGCCTCACAAGGCCAACAACAAATAAGTTCGACTTTAGTAAGTTTTAATGGCCAAGGAACAAAAGTTGCAAGTTCAAGTAATCCAACTCCTTTTCGATAGGAGAGATTAAATTTGGGACCTGTATTCCCAAATATGTCAAGAGATATTCCTCAGAATATGACTGGGCTAACTATGAATTCTTTGGCCAGCTTTCGACAACAAATGGATGAAAGTAACCATGAAATGGTGCATATGTTCACTCAGCAAATGGGTGCTGTGATTACACCAATCATGGAAAACACAAATAATGCTTCCAGCGCATTGGCTCAACAAATAACAAGGCTAAATCAAGTCTTAGGAATAGAAGGGTTGACCAATGATAATGTTCAAAGAACCCAGCTTGGGGCAAATGCATGAGTAGTTATACCCCAAGTGAACGTGGGACAAGACTAGCAAAATCTTGGTCAACCTAGACAAAATGATCAACCACGTTTGGAATATAGCAATGTCCATGTGCTTCATCGAGATGATGAGGATCAAATGGCTAGGAATGATGCAGCAATGAGATTACTTTGACAAAATCTTATGGGGCACCAAATGGTTGAACAAAATGTTAATCAAATAGTGGAACAAGTGCTGAATAGGTTTTAGTTCAATGTTGGATATGCCAACCAACCTTATTTTGTTTCAACGTTTCCTGAGTGGGTACAACAAGCAGAATTGCCTAGAGGAATTAAAATCCCTAAACTTTCAAAGTTTGCAGGAGAAAATAGGGAATCGACCGTCGAATATGTCGCACGGTATACAATAGAAATGGGGGAATTGGCCACTATTGAAGGCCTCATAATGAGATTTTTCCCAAGTTCCCTTACTAAAAATGCATTCTCTTGGTTTTTGACATTGAGACCAAATTCGATTCATTCTTGGACTCAATTAGAAAGAATTTTCCATGATCAATTCTTCAGGGGAGATTTGAAAGTTGGATTGACAGATCTCTTCAATATTAAGAGAATGTATAATGAAACAGTAGAAGATTACCTATCTAGGTTTTGACAAATGAGGAGTAGATGTTTTACTCCTACACCTGAAGCTGAAATAGTAAAAATTACTGCAGGAGGTTTAGACTATTATATAAGAAAAAAGCTAGTGAACTAATATTTAGTTGATCTTGCCCAACTAGGTGAAAAGGTTAGGCAAATAGAACAACTAAAAGTTAAAAAGGTTCATAAACAAAAGATATTCCTTAAAAGGGAGAAAGTAGCATTCATCGGATTAGATGAATCCGACAATGAAACTGAAGATAGCAATGATGAATTTGAGGTCAACATTGCTGAACTTCAGAATGGTCCTCCTTATGTGTGTCAGGCTTTACAGCCTACAAAAAATAAGGAAAAAATGAATTATGTCAATAGAAAAACATATACATTTGATGTAACAAGAACCGACAAAATCTTTGATTTATTGTTAAAAGATAAACAGATTAAACTGTCAGAAGGTCATAAGTTATTAAGACTTGATGAGATAAAAGATAAAAATATTGTAAGTTTCATAACAATTTCGGTCATGTTACTAACGAGTGTATTCGTTTTAGAGATTTAATTCAGAAGGCACTAATGGATGGGTATTTAAAGTTTGCTGACAAGCCTAAGGCGGATATGAAAGTAGATATAGATCCGTTTCAGGCTAGAATTTCATACGTCGATCAACAGGTTCCTTTAAATGTTGGAATGATCAACATAAGGAATTTGCAGGGATTCAACATTGACATGGAAGATACAATGGACGTTTATCCCAAGCCAGGAGAATCTCTTAAAAAGTTCCTTGAAAGGAAGAAAGAAAAAGGCAAGGTAAGGTTGTGTTCAAGGTGCAATGCAGTGTATGATGAATTTGCTGCAAAGAAAGCTACTGAGGAGTAATAGGGTAATTCACAAGGTAAAAATAAGTTTTTTGACAAGAAAGTTGAAAAACCACAACAGCCTTTAATACTCTAAAACCAGTTTATACTCCAAAGCCTAAGCCAGTCTATATGCCTAGGCCTAATATGAATGGTTGGTTGGTTAAGTCATCTGGTGAATCTATGGGGAATAATTCATTTCCCAGGGGTTGTGTCGGACTAGCTAGGACTAGATTGCCACCTGCCAATGTTACTGTGAACAGATGGGTTAAAAATTCTGCAATGGCAAGTTATATGTATTTTCGACGAGTGGCTACTAGGAAGAATAAAGTCAGAAGGATCGACCATTCTGGAATGAAGATTATAGACATGGTAGAATCGACCAAGATGAAGTTTTGATTGGCCAGGATGTAGCAGGGCCATCAAAGTCTTTACCAATGTCAAAGAGTCGAAAAAGAAGGTTACGGAGGTTGAGACAAGCCCAGAAGAGAAGAAATTTGGCTGAAGGTTTGGTTATTAAAGAACAATCCACAGAAATGGGATGTTTGGTAGTCAAGGTTAAGCCAACACCAGATGAAAATAAAGATGATAATAAATTGAGAAGTATTGTCAAAAAAGAACCTGTAGATACAAGGGGGGCAATCCCAGTTGAGCCAATAACAAGTGAAGTTAGACAGCTAGACGGAAATGATAATTTCTGACAAGAAAAGCTTGTAGACATAAAGAAGGGGAAACAGGTTTGATGCGTGCGGATGTAGTGATTAAAATTAAGATAAAAATCAGTTGTCAGGCCCACCAGAAAATAAAAAACCTTACAACTAGTTGTAGTTAGTAAGGGTCGATCCACAGAGAACCAATTCAATTAACACTATTAAACAATTCCCAATTTAGACTCGATTAACAATAAAACAAGAAAAGGGGGTTTTGGAGTTTTGATGAACAATGAACACTTCAAAGATAACAATAAACAAACTGAAATCAACAATATAAGAAAATTGGTTAAGAGATTGAATCCACCACTAGATTTATATGATAATGTAAATCCACATATCCTTTTATTCCAACATGCTCAATTATGTTTTTATGCAATTGTGAGAGTAAATCTCTGTTTTCCTTACGTGTTGGTCAATTTAGCAACCGCTCAAATCAACTCCTAATCACCGATTAGTCATAAAGCAACCGCTCTTACAACTATCCAACAATTGCATTAAGATTTAGAAAACCAATTACACTAAGGTCTAATCACACACCGGGATTAAATTACTTAGAACATATATTTCTCTAGATCTAATACCGCAACCAAGCATAATAAACCCAGATCTACCACTTTTATAACTGCAAATAGCACAAAGATAATTATACCCACATGAACATCATACATCCCACTAGATCTACTACCGCAACCGCGCATAATAAACCTAGATCTACTACTTTGAAAGTAGGAACAAGTACAAAAACCTTCATACCAACAATAGATTCAGAAATATATGAATAAAAACATAACTGTGTTGAAATAATCAAATATGCAAAGTTTACAACATTAATACTAGTGGTTTCATCACCCCCTTAACCAAGGGAGGTTTAGTTACACATAGCTAGAAAGAAATCACAAGAAAAACTATGAAGAAACAAGAAGAAACTATGAAGAAACAAGAAACTAAGAGAGAAAATGAAGGAGAGTTACATCTTGTTCATGATAAATGGTGCCTTTTATAGAAGTCTAAGGTAACAAAATGACAAAGGGAAGTGGGTGGATGAGTGGGTGAGTGAGTGGAGTGTTTGAGTGGATGGATTAGTGGGTTGGTTTAGTGGATGAGTGAGTGGAATGGTTGAGTGGTTGAATTAGTGAAAAATGCCAAAGGACTTTTGGTGAGTGGGAAATTATGGACATGAATGGGTGAGTGGATGGATGAGTGGATGGATTAGTGGATGAGTGGGTGTAGTGGTTAAGTGGTTGGATTAGTGTATGAGTGGATGAATGGGTGAGTTAGTGGATGAGTGGATGAGTGGATGAGTGGATTAGTGGATGGATGAGTGGATTAGTGGATGGATGAGTGGATGGTTGAGGACGAAAATTTCGTGTCTGACTTGGAAGCCAAAAACGACCCACTATACTTCAGAATCACGAAAAGTGTTCTTCATGAAAGTTGTATATCCTTGTCTTGGCTATACAATGGATAGCTGGTTCGTCCAATTTGGCTTCCTTAAGCCCAAGATATGTCCCAAATACCGTAGGTTGCTCAAACCCAACTTCAGCACCTCTGTTCCGACTTGCAAGCTCAAAATGACCTACTAGACTTCTTTTTCTCAAAATGTGTTCTTCATGAAAGTTGTTTATTTGGATCTTGACTATCCACTGTACAAATTTCAGCCCATCTCCATTATTACATCTTGAGATATGATTTTATGAGTGCACACTGTTCCATTTCTACTGACAGAACCCGTATTCTGACTTCCATGTAAACTTAGGTCCCTTAGACATCTGAATCGGACTTCGAGCTCTTCATCAAAGTTGTAGAGCTTCCTCTTAGCTTTCCTACAAGATAAAATTCATGATTTTCAGATATCAGGAACTCAAGTTATGACCAAAATACAGAAACAATGTAAAATCTCAATAATGCTGAAAATATTCAATTAGGACCAATTTGAGCTCAAACTCACAAAATCATACCAAACTCAATCAATTAAGAATATGGAGAGTGTAAATGACTAAACATAAGGGTTTCTTAATGAATAAAATATGTGATTATCAAGGTTCAAGGGCTTACTCCAAACAAAATTGGAAGAAAATGGCCGATTGGACTTGTAGCAGCAGAAAAAGAAGCAAAGAAGAATAATCTAATAGCTAAGGAAAACAAGGACATGGCTAGGTTGAAAGCTGAAAAATGATAAGGAGAATAGCTGAGAACAAAAGCAGTAGTGATGATGAAGATTGGTTGAAGGAAGAAATCTTGAAAATTCTAAAAGATCTTGACCAATATGTCGAATAGAGAAAGAAAATGCTCAACATGATTAAGGGGAAAAGAAATTTGGCAAAGTCTGATTGCCAAATTATAGATATGGATTTGACGTTTGATGAAGTTATTGAAGCCTTGACTGATCCAGATGATCTTTTAGGCTTTGGTGATAAAGAAAAATTTGACATGAATTTTAATCTGGACAAGGATCTGGATGATATCATAATGACTATGGATAATAGTTTGCTGTCGAAAGAGTACTTCAAGCTTGGTGGATATAAAAGTAATCAGATGAAGAAGAATTCTTGAAGACGATGAATGTGAACTTGATTTCAGTTATACCTGCTGAATTTGAAGGGTATCACGAAATTTAATATGTAGGAGAGAATGAAAATCTGGATGACCTTAGTGATCATTGGCTTTTCTGTCAGGATAACATGTTAAACATATTCAACAATACAACATATTTTGAGAAGCCAACAGAGGAACAAAAGACTCATCTCTGCCCATTGCACATCAAGGCTATGTTAGAAGGCAGGCTGACAAATAGAGTCTTGATAGACTGAGGGGCAACTATCAATCTGATCCCAAGGGCAATGTTAAAGAAACTTAGGAAGAATAAGTCTGATTTAATGGCAACTAACATGATTGTTATTGATTCAAGTGGCAAAACTTTCCCTTCAGACGGAGTAGTGATGTTGAACGTGCAAGTTGGATCCATTGAAAGGTCGACATTATTTGTCGTAATTTCAACAAAATCCAGTTACAATCTTCTATTGGGGAGAGATTAGATACATGCCGTTGGAGCAATACCATCGACGATTCATCAGAAACTTATTCTCTGGAATGTAGATGATCAGGTAGAAATAGTAGAGGCAAATGACAGCCCTTGCTATTTATAACAGCTTCATGTCAATTTTAAAATTTATGCTCTAAATGTCAAGCCGGTCACAACAAATAATGGAGTTATCGACAAAGATGCACTTAAAATATGCTTAATGGATCAGTTTGGTATTTGACTAATGAATAAGGCCGAAATGGATCTACCAAGCACTAGCCATGAGTGTTAATCAATTGGATCATCTGTCGGCTTATTTGGCCGACAAGGTAGTGTACACTACTGAAGGTGTATTGTCAGATTGCATAATAGATTATAGTCCTTTGGGTTTTGAGAAAGGACTTGATGAAAGACAAGGTGTAGAGGTGGAAAATCCTTTGGAAGAAATAAACTTAGGCACTGAAATAGACAGAAGGCCTATATTTGTGAGTTCATTTCTGTCAAAGGAGTTCAAAGAAAAACTTGTCGAATTAATTAAGGAATATAAAGATTGCTTTGCATGGGATTACGACGAAATGCCTGGATTGAGTAGAGATCTTGTCGAGCATAGATTGCCATTGAAAGAAGGTTGTAGACTTGTCAAGCAAGCTAATAGAAGATTTACACCTGAGGTGGTTATAAAGATAAAAGAAGTCGAAAGATTGCTCAAAGCCAAGTTCTTCAGAACAACCAGGTATGTCGAATGGCTTTCTAATATTGTTCCCGTAATTAAGAAAAATGGCAAGTTAAGAATATGTGTAGATTTTAGAAATCTAAACACTGCTACACCTAAAGATGAATATCCAATGCCAATTGCAGACATGTTAGTTGATGCCGTATCTGGACATAAATTGTTAAGTTTTATGGATGGCCATGCAGGTTATAATCAAATTTTTATAGCCGAGGAGGTTGTGTCGAAAATTGCCTTCAGATATCCAGGAGCTATTGGGACATATGAATGGATAGTTATGCCTTTCGGATTAAAGAATGCAGGGGCCACCTATCAAAGAGCAATGAATACAATTTTCCATGATGTCATTGGAAAATTTATAGAAGTGTATATCGACGATATCATTGTCAAGTCGGAAACGAAAGGGAGCCACTTGACAAACTTGAGGTAGGCATTCGACAGACTGAGAAAGCATAGCCTCAAGATGAATCCAGAAAAATGTGATTTTGGAGTGTCGGTTGCTAAATTCTTGGGTTTTTTAGTCCATAAAAAAGGTATTGAGGTGGACAAGTGTAACACCCCAATTTTTGATTAATTACGTTTTTGCCCTAATTGTACTGTTTTCTGTGTGTTATAAAATTAATTTGACTGTTTCGTAACTGTATTTGATTGTTTTATGTGATTTACTCCGAATCAAGAAAATTATAATTTTTTTGTGCTGGAGAAAATCTTGTTTGATTATTTGGAGCTGAGCAATCTTACTAAACTCAATCCGAATAATATATATATTAATCATTTAATTTTTAGGATTTTTCTGTGTAATAAAAACATTTATCATGCAGAAAAGTCTGTGGGACCCACGTTTGGCTTGTGGGACCCACATTTGTTTTGTGGGACCCACATTTGTTTTGTGGGACCCACATTTGTTTTGTGGGACCTACGTTTAGTTTGTGGGACCCATTTTTGTTTTGTAGGACCCACTTTTGTTTTGCAAGACCCACGTTTGGGTTTGTGGGACTTACTTTTAGGAAAAATTTACCAACATAAATAGCTTGTAAAATTCTAAACCAAAAGGTTGAAAATCCATAAAAATAGTTAGATTTAGTAGATTAGTTAGTTTAAAATCTAACTTAATGGAATAATTAGTCAAAAATTTAATTAAGTTAATCTAAAGGGTTTGAGTGGTAATTAAATGGAATAAAACCTAAGTAGTTTTTATCAAATTTTAGTTAGACAAATGTAAGAGTATAATTAAGTAGAATATTAAGGATTCTAAGTAAATTAATGATTAACTAAAATACAAAGGAATCTAACTAACTTTTAATTAAACCTAATTAGGAGGACTTAAGCATAAATAAGTTATTAAAAATCAATCAAATTTTGATTAGAATTTCCTATAGCTATTTTTGGATTTATGCATGCATTATGCATTCAATTATGCACTCAAATGCAATCATGGAGATCTAGATGCTTAGTCATCCACCATCCAAATCATCAAAGGCAATTAGGTTAGCAAAATTGTCAAAAAAAGGGGGCTGCATTTGTCTTGGAAGTCTACGGCCATGCATAATGTCTTAATCCAATTATTCACTTTATCATCTCCATTTCAATTATTCTAAATCATTCTCTCCTATCTCTTCCTTTCAAGAACTCAAAGAAACTCCTAAGTCCTCATTTTCCTACCATTCGGCCAACACCACTTCACCTACTTCTATCCATCAAAAATTTCATCCAACTTCATTTCCTAAATCTAAACCATATTCTAAGAACATATCTAGTTGTGAGTTTTCACAAAATCATCCATTTGGAGCTTGGAAAATCACTTTGAAGTTTCTTTCCTATAAGGTGAAAATTCTTCTTTCTTGTTTCTAATTTGATTTTTGATGTCCTAAGTCACGATTGATCCATGGTTTATCTTTTTCATCCATAGTTTATGTCTTTATAATTTGTTTAAGCTTGTTAGGATTTTTGTTGAAGCTACACAAATTTTCTAAGGAGGAGTCCAAGGAGATCTTGTCTTCCTTATAGGTAAGAGGGAGATTTAATCTCATCAACCATGTGTGGTGGTGAGAAAATGAATGTATTTGTGGTGAAGAATCCATAAGGATTCATTCACTTGATTGTTTATTGTCTTCTCTATTTGTGATTGTTTATGTGTGCATGTTATTTTCTTTTCTATTTGTGGTTTATTATGCATACAAGCATGTTTATAGCTTTGATATTTGGTATGTGTTTTATTATTGCTTTAATATATGGTATGTGTTCATAAATATATGTATATGTTCATGGATCTATGATAATTATTGTTGGATGTGCAAATATGTTGAGACTTGCAAAAGTGTTCCAAAGAACACAAGATGAAGAGCTTATGATTTTTACTATGAAAAGAGAACCAATGTGTTCTCAACCATTTTCTAAAAGGATCACCTAATTGGTCTAATTAAGTTAAAGGATTTTTCAATGATTTAATGGATGAAAAAAAATAATTTTAAACATGGTTTGTGTAAAAATGGTGATTTTCGGCCTAAATATATTTTTAATGTTTAATCGATCCAAAATTTATTTTCTAAGTGTAAACTAGTTTATTAACCTAAAATGAATTCAATTACAATGGATTTTCAAGAGTCAAATAAGTAAATGAATTTTTACTAGAAGTCTAGTATGGTAAAGAAATAAATTTTAACACTTGAAAAATACTTATCTTTGAGTTTTTAAAGTATGTTAGCAATTTTTAAAGTGTATTTTATAGTTATAATTAAATAAAGGAAGTTTTAAAGGAAAACATAGAAAATATCATTTAGTGGATTTTCTAAATTAAGTGCTGTCAAAATTGATTAAAAATGAGCAAATATTGAAGAACGTTTCAAAATGACATTTAAAAAGCAAAGAAATATTTTACGTAGTTGAAGAATAAAAATAACAGTAGAATAATTTATTAAATTTGAATTTTTGAGAAAAATGTCAGAAATCATTACTTAGGGTAATTTTTGTAAGATAAATGGAAAATAATGTCTAAATAATATTTTTAGTTTTGGAAAGATTCAAAATTTAATTTGAAACATCAAGAAATATTTTATATAGTGAAAAATTGTAGAAATAGCTTACGCGTATTTAAAATGATGATTTTTAAACTACGCGATTGAGAAAACGTTAAAAAATATTTACGCGATTGAAAAACATTTATAAAATGTGATGTAGTTATGAAAATGCGATAAAATATTTACGCGACTTATGGAAATAGTAAGTTTTTACTGTCGGGCCAAAGTGGTGGACCCGAACATGTTGGGAAATAGTACTGTCAAGTGGAGACATACTATTTTTAGAATTATTAATACTAAGGGTATTTTTGTAATTATGGTGACAATGAGGATAGTTATGTAATTATGATTCATGGTGATACTGAGGATATTTTTGTAATTATGGATCATTACATACATAGAGTGGTATGTCAATTTGGTTAAAATTGACGATTGACTGACGAGATGAATTACACTATGATGCGGGTGTGATAGGCGCAGTGTGTTCATGTGGAGAACTTAGAGGCGTTAGTGTGCAGTAGATTCGACATGTGGACAATTGGTAGCTCCTCTGGGCCGTGGTAACTGAAAACACACACTAGCGATCTCGACAAATACTATTCTTAATCAGGATCTATTGGGGACTGTCTGGTACTATGCCTGGACGTACACGACGTAATTGACTGTGTACTATTCACATGACGTATTTGACTGTGTGTCATTCACACGACGTATTTGACTGTGTGCTATTTACACGACGTATTTGACTGTGTAATAGTTGGTTGAGGCAGTCTGATGTGCAGACATGTCTACCAGATCATTCTCTCTGATGTTTGTGTTTAGCTCCATGGAGTAGGAACGAGTCTGAGTACATGACATATTTAATCTGCATCATTGTGTGAATAGTTGTAATTTGATTTATGATATTTTGCATGTGTGACAATGTGAATAGTTTTAATTTGATTTATGATATTTTGCATGTGTGATAATATAAATTGTTATATTAAATGTTATATTTGTTTGTATTGTCATTTTCTTACTGCTATGCTGGTAATGATGTAGTTCGTCTCACCTCTTTGTATATATTTTCTGTATTATTATTTATGTTCCGTAAAGTCGTTGAGGAAGTAGAAGAAGAGCAACTGTTGGATTGTCAATACAACGAGGAGCAGCAACCGAGTGACCAGTTCGAGGAAGGCGAGCCTCGAGATCATCCATATCATATGGATTGATTGTGACATGAGATAACGTTGACCGAGGTTTTCTGTATTCTAACGATCTCCCCAAGGAAGATCCTTCGGAGAATCAAAACTTTTAGTGTTATGCTTGGGCTAGTTTATGGTTTGCTTTAAACCAGTCAGTTTACTATTTTATTAACTAGTTTGTAATATGTAAATTATTTGTACCTATTAAAAATAAAATCATATGTATAATTATAGTGTGTATGTAATAGTTTGTTTTATTTTATGTGCTATTTATTTTATTTTATAATATAATGTGTTTTAAAAAAAAATTTTTTTACAACCTATATTATTATATATTACGAAATAATTTATAACTTGGGTAGAGGTTATTATTATTGTTCGGAAATGTGACATCCCCAGTAGGGTGTTGCAACAAGAATAAAGCCAAGGCAGTTTTGGAAGCCGCACCCCGACGAATAAGAAGGAATTATAATCTTTTTTAGGAAAAGTGAATTTCCTGAGAAGATTTATATCCAATTTGTAGGGAAGAACCAAAGTTTTTACTCCATTGATCAAGTTGAAGGCTGAACAAGAATTTGTGTGGGAACCTTGCCACCAAGAAGCCTTTGACCAGATAAAGCAGTACTTGACAAACCCTCTGGTCATGATTATAATACCCTTAAACACATGTTAGACTGGTGAATGGTTACCAAAGGTAGCATTTGACTTGTTTAGTATGTCAGTGAAGTTTTGTGACAAACTGAGTTCATTTAGGCACTTAGTTACAATACAGAAGTTGTAAAGTAGCTTAAAATGACTCAGATAATAGTATAAGTTGCTAAGTTGAGGGAAATAAACATAGAGAGTTTGTTTCGAGGTCACAAATAAGCCAAGTAAGATGTGGTAAAAGTTTCAAGAGAATCAGAGTTAGTTTGGTATTTTTAGGTATACTAGTTGTGCGTTTTAATACCGAATGACTAGCAGCAGATATAGAAAATCATGAAAATGGTGAAACAACAATTTAGATGAATCTTATGATTTATTCTAAAGTTGTTGGAAGCTGGAAAACTTGAATTAGCATAATTCGGGTGTCCTAAGCAGATATAAGTTTCAGTGGAGAAACTTAAGTTAATCTTTTCTCTTAATTCCCTCTGTATCCCACCCCCTATTTCTCTATTCTCCCTCGGCAGACAACCGAAAAACAGAAGGAAAGAAAAGAAAAGAAAGAGAAAGGGAGAAAGGAAGAAAGGGGAGAAGAAGAAGGGAAGAGGAAGAGGAAGAGGAAGATCAAGGATCAAGCTTCAAGATCAAGAGTCTTCAAGAGGTAGAGGTTTAGAGCCTTTATTCATCTCTTTTCTCTAATTTTTCATGTATGAACAAAAAGAACCTATTAGGCCAATTTGAGTTCTAGAGATGCTAGTAGTGTTTGGCTTGCATAGATGTGTTTCTTTGGTCACTTATGACTTGTTCATAGCATAAGTTTAAGTTAAAAACTTAGAACAACTCATTTAGACCCTTGATTCACAATGTGAGCTTTAAGTCAAAGAATAAGGGATTTTGATCCATAATCCAAATTAAGAGGTTTAAGTTAGTGATTGATATTCCTATGTGTTAAAGGATTGACTAGGAACTTAGAGTCACTTAGAATTTGGATAGAAATGGCTAGAATCCAAGAAAATTACCATTGGAACAGTACCACGGTTCTGCAGAATTCTGCAGAATCTGGTTTCTGCTATGAATGCCGCGGCATAGGGGGTGCATGCTGCGGCGTGAGACAAAAAATCAGCCTAGTATTAGTACCCGAGAGCAGGGCGCCGCGGCGTTCCACTGCCGTGCCGCGACGTGATACCCTGAAGATCCAAAATGTTATTTTGGATGTTTTGAAGTTCTAAAGTAAATGGAATCATTTATATATGTTTCTTAAAGTGTGTTAAGGCACAAATGGGGATATTTTCAAGTGAAAAAAATTTACCTATCAAGTATGAGAAAGTATAGGCTTTTAAGCATCCTAAAGGAAAGGTTTGCTTTAGGTAATGACATTGCACCTTAGGCAACTTAACATTGCAATTGATATCACTCAAGATATGATGAGATAGTGCAATGGAGATAAGAATACGAGGATGAATAATAGTATTCACTCTAGTAGAGAATAAGAAAGGTATGAACCTTAGGATATCCAAGAGTAGTAGATTACCTTAGGAAGGTACCTAGAACCTTAAGCAACAAAGAGTTACAAGTAAGAACCACTCTTGCATTAGATTCACTTGAGTGAAGATAAGGTTGTGTATTAGTTCCAAGGAGGGAATGTTTAGGTACTAAGTCTCTAGTTAAGTGGGACTTTGTTCTTTGCTAAATACACAATGAGATGAATTGTGACTAAGAAGATGTCATAATCATAAGGTAGAGTAGAAATGTGTAATAACTCATGTATTTGCAAGGATGAGTTAGAAGTGCAAGATAAAGGGAATTTACTTCCTTAGATACTAATGAAAGTATGGAAGTTAAGTTCTTAAGCATTCCATGAGTTTGGAAAAATTAAAGAGGTATCTGGAACCTTAAGCACACAAGTGTAGTATAAGCTACTACTAGAAGTGTGATAGAAAGGAAAGCTAGATACAACCAGAATAAGTATGTTATACTTATCTAGATGCATGACTTACTTGCTTTAGTTAAAGTTGAGTTAATTATGCAAAGTTTTAGAGAAATGCTTATTTATTTCCTTAAGCAAGGGTAGATGAGGCATTAACTAAGATAGACTCTTTCACTAGGATAAGTTGAGTCTATAGGAAAGTTAAGATGGTGGTTATGTAAGAGATAAACATAACACTAAGCTTTTCACATACTAGTTAGTTAATCTAGTATGTATGTGAAGAGAAAGAACCTTAAGAGAAAGAACCTTAGTGCAACCAAGATTAGTGGTTTGCCATAGGTAAGTATCTAACACCTCAGCAACATAGTGTTGCGTTAAAAATCACTTAAGAGATATGAGTGATGAGGTGGAGTTTAGGTACAAATATAAGAAATGGATTGGTAATGTTTACCTGAGAATGTAACGTTATATGACACGAGGTCATTTAGCCATAAGGTAAGGAATTAGAGAAGTTCCTAAGGGGACAAGTATTTCTAACTAAGTGCTAAGGTTACATATAGTATGAGGTTACAGATTCTCCTCATTACAAAGGGTAAACATAAGAAGTCAAAGTTCCTAAGAGAATATACTTAGATTCGCAAAGGAACTAAGTATATAAGTACATATGTAAGTCTACGACTTAGTCAAGTAGTATCGATCCTGGTGAGTATCCTTTGATATTCATTCATAGAGGCAAAAAGAGATAGATGGGTGTCTGAAGGACTTTTGCGAAGGACATAACCTTATTGTCTCAATAGTGCCAAAGCCAAAGGAGATAAGTGGGAAATCCAAAGACGCTCTTTGAGCAAGGATGAAGCCCGAATTTCTCAGCATGCCAGGATATGTGTAATGTGAGGATGAGCTTTCCCTCTAATTACCACTAGATGATATACTGACTAGTTCCTAGCAAACTTCCTTGTTTTCAAAATAAACTTCTGCATGTATTTAAAAACAAAACCCTGCATTTGCATTTCATTCACATACTCTTAGGATTCCTTAGGCATATTCATATTACATATCATTCTCATTGCATTCACAGACAGTTGTATGAGCATTGTCTGTCACTATTAGTATTTACAGCTGTATGGGCGTTGTATATCTTAACAGTGTGTAGGCTATCGGTTGATATCACACTATAAGAAAGTGTGCAGATATGAGAAAAGAGGAGGAAGCTCCTAAGTTAGAATTATAACATTTGTTATATATTTGTTATATATAATGTTATAGTTAGATGGTATTGGAATTGCTTTTACTGAGAATGTTTATTCTCACCCTAGTTGCTATTTCATGTAAATCCAGATGCAGGAACCGATGCAGGATCAGGCACAGGTACAATGGTACAGACCCTGCTAAGGGTGAGAAAAGAAAGCGTGAAGACTAGAGTAGTTTTTATTGTTTTATGTAGACAGAACTTATGCAATCAATTTATATTTTTTCTGTAAGTTTTATGTTATATGTATTACAATAAGCCCTCATGTGGCTAAGTTTGTATATATATGTATGAGGTTTAAGTTTTTCGCAATCTCTCAAGGCTTTCTATAATTACTCAGTTGTGATTATGGATATATGTTAGTAGATAATGTATAGAAGTGACGTCTCTAGTACTGGTTATCTTTATATATCTCGGTCTAACTAAGATATATCTAGATATCTATACTAGGGTGATACAATGATGCCTCCAGTGCCTCATAGACCGTTGAAATTGTACGTATCAGCGTCGAATGATACTATAGGCAGTATGCTAGCTCAAGATGAGAATGACGTCGAAAGAGCCGTATATTATTTTAGTCGAGTTTTAAATGATGCTGAAAGGAAATATAGTGCAATAGAGAAACTTTGTTTAGCATTATATTTCTCATGTACTAAACTTAAATATTATATGATGTCTTGTAATGTATTGGTTATGTCGAAAACTGATGTAATAAAGTATATGTTGTCAAAACCAACATTAAATGGACGTATTAGTAAATGAACTGTTGCTTTGTCAGAATTCTCCTTACAATATGTTCCAATGAAAGCTGTCAAAGGCCAAGCAATTGCTGATTTCTTAGCTGACCATCCATGTTTGGATGTTGATAATATAAATTTCGTCAGGTTAAAACCTTGGTGTTTATATTTTGATGGCTTAAGGCATCAAAATGGAGTTGGAGTAGAATTCTAATTGTTTATCCTCAAGGTATTCTAACTAAATTCATGTTTGAACTTAAATATACATGCTCAAACAATGAGGCTGAGTATGATGCCTTAATTATCGGGTTAGAAATATTAATAGAAATAAAAGCATGTAATGTGCATATTTTTGGGGATTCACTGTTAGTCATTAAGCAACTCACCCAAGAATATAAATGTGTTAGTTATAATTTGATCAAATATTGTGTTGTGGCAAATAAGTTAATGAAGAAATTCGACGAAGTGATTGTCGAACATATCCCTAGAAATTTGAATGCGGAGGTTAATGAATTAGCACAGATTGCCTCTGGGTATAAAATTTCATCCAAGGTCCTGACAAATCTAATGGAGATTAGAGAACTTTTATAGCCATTAGAAGAAAGAGATGTACTACAAAATGATATTTCGACAGTTAATGACTGGAGACAGCTAATATTAAGCTATTTGGAAAATCCAAGTCAAAACATGGACAGAAAGCTCAAAATAGAGCGTTGAAATTTGTAATATTAGGAGGGACTTTGTACAGAAAATCTGTCGATGGAAATTTAGAGGTTTGCTTGAGTGAAGCAGAGGCTTATATTGCCTTAGCAGAAGTCCACGAAGAAATTTGTGGAGCTCATCAGGCAGGTGATAAGATGAAATGGATCCTTCGATGTCAAAGATATTATTGGCCTACATTGGTTAGGGATTGTATAATATTTGCTAAGTCTTGTGAGGAGTGTCAAAGACATGGCCATATAACAAATGTTCCTGCTAGTGAATTGCATTCTCTTGTTAAACCTTGGCCATTCAGGGGATGGGCTTTGGATTTAATTAGCCAAATTCATCCTGCACGTCGAAAGCACATAAATATATTTTAGTAGAAGTCAATTACTTTACTAAATGGGTTGAGACTGTGGCCTTAAAGGATGTAACCCAACAGGATGTGATTGACTTTATTGAAGATAATATAGTTTGTTGGTTTGGAATACCACAAACTTTGACAACCAATCCGGGGTCAGTATTCATTAGAAGGAAAGTTGTCGAATATGCCAGTTCAAGAAAAATTATAATGCTCACGTTGACTCCATATTATGCTCAGGCAAATGGCCAAGTAAATGCCATGAATAAAATAATCATAAGTTTGAATAAAAAACATATTGGTCGACAACCTAGAAACTAACATAATACCCTTAATCAAATTCTATGGGCTTATAGAAATTCACCAAGAGAATCAACGGGCACTTCACAATATAAATTAGTTTATGGTCATGATGCAGTGTTACCAGTCAAGATTAATCTTCAATCAGTTCGTATTCAAAAACAAGATGAGTTACCGATTGAACATTACTAGAACTTGATGTTTGATGAATTAAACGAATTAAGTGATGAAAGATTAATTACTTTGGAAAACTTAATTCGACAAAAAGAAAGAATTTCTAAATTTTACGACTGTCGAGTTAAGTACAAATCTTTTAAGATTGATGATTTGGTTTGGAAAGTAATCTTGCCCATGAATAAGAGTTGTCGAGAATATTGAAAATGATCTCCAAAATAGGAAGGACCATTTAAAATTACTCAAGTATTTTTTGGGAATGCTTATGCACTTGTCGAAGTTAATTTAGGTTTGAGAGTTAAGTCTATCAATGGCAAATATTTAAAGCCAAATAAGCTGACAATGTGTGAAGTAAAAATTGATAATGATTAAAAATAAAATTTCATTCATATATTCGTCAATTGCAAATTATATTACAACTTGTTAAAGTTGTCAGAATATTATAGAGAAAAATAGACATATTCTAAATAAACCGGAAGCTTCTCCCCAACTGAAGCATGTGTCATTTGAGCTCGTGGGACCTGAAGAAGAGGAAGAAGTAGACGACCTTAACTTGTCCTGGACGAGATGATGGTTTGCCGTCTACTCCTTGATGAGTCATCCATATCATAACAACCGTGTTTTAGAAACATCGGGTTGTTACGATGATTACTGAAGCTCATCAGGAATATTACGATTCTTACTAAAGCTCAAGATAAGTATCACTATTAATACAGAGTCCTTCTTCCATTTTTCCCATTGAGAGAAGAGGAAATTGTCTGAAGACATGGTAAAATTCACTGGAAATGAGAAAGAAAGGGTCAGATTGCACTCTTTGAATCTTGGTATCTCTGAAGAATACTATTTATAGGATTTTTTGCAGAAGAAGTCATTACGCGATGTTTGTAACTTGCATTATAATTAATTAAATTAGCTATGATGCACAGTTACGAGATATATTGAAAAGAAACAGAATAAAAGAGCATGTAAGCGTATAGAATTATAGAGCAATAAATAAAAAAAATGTATTGAAAATTGATCAAAGGGAATGCTTATTAGGTATTGGCCTAGAAGGCCATACAAATCTTGTCGGATTGGTAAACCGACAATATATATAAAAAAAAACATCTAAATTCTTTGTAAAACTTCCCAAGAATGTTCCAAGATTTGTTTGTTGGCGCAAGCTTTTTGATATTCTGGTTCAAGAGAATTTATATCTACTAGCACAGCTTTGGTCTCGACAGCCAATTGTTTCAAGTTGTTGATAATGCTTTGTTGCTTAGCACTCCCTTGTTGCAATGCCATGCTAAGCTTTTGCTTTCGACAACGAGTTTCTGCAAGTTTTTTTCTCTAAGTATTCAATTTCTTTGTCTAGTTCTGCCTCCTTATTTTTTCCTTTAACAAGATGGCCTTTTAATTTGGCTTTCTCATTCTTTGCGTTGGTCAGCTGCTTTAGGATCTTGGATTGTTCTTGAACTTTTTTATTATAAGCAGGAATGATCTGACAAACGGTAGGCAAATTCAAGGATAGGTTCTGGAGAAAATCTTTGACAGTCAAAGGAAGAGCTCGACTGGTTATTAGAAGTTGTTGAGAAATGGGTTCCAACTCGGTCACAATGGCCAGCATTCTATCCTGAAGTGGTTGGTTAGAACTTAATTGCTCAAAAGAGTAAGTGAAGGCGTTCTTTAACTCAACCAAAAGTTCAGTGACATAAGAGTCACTAGAATCTTGTCCAAGCTGTGTAGAGGAGCGAGCTGACCGTGGAGAACTTCTATGACTACTCGACAACATGGATATCAATTCATCTAAATCTACCTCCATGTCCTCAGAATTTTCTGGTTCTGCAACAGTCGAATTGATTTGAGATGGTGGGGGTAGATTGGAAAGTACAATTTCAGCCAAGAGAGCATCTATGTCAAATTCTTCTGAAAAGATTTCGATGGGATTGTTTTCATTTATTTGGGAGGAACTAGCACCCATGGCAGTTTGGACTTCTGTCAGAAGAGGCAAGGAGATAGCAGGTATTATAGGAGCCGAAGAAAGTTGATCCTCCGAAGAAGGATTTTCATTGCCTTGCCTAGCAGGACTGTCGGGTATAACAAGATTTGTCAATTGCTGTAGAAAACGAAGGCAATGTTAGAGCAAATAAAGTCAAAAGGATTTTTTAGTTGAAAAACTTAGAATATTTTACCTCAGCAGACTATCGAATTTGATCCTCAGTGCATAATTCGACGTCAGGTACTGAAGGACTTTTAGCAGTTTGTTCAGCCTCTGGATCCTGAAACAGAAGAAATATCAAATTATTGAATGAAGTCCTAGTTTTCAATCCTTAAGGAAGAAATTATGTCAATTAGCATTTACCTTGAAGGGGATGGAAGTGGTTTTTGCCTCAAGTTCAGTAGTAGGTTTCAAAATAGAACTTGAGGATTGAGTCTTCTTCTTTTTCTTCTGCAAAGGTAAAATGAGGTGAGAATTTACCAAGATATATAAAAAAAGGGAAGTGACAGAAATTATACCTTTAGAGGATTTTCAGAAGATGGGCTTGGAGACTCAATAATTTCGACAGAAGAAGTGAGAGTTGAGTCACCAACCTATATTTGACAAAAATTTAGTTTCGACAAGTTGAGACTAAGTTGTAAAGTTTGGTCGAAAAAGATACCTTGGAAGTTTTTACCTTTGGAGGCTTAGTAGCAGCCTTATGCTTAGCAGGAATTTTTGTCAAAGTTGCCTTGGTTGTCTTTGCCTTTGGGGATAGGAGGATTTTGGGCTTTCTTGCCTTTTCTCTTTTTCAAGGCAGAGGTTTCTACTTCTTCTTCCTCTTCCCCTTTTTCTAATTATTTGTACTCCAAGGGTCTTTTCAATGAGGTTGCTATGAAAAAGGAATAATAATTAGTCGATAAAATAAGAATTCGACATCAGAATATGAAAAGAAGTACCTTCGAGTAATTTAGTGATGACTCGGGTATCTTTAGCAAATTATTCATATGACGAAGCAAACTACGGGTAAAAGTAACTTCTAAAGATCTTGTAAGAAAGATGTTACTCGCAGAAAAGATCCTATCAGAAGTGAGGAAGTTACTAACCCTGGTGGGTTTACCTGGGAATTCGTCGGCCAAACCAAAATGAGCACAAGGAAGAGGCACTGGTTTTGGAAAAAGAACTTGAAAAGGTTCAAGTCGTGCCAAAGGGTTTTTTATGGAAACCGCCATAAAGTTAATGGAGCATTTTTCCTTGTGCATTTGTTTTTGTTTAACCACGACTTCTTCATAGTGTCGAACAATTGTGCCAGGATACCTGAAGTCCCACTTGATCTTGTAGTATTTCTCAAAAGCTCTAATATCTTGAATATGCTTACCTTTGGTTCTTGTCGAAGGTTCTTGATCCTACATAGGAATAAGAGTTTCACTAATGCGGCTTCGACAAATTTCAATATCGACATGGTAAGGACTATAAAATTTCAAGAAATGATGTTTGAATCTTTCATTCTTCATAGCCACATGAACAAGATCTATCATGTCTGACAAACGGCCATTGATAAGATGCTCTTTTGCTTTTGAAGAAAATGGCGCTGGAATGGCCTGACAAAATCCTAGTTGTCGAGCTACCATGTTTGGCATATGTAGCTCTATAGATCTATCCGTTGAACTAGGGAGACCAGCAACTAGGACTTCCTGACAAAGAAAATTATACCAAATAGAAATATTGTTGGCTTGAGTGGAAGGGTTGTCAGAAATTAGTGGTCAAGTAAACCACTCTGGACTAAGAGAACGGTCGACAAAAGGTGCAAAATAGATGTCCTTAATATTAAAGGAAATGGAATGAAAAATATTGAAAAAAGGCTTGAAATTCTTTAGGTTTTGTTTGTGGATTTTTTTATGCTTGACATGGCAAAGCTTTATGCCATCAGTAGCAGAAGAAATTGTTGAATGAGAAGTGTCAACCAGGTAATCTTTTAAGATAGCATTCAGCCAGAGCTGGAGTAACCATATGGGGCCACCAGGATTAGTTTTCTTTGTCTGGGACTTGATATTTTGGACAATCTCACTAATGCCAAGATAAAGATTGGCAAGGAGGAATTGGCCAAGAGCCAAATTTTTACCTTCATGAAGAAGATTGGCAAGATGAAGATAAGATTTGGATACTTGAACTGACTTGGTACATAAAGCATAGGCCGACAACCAAAGAAGAAGAAAAGCCACATGTTCTTCGTCGGATACAGGGCCTTTTTCTGCAGAATAGAAGTTGACGAAGTTTGAAAAAGAAGTTAGGGCTTTCGAATAAACATCAATGGTGTTCAGAGGTAGGAAGACAAGGGTTATGATTTCCCAGTCTGGTCAAAGACTAGTTATTGCAGCTACGTCAAAGAACGTAGGTCCCATCATGCCATAAGGAAAGTGGAAAGTATTGATGGTTTTATTCCAAAAGAAAAAAGACGCACCTAACATACAAGAATCTATTTTTATGGGGTAACAAGAGAGTTGAATGTAGTTGAAGATACCTATGTCCCTCCATAGAGTTTCTTTAGAGGCTTGAACTCTATTAAGCCAATCAAGATATCCACTGATTTGGCCGGAAAGGGTTCTGAAAAGCCTCTCAAATTTACTAAAGTAACTCATGGGAATAGAAAGGAAAGAAGCCAAGATAGTTTTTTCTTTAGGATTTTTACAAGGAAAAAAGCTTTAGATTTCTTTGGTAATGAATTCTTTGGGCAAAACTGGGCCCAAGAAAGCAGCTGGAGGATCTAAAGAAAGTGAAAGGTCATTGATAGGAAGAATTGCCTTACAAAGATTCCACAGTTCAGATTTCTCTAGAACTGGGTCTTGAACAATGACGCAGCTACCCAAATCTATTGATGGTTCATTAAAAGATTGAGAGTGAGAGGCCATTGTTGAGAAAGAAGTTTTACAGAAAAGACGCGCGAGAATAAGGTTGAGGATGATGAACAGTAGAGAATAGAGTAAAAGTGGTGTGATTTTGTGAAATTTAAAGAAGTAATGAACAGTGGAGGAGGTGAGAAGACATGTGATATTCGTAAAAACTCAAAAAAAACTATTTTTCAGAAAAGGGTAAATATGATCCCTATTTATCAGGAAAAAACGGCTATTTAATGTTTGAAACGATAAGTTGTAGTTGTGGTTTTCACGAAATCCACGGAAGATTTTACTGGATTTTTGAAAATCAAATCAAAATGTTATCAAAAAAGATTTTTGATAAAGTTTTGACGTCGAATTGGAACTAGAAGATAAGATTAAAATTTATCTTTCTTCCAGTAGTGTCGAAAGAAAAATTTTGGGGGGCATTTGTTGGGAGTAAAAAATACAAGTTCTAATTCGACAAAGATATTTCTAACAGATAGGTGATATTCAACGAAGTTAGATGATTTGACGAATAAGGGTTTCGATAGCCAGATGATAACATTGATACAATTGACGAAAAGATTTTCAACAGTTGGGTGATGACATTGAAGAAATTCTCCAAGTGTTTGATCAACGAAAGTAGTTTTGTCGAAAAGATTTCATAATTGCTATCAGTATTTGTCGAAAGTAAAAGTTACCAATTCTGAATTCGATAGCTAAAAGATGATATCGAAAAAATTCTAGTGGCTAGTACAAATGTTAAATGGTCAAGAGTTGGTTATTGTCAAAAATTAAGTGAGAGAACGTGGCATAAACTGCCATGTACGTGGTCAGTTTTAGGAGTCAGTTATTTTTTATGTATTTGCTTATAAATACTAGTATTCACGATGTACAAGTAGTGGTTTTACTGGATATACAATCCTAACATCTCACTCAAGAAGATTAACGGATTTGATTCCAAGTATGACTTCCATTTTCATTTCCAGTCATTTACATTAATGCAATGTCTTTTTAAAATTCTTTATTTTCAAGCCTTGCCCTTTAAATTTCTTTATCTTTCTGTACCTTTACGTTTTCTACATTTAAATTTTCTACACTTTAAACTTTCTGCATTTTACATTTCCTGCATTTTAACTTTATGCACCTTTATTTTCTGCACTTTAATCTTCAGCACTTTTACATTTCATGCACTTTTACCTTCTCTGCACTTTACATTTTTTTTTTGTATGTTATTCATCAGTTTCCTAAAAGCTCTTTTTCAAACAAGATTATCACATAACTTTGAACCCACATTCTACTGATAACATATATTTGTTTGTTGGAATTTGTCCTAACCAAATTCACCCATAAACACCTAGACATAGGAATTTGGATTTGAGATCATATGTATGGTTGATGCATGTTCAATGAATTCAATTGGCTTGGATAAGTTGATTCGCTAATGGGATAGAAATATACTTCTTAGCCATGCATAGCATGTGTTTGAGAATAGATCGTTTATTAGTGGATTTCACTCTGATTCTCATGGAAGCATAGTGAGCTAGGTGAAGGAAGTCAGGGTTAACTGACTTAGACATAGGCTTTTAAATAAAGTAGATTCTCAAGCTAACTTAACTATTTATTAATGTTACTTATAAGGATTGTGTAACATTAATTGAAGTATAAGGTGAAAAAGGATTTCCTAAATCTCTAAACTATTATGTTTATTTTTATTTATCGTTTTTCTATCTTTAGATTAGTTTTATTGTATGTTTCCCTATTTTTATATTCTTGAATAGAATTAGATAAACTATTAGTTGATACTTAGTATTGGAAGCCAATCATCCTCGAGGGAACAAATTTTTACTCTGTATCTGTATTACTTGAATGACCCGTGTACTTGCTGTACACGAATGGTCTAACAAGTTTTTGGCATCGTTGCCAGGGATATTGGTTTATTTCCATATAGTTTAGACCTATTCCTTAGCAATTGCCTGGGTTGACAATTTATTTCTGTATTACTAATATCAATAACGAGCTTATTTAGTTCTAATTCAAGTTGTACATTTCAAGTTTTCTTTTGTACAGTTTAACTTAAGTCTTCATTCTTTATAATTTTAGGTACAATAAATGGAGGATGAGCTTAATCATTTGAGGCCTTTAAGGGAGCTTGAGAACCTCCAGTGGAGAACCTCACTTAGGCTAAAGAAGGCCTACCATCCGATCCATCCATTTTGGGATCAAACTGGTTATACTCCAAGGAGGCGCATACTAAAGTGCAGTTTGACGGTTTGCCTTGTAAAAGTCCTGTCGGGACTATAACTCAGGCCCTTCTTGGGAGGGAACCCAAGTTTTTATGAGTTTGTTAGTTTATATGCTTTTCTTTAGTATTAAGTCTTATATATGTTAGTATGTTTAATTTTGTAGTTTTGTTAGTTTTTATGTTTTTCTCTTGTTTTGAGTCTTATATTAGTTAGCATGTTTGATTTTTATAATTTTGTAGTTAGTATGTTTGATTTTGTAGCTTTAGTTAGTTTTATGTTTTAGTTATGTTTTATGTCATATATATACTTAATACCTTGATTTTGTGTTTTAGTATGATTTTGTTGTATATTATGCAATTTTATATTTTGGACAAGTTTTAGAGGTGTTAAAGACCTTTATGGACCAAATTCTGCAGGCTGATCTCTCATGCCGCGACGTAAATCTATTGTACGCCGCGGCATGATAGTTATTTTATAAGCATCAAGCCAGATTCCAGAGAGCTTAGCGTTGCGACCTGGCAAGTTCAATGTCGCGGTGTGCCCTTTAAACTTAAGTAAGAAAAAAGAGATTTGATTTGGGTACTACTGAAAGCACCCATTCTGACCAAATGTCGCGACATAGATGTTGTGTGCCATAGCATGTCATTCTATAATATATATAATGTACATAGTTAGTTTATTTTAAGTGTTTTTAAATGTTGTGTAGTATACTCAGTTCTCACATTTCAGTATATTTATAGGCTCAGGTACCCTAGAAATCATGAACAGTGACACTATTTCAATTTGGTTTGGGGGAGTATCATTACATGTTATTGTTATTATAATGTTGAATTTGTGTAACATGTTTTGATATTTACATTATGCAGTAATGATAGTCATCATTTTTACATGATCATATGTTGAGTTTGACTATTACTGACTGATGGGTTTCTGAGAAAATTTTTCAATTTTTAATGCATGATTGAACTGATGCTAGTGTGGAATTAGTTGTCTAATGATATAAATGTTTGCAATTTGATTACTTTCAGCAAAACCATATGTGATCAGAAGCATGTAATGTTACCAAGTGGCCTCAAACTCAAGAGGGGGGTGAATTGAGTTTATAAAATATTTTCGTAAATCTTTCGCAAAACACTTGTAAACCAATTTTCGTTAAAGCTATTGTTTAATTGAAGTGAATAAATAAATAAGATTGAATAAATCACTCACAAATAAACAAGCTAAGATAGAAAGTATTCAAGCAAAGCTAGATATCAAACTCAACTCAAGCATATATAATTAAAGTACAAAGTAAAGAAATAGAGTTGAGAGAATCAAACACAATGATTTATCCTGGTTCAGCCACCCCTTGTGACCTACATCCAGTCCTCAAGCAAACCACTCAAGATTTTTCACTAAACTTCAAACTTGAAAGGTTGCTTGAAAACCTTTACAGATTGGAGCACTCGACAATACCTTAGGATACCTCACCCTTGTGCTTTGAACCTTAAAATAGGGATACCTCATCCTTTACAACCTTTGAGGGATACCTCACCCTCTTTATACCTTTGAAGTATACCTCACCTTCTTTTCAACAATGGATGCCTCACAATTTTTTACTAGAAGGATACCTCACCCTCTTTACAGAATAAACAAAGTGTTTTAATGATAGAAACTTTCCCAAAGAGTAGATAATACAAATTGAAACTCTATGGGTATCAAGGATTCACACTTTGAAGCTCAAAATAGAGTATGATAGAAGATAAGAGAGAAAACTCATATTTGATTATCAAGAGACTTGTTCAGATAATTTTTCCACTTTTCTTTTATGCCCAAACACTTTCATTTATAGTCCAAAACATTTTAGAGTCGTTGGAGGTGGTTAGGTTCATTAAATGATCCAAAAGAGCCGTTGAAAATCTGTTTCTGCTACCCAGATAACTAGTTAAGGAGAAGCCTAATCGGTTAGGGGCCTTTGAAAAATAATTCTGTTGCCTCTCTTTTTCAAATAACCAATTAGGCAAAACACCAAATTAGTTAGGCCTTCTCAAAATTCATTTCCTGTGACTTTTTAAAAGCATACTAACTAATTAGGCACACACCCTAATCAGTTAGGCCATTTTAAGATTCAATTCACGTTTCTTTAAAAAGCACACTAACCAATTAGACATACTACCCTAATTGCTTTTGTAACATCCCGAAAATTAATGATTTCAGGATAAATAATCATTTTACAATATTTGGGATTTTCTAGAATTTTTCTGGATTTTTCCTGAGAACGCAGAATATTTTAATATATTCCTCGTTTTGTGTGAAACTCGAGCAGAGTCGTGAAAACGATTGTAGTGCTTCAAAAATTGGAAAATTATGTGATGAATAGTCATTTTATAATATTTGAAATTTTTGAGAATTTTTCGGGAATTTTTTCGGAACCGTCGAATATTTTAATATATTCTTCGTTTTTGCGTGCACATTAGGCTGAGAATTGCAGAGACCAGTGCAACACTCCGGAAATTGATTATTTCACCATGAATAGTCATTTCCCAATATTTTTGATTTATGTGAATTTTTTTTAGAATTATCCGGGAACGATGAATATTTTAATATATTCCTCGTTTCTTGCGAACATCGATTGAGCAGAGTCATGAAAATGATCAGAACGCTTTAAAAATTGGAAATTTATATGACGGATAGTCGTTTTATAATATTTTCAATTTTTGAGAATTTTCTGGGAATTTTCTGGAAACGTCGAATATTACAGTATATTCCTCGTTTTGCGTGCGTATTTGACCGAAGCGGGAAAACGCGATGTTTTCTCTGCGAACCTTGGACTATGGACATGTCGACGGGGGATCTTACTAAACCCGAGGCTTGACACAGTTTACGAGGTTTCATAATTTTCGAGAAATTCTAACAGACAAAATAAATCAATACAGCGAAAAATTCATCTGTCAGATTAATTAAATACTGACTTCTATCAACTGTAACTATTATCTATTGGATAATAGTGTGTAATAAAAATCCTATCACATTATCCTAATGCAATCTACTTTATGTCAAATCTATCTACTTTAATTCAAATTTATTGATTAAATAATCAAAGCTTCCTTAAGAAGCTTTGACCTCACCTTTGACCCATGTGTTTTGGCTTCTCTTGGAAGCCATTTCCCTCTCTCTTCTCTCTCTCTTTGCACGGCTGGTAGCAGCCCATGCAAGGCAAATAATTGCCTTTCATTTAGCTAACTTTGCTACACTTTAATCATAATTATCAAACACTTTCTCTCTCTACCATTTCTTCTTCTTCTTCTCCATTTTTCTTCTCCTCCTTCCCTCTACAAGGCCATTCGGCCAGCCCATCTCCACCACCCCAACCATTACAAAAATTTAAACTAAATACATTTTCTCAATCCTCTCAACATTCTAAACACTTTTTCTTCTTGGAGTTTCTTGAGATTCCATCATCTTCACCATTTTCTCCAAGCTCCATCTTTGGGCATTTTGGGTAAGTTTCATGACCACTCTCCTTCTCCTCTTGATTTCGTGATTATGGTTTCTTTTATGGCCATCCATAGTTGATTTTCCAAGCCTTGATATTGATTCTAACCAAGTCACCATTTTTAGGGATTTTGGTGGCCAAATCCGAAAATCCAAGGAGCTTTCTTGGAGTTCTTTGATTTCTTCACTTAGGTAAGAGGAAGACACTCCTCTTCAACCATTTTTAGCATCTAGGAACCTTGATTGTTTGATTTGTGGAAGAACCCTAATGAGGGTTGTTCTTGAATTTAATGATTAATTATGCTATGTGTTGATTTTTATTTATTTATGCTATTGGATTGAATTGTTGAATATAATGGAATGTTAGATTGGATTTAATGATTTAAAATGGAATAAAAATGATTGAACACCCACCAAGTAGTGTCACGGTTTTAGGCTAGAAAACTAGAAGAGTTTGTGTTGAAATTGTAATTGGTATAAGATTCAAATTAACCAACGTATGTAATGGAATATTTGAGTGGATGTTGTGATTGGAAATGGAAGAATGACCTTTGAGAATCCTTCTTGGTAGCCACGGTTTTGAGGCTAGCAATTAAGGGAAATTGTGATAAATTGTAACAAGCATTTGACTTGAAGTAATCAATGTATAAATATGGAATGTAATGGAAGAAGAATTTGAAATTGAAACTCAAGTGATGCCACGGTTTTGGGGTGGAAAAATGGGGTAATTTATGGTTAATATGCAATAAGTATAAGACTAGGATTAATTAAGTAACAAGATGGGATTTAATGGAAGAACAATTGGAAGTTGAAACTTCTATGGTGGCTACGGTTTTGGAGCCAAGAACCTAGGGTTTTTGGTGAGTTAATTGAACGAGTGAACACTTTAAATAATTAAGGGAGTGGTGTACAAGATTATGGCTTGAAAGGAATTGGAATTGAATTCATTAGGAGGCCACGGCCTCTAGTACATTTTTTGGGAAAATGTAATTTTGGTAAATTGGAAGTATAAGTAATTAGATACTTAGAGAACTAGGTAATGAAGTGGACAATTATTAAATTAGAAGGATTATTAGGATTAAGACTTCATAAGCCTTAAAGGACTAAGAATGAATTCATCATAAGACTTAAGGTGATTATAAGTGGGTAAAGAACATGAGAATGTGAGACTTGAAGGCTTAAATAAAATGTAAGTTATTGGAGATCGAATTGCCTTAGTATGTTAAGTTGATTTTTGAACATGAACCTTGAAAGGAGGAATAAATTCTAAGTTAGGATTCATAATGAACCTAATGACGTATTAATTGATTTGACATTGATATTATGTGATTATGGGTCCATGTGAGTGACCATTTATATATTGATGCTTATATTGGCCTATTGTGGCATATTATGGAATTGTATGAAATTATGAATCATACATGTGCATGCATAGTGTCTTATGCATTGTGATTGTCCTTGTGGACTGTTGTAAGGCCTAGTTGCCTAGGAGATTGAACACACCTTAGTGCGGGTGCGAATAGACAAGTGTGGGTCGTGTTATGACCTCGGGGGCGTCGGGGTGCGGGTCCTCCACATGGACAGTTTAGAGCTCCTCTGTACCGTGGGGCAAACCGATGCAAACACACCGACGATCCGGACTTGACACTGTCCTATATCGTGATCTAGTGTAGAATGTCTGTACAATGCCATGATTTGCGCATGAGAAAATTTATTGATAGCACTGGCCTCGGCAGCCGAGTTACAGACATGTCTCCTGATCTTTCTCTCCGATTGATTGAGTTTAGCTCCATGGAGTAGGGGTTTGAGAGAACATGCATATGAGACATGACATGTATATACATTGTTGTTATTATCTGTTTCCCATATTATGACTTATCTGTTCATTGCTGTAATGATTACCTGCCTGGACTGTTTAATTGCTTCTTGTTGGACTTCTTGTTAGTATTTGAAATATCTTGTTTTTCGATTTGCTATTTGGGCGCGTGGCGCCGTAATGTTTCTAGCATGCTATAATTGGTAATGATGTAGGATGTCTTACCTCTTTCTGTGTTTCCTATATCTTTGTATGTCTGTTTTATACTTATATCGATAAAAGATCGTGAGGAAGATAAAGAGGAACCACACTTTAGTTGATTGGATTGGGCGTTTGGACAAGGTTCCTTCGGCTACGTACGAGTGCAGTTGCGTGGAGGCATTGATGCCTGACTTGTTGACTGAGACTCCGAGCGTCGTATGTGCATATGGGGTTGCGGCTTTGTCTGCTAGTAGTACCTATCCCTGGGCCACTACTTTTCCCCCTTTTAGTGTTTTATTCCCGCTGTATTTTATTGGACACTGTAATTATTATATTCTATGTCATCATTGATTTGTGTAAATTGACTATATATATATATATATATATATATATATATATATATATATATATATATATATATATATATATATATATAAGAGATATGATTTTATTTCAGTGGTTGTATCATGGCTTGAATATATTTATATTTCATTCGAGGCTCATATTTTCTACCTATGCAAATTGTCAAAAAAAAAATATAGACTCTTGAGAATTTAAATTGCTATTATCATGACTGTGACACGCCTAGATTTAGTAACTATGGTGTAATGACGATTATGCTCTGGTTGCTACATCAAGGGGTGTTACAGCTTTGGCTTTTTAGAAATAGTCTCTGAGTTATCAAATAACCAATTAGGCAAACATCCTAATTGGTTAGGCCTCTTTTTAACTTGAGTTCACGTTTCATTTTAAAACACAATAACCAATTAGCCAAATGTCTTAATCGATTAGGCCCTCTAAAAAATAATGAGACAACATTTCAGACTTGTTAAATAACTAATTAGGGAGTTGTCCTAATTGGTTAGGAGCCTTAGAAAAACATGAAAAATGCTCCTGACATGGTGAATAATCGATTATGGGAAATCCATAATCAGTTATTACACTCTGGTTTTGAAAATTGACTTTAAATGGTCATAACTTCTTTGTTTCTTATCCGTTTAAAAGAAATGACCACTCATTTGAAAGATCTTTGAGTCTATTTTCATATGAAACAAGGTTCATAACAAGACTCAAAATATTTTGAAAGATATGATTAAAAGAGTAACCAAAGGTTAGTCTTGCAAAACACAAACTTGGCTATTTTTCATAGTTTTGAACTACCACCATAACTAGCTTTTCAAAACATGTTTGTTGGGCATTTTGGCATGTGAAAACCATTTATAAATATTTGAAAACATATTTGAGCTTCGTGTGATTTCTATTTACCTTTACACAATATCTAACACCTATAAGCTAATCTTGAAGAACCTTGGGACTTGATCTTTACATCACCATTTCTTTCTTGTTTGTTATCATCAAAACCATTGCTATTGCCAATTCTAATTACATTCTCCCCCTTTTTTATGATGACAAACAATCATTGAGAAAAGAGTTAGTTCAAATAAATTGGAACTCACAAAAAGGTGTTAGAAACTTATTCTCCCCTCTATTTTTCAAGAGGTGATAATATCAGAGGTGCACAGCTCCCCCTTAATTTTGGAATCCTAAGATCATTGATTTTGCACCTTGTTATTTACCTTTTCTCAATGACACATAAACTTCTCCCCTTTTTGTCATGATAAAAAAGATATGCAATATATAGATTTTGACAAAGAGAGAAGTATCATAAAGCTATTGCTAAATAATAAATATTCAATAAGGAATTCAACAACAGGACAAGAAACTCAGCATGATATTCATTTGAATAAGATAGTTATTGCAAAAATATCCATCTCAACAAGACATCCAATGCAAGACCAATATATATACTAAGTACTGAAATGAGTCAAGCAAGATAAGACAATAAACATCATGTTTAAAAGATAAATCTTTAATGGTTAGATCTAAAACATGATGATATTGCTAAAACAGAAACAGATTTGCTCAATAAGGTGATATTTTGGAAGAAAAAGAGAGTTCTAATCAGTGGGAATTGATAGATTTTGGTGGAAAATGGGTTTGAGTGGTGGATTTTGGTTGGATTTGAGGTGGGTGAAGTGTTTGAGGGAATGGGTGTGAGAGGAAGAAGATGAAAATGGAGTTTTGGGTTCGTGAATGGTGAGGGAAGGTCATGTTTTTGCTATTTTAGTGAGCATAATAATTGGTTATACTATTGTGGTAACTGATTATTTTTGTGAGGAATCAAGATGGTGGCCACAGGTTTGAGCAGTAACAGATTAGAGATGTGAGCTAATCGATTAGCTCATGTGAAATCAGAAAAGTGAGCTCCCTGTAAGCTCAAATAATTAATTAGAGCATAATAATAACCGGTTAGGATGAAGGGAAATGAAATCTCAAGCTCACGGGTTGCCTCAATAACCGATTAGGACTTGCTCCTAATTGGTTATTTTTGTGGTCCATGGAGAAAATTAACCTATGTTTGCCTCAATAAGAGGTTACAAAAAGCTCCTAATAGGTTATTTTGCTTGGCAGAGAGTACTTCAACGTGCCATAACAGTTCCAAAGACCAAATAACAGGTTATTTTCTTCTTCTAACTGGTTATTTCACTTTCAAAACCCGAAATTTTTCAAAAATTCAACCTTTAAAAATGTAACCACATGCCATCTTTGGTAATTAACTTGACTTTGCTTCCATTGCATCCATTTTAAGTACCATGAATGTAGCTCAAAACTGATTTAACCTTTTCAAAGGCATAAGAACCAATTGTATGAAGGCTCTAATTGGTTATTTGTTAGAGGAAAAGCATTAACAACTATTGACTTTGTGAATAACAGGTTTAGGTACTTCTCCTAACCAGTTATTTGGCTTAACAGAATATAAGATCACTTTTCCAAGAGCCAATAATTGGTTACTTGCTTTCCATAACAAATTATATCTTTATTAGAACCATAAGAATCTTCAAGAATTCAACCCTTAGAATACAAACTCATTTTATCTTGAGGATTATCTTAGCTTGGCTTCACTTTCATCACTTCTAAACACCATGAATGCAATCCAAAAACTGATTTTTCTTCTTCAAAAGTACTTGAAGTCAATTTCTTCAGCAAGAGCTTGAGATTAGGAATTTAGGGGACTTAAGCATGGATCAAGCATCTGCAAAACAAACTTGGGGGAACCTCTGATGCTCAAGTCAGTATTGGATTCAAAATGATTAAAATAAGATAACTATGCATGAAGTTCAATAATGCAGCAAAGTATCAAATTATGCTACAAAGAGACAAGTTATGCATCAAAATGACATATCATGTAGTAAATGATAGATTATGCAACTAAATATCACATTATGCAATAACATGACAAATTATGCAGCAAAATATCATATTGTGTAGCAGCATTCCAGATTGTGCAACAAAATATCACATTGTGACAAGTTATACATCAAAATTATGATTTTTAGTAAGAGTTAGATGCATGATTGATCCAAAATGCTAAGTTCAAAGATGTTTTCATCAAATATGTTATTTCAAACAAAAAGTGAACTTATCTAGTATATTATCACATGTAGAGATATTTTCAAGACATAAAGCTAGAAAAGTGCTAGTTGAGGCAAGTTAAAGCATAATAAGCCTCCACTTATCCAAAGATTGCAAGTCTAAGCTTCTTGGAGACAAGGAAGGGAACTTGGAGTGATTTGTGGTCTTGTGCTTGCAGCAGCCACTTTTGAGATTCCAAAGTCAATTCTTAGCCTTCAAGAACACCTACAACACACTTCAATTTTTGACTTTTGGTACCCAAATTTTCTTGGGTCCTTATGCATTAGAGTTAGGCAAAGTGCCCTTAGGAACCCAAACTGTTTTAGTTCCAACCTTGGTGTTTATGTTCTTTCTAGCATTATATGTAGATGCACTATGTCCTTTCCTACCACAATGAAAGCATTTGATAAAGGGGCTAGTTGATATACTTGATGAAATAATAAAATTCTTGTAAGATTTTTGTTGGTTATTTGGATTATACCCCAACTCGGCTTTTTAAAAAACACATCTTTGTTTCCCTAGTAACACATTCAAATTGTCCCTTCCCAAGGTAAATTTGGCAAGAGTATTTTTCAAATCATCAACCTCCTTTTCAAATGATTCACATGATGAGCAAGAAAAGGATATAGATGCATTATTAAGTGATGAACATGTTATGCATGAAGAATTTGCATCAATAAGTCTAAGAGTTTCATTCTCAATTTTAAGTTCCTCAATTTCCTTATTTAAAATAGAGATTTTGTTTTCAAATGAGGAAATTGTTTTCTTGGATAATGAAACAAGTTTTGCAAGTCTCATAGATTCATTATGCAATTCTTCAAATGCATCTTGCAATTCATCATAGGAAGGTGAAGAATCTAGGTTTGAAGATGTTACCTCGGTTCGTTTTCTTCTTCTTCTTCACCTCTGGCCATGAGACATAGATAGGTTTTCTCATTGTCTGAGCTATCGATTGAATCAATGTTATTATCATCCAAAGCTATGTAGGCTCTTCTTTCTTTATTCTCCTTTGAGAACTTCTTCTCATACTTTTCCACTTTCCTTTGATAAATTGGGTACTCCATCTTCATATGTCCCAATTCTCCACCTACATAGCATTTATGAGTGGATGAGGTTCCTTCCCCTTTGTGATAAACATTCTTTTGGGGAAAAGAAGGTCTTCTTTGAGCTCTATTCTTTTTGAAGAATCTTCCAAATTTCTTTACTAGAAGACCAAGATGCTCCTCATTTGTTTCTAAGTCATTTCCATCATCATCATCATCATCAATTATGGAGGAGGTGGCTTTGAGTGCAATCCTCTTTTTCTTCTTGTCACACTCTTCATTTTGATTGAGCTTATTTAGCTCCAATTCATGCTCTTGAAGCTTCCCAAATAGAGTGGCTAGAGATATTGTTGATAAATCCCTTGATTCTGCAATAGTCGTTACTTTGGGTTGCCAATTTCTGCTCAAACATCTCAAAACTTTGTTAATAAGATCTTCATTAGGAAAAGTCTTTCCCAATGAAGCAAGATGATTAACAATGTGTGTGAACCGTTTTTGCATTTCTTGAATGCTTTCACAATGGTTCATTCTAAAAAGCTCATATTCATGGGTGAGAGTGTTTATCCTTGATCTTTTCACTTCACTAGTACCCTAATGGGTAACTTGCAAAGTGTCCCATATTTCTTTTGCAGTCTTATAATTTAACACCCTAAAAAATTCATCATACCCCAAGGATGTGGTGATGAAGTTTTTAGCTCTCAAATTGTATTGAACCTTCTTTTTGTCCTCATCGGTCCTTTCACTTCTTGGTGTATTAGTTTTTACACCATCAATGGTACGTGTGGAAACAAAAGCACCATTTTCAATGGTAACCCACATATCTAAGTCAATAGCTTCAATAAAAATTTTCATCTTTTCCTTCCAATAGGCATAACTATCCCCATTGAAAAAAAGAGGTCTGTTTATAGAAGAACTTTCATTAGAAAAACCATTTGGAGTCATTCTTCTCTTGAAGCTGCTAAGTTCTTTACACAGGAGTCTAGCTCTGATACCACTTATTACTAAGTGGCCTTAAACTCAAGAGGAGGGTGAATTGAGTTTATAAAATATTTTCGTAAATCTTTCACAAAACACTTGTAAACTAATTTTCATTGAAGTTATTGTTTAATTGAAATGAATAAATAAATGAGATTGAATAAATCACTCACAAATAAACAAGCTAAGATAGAAAGTATTCAAGCAAAGCTAGATATCAAACTCAACTCAAGTATATATAATTAAAACACAAAGTAAAGAGATAGAGTTGAGAGAATCAAACACAAGGATTTATCCTGGTTCAGCCACCCCTTGTGACTTATGTCCAGTCCTTAAGTGAACCACTCGAGATTTTTCACTAAACTTCAAGCTTGAACGGGTGCTTAAAAATCTTTACAGATTAAAGCACTCGATAATACCTTGGGATACCTCACCCTTGTGCTTTAAACCTCAAAATAGGGATACCTCACCCTTTACAACATTTGAGAGATACCTCACCCTCTTTATACCTTTGAAGGATACTTCACCTTCTTTTCAACAATGGATACCTCACAATTTTTCACTAGAGCGATACCTCACTCTCTTTACAAAATAAACAAAGTGTTTTAATTATAAAAACTCTCTCAAAAAGTAGATAATACAAATTGAAGCTCTATGGGTATCAAGGATTCACACCTTAAAGCTCAAAATAGAGTATGATAGAAGATAAGAGAGAAAACTCGTATTTGATGATCAAGAGACTTGTTTAGATAGTTTTTCCACTTTTCTTTTATGCCCAAACACTTTCATTTATAGCCCAAAACATTTTAGAGTCGTTGGAGGTGGTTGGATTCATTAAATGATCCAAAAGACCTGTTGAAAATCTGTTTCTGCTACCCAAATAACCGCTTAAGGAGAAGCCTAATCGGTTAGGGCCTTTGAAAAATAATTTTGTTGCCTCTGTTTCTCAAATAACCAATTAGGCAAAACACCTAATTGGTTAGGCCTTCTCAAAATTCATTTCTTGTGACTTTTTAAAAACACACTAACCAATTAGGCACACATCTTAACCAGTTATGCCATTTTAAGATTCAATTCACATTTCTTTAAAAAGCACACTAACCAATTAGACATACTACCCTAATCAGTTAGGCTTTTAGAAATAGCTTCTGAGTTACCTCTTTTTAACTTGAGTTTACGTTTCATTTTAAAACACAATAACCAATTAGCCAAATGTCCTAATCGGTTAGGTCCTCTAAAAAATAATGAGACAGCGTTCCAGACTTGTCAAATAACCAATTAGAGAGTTGTCCTAATTGGTTAGGAGCCTTAGAAAAACATGAAAAATGCTCCTGACATGGGGAATAATCGGTTATGGGAAATCCATAATCGGTTATTACACTCTTTGATTTTGAAAACTGACTGTAAATAGTCATAACTTCTTCGTTTCTTATCCGTTTAAAACGAATGACCACTCATTTGAAAGATATTTGAGTCTATTTTCATATGAAATAAGTTTTAGAACAAGATTCAAAATATTTTGAAAGATATGGTCAAAAGAGTAACCAAAGGTCAGTTTTACAAAACACAAACTTGGCTATTTTTCATAGTTTTGAACTACTACTATAACTAGCTTTTCAAAACATGTTTGTTGGGCATTTTGGCATGTGAAAACCATTTGTAAATATTTGAAAACATATTTGAGCTTAGTGTGATTCTTATTTACCTTTACACAAGATCTAAGACCTATAAGCTAATCTTGAAGAATCTTAGGACTTGATCTTTACATCACCATTTCTTTCTTGTTTGTTATCATCAAAACCATTGTTATTGCCAATTCCAATTACATGTAAAACAATTTAGTCGCTTTTTATGTATGATTTACATTCCACTTAGATGCAAGTGTAACTTTAAAAATGATAAAAGTGCATGTCTAGAGAAAGTTTATGGATGTACATGTAGAGTTTCGATTATCCTAGAAGTTGTTTTTAAACTCTCTTGAGGTAAAATCCTTGATTGTGCATGACTGAGGAAATGATTAGGGCATTGTTTGGACTAATTGAGCCTTTTCAAGCTTACCCTGATATGATGATATCTCTAGGTCCCATTTTGAAGCTTATTAAATGTTGGCCTTATATGTTTTTTGATTCACCCATTGTGTTCATTAACATATTAACGGTTCTAATGCATGTGAAAGCATTATATTTTCTTCCTACCATCAATGTTTGTTGAGTACATGATGTGTTATTTCTTGAAGTGAGTCCAGTGATTAGGGGTATTAATATATTAAAATACGAAATGAGCCTGAAGGAACCAGATGCAAAATCGAAGAAAAAAACATTGCTTTGTGAAAAAAATGAAAAAAAAAAGAGAAAAAGAAAAAGAAAAACAAGCAAAGCATAAGAAATGAAAAGTATAAAAAGCATTATATGGTTCTGGTGAGTTTTCTTCTTTCACTATTGAATACCCTGATAATATCACTTGATGGCTCAAGTCTTGAAATAACATGTTTATGTTTCTCAATATTTGTTGTATATCTTTTCTCTTTTTTTCATATGTCCATTACCATGGCCTGACATTACAAGTTGTTAAAGACCCTTTTGATCCCCAGTTATATGTGATTTACATTAGTGGAGAGAGACTTTAGATTCAATTTTGTGGATTATATGATTCATATGCATGTATACTTATAAACTTATCCGGATGTGTATAATTTGAATAAGAGAAGTTTATCTTGTATGTTTGTGAAAAATGTGATTTGTATGAAAGGAAACTTGGTTGTTAGCATGTTTAGGGTTATGTATGTGTGGAGTTGATTGTGAGATTTTAGCATTCATTAAGGACTGATGCAATCATTCTACACTGGTTTTACTTAAGAGAAAATTGAAATTGAAAGCTGCTGAATGCATGTGAAGTATAAATTGTAAAGTAAGTTTACTTAGTCATACTTTGTTTTGCTCGAGGATAAGCAAAAGTCTAAGTTTGAGGGTGTGATAACTCCATGAAATGTAGTTATTTGTGCCCTGTATCTATACTTTCATTGATTGCTTAAGTCCTCATTGTATGCATATGTAGAAGATTTTGTGCTTATATTTGTTATATTCTATTTTGATGCCTTTCTAATATGATATTGAGCAAATTGTCCTTACTTTGTTATTGATTAAGTGGATTTGCAATTGTTAATGATTTGGTAATTTCTTTATTGTAGGAAAGGCTCCAAACAAGATGATATAGGGAGCATTTGAGCAAAAAAGAGAAAAGAAAGCCAAGTTGAAGACCAACACTTCAACGCCGCGGTGCAGGCATGTCAATGCCGCGGCGTGGTGCATTCCCTGCATCAGGCAGAGAGACCCAAGAGCAGAGCGTCATGGCACAAGTAATAGATGTCGTGGCGCCAGTGACCTAATTGTATGTGCGCCACGGTGCAACATGTTTAACGTCCCGGCATGACTCTATTTTCCTGGGCCTATAAATACATTTTTAATAGATTTTACAAAGAGAGCTTTTGAGATTTTAGAGAAACTGTGGCTAGAACTTCATTTTTGGGCTGAGAAGAGGCCAAGGGAGCTAAGGTTGGAGGCCATCTTCCTTATGGAGGATTATTCAAGCATAGAAGATCACATCCACGAGCTTCCTTCCTTCTTCCTTAGTTTTCTTCTTTTTCCTTATCCTTTCAGCATTGATTTTGTGTATATTTTCATGTTTCATAATGTAGCTGAGATGTATTTAAGGATTACTTTGGATCTTTGTATGAATATTGATGTTTATGTATTACTTTGAGTATATATTGATATTTAGTTATGTTCAATCATATAGATCTTAATGCTCTTGATAGTTTGATCAATTGTTAAGTAATTTGTTGAAATCTAATGAACCTAGACATAAGAATTTGGATTTGAGATCATATGTATGGTAGATGCATGTTCGATGAGTTCAATTAGCTTGGATAAGTTAATTCGCTAATGGGATAGAAATATACCTCTTAGCCATGCATAGCGTATCTTTGAGAATAGATCGTTCATTAGTGGATTTCACTCTAGTTCTCATGGAAGCATAGTGAGCTAGGTGAAGGAAGCCAGGGTCAATTGACCTAGACATAGGATTTTAACTAAAGTAGATTCTCACTTAACTATTCATTAATGTTGCTTATAAGGATTGTGTAGCATTAATTGAAGTATGAGGTGAAAAAGGATTTCTTAAATCTCTAAACCATTATGTTTATTTTCATTTATCACTTTTCTGTCGTTAGATTAGTTGTATTGCACTTTTTCCTATTTTGATGTTCTTGAATAGAACTAGATAAACTATTGGTTGATACTTAGTATTGGAAGTCAATCATCCTCAAGGGAACGAACTCTTACTCTGTATCTGTATTACTTGAATGACCCTGCGGTACACAAATGGTCTAACAGCACACATGTCAATCAAGAACAAAAGGAATTGGTCACAAGCTTAAGAACAAAGATATTACTATAAAGTATGTCATTCTAAACAAAGTGTGTACTTATCTAGTATGTTAGCATATGTAAAGACACTTTCAAGACACAATGCTAGAAAAACACAACTTAAGGCATGTTAAAGCATAAAACAAGTCTCTACTTTTCCATAGGTTATATGTCCATGCTTCTTGGGGACTAGGAAAGAGAACTTCGAGTCATCTCCAATCATGTGCTTAGAATAACTACTATCAATATACCAATATGAGCTCTTGGCCTTCAAGCACACCTCAATGTCATCTTCATCTTCCTCTTCTCCTCTAGCCATGAGACAAAGGTGAGCTTTCTTATGGTTGTAGTTAATCCTTGAATCCACATCATTGTCATCCTACGTTATATAGGCTCTCATTTCTTTCTTGTCCTTTGAAGGTCTCTTCTCAAACTTCTCCACTTTCTTTTGGTAGATAAGACACTCCATCTTCATGTGTCCAACTTTTCATATTCATAGCATATGAGAGTGGATGAAGTTCCTTCCCCTTTGTGATAGGTCTTCTTTGGAGGGAAGAGAGGTCTTCTTTGAGTTTCCTTCTTCTTGAGAAATTTTTTCAAATTTCTTCACAAGAAGGCTAAGGTTCTCCTCATTAATCTCAAGATTCTCTAAGCCATCATCATCATCATCAAATATAGATGAAGTGGCTTTGAGAGCAATTACATTCTTCTTCTTGTGAAGCTCTGTATGTTGATTGAGTCTATTCAAATCCAATTCATGTTCTTGAAGCTTTCCAAAAAGTATGGCTAGGGTCATAGTAGAGAGATTCCTTGATTTTGCGATAGCCATCACCTTTGGTTGCCAATGTCTATTCAAACATCTCAATACTTTGTTAATAAGATCTTCATTAGGAAATGTCTTTCCCAATGAAGCAAGATGGTTAACAATATAAGTGAATCTCTTTTGCATTTCTTGAATGCATTCACCTTGATTCATTCTAAAAAACTCATATTCATGAGTGAGGGTGTTTATTCTTAATATGTTCGCTTCACTAGTACCCTCATAGGTCACTTGTAAAGTGTCCTACATCTCTTAGGTTGTTTTACAATGTGTGATCCTAAAGAATTTATCATACTCCAAGGCTGTGGTGATGATATTTTTAGCTCTCAAATCGTATTGAAAATTTTTCTTATCCTTATCATCAGTTAATTCACTTCTAGGTGTATTAATTCTTACACTATTAATAAGATGTGTAGGGACAAAATGACCATTTTCCACAGTATCTTATACATCTAAATTAATTGTTTCAATAAAATTTTCGTTCATTCTTTCCAATAAGCATATCCATCACCATTGAAAAAGGGAGGTCTATCGATAGAAATACCCTTCGATGAAAAATGGTTTGAAGAAGTCATCTCTGCTCTTGAAACTGGTAAGCTCTTTACACAAGATTTGAGCTTTGATACCACTTGTTACCATGTCTTAAAACGGATTCCGGGTATTTGAAAACACTTGGTAATCCATCACAGAACATGTTCAATTGATTACCAACTTTGAAGAACAGCTCCTGGGCTCTTAGTAATCAATTACCAAGCATGGTAATTGATTACCAAGCTTTTGTTTTGAGGAAAGTAAGTTTTCGTATACTTATAATCGATTACAAGTTCATGGTAATCGATTACGAGCTTTCTGATATGCTTGTAATGGATTACGAAGCTCTTATGGGAGATTACAATCATTCTAAAACTAGTTTTTAAGCCCAAACAAGCTTGGTAAGTATTTCCAACAAAGAGAACTTGGATTTTTCAGAGATTCAAACACGATTTTGATAATCCAATATTAATACATGAATTTGTGTAAAACAACCCAGATTTTTTTTAAACCAACAACCACTAACTAATAAGTTTCATGATGGATTTTTCAGAAAATTATTTTAACTTCTTGGGATATCTTAGATTGTTTCTCACAAAAGATTGTAAGTCCCATAAAACTATTTCTTTATAGCTTCCTTTGGACTTGATCTTTGTCATGGCTTTGTTATCATCAAAACCTTCATAAAATAAGCATTCACAAGGATAAAGCAACATGAAGGTAATCCACATAGAAGATAATAAAGAAAAAAAAGATGCTACATACATGTGATAAGCACATTTGCTACCCATGTTTATGCCACTAACTACATGTACATATGCATAACAAATATTAGTGTTAATACCCAATTTTGTTTAGGCCATTAAAATCTTTTAATTCAAAAGAAAACAAAAATAAAAAAAAATTATTAAAATGAATTTTATTTTGTCCAATCTTTTGCTTTGACCCAAATTTTCATTAGGCCTAAACATTTAGCCCACCTTAGTTTAGATTTGAAAAAAAAAGAACAAAAATAAAAATTAAAAAAATAAAAGAAAAATAAGAAAAAGGAAATTTCGAAACAAAATAAGATAACCCAACCTTCTTGTATGCATAAGCTTAACCTAATTTTTCTAAAGCTACCGACCTTGAGCCCAAACCAATTTGTGACCCATCAAATATAGGTCAACCTGGATCTATCACTTCCACCCAACTCATCTCCCTGCTTGCATTCAAACCCTAGCCGCGCACTCCCTTCCCCAATCATGTTATAATTTCGCACTTAATCACTTACTCTGGATCGAAGTCACTCCTAGAATTCGCGGTTCCTTCCTTTTCTGATCACGCACAACCCCTCAATCATGAGAACACGAATCAGGTAAGCATGATTCCTTCCTTTTTTTTTCCTTGTCGTGAAAGTAATTCCCCTTTTCATTTCATTTTGATTTCAATCAGGATCAAGGGAAATCACATGGATTAAATGGTGAAGAACACATATTCAACCCTATAAAATCCCCAAGCAGTGAGGCAGCAATGGACACTCACACACACAGATTCATACTCAAAAGCAACACACTCAGAGGTTGAGAGAAAGCAAGATTGAGATAGAAGTGTGCTACTATGTTTGATACGAAAAGCAGAAAAAGGGACCCAGAGAAATACACACTGAGAGTGAAATTGAGATTGAGGTGAAGAAAAAGAGCGAGATCAACTCAAGGAGAGGTTTGTGGTAATTTTTTGAAAGTGTGAAAGTTTGTATTATGAGAATTTGAGAGACAAAAATTGATCAGAATAGTTTCTGTTCTCAATAACTTGGAAGGATTCCCATTTGGAAATTTTAGTTTTTTTCCTTCTTCTCATTGTCTCTTTGGCCATCGTTGTATTGAGAATTTTAATGAATCATAATTCTTCTATTTTGTTCTTGGTCTAATTTTGTATGAAATTTGAAGATGGTTTCTGATGTATAAATCTTTCTCTTTAGTTTAGTTTTATTTTTGTTGCCTTCTATCTATTTGATACAATGATTGAATCGTTACCCTCTTCAAGATTTGTTTCTGCTGATGATGCCATGTTTATTTATGTGCTAAGAGGTTAACTTTACCCATTTGGTATTCCTTCCTTTAGTTCACTATTTTGCTATAACATGTTGTCTTACCATTTAATATTAGGAACATGTTAAATTTGACTCATAAACCTGTTGATGGTAGATTACAATTCTTCATATAAATTAAATGTCATGATTTTACATTGTCTGGTCTTTAGAAAATGAAGAGTAAAACTAGCAGAAGTCTCCTTTAATTATGATGTTTAGCTTACAAATAAGAAGTAGTGTATAATGTGTGGGTTTTGAATGGTCATTTCATTGCTTGCTTTGGCATGTCAAGCTTGGGATTCAAGGTTGTTTTCATTACTACTACTCGAAATGTTGTGGGCTTGTGTTCATTAGTTTGAACCTATGTGCTGGGACCAAAATCCAAAAAAAAAAAATATTAAATGTTGTATATCCCTTATGGTTGTGAATTCCTTTGATTTCATGGCTGCCAAGTTTAATCAAACCGTGGGTTGTACTCTTGTGAATATTTGATGCTATTTTTCAAAATGTCTTTTGGGTACATTAATGTCGTGCTAGCATATCAATGAAAACTAGTGTCTTTCGTGACTTAGCATCTCTTAATTTGGAGCTCATGGCAATTTGGTGAGAGTATCAATATAGTTTTTTAAAGAGAGTGATAAGAAATCATGACAAGTTTTTAGGTGTCTCTATATGTGCAAAGTGTTTGTATTTCATATGTATGGTTTCTTGGTAGTTGTTATGGTGTGAGATATGCCTTGATTGTTTTGCTGCAATAGAATTGCCATACGTTTCTTTGCCTATCTATATATGGCTCTGCTCAAAAGCTAAGGCTATGATGATAATCCTTCATTGCTGAAATATGATTTTTTTTAAAGCCTACTATGTTTTGCAAACAAGTTTTTCTTATGGTCTTGTCTTAAATCTTTGGCAGCAGGTAGAATGATAGTGTTATGTTGATTACAAGTAGGCGGTGGATTTTGTTTATATGTGTAGGCTGGTATATGTCTTTTGTATTGTGAAGGGTCTTCATACATGAGAGTTTTTATGACATTATTAAATGTACTAGATTTTTTTATTGAATTGTAATAGGTTAATGATTGTGATTAAGTTTCCTGAATGTGTGAGCTTAGTCATTTTGGTTGCTACTATTTTTTTTTATAACAGGTGCATGTGTAACGCCTCTTTTTAGTCACACCAAAAACGAAACTCAAAAGAATACACTAAGACCCAATTTACATACATATAGATAGTAACCTGTTCATTTATAAAGCATATAATAACTTGGCGATTTCTCTTTTTTTGTATGCGAAAAACATAAACTTAGCGAAAATTAACATGAAAATTAAACCATATATTTATACAAAAGGTACACAATATAAGTATTTAGATACATCAATAGTTTTAGAAAAAGAAAGCAGAAGCTTTATATGCCTAAAAATATACATACATCAGCCCTCCAAGAAGTTATAAATAGATAGCCACCAAGGCAGCAAAAAGTATCATGCCCCCAACAACTACTGAGAAGGAGACTCAGATGGGTTATCCTCAGGTTCCTCTTTAGGATCCTCCTCAGAAGAGGAAATCTTTATAGAAGCAACAGACTTATGAACAGGGGCTCATGTAGAAGATAGGAATGAATCCTCTTGTGGGGTATACTCACGGTCACCCCACACCTCACGTATCGGCATGTAGAACTCTAGCCATACAGCAAGATCAAAAGAGAAAATAGGTAGGTCATAACGACCCCATGCCAAAGACACAGTCACATCTCCCACGTAGACGAAACGCTTGGTGTTCAAGTTAACGTGCCAACAGTCGACGCCTCCGTGAAACCTCAATCTGGCATACCCAGGAAAACCTCATTGGGATGCCATCACAAAACAGAAGACTAGGTCTATCAAAAACCAAGAAACATGGGCTCTTCCTCACCTCGGTCTTTACATAAGCACAGATATAAGCAGAATAACAAAGCAAAGAGGTGAGATATCCAACATCATTACCAACATGGCAGTAAAAAAACATAAACGGCGCATAACGCCAAACAGTACAATAAAATAGTAAACAGTATCAAGGTTCAGATAATAAACAATTTAATAATCCAGGCAGTCATAATATCAATAAAAGAAACAATTCCATAATCATACATATGCCAGGTAAATATGTTGACTAGCTATGCACATGCACAAAGTACCAAAATCCTATTCTATGGAGCTAAACACAACATCAGAGAGAATGATCAATGAGACATGTCTATATCTCATCTGTAACACACCTAGATCTAACAACCGCAGCGCAATCGTCATCACACCACAGTCACTAAGTCCAGGCGTGTCACAGTTTCAATTACAGTATTTTTCAAAAATTTATATTTCCATTATATATGAATAGAAAATAAGAGCCCCGCATGAATTGCATAATAGTGTCCAACCATTATATAACACAACTACTAAAGTAAAAATATATCCCATATATATATTATAGCCATCCTTATCACAAATCACTAATAACACAAAATATAATGATAACATAGTCAAATAAAATACAGGGATTTTGGAGGGTTTTGGAGGGAAAGGGAAGGAAAGACTTATTCTTTATTTTGAGTAAACATTCTTTATATTTGAATTTTTTTAAAAATTAAAGAATAAAATAAAATAGGATCATATAACCTTTCAATAATCCTTTATTTATTTTTATAAATATTTTATAATTCTCTTAATTTAGAAATGAAAAATAAGACATTCCTTTCCTTTCCCTCCAAAACCCTTCATCCAAACAAACCCTAAAGGAAAAAAGTAATGACCCTGGGATAGGTACTACTAGCAGACAAAGCTGCAACACCATATGTACGTGACGCTCGGTGTCCTGGTACACGACAGGTGTAACACCGTGAATTTCCTATCTCTTAAATAATAATTTTGATAGTTAACAGAATTTTACTGTTTATTAATTTCTGTGTACTATAAAATTATTTTATTTATTCCATCAGCGTATTTGATCGTTTTGAGTGATTTACTCCGTGTTAGGAAAATAATAATTTTCGGGTCGGAGAAAATCTTTAAATATTTATTTCTCTTGACTGTTAATTATTTTTAATAATCTGACTTGATTTTCATATGTTTTCTAATATTTATGATTTTTGTGGATGATTATGAATTTTTTTGACTGTATGTAGGCCTAGGTGGTCCTATATGGGCCCAGGTGACCTTACGTGAGCCCAGGTGGGTCCCGCAAAGTAAAATTTTTCTACGCATAGAAAAATTTGTACTGTTTAGACGGAGACAGGGGATCTTACAAAACCTGAATCTGGAAACAGTTTTAGAAATTTTCTTGTATTGTGTTTTGTACTGTATTTATTTTTCAGACGATAAAAATACAGTAAATATAATCTTTCGTGGGGTTTTAGCAGATAAAAATAGAAATTATACTATTAAGTTAATATTAGTGATTGTGACAATTTTTGATGGACTAATAGGAAACAAGTTCAATATTGAAGACTTAATATCAACCGTCGATTTAATCAACGGTGTAGGATAAGTTTAATAAAATGGCTATGACCATTTATAACCATTGGATTTGGATTTAATCAATGGTAGAGATTTGGTCTCAAAAAGTGACAAAGACCATTTATGACCATTGGATGAAGAATTAATCAAGGGTGGAGATTTCGTTTTGTAAAGTAACAAGGGTCATTTATGACCATTGGATGTAAATTTAATCAATGGTGGAGAATTAGTCTTAAAAAGTAGCAAAGACTAATTATGACCCTTGGATTAAAAGTAAGAAGGAGTAATCTTGACCCTTCATTTTGGAGACACATCTAATGGTTAGAATTTAAAGGAAAAAGATCCAATGGCCTAGATTAAGTCTTCTAAATCAAAAGTCTACCTAAATCCTAACCATTGAATTAATCAATGGCTAGAAAAGCTTCAAATAATGGCTTGAAAAAGATGACAACTTTGAAGAAGCAAGGATGAAGGGGGGACGGTTTTTGAGCTTCATTTTGGAGCTAAAGAAAAACTTTATGTCATTATTAGATGTCTTGATCAATTATACATAATTATTGATCATTTTCCTAAAGCAAAAATATTTTCTTCTTTCTTTCTAAGCATAGCTACGGCCATGCATCAAGTTAGAAGACAAATTTTACATTCAAATAATACTTGGTCATTCTTCTAATAATAATAATTGAAGAAGCTACACAAAATTAGTCAATTTTGGTGGCCATTCCTTTTAAGTCTACGGCCATGCATGTTTGGTAAAAGAAAAACATGCTATCTTTCATTCATTTCTATCACTTTTGTTTTTATTTCAAGATGGCTCACGGCTAAGTAGCTTTGGGGGGGGCTAAATATTGACTCTTCGCTTGATTCCTATCATCTTTCTATCAATTAATCAAACAAAGTCTCTCTCACCTTTTTCTCAAGATAAGTGCACGGCCAAGGAAGCCTTAGGAAGCCAAAATTGTGACTTTAGTTTACTTGAATATTTTTTTTTCTATTTCAAGAACCAAAGAACCATATCAAATTTCTCTCCACTTTCTCTCCATCCCTTCTTCATGGTGGTTTCGGCCAAGCACCCTAGAACCACTCTCCATCACTCTTTAATTTCATCCAACCATAAATCTTGAATCTATATGATATTCTAAGCAACTTTCATGTTGGAGACTTTCTCTAAATCATTCATCTTCAAGGAGTTTCTTCAAGATCAAAGTTATTGGGTTTTTGAGGTGAAGTGTAAGGAAACTTCATTTCTTATCTTCTTTTTCATGATGTAAACCATGTTTGATCCATGGTTCCTCTTAATCAAGCTTAGTATACTAATTTTTATGTATTTTGTCTTGTATTTGAGAAGCCCTTAGTGGTGAAGGACTTGGACAAAGAAGCAAAACAAGGAGTTTTTGAGGATCTTCAAGAGGTAAGAGGGAGATCCATCTCACCAACCAAGCATGGTGGTGAGAGATGGTCTTATATTTGATGGATAGTGAATCCATGTGAGGATTCATATCCATGGTCATGTAAATTATTTGTGTGTGTTTATGAACTTTGATTATTTGCCTATGTTTGATATGCTTTGCATGATTTTATGGCTTATATGGTATGCTTATAATATGCTTGATGATAATATGGTATGCTTATAATATGCATGATGAGAATATGTTGAAATTATGTATATGTATGCCATGATGTGATGATGGAAAGAAAATCAATTTTTGGCTTCAATGGCCAAGGAGGAGTGGTCACGGTTTTTGACACTCACGATTAGAGTTCATGTTGAAATTTTTCAAGAACAAGGGAATTAATTTTTGGTCCCTAAGAACATGGTGAATTTCGGCCAAGACACCTCAACATAGGTGTTTATAACTTAATATTTTCATGGAAGAATAAAATTGGATTGATTTGAAAAGCATGGAAAATGAACAAAGGATATGTTTTTCAAGAGAATAAGAACATGGTTTTGAAGGATTTTTATTAATTTATTTTGTGTAAAAAGATCCTAAGTATTTTTCTAAACATGAGATTTGAATGAAATGGGCAAACGTTGATTTTAAGGATTTGCAAAGAAAGTGAAAAAGGATTTGCAAAGAAAGTGAAAATGAATTTGAACAAATGGGTTTGGTTTTTATGACCATAAGTCTTACGGTTTTGAAAGCAAAATTTTAATGGTTTTGTTTGTGTAAAACCATATTGACTTAGAAGGAAAAATGTTTTGATAATTTTCAACAGTCATGTCCACGTTTTTGAGGGCTTATAATGCCTTGATTTTTATGAACAAAGTGATTTTCAAAGTGGAGATGTAACTTGATTTAATACAAGAATTTGGAAAGGGAATAGAGCGTTTATCACTTGAGAAAATCAAGTTTTTGTAAACGGAAATGTTTTCGAACTTCAATTTATTTTGAAGAAGGTTGTGTTTGGAAATGATTTGGGAAAAATGGAGAATATAATGGTGTTTTAAAAATTTACTAACGTATAACTGATTTTTGAATTTTGAAATACGTTAGAAAAAAATATTAAATTTTGAAACGTTGATGGAAAAGTGATTTTTGTGGATTATATTTTGGAAAAAGATTTTCTTGAGTAAGGAAATGTGAAAAATGAAATACAAAGTCATATTATTTTGAGAAAGGTTGAAAAGGAATTTTTGAAGGTTAAGAAATATTTTCTGTAATGAAATGGTGATGAAAAATGTTTTACGTATCTTAAAAACGTGATTCTTAAGCTACGCAATTTGAAAAAAAAATGTGTTGAAAATGATATTGATTTATTTAAGTCCAAAATAATGTTTGGAATATTGAAGAATATTTTACGTGATTGTAAAATGTTGAAAAATATTTTATGTATCTTAAAAATGATTTAAAATACAGTAAAATATTTCTACGCGATTTGAATTATGTTTAAATATTTTACGTAATTTGAACTACTATTGAAAAATCAATATGTGATTTAAAAGTGATAGAATATTTTTACGTGATTGTGAAAATGACGAAAAATCGTTATGTGATTTGGAAAGTGTTTTAAATATTTTGAGAAGGATGGAAAATGATTTACACGACTTAAAAGAATGATTTTTAAGTTACGCAATTTTGAAACAGTGAAAAAATACTATGCAATTTGAGAAACGTTTATTTTTACGCTATTGAGAAAAATGTTAAAAAATTAGTACGTGGTTTAAAAGTGCAACAGAAGAGTTGCAACATTTTGAAAACGTAACAGAAATGTTACAAAATTTTGTAAACGTAACAGTAGTGTTACGGTATTGTGAAAACGTATTAAAAACATTTTGGAATTTTAAAAATGTAACAAAAGTGTTACGGTATTTTGAAAATGCAACAGAAGTGTTGTGGAATTGTGAAAACGTAACAGAAATGTTACGCGATTGTGAAAACACGACAAAAGTATTTTATGACTATAAAAACATAATAACATGATGATTACTGTTAAAACAATATCCATACACTGTTTGTGAAAACAACGAGTTTTGCCTATTATTGGCACGTGGTGCATTTTAGATGCATTGGAAAAAAATATGTGTTGAGGCATATGATTTAATTAAACAAACGAATTTGAAAAGAATAGCCCTTGTGGTTGGACTTGCACTGATATATTCGTGCATTGTATAAACTATATCTGAGAAATTATGAGATATACCTGTGATTGGTATTATACCTGAGATTGGTATTTGGTGCATTATACATGCATTGGAATGGTCACTTGAGTGGGTGCAATATGCGCAGTGTAAGTCACTTGTTGACCTTGGAGGCATCGGGGTGCGGGTTGCTTACACGGGTGGTTGGTCGCGCTTCTTCCTGTAGGTTAGACCGATGCAACACACCGATGATCCTGACCGAGACATTATTCTTATTCAAGATCTGATAAAGACTGTCATGTATATGCTAGATGTGCAAAATCAAAATGAGGATTATAGTACGTGGTCTGAGGCATGTGGTACCGATAGATCTTTTCGATCATTTCTCCGACCTAAGTTTAGCTCCATGGAGTAGGAACATTGAGTCTAAATGCACATGCATTATATGAGTACATTTATATCTGTGTGATATATTAATTGAGGAATTTTGGCTATGACAATTATTTTGAATACTTGAATGATAATGATGATAATGCTGAGGGCATTATCGTAATTGTTATTTATGATAATTGAACTGATAAATGATTGGATGATGATAGTTAATTAATGTTGATGACATGATCATAATTGTGGTATGATCTATCTGTATGATATGCTGCTTGTGTTATCTCTGTGCTGCCATGTTGGTATTGGTATAGGTGATCTCACCTCTTTGTTATGTTGTTTTACTGTGTCTGTACTGTTAAAATCAAATAATAGAAGGAAGGATCGAGTTGTCTTAGACATAACAGGCGATGGATACTCTGAGATTGGTGACAACAATAAGGAGTGGACATTCAAGACTCGAAGGTGTGCAGTGTTGACAAAGGAACAGATGTCTGATGCATCAAGATGGATACACAACAAAATACATATGTAGAGTTATTTTTATCGTTAGTGTTGTACCGTGCTATTAAGTAGGACTCGTTATAGGGTTTGCTACTGTTAAAAAAAAAGAGTCTGTTAATTTTATATTTCTCTTTAAATTGTGAAGTATTAATTGGTGTCAATATTGCATAATGAATAGTTGAAATATGATTTTCAATATTACCTAATATTTTCAGTAAATTTACGTTTCAGTAAAGAAGAAATTTTAAAACCCATATTTTATAACTCAAACTTTGTGCGAACTTCTTTTCAGATTTTGAGTCGGGAGTCAGACATGTGATACCCTAGGGAGGGTGTTACATTAGTTGGTATCAGAGCACGGTTTGAGTCTTTTGGGGTTTGTGGTTAGGTCAATTTTGCTTGTGTTGTGTTCTCTGTGTTATTATTTTCCGAAAGGAAACAATGTTGTTTATAATGGATATCAGATCCATTATATTTCGATTCGCTCGTCTCTGAGGAAAAAAAAAAAAAAAAGAAATGGCTCGGGATAGTTGTACTTGTGTGGAAATGAAACATGTTACTAGTAATGCAGTTGCAGCAACGGGAGCAATGTGGAAAGACGACTGCACGAACAGAGGATCGCTGAACTGCGAAAACTGGAAGTTGAAGTTCAAGATCTGATAGAAAGAATCAATCTTGGAATATAACACTTCGTAATTTTGGAACCTGGTATTTTTTTTAGGATATTGAGAAAGTAATTGATTTCGACGGAAGATGTATTTACAACCATTAAGAAAACCAAAAGCAGTAAGTGATGTGAAAGAAGGTACTTAATGAAGAAATGTACGTCAAGGAAACAATTTGCGAAAAGTTTGGACACATTTCCAGAGATTATGCTATTTGAAAATAGAGTTTTCTGTTAGTAAAATCTCGGATAGTAGAGAGAGTCGATACGTCGAATGGAACGGGAGTGTTCTGAGCGAAAGACTTAAACAATGGAGATTGTGTCATTGGAGCTAATCCTATAAACCCTACTGAATATTTCTGTGAGCAACTTATTCTATGTGGCATATGATTGAGTAGATCAATTATATGGTAGAGTTATTTGTTATCCTCTGATTTGTTTATTTCTGTTTCTAGTCTTAGCCGATCGAGCTACTTGTGTTATTCAAATATTGTTATAGATCAAATCTTTGTGTTAGTTTGATCTGTCGTTCAAAATTTTGTGTTAGTTTGATCTGTTTCATAAACAGATATGATCTTCAAAACAGATTGGTTATTTTTCAACCATATCCTATGAGATTGTCTCAATAAGGTGTTAATAATTCAGAAAAAAAAAATTTATTCCTGAAAATCAGGCAAAATCAAATTCTTGTTGAACATGTTTGGTAACATATCAGATCATTTTGCTACCTTTTCTTCCTAAACCTCTATAATGTTCTTTCATATATTGCATTTGTAAGAAAGAATATTTTGCAAGAAAGGATATTCCTATTTATATTCATGTCATAGTATCGGAGTGGCGCAGTGTGAGCGGGGTGGATCCTTCAAAGTTTGAAAATAGTTTTTCAGTGGGAAAGTAAAAAAGACAGTAATGGAAATCCTGAAAAAATTTTGGATCATAGGACTTCTCACCTAGCTTATTAGAAAGGATTAAGCGTTCATATGGACTGATGCATATAAGAAAAATTTTTAGGAATTGAAATATGTTCGAAGTACTTCTCTAGTATTAGTTTTATCTAATCCTAGTGAAACATTAGAGGTGAACAGTGACGTATTACATCGGAGCTTAAGATATGTGCTTATGCAGAATAGAAGAGTTGTAGGGTATGATTTTAGGAAATTGAAGTCATTTGAGAAAAACTATTCTAGGCATGAATGAAGGTTAGTAGCCGCTGTATTGGTATCAGAGAATTTGTTGGTTAGAATAGTATAGAAAGATGTAAGAGAGGAAGCTACGTGGGAACTGGAAGGAAAGATGAAAGAGTAATATTCATATTTATTCTGAGGGTGTGAAATCATGTTTGTCAAATTTCGAGGACGAAATTTCTTTTTAGAGGGGGAGTATTGTAACACCCTGAATTTCCTATCTCTTAAACAACAATTTTGACAGTTAATAGAATTTTACTGTTTAGTAATTTCTGTGTACTATAAAATTATTTTGTTTATTCCGTTAGCGTATTTGATCGTTTTGAGTGATTTACTCCGTGTCAGGAAAATAATAATTTTCGGGCCGAAGAAAATTTTTAAATATTTATTTCTCTTGACTGTTAATTATTTTTAATAAACTGACTTGATTTTCATACGTTTTCTAATATTTATGATTTTTGTGGATGATTATGAATTTTTTTGACTGTATGTGGGCCAAGGTGGTCCTATGTGGGCCCAGGTGACCTTACGTGGGCCCATGTGGGTCCCGCAAAGTAAAATTTTTTTACACATAGAAAATTTGTACTGTTTAGACGGAGACAGGGGATCTTACTAAACCTGAATCCGAAAACAGTTTTAGAAATTTTCTTGTATTGTGTTTTATACTGTATTTATTTATCAGACGATAAAAATGCAGTAAATATAATCTTTCGTGGGGTTTTAGTAGATAAAAATAGAAATTATACTATTAAGTCAATATTAGTGATTGTGACAATTTTTGATGGACCAATAGGAAACAAGTTCAATATTAAAGACTTTAATATCAACCGTCGATTTAATCAATGGTGTAGGATAAGTTTAATAAAATGGCTATGACCATGTATAACCATTGGATTTGGATTTAATCAATGGTAGAGATTTAGTCTCAAAAAGTGACAAAGACCATTTATGACCATTGAATGTAAATTTAATCAATGGTGGAGAATTAGTCTTAAAAAGTAGCAAAGACTAATTATGACCCTTGGATTAAAAGTAAGAAGGAGTAATCTTAACCCTTCATTTTGGAGACACATCTAATGGTTAGAATTTAAAGGAGAAAGATCCAATGGCCTAGATTAAGTCTTCTAAATCGAAAGTCTACCTAAATCCTAACCATTGAATTAATCAATGGCTAGAAAGGCTTGAAATAATGGCTTGAAAAAGATGACAACTTTGAAGAAGCAAGGATGAAGGGGGGGACGGTTTTTGAGCTTCATTTTGGAGCTAAAGAAAAACTTTATGTCATTATTAGATGTCTTGATCAATTATACATAATTATTGATCATTTTCCTAAAGCAAAAATATTTTCTTCTTTCTTTCTAAGCATAGCTACGGCCATGCATCAAGTTAGAAGACAAATTTTACATTCAAATAATACTTGGTCATTCTTTTAATAATAATAATTGAAGAAGCTACACAAAATTAGTCAATTTTGGTGGCCATTCCTTTTAAGTCTACGGCCATGCATGTTTGGTAAAAGAAAAACATGATATCTTTCATTCATTTCTATCACTTTTGTTTTTATTTCAAGATGGCTCACGGCCAAGTAGCATTGGGGGGGCTAAATATTGACTCTTCACTTGATTCTTATCATCTTTCTATCAATTAATCAAACAAAGTCTCTGTCACCTTTTTCTCAAGATAAGTGCACGACCAAGGAAGCCTTAGGAAGCCAAAATTGTGACTTTAGTTTACTTGAATTTTTTTTTTTCTATTTCAAGAACCAAAGAACCACATCAAATTTCTCTCCACTTTCTCCATCCCTTCTTCATGGTGGTTTCGGCCAAGCACCCTAGAACCACTCTCCATCACTCTTTAATTTCATCCAATCATAGATCTTGAATCTACATGATATTCTAAGCAACTTTCATGTTGGAGACTTTCTCTAAATCATTCATCTTCAAGGAGTTTCTTCAAGATCAAAGTTATTGGGTTTTTGAGGTGAAGGGTAAGGAAACTTCATTTCTTCTCTTCTTTTTCATGATGTAAACCATGTTTGATCCATGGTTCCTCTTAATCAAGCTTAATATACTAATTTTTATGTATTTTGTCTTGTATTTGAGAAGCCCTTGGTGGTAAAGGACTTGGAAAAAGAAGCAAAACAAGGAGTTTTTGAGGATCTTCAAGAGGTAAGAGGGAGATCCATCTCACCAACCAAGCATGGTGGTGAGAGATGGTCTTATATTTGATGGATAGTGAATCCATGTGAGGATTCATATCCATGGTCATGTAAATTATTTGTGTGTGTTTATGAACTTTGATTATTTGCCTATGTTTGATATGCTTTGCATGATTTTATTGCTTATATGGTATGCTTATAATATGCTTGATGATAATATGGTATGCTTATAATATGCATGATGAGAATATGTTGAAATTATGTATATGTATGCCATGATGTGATGATGGAAAGAAAATCAATTTTTGGCTTCAATGGCCAAGGAGGAGTGGTCACGGTTTTTGACACTCATGATTAGAGTTCATGTTGAAATTTTTCAAGAACAAGGGAATTAATTTTTGGTCCCTAAGAACATGGTGAATTTCGGCCAAGACACCTCAACATAGGTGTTTATAACTTAATATTTTCATGGAAGAATAAAATTGGATTGATTTGAAAAGCATGGAAAATGAACAAAGGATATGTTTTTCAAGAGAACAAGAACATGGTTTTGAAGGATTTTTATTAATTTATTTTGTGTAAAAAGATCCTAAGTATTTTTCTAAACATGAGTTTTGAATGAAACGGGCAAACGTTGATTTTAAGGATTTGCAAAGAAAGTGAAAAAGGATTTGCAAAGAAAGTGAAAATGAATTTGAACAAATGGGTTTGGTTTTTATGACCATAAGTCTTATGGTTTTGAAAGCAAAATTTTAATGGTTTTGTTTGTGTAAAACCATATTGACTTAGAAGGAAAAATGTTTTGATAATTTTTAATAGTCATGTCCACGTTTTTGAGGGCTTGTAATGCCTTGATTTTTATGAACAAAGTGATTTTCAAAGTGGAGATGTAACTTGATTTAATACAAGAATTTGGAAAGGGAATAGAGCGTTTATCACTTGAGAAAATCAAGTTTTTGTAAACGGAAATGTTTTCGAACTTCAATTTATTTTGAAGAAGGTTGTGTTTGGAAATGATTTGGGAAAAATGGAGAATATAATGGTGTTTTAAAAATTTACTAACGTATAACTGATTTTTGAATTTTGAAATACGTTAGAAAAAAATGTTAAATTTTGAAACGTTGATGGAAAAGTGATTTTTGTGGATTATATTTTGGAAAAAGATTTTCTTGAGTAAGGAAATGTGAAAAATGAAATACAAAGTCATATTATTTTGAGAAAGATTGAAAAGGAATTTTTGAAGGTTAGGAAATATTTTCTGTAATGAAATAGAGATGAAAAATGTTTTACGTATCTTAAAAACGTGATTTTTAAGCTATGCAATTTGAAAAAAAAAATGTGTTAAAAATGATATTGATTTATTTAAGTCCAAAATAATGTTTGAAATATTGAGAAATATTTTACGTGATTGTAAAATGTTGAAAAATATTTTACATATCTTTAAAATGATTTGAAATACAAGTTAAAATATTTTTACACGATTTGAATTACGTTTAAATATTTTACGTAATTTGAACTACTATTGAAAAATCAATATGTGATTTAAAAGTGATAGAATATTTTTACGTGATTTTGAAAATGACGTAAAATCGTTATGTGATTTGGAAAGTGTTTTAAATATTTTGAGAATGATGGAAAATGATTTACGCGACTTAAAAGAATGATTTTTAAGTTACGCAATTTTGAAACAGTGGAAAAATACTATGCAATTTGAGAAACGTATATTTTTACGCGATTGAGAAAAATGTTAAAAAATTAGTACGTGGTTTAAAAGTGCAACAGAAGAGTTGCAACATTTTGAAAACGTAACAGAAATGTTATGAAATTTTGTAAACGTAACAGTAGTGTTACGGTATTGTGAAAACGTAATAAAAATATTTTGGAATTTTAAAAATGTAACAAAAGTGTTACGGTATTTTGAAAATGCAACAGAAGTGTTGTGGAATTGTGAAAACGTAACAGAAATATTACGCAATTGTGAAAACACGACAAAAGTGTTTTATGACTATAAAAACATAATAACATGATGATTACTGTTAAAACAATGTCCATACACTGTTTGTGAAAACAACGAGTTTTGCCTGTTATTGGCACGTGGTGCATTTTAGATGCAATAGAAAAAAATATGCGTTGAGGCATATGATTTAATTAAACAAACGAATTTGAAAAGAATGGCCCTTGTGGTTGGACTTGAACTGGTATATTCGTGCATTGTATAAACTTTATCTAAGAAATTGTGAGATATACCTGTGATTGGTATTATGCCTGTGATTGGTATTTGATGCATTATACATGCATTAGAATGGTCCGATGAGGACTGGATATGGCTGATTGCCTGGGAGAAACACACCTCTTGAGTGGGTGCGATATGCGTAGTGTAAGTCACTTGTTGACCTTGGGGGCATCGGGGTGCGGGTTGCTTACACGGGTGGTTGGTCGCGCTTCTTCCCGTAGGTTAGACCGATGCAACACACCAATGATCCTGACCGAGACACTATTCTTATTCAAGATCTGATAAAGACTATCGTGTATATGCTAGATGTGCAAAATCAAAATGAGGATTATAGCACGTGGTCTGAGGCATGTGGTACTGACAGATCTTTTCGATCATTTCTCCGACCTAAGTTTAGCTCCATGGAGTAGGAACATTGAGTCTAAATGCACATACATTATATGAGTACATTTATATATGTGTGATATATTAATTGAGGAATATTGGCTATGACAATTATTTTGAATACTTGAATGGTAATGATGATAATGCTGAGGGCATTATCGTAATTGTTGTTTATGATAATTGAACTGATAAATGATTGGATGATGATAGTTGATTAATGTTGATGACATGATCATAATTGTGGTATGATCTATCTGTATGATATGCTGCTTGTGTTATCTCTGTGCTGCCATGTTGGTATTGGTATAGGTGATCTCACCTCTTTGTTATGTTGTTTTGCTGTGTCTGTACTGTTAAAATCAAATAATAGAAGGATCGAGTTGTCTTAGACATAACGGGCGATGGATACTCTGAGATTGGTGACAACAATAAGGAGTAGACATTCAGGACTCGAAGGTGTGCAGTGTTGACAAAGGAACAGATGTCTGATGCATCAAGATGGATACACAACAGAATACGTATGTAGAGTTATTTTTATCGTTAGTGTTGTACCGTGCTATTAAGTAGGACCCGTTATATGGTTTGCTACTTTTAAAAAAAAAAGTCTGTTAATTTTATATTTCTCTTTAAATTGTGAAATATTAATTGGTGTCAATATTGCATAATGAATAGTTGAAATATGATTTTCAATATTACCTAATATTTTCAGTAAATTTACGTTTCTGTAAAGAAGAAATTTTAAAACCCATATTTTATAACTCAAACTTTGTGCGAACTTCTTTTCAGATTTTGAGTCGGGAGTCAGACATGTGATACCCTAGGGAGGGTGTTACATTAGTTGGTATCAGAGCACGGTTTGAGTCTTTTGGGGTTTGTGGTTAGGTCAATTTTGCTTGTGTTGTGTTCTCTGGTTATTGTTTTTCGAAAGGAAACAATGTTGTTTATAATGGATATCAGATCCATTATATTTCGATTCGCTTGTCTCTGAGGAAAAAAAAAAAGAAATGGCTCGGGATAGTTGTACTTGTGTGGAAGTGGAACATGTTACTAGTAATGCAGTTGCAGCAACGGGAGCAATGTGGAAAGACGACTGCACGAACAGAGGATCGCTGAACTGCGAAAACTGGAAGTTGAAGTTCAGGATCTAATAGAAGAGAATCAGTCTTGGAATATAAGACTTCGTAATTTTGGAACCTGGTATTTTTTTTAGGATATTGAGAAAGTAATTGATTTCGATAGAAGATGTATTTACAACCATTGAGAAAACCAAAAGCAGTAAGTGATGTGAAAGAAGGTACTTAATGAAGAAATGTACGTCAAGGAAACAATTTGTGGAAAGTTTGGACACATTTCCAGAGATTATGCTCTTTGAAAATAGAGTTTTCTGTTAGTAAAATCTCGGATAGTAGAGAGAGTCGATACGTCGAATGGAACGGGAGTGTTCTGAGCGGAAGACTTAAACAATGGAGATTGTGTCATCGGAGCTAATCCTATAAACTTTACTGAATATTTCTGTGAGCAACTTATTCTGTGTGGCATATGATTGAGTAGATCAATTATATGTTAGAGTTATTCGTTATCCTTTGATTTGTTTATTTTTGTTTCTAGTCTTAGCCAATCGAGCTACTTGTGTTATTCAAATATTGTTATAGATCAAATCTTTGTGTTAGTTTGATCTGTCGTTCAAAATTTTGTGTTAGTTTGATCTGTTTCATAAACAAATATGATCTTCAAAACAGATTGGTTATTTTTCAACCATATCATATGAGATTGTCTCAATAAGGAGTTAATAATTCAGAAAAAAAAAATTCATTCCTGAAAATCAGGCAAAATCAAATTCTTGTTGAACATGTTTGGTAACATTTCAGATCATTTTGCTACTTTTTCTTCCTAAACCTCTATAATGTTCTTTCATATATTGCATTTGTAAGAAAGAATATTTTGCAAGAAAGGATATTCCTATTTATATTCATGTCATAGTATCGGAGTGGCGCAGCGTGAGCGGGGTGGATCCTTCAAAGTTTGAAAATAGTTTTTCAGTGGGAAAGTCAAAAAGACAGTAATGGAAATCCTGGAAAATTTTTGGATCATAGGACTTCTCACCCAGCTTATTAGAAAGAATTAAGCGTTCATATAGACTGATGCATATAAGAAAATTTTTAGGAATTGAAATATGTTCGAAGTACTTCTCTAGTATTAGTTTTATCTAATCCTAGTGAACCATTAGAGGTGAACAGTGACGTATTACATCGGAGCTTAAGATATGTGCTTATGCAGAATAGAAGAGTTGTAGGGTTTGATTTTAGGAAATTGAAGTCATTTGAGAAAAACTATTCTAGGCATGAATGAAGGTTGGTAGCCACTGTATTGGTATCAGAGATTTTGTTGGTTAGAATAGTATAGAAAGATGTAAAAGAGGAAGCTAAGTGGGAACTGGAAGGAAAGATGAAAGAGTAATATTCATATTTATTCTGAGGGTGTAAAATCATGTTTGTCAAATTTCGAGGACGAAATTTCTTTTTAGAGGGGGAGTATTGTAACACCCTGAATTTCCTATCTCTTAAACAATAATTTTGACAGTTAACAGAATTTACTGTTTAGTAATTTCTGTGTACTATAAAATTATTTTATTTATTCCATCAGCGTATTTGATCGTTTTGAGTGATTTACTCTGTATCAGGAAAATAATAATTTTCGGGCCGAAGAAAATCTTTAAATATTTATTTCTCTTGACTGTTAATTATTTTTAATAATCTGACTTGATTTTCATACGTTTTCTAATATTTGTTATTTTTGTGGATGATTATGAATTTTTTTGACTGTATGTGGGCCCAGGTGGTTCTATGTAGGCCTAGGTGACCTTACGTGGGCCCAAGTGGGTCCCGCAAAGTAAAATTTTTCTACGCATAAAAAAAATTATACTGTTTAGACGAAGACAAGGGATCTTACTAAACCTGAATCTAGAAACAATTTTAGAAATTTTCTTGTACTGTGTTTTGTACTGTATTTATTTATCAGACGATAAAAATATAGTAAATATAATCTTTCGTGAGGTTTTAGCAGATAAAAATAGAAATTATACTATTAAGTCAATATTAGTGATTGTGACAATTTTGATGGACCAATAAGAAACAAGTTCAATATTGAAGACTTTAATATCAACCATCGATTTAATCAACAGTGTAGGATAAGTTTAATAAAATGGCTATGACCATGTATAACCATTGGATTTGGATTTAATCAATGGTAGAGATTTGGTCTCAAAAAGTGACAAAGACCATTTATGACCATTGGATGAAGAATTAATCAAGGGTGGAGATTTGGTCTTGTAAAGTAACAAGGACCATTTATGACCATTGGATGTAAATTTAAGCAATGATGGAGAATTAGTCTTAAAAAGTAGCAAAGACTAATTATGACCCTTGGATTAAAAGTAAGAAGGAGTAATCTTGACCCTTCATTTTGGAGACACATCTAATGGTTAGAATTTAAAGGAGAAAGATCCAATGGCCTAGATTAAGTCTTCTAAATCAAAAGTCTACCTAAATCCTAATCATTGAATTAATCAATGGCTAGAAAGGCTTCAAATAATGGCTTGAAAAAGATGACAACTTTGAAGAAGCAAGGATGAAGGGGGGGACAATTTTTGAGCTTCATTTTGGAGCTAAAGAAAAACTTTATGTCATTATTAGATGTCTTGATCAATTATACATAATTATTTATCATTTTCCTAAAGCAAAAATATTTTCTTCTTTCTTTCTAAGCATAGCTACGGCCATGCATCAAGTTAGAAGACAAATTTTACATTCAAATAATACTTGGTCATTCTTCTAATAATAATAATTGAAGAGGCTACACAAAATTAGTCAATTTTGGTGGCCATTCCTTTTAAGTCTACGGCCATGCATGTTTGGTAAAAGAAAAACATGATATCTTTCATTCATTTCTATCACTTTTGTTTTTATTTCAAGATGGCTCACGGCCAAGTAGCTTTGGGGGGGGGCTAAATATTGACTCTTCACTTGATTCTTATCATCTTTCTATCAATTAATCAAACAAAGTCTCTCTCACCTTTTTCTAAAGATAAGTGCACGACCAAGGAAGCCTTAGGAAGCCAAAATTGTGACTTTAGTTTACTTGAATATTTTTTTTTCTATTTCAAGAACCAAAGAACCATATCAAATTTCTCTCCACTTTCTCTCCATCCCTTCTTCATGGTGGTTTCGGCCAAGCACCCTAGAACCACTCTCCATCACTCTTTAATTTCATCTAATCATAGATCTTGAATCTACATGATATTCTAAGCAACTTTCATGTTGGAAACTTTCTCTAAATCATTCTTCTTCAAGGAGTTTCTTCAATATCAAAGTTATTGGGTTTTTGAGGTGAAGTGTAAGGAAACTTCATTTCTTCTCTTCTTTTTCATGATGTAAACCATGTTTGATCCATGGTTCCTCTTAATCAAGCTTAGTATACTAATTTTTATGTATTTTGTCTTGTATTTAAGAAGCCCTTGGTGGTGAAGGACTTGGAAAAAGAAGCAAAACAAGGAGTTTTTGAGGATCTTCAAGAGGTAAGAGGGAGATCCATCTCACCAACTAAGCATGGTGGTGAGAGATGGTCTTATATTTGATGGATAGTGAATCCATGTGAGGATTCATATCCATGGTCATGTAAATTATTTGTGTGTGTTTATGAACTTTGATTATTTGCCTATGTTTGATATGCTTTGCATGATTTTATGGCTTATATAGTATGCTTATAATATGCATGATGATAATATGGTATGCTTATAATATGCATGATGAGAATATGTTGAAATTATGTATATGTATGCCATGATGTGATGATGGAAAGAAAATCAATTTTTGGCTTCAATGGCCAAGGAGGAGTGGTCACGGTTTTTGACACTCATGATTAGAGTTCATGTTGAAATTTTTCAAGAACAAGGGAATTAATTTTTGGTCCCTAAGAACATGGTGAATTTCGGCCAAGACACCTCAACATAGGTGTTTATAACTTAATATTTTCATGGAAGAATAAAATTGGATTGATTTGAAAAGCATGGAAAAATGAACAAAGGATATATTTTTCAAGAGAACAAGAACCTGGTTTTGAAGGATTTTTATTAATTTATTTTGTGTAAAAAAATCCTAAGTGTTTTTCTAAACATGAGTTTTGAATGAAACGGGCAAACGTTGATTTTAAGGATTTGCAAAGAAAGTGAAAAAGGATTTGCAAAGAAAGTGAAAATGAATTTGAACAAATGGGTTTGGTTTTTATGACCATAAGTCTTACGGTTTTGAAAGCAAAATTTTAATGGTTTTGTTTGTGTAAAATCATATTGACTTAGAAGGAAAAATATTTTGATAATTTTCAATAGTCATGTCCACGTTTTTTAGGGCTTGTAATGCCTTGATTTTTATGAACAAAGTGATTTTCAAAGTGGAGATGTAACTTGATTTAATACAAGAATTTAGAAAGGGAATAGAGCATTTATCACTTGAGAAAATCAAGTTTTTGTAAACGGAAATGTTTTCGAACTTCAATTTATTTTGAAGAAGGTTGTGTTTGGAAATGATTTGAAAAAAATGGAAAATATAATGGTGTTTTAAAAATTTACTAACGTATAACTGATTTTTAAATTTTGAAATACGTTAGAAAAAAATGTTAAATTTTGAAACGTTGATGGAAAAGTGATTTTTGTGGATTATATTTTGGAAAAAGATTTTCTTAAGTAAGGAAATGTGAAAAATGAAATATAAAGTCATATTATTTTGAGAAATGTTGAAAAGGAATTTTTAAAGGTTAAGAAGTATTTTCTGTAATGAAATGGTGATGAAAAATGTTTTACGTATCTTAAAAACGTGATTTTTAAGCTATGCAATTTGAAAAAAAAATTTGTTAAAAATGATATTGATTTATTTAAGTCCAAAATAATGTTTGGAATATTGAAGAATATTTTACGTGATTGTAAAATGTTGAAAAATATTTTACATATCTTAAAAATGATTTGAAATACAGTAAAATATTTCTATGCGATTTGAATTACGTTTAAATATTTTACGTAATTTGAACTACTATTGAAAAATCAATATGTGATTTAAAAGTGATAGAATATTTTTACGTGATTGTGAAAATGACGGAAAATCGTTATGTGATTTGGAAAGTGTTTTAAATATTTTGAGAATGATGGAAAATGATTTACGCGACTTAATAGAATGATTTTTAAGTTACGTAATTTTGAAACAGTTAAAAAATACTATGCGATTTGAGAAACATATTTTTATGCGATTGAGAAAAATGTTAAAAAATTAGTACGTGGTTTAAAAGTGCAACAGAAGAGTTGCAACATTTTGAAAACGTAACAGAAATGTTACGAAATTTTGTAAACGTAACTGTAGTGTTACGGGATTGTGAAAACGTAATAAAAATGTTTTGAAATTTTAAAAATGTAACAAAAGTGTTACGGTATTTTGAAAATGCAACAGAAGTGTTGTGGAATTGTGAAAACGTAACAGAAATGTTACGCAATTGTGAAAACATGACAAAAGTATTTTATGACTATAAAAACATAATAACATGATGATTACTGTTAAAACAATGTCTATACACTGTTTGTGAAAACAATGAGTTTTGCCTGTTATTGGCACGTGGTGCATTTTAGATGCATTGGAAAAAAAATATGCGTTGAGGCATATGATTTAATTAAACAAACAAATTTGAAAAGAATGGCCCTTGTGGTTAGACTTGCACTGATATATGCGTGCATTGTATAAACTATATCTGAGAAATTGTGAGATATACCTGTGATTGATATTATACCTGTGATTGGTATTTGGTGCATTATACATGCATTGGAATGGTCCGATGAGGACTGGATATGGCTGATTGCCTAGGAGAAACACACCTCTTGAGTGGGTGCGATATGCGTAGTGTAAGTCACTTGTTGACCTTGGGGGCATCGGGGTGCGGGTTGCTTACACGGGTGGTTGGTCGCGCTTCTTCTTGTAGGTTAAACCGATGCAACACACCGATGATCCTGACTGAGACACTATTCTTATTCAAGATCTGATAAAGACTGTCGTGTATATGCTAGATGTGCAAAATCAAAATGAGGATTATAGTACGTGGTCTGAGGCATGTGGTACCGACAGATCTTTTCGATCATTTCTCCGACCTAAGTTTAGCTCCATGGAGTAGGAACATTGAGTCTAAATGCACATGCATTATATGAGTACATTTATATCAGTGTGATATATTAATTGAGGAATATTAGCTATGACAATTGTTTTGAATACTTGAATGATAATGATGATAATGCTGAGGGCATTATCGTAATTGTAGTTTATGATAATTGAACTGATAAATGATTGGATGATGATAGTTGATTAATGTTGATGACATGATCATAATTGTGGTATGATCTATCTGTATGATATGCTGCTTGTGTTATCTCTATGCTGCCATGTTGGTATTGGTATAGGTGATCTCACCTCTTTGTCATGTTGTTTTGTTGTGTCTATCCTATTAAAATCAAATAATAGTGAGTTGTTTTAGACATAACTGGCGATGGATACTCTGAGATTGGTGACAACAATAAGGAGTGGACATTCAGGACTCGAAGGTGTGCAGTGTTGACAAAGGAACAGATGTCTGATGCATCAAGATGGATACACAACAGAATACGTATGTAAAGTTATTTTTATCGTTAGTGTTGTACCGTGCTATTAAGTAGGACCCATTATATGGTTTGCTACTTTAAAAAAAAAAGAGTCTGTTAATTTTATATTTCTCTTTAAATTGTGAAATATTAATTGGTGTCAATATTGCATAATGAATAGTTGAAGTATGATTTTCAATATTACCTAATATTTTCAGTAAATTTACGTTTCAGTAAAGAAGAAATTTTAAAACCCATATTTTATAACTCAAACTTTGTGCGAACTTCTTTTCAGATTTTGAGTCAGAAGTCAGACATGTGATACCCTAAGGAGGGTATTACAACAAGCATCAATGCCCCCATGAAGTTGCACCCTTGTGTGACCGAAGAGATCTCGTCCAGACGCCGCATCGAAAGTGATGAATCAGCCCAATCTAAGCAGTAAGGGTATGGTCCCTCATCTTCTTCCTCACGATCTTTTATCATATATATATATATATATATATATATATATATATATATATATATATATATAATGAAGTACAAGAATACAAAAAAAAAAAAAGAGGTGAGACATCCTACTTATATTACCAATTATGACAGTAAAGAAACAGAATGGCGCAAAGCGCCCACTTAGCGTTTCAGCACATATATTCATCAACAGTGACAATAGAATGAACAGTAAGAGCAGGACAACAACCCATAGCAGTAAGAATTAACATTAACAGGTAAACATCAATAATGCACCAAGCAGTCAACCGAGTCTCAGATAATGAACAATTAAAACATTTTAGATAATCATGGCATCAATATCACAATAATATAATCATCGTATAAAAGAGTTTCATATGATATGCGGACTCACAATGCCGACTCACAATGCATGTGCACTTGGTACCAAGATTTTCTATTTCATTTCAAATATGAATGTTCCAGAAGATCTGCCCCCCTCAATGACAGTCTACACTGGACCACGAAGTGAATAGTACTTATCAAATGCATGATGCGTTGCAACGGTTTATCATGACCAGGGGTATAATAAAGTGATAACATAATCACGAAATGAACCACCGCGTCTCCCGGTTCTCAATCAGATCCTACCACGGGATCACACTATCCAATTCTTGCTTATTTACCACAAAAAGATTAGTGATTTGTCAGGCGCGTAATGCGTGCGATCAGTATACACCGTGCCTTACGGTCCTCAATCAGATCCATCACAGGATCATCACTTATTCAGTTCGTATTCATAGGTCATATAGCCTTTTAACAGTCATCGACTGAGTAATTTGTTCAATACATACTGATTCAATGAATAATCATAGGCTCATCCCACCTTTTAACAGTCATAGACTGAGCAAATTGTTCAATGCGTTAACTCAATTCATAATCATAGGCTCATTCAGCCTTTTAACAATCATCAACTGAGCAATTTATTTAATACATGCTGACTCAATGCATGATCCTAAGCTCATCCAGCCCTTTAACAGTCATCGACTGAGCAAATGTCTAATGCATGTTGACTCTATGCACAATCATGTATATTCAACCATAATAACATATATCTCATACATGTCACAATTTGGCCAATTCAAGCATCAACATAATTTTAGTCCCAAACACGGATCCACAATCGTATAGTATTAATTTCTCAATATTTATATGTATTCACATATAGCTCATCAATTTTCACAAGTTCATATCTTGGATTCACATTTTTAAAGTCTTAAACATTTGGTCAATTACGAAAATTTTAGGGTAAGTTACCCTTCAAAACCGTGGCCTTCTCAAGTCTCGTTATTCAATTTAATTCTTCCACTTTGTTATGGATTATGCATATCTCTAAATTCTAAATTTTCAAAGATGCACCAAGGCATCATTTAAACTTTAAACTTTCTCTCTAAAACCATGGCCCCTCAAGGTTCTCAAAGTCTCAATTCCTCTCCATTTTATGTATTAATTCCTTAATATCAAATCACTTTAATTTTTGTTCACCAAAGCCAACTCAATCCCTCATGGTTCCAAGCCAAAACCGTGGCCTTCTTCTTGGGTGTTAAACCCTTAAAACTTTTCATTCATTAATTTCAATATTATTATTCAATCTTTAATTACATAAGTTTCATTTCACTTGTATACAAAACCAATTTACACCACTAATTTCTAGTCAAAAACTGCAGCACCATGTTAGGGTAAGAAACTCCAAATTTTTCATTTAATAATCCTAACATGATCAAGCATATTTAACTTATCCAACACTTTCAAAATCACCATTCAAGCATTAGTCCAAATCAAGAATACATAAGCATGCAAAATCACCAAACAAAGCAAGCATACAAATATGGATTTCTCTGTCAAACAAACACACAAGGGTTTCCTCACTACTAAGATAGGTTGAAGAGGATTATCTCCCTCTTACCTAAGGAAGAACAACGGAAATGATCTCCTTCAAGGCCCTTGAAGATTCAGTTTTAAGGCTCGAAGAACCTTAGGAATTTCCATCATTAAGAATCAATGTTAAACATGGAAAAGAATGGATATTTGGTCTCCATTGAGACCCTAGAGTCCGAAAATGAAGAGAAATGAGAAGAAAGGTGGAAGCTTTACCTCAAAAATGAAAACTTTGTCTTGGAAGACAATGGAGAAAGGTTGGATTTTTGAAGAAACTTTCTAAAGAGAAAGTGTAAAGGAGATGGAGGTGAGTGTGGAAATAGTATTTGTGAAGAAAAAAGTGATGGAAAATGGGTGGAGAAGGGGCTGCAATTTTCGTAGCTATGGAGGAGGTGTAGAGAGAAGGAGGAGAAATGAAGAAGATGAAGTTTTAGAGAGAGAAGTGAATAGGTGAAGTGGATATATTTTTGGTGTGGGTTAGGTTAAGTGGGGAGGCAACAATTTTGCCTCCCAAGGGCATGGTTAGCCGCGGCAATTAGAGGGAGAAGGGGGGAGGATTTTGGCTTCCCATGCAAGCCAAGGGGTAAGGTTGTCTTTTGGCCAAAGCTTCTTAAAGAAGCTTCTTAATTAAGGTACAAAATTTTGAATTAAAATGAGCTTGATTAGACATAAAGTAGATTGCATTTGGATAATGTGATAAGATTTTTGACACATGTTATTATTCAATGGATAATTACTACAGTCGACAGAAGTCAGTATTAATTTATTTGACGGATAAAATTTACACAGCATTTTGTTATTCGCCTGTTAAATTTTCTCGAAAAACATGAAATCTCGTAAACTGTGTCCAGCCTCGGGTTTAGTAAGATCCCTCGTTGATGTTTCCACAGTTCAAGGTTCTCGGGAAAAATATTTTGTGTTCTCGACTCCGCTCAGTTTGCACGTAAATTGAGAAATAATATTAAAATATTTTGCATTCTCAGAAAAATCCAGAGAAATTCACAAAAATCTCAAATATTATAAAATGATCATTTATCATGAAATTATTAATTTTAGGGATGTTACCCCAGCTCTGCTCAGTGCGCACGTAAAACGAAGAATAATATTAAAATATTTCACATTCTCATAAAAATACAAAAAAAAATTCATAAATCACAAATATTATAAAACAACTATTTATCCTAAAATTATAAATTTTCGGGATGTTACATCATCAGCCTCAAATCAAGTGCTTCAATATTAACAAATTATGCAACATGGCTTATACAAGACATTCTTCACAAGATCGCGATATAGGACAGTGTCTCGGTCCAGATCGTTGGTGCGTTTGTATCGGTCTGTCCCATGGTACAGAGGAGCTACCAACAGCCCATTGTGAGGTACCTGCACCCCGACGCCCCCAAGATCAACAAGTGACCTACACTAATCTATTCACACCCATACTTAGGTGTGATTCATCTCCTAGGCATCAAGCCTTACAACAAAGTCTATCAGACTTTCACAATGCATTATGACTCAATGCACATACACGTATATCCAATAATGATATACTTTTTTCATAATCACGCCATAATTGACCAAATTAATTATCAACAAATCATTGGTCCCACTTATGGGCCCACAACAATGCATTTTCCGATTCTCAATTATGAAAACCTACTTTCAAGGTTTAATATAAAATTATGTTTCAACTTCAACACTTTTCCTATTAAGCCTCTCTAGGAGAATTCTCTTGTATTTTTCACCTAATCTTTGTTACTCTAATTAAACAAGTCCTTTACTTAGTTCTAAACATAGCTCACTTAGAGTAATTATTTTAAGTTTCCCAAAACCTCACTTATGTTCTTTCTTTGGCTGAAAATCACTCTAGGTTATAGGATAAAATTTTGTTCTTTGTTCTTTCCATTTTAAGAATCCAGAATCAACATCTAATCATCTAATTAATTAGTTTCCATTTTAACACCAAATTTTGCCATTGGTTACTCTATGAGGCCATGAGCTCTAAGGGACTAGGAACCTAAATTCTCATCATTTCATTCATCATTAATCACTTAATTAGTTAGTCCCCCAAATTGTTACAAAGTTTTGATCATGGACACCCCATTTGTGGGTGCTTGGCCGTGAGCCTCAAACAAGGGAGCAAAGAGCCCTTGCTTTCCGTACATGATTCCAATCCATTCAAAACATTCCAAATCCATCAACATATACAATAGCATGTAATAAAATCATACAAGACAAAATAACCACAAAATCATCAAGAATCACCAAAAAACCATACAACAAAATGAGTAACCCTAACATGGATTTCTCACTATCAACACAAAAACATGTTCCTCACCACCAAGATAGGTTGAAGAGGATGATCTCCTTCTGACCTAAAGAGACAACAAGAAAAAGCAAGCTCCCTTGTTGTTTCTTGCAAATTTTCGTCCAACTCCTCCACCAAAACCCGAGGATGATCAAACTCACATAATCAACAACCAAAACTTAAAAAGAGAAGTTCTTGATCACCAAGGTGACCAAGAATCATGAAAATGAAGGAAGGAAAAAGAAAATCAAGAACCTTACCTCAAAGCTTCAAGTTTTAGGGGTTTATAGAAGAAGATGAAGATGAAAGATTCAAGTGATGGTCACAAAAGGAAAAAGCTTCAAGGTGATGAGTAGAAGTAAGAAATAAGGTTGGTTGAGCAAGAAAGCTTGGATGGCCAAAAATAGTGGGTTTGGTCATAGGAATGGAGAGAAAATGGAGAGGAAATATGAGTTTTTGAAGATGGTTCCAACAAGAAAGAAAACCTTTCAAATGAGATGTAGTTTCAAGCAAGGTGATTGCTTGAAATTAAGCAAACATGGAGGGTGGAGAAGAGGGTGTAGCCATGGGTTTGGAGAGGAAAGGAAGAAGAGAAAATGTGAGAGGAGAAAAAGTGAGAGAAAAGAAAAGGTTGAGAGAGAAAGTGATAGAAAACTTTTGAAAATTTGAGGAGTGAAAAGTGAGTGTGTTTTTGGTGAAAAGGTGACAATTTGTGTCACCTTTTCCCCCATCATTGCAGTGGAGTCCCCAAGGGAGGAGAGAGAGATGTTGGCTTCCTTGAGAAGCTTGATACAAAGCTTCCTTGAGAAACTTTGTGCACTTTTTGAAAAAGTCAAGGATAATGTCATTTTGATGATGTCATCTTGGTGATGTCATTGAAGTGCTCTCTAGAAAAGATGACTAACACTCTACTAAAGTCATTATCTAGTGGACAAAAATTACAGTTAACAAAATCAGTATTTATTATCCAATAGATAATAAAACGTACCGCGATTTTATTTATTAGATAAAATCTCGAATAACAAAAACTTCGTAAATTGTGTCCGGTTTCGGATTTAGTAAGATCCTCTGTCAACATTTCCACAGTCTAAAGTTTTCCAGCTTCGGGAAAAATATTTTATTTTCCTGTCTCTGGTCAGCATACATGCAAATCGAGAAATATATTAAAATAATCAAAATTACTGAAATAATTCACAAAAAATCACAAATATTATAAAATGAATATATATCATGAAACAAACAATTTTCGAGGTGTTAAAACATGAATCTCAAGTTAACTCATTCTGTAACTTTTTGTTTTCACTTGGTCTTTTCTTAACATGAGTCTTTCTTATTGTCAGCATGTTTATTTTAATCACGTTGCTAACATTGTTTTTTCTTAGTTGTTGAGTTTACAATCTTTTTTTAAAAAAATAAAATAATTGAACCTTGTTGAGAAGAATAAAATATAGTTAGTTGAATTGTGACAGCTTGTTAATCCTATAACTTTTAGAATAATCTAAGTTGTGACAACTTAATGATTCGTTTTTCTTTTACATAAAAAAAAATCAAATGAATTTTCAAAACAAGAATTTTTTCAAAATTAAAAATAACCAACCGACAATTGTTTTCTAAAGAACGACATAGCTTTAAATTTATCATTGCACCCAGGGATACATAGGAGCGAAATCTATATTCTGTCAAGTCAAAATTAAATTTCATGATTTATTTGTTAATTTCTTCTCTATCTTTTAAAAAGTGGTACAATAAATATTTCTAAAGGTTGTCAATTTTTTTTGCACGATTAACTAGTTTAATCGTTTTAACATGAATATATTAGAGGTGCTGTGGGATTAAGTTTCTAATATTCCTTATGCATAATTGACTCTCGAATCCAATCTATTTTAAAAGACTAATTTTTCCTAAAATAAAAAAAGTTTTCTAATTTTTCCTTGACTTAAATAAAATTAGTGGTAACTCTATTTCTTTTCTTAACAATTTTTTTGTATTTTTTGTTGCTCCCGTCATGATCACAGTCGTGACAATTAATAACCAATTTGCTTCATTCTCTATGCCATTTGGCAATCTTATTATAATATTTTTTTGAGTGTAAGGTAATCTAAGGTAATATGATATTATATTATTTTGATCATTCTCCCTCTTGCTTGTCCCCTTCTTCCGTGCTCTCATTCATTTCTACTTAGTTCTTGGATTTAAAGTTTGCATAGTCAATGAGGCAACCCAAAATAATGTAGTCTTCACTTTATTCCTTTTTGGCATTTGATTTGATTGATTTAGGGGCAATCTATTTTGTAGATTATCATCTTCCTTTGTGATAGTGTCTATAGCTAAATATAGTAGCTCACCTCCAATACGAAAAAGTTGTATACATTCTAAAAAATATTTTGGGTTTAATGGTGTGGTGAATACTCTGTGTTTCTTCCACTTGGTCCTAAACGTTGTTCTTCAGGTTTAATATTTCCATGTTTCCCTTCTATTTATGATGCTCTCCTGAGTGAATTGATGGACTCATTTCTTTGTCTGCACATTTATTCTTTGTGAGTCGTTGGTTGCAGATTCCATTTTCATTTTCCATTCATGGATGACATAAATGCCAATGATTCAAGAGAAGCAAGGGCCATACATTATTGCAAATGGGAAAAAGCCAAGTAAAAAATTATAGGCATGGGAGTTATTTGATATATATACTTTTTTTTCCATTGTTTGATAGAACCTGAGGAGGTGAGATTTGTCTCATTCTGCTTCTTTTTACCCAACAACCAGAAAATGAACTAATACTTTTAGCCAAGAGTGGACCATGGATAACCTTTTTTGTCCTTATTTTCTTTGTTCAGCACAAGTAACTGAACTAACGCTTTTGTTTCAACTGCTTGGGGATTCTTTAGTGAATTTTTTTCACAATGTCCTTGTATACATTTGGTTTTGCTTGTGTTGACTATAAAATGTAGGAATTAGGTAGGATGGCATATGTGTAAGTATAGTAACATCTGGGGATTAGGGCATGTGCATGCTTATTATATTCTACTAGATTTAGTTGAACTACGTATAATATATCAAGTTTAACCTGCTATCTATTTCTCTTACTTAGAGCACATGAATGGATAGACTTAACGTTACTCAACCTAAAATGTGATCAAGAGTATGAGAAAGGGATTATTTAATATTTAAATTGATAATGGTAAACTTTTAGATAGCTTGTGCCCTGTATCAGAAATAGTTTGCCTGGTCTGTTATGTGCATAATCAGTGGGCATTGTCCTAGCTTGATAATAAGGAATTCTCATAATAGTTTTTTTTTTTTTGGCATGGATAAGGGTAGAATTATTTGCTAATGTTAACTCATTAGTGGATAACTTTTGTTTGTAAAGTCATGATATTAAGTAATATGAGTGTATACATTAGGAAAGTCCAACAATTTGAAGTTAAGATGCGAGATGCCAATAAATGACAAATGAAAGAGGGTAAACTAGAGTTGTTTGGCATTTTTTGTGCTTAAATATTAGTTTTTACTCTTTATTTTCTTCAGATTCAGTTCAACATAATTGTTCATATGTAGTTGCCTCTAATTAGGAGTTTAAATATCCTAGGAATTAAAATTTTGAAGAATTATACTTTAATGATTTATGAATCTTCAAAAAATAAACTGAAAAAAAAAATCAAATGAGCGATCAACTAACCTATTACATATTTAAGTGATCAAGCACTTTCTGAAAATTGTTAAGCACTAGTGTGATGAATAACTTTTAATTTGAAAATATTTTTACAAAGAATTCCTAAATTTTAATTCTCCTATAAAATTTCTCTAGTATATTAATATGAGGTTATTATTTGAATTGCAAATAGAGCACTTGACGCCTTATTGTTTCACCTACAACATTTTTTTTCTGGAAATGATAAATGTGAGTGGTAGTTCTATCCTTTAAAAATCCATTTCCTCAAATTTTCAAAACAGAATAACCATCTTCTATTTTTTGGCATCTTAAGCCAACCGTGTGTTGCTACATTAACAGGTTGGCTATCATCGAGTTTTAAAGAAATAGGTAGTGCTATAATCCCAAAGACATCAAAGTGTTATTGAACAGGTTTTCCAATTGAGTTGAATAGTTCATGGTTTTGATACGAGAATTAGATTAATGTTTTTTACTATGGTTGAAGTTATATAGCATGCACTTCATTCTTTGTTGTTGTACATAGATTTCACTTTATATTGTTTATAACCCGTTTCATTTGGTTTTTATATTATTAATTTATTTATTTTGGTTACCCTTATTAATTGGACTGGTGTAGCGATTAATCTGACATATTGTTTATCTTTTAGGTGATGTTGCTAATATGTCTAGTCAGGGAAACTTAAATGGTTTAAGTGTTAGAATTAGACATGGGGTTCATAGGAATCCAATCTACACCTATCAATGTTTCTCAGGTAGTTTCATTATTCTATCTGATGCTATCATTATTAACCAATTGATGTATAAGCTGTAGTCCATTCTATAAGTTGAAGTATGGTGTTTTTTTTTAAAAAAAAATTGGGTCATTTTTTTCGTTTTTCCAAATTGAATAGGATCATCAACTCCATGTTATGAGGTTTTAAATCCAACATATGGAGAATTTCTTAGTTCGCCAACACTATCTAATTTGGATGAGGATCCAAGTGAGATTTTAGTATACACAATTTTTGTTATCATTTTTTCATATATTTTTTGTCCTACGTTGTTAAGTACTTATTTGTTGTATTATGAAGATGTTGTTTGCATTGATGAAATCATTGGTATTGAGTTTGATTCACCAGAAACAATTGTGTTGAAGCCATATGTGGTCCCTGAGTATGACTTATATGCTGAGAGTGAAAATCAAGATATTCATAATCTATAGAGTGACATTATTCCTTTAATTATCTTTTTCTTCAATATTGATTGATATAACGATGATTGATTTAACTGCTCATGATTATAGTGTGCTTGGATTTCAGTGATTGAACTCATTATTGCCCAGCTTGTGGTGCTTTAGCATGGTATGACGAACGATCTGAGAAGTCAACAAAGCCTTTAAATCCAGAGTTCTCATTAAGCTCCATGCAAGGGAAAGTTCAGTTGCCTTATCTAACTAGACCTCTTGAATTATTGTGGAATCTATTTCATGGTGTTGATGTTAAAAGTAAACATTTTCTGAAAAATATTAATTATTATAATAACATGTTTGCATTTACTTCAATTGGAGGAAAGGTGGAGACATCCATAAATGATGGGACTAGTCCACCCTAATTTATTCTCAACGGGCAAAATTATCATAGGATTGAAACTTTGCTACTATGTCAAAGACAAAAGTCAAAATTCACTCAGTTGTATATTTATGATACGTTGAACAAAATCTCAAATAAAATGACTCACTTCAAGTTTGCTTATTTCATACTCACTAAATTACTATGATTGAATGAAATGTTTCAATTTAGTGTAAAATGTTTTTTAACTATCTTTTTTATTTTTTCTAATGTCTATTCTTCCTTGTTTCAAACATTTATGTGTTATCACTTTACAAAAAAAATGATACTTCGATATGAATATTACAATATTAACTTCGATATTATCTTTTGTAATATGTATACTTGAATTGATGTAGTGATTCTGACTAGACTAATAACATAGACCCTTCATTAGTTAAAGATTTAATGAAAATGGTCAATGAATACACTACTAGAAAAATCCTATTTAGAGACAGACAAATTCCATCTCTAAAATGTTAAAATTTCATCTCTAAATATTAGAGATGGAATTAGAAACGAAAATTAATTCGTTGGTAAAAGAGGCATTTCTGATTGTTAGAGACGAAAAAATTAATTTCATCCCTAATTAGAGATGGAATTTTACCGTCTCTAAATTTTAAAACTCCATCATTATTCAGTTATCAAGATTCGTCTCCAATTCTTTAATTAAAAATGGGAAAATTCTATTTCTATTCCCGTTTCTAAATTAGAGACAGATTTTTTCGTCTTTAAATCCATCTCTAATATTTTAAAAAACATATAAAAAAAACAGGCATCTAATTATGGTTTGCCACAATTAGGCGCCTTCATTTTATAAAAAAAAATTGTATATTCCTATGCACATAATTATTCAAAACCAAAATTTACCAAAAATCACAATAAATGATCAAAATCAAGTAGCCAATCATCCAAAAAAGGCTCAAAATCAAGTACCCCCTTCCCCCATACATACAATGTTGTGAGAGAGATTATAAAGTGCATTATATACTTAGATACAACATAAATTTGACTAAAAATAAATAAAAAAATGAGCTAAAATACAAGTTATTAGTTGTAACAAAGAAAACGAAAATTGAAAGAACCTCTTTTTTCTTATCCTTGCCTCTTTTGAAAACCTTGTATCCCCCAAAGAAAAGTAATCCTCAGCCAGTTTAAAAGACAATTATAGACTGCAAGCACTTAACAACCAGACAAAAAAATATTGATACACATGTTAAACAAAATCATAAATAGAAATATTTAAAGTAAGAAAGAATTACCTATGCTTAAGTCAAATCTATAGTTTTTCAGCTATCTATATTCCTGACATAGAGCACAAGTTTCACAGCAGAAATGAACTACGCAGTCCATACACAGTGCCTCTGGTAAGTCACATTGTGCCCTCAGTTTGGAGAGATAAAAGCACAAGTACAAGCATGCAAGACTAGTGAAAGCTAGTAGTGCCCCATAAATAGCTCCATGACAAGTGCAAGCTGCAGATAGGGAGAAAAACAACAACAGATATATATAACTATGATAATTCATCTTCTTGTATTTATTTATAGATAGCTTGTACTCATATAAAGTGCTTCATAAAAGCTTACTTGAAGTTCCTTTATTTACTATCTCTGCTATCTGTCCAAAAGTAATGCAAGGACATACGCAAGTAACCAAACCTTAGAAAATTAAAAAGTAAGAGACCAATCAAGAATTGAAATTTAGCAATAGGCATCACAAACCAAACCAACGGTGAACCATTATAGACATATAAAATTGAAGAAAACCCATGAAGCAATCGTACCACTGTAAAGCTTTATCCATATAAATGTGAAGATAACATCTTTCTCAAATTCTTTGTATAAGTCAAGTCTTCTCTTGAAGACAGAAACACATTAGGCATATAAATCTAATAAGCATGAAACATAGGAACAATCATAGTCATAGCTCTCATCTCTTCTAATCTTTATATGCATTATAGCAAATAATAACTGAAGAAAAAACTATAAAGTAAAAATAGAGAAGAAACTGACAAAAATCTCATGACATGAAACATAATCACTAACAAACATCAGAAGCATTCCAATGTGATATATAGCATACAATAGGAGCATAAGAGAGTAAGCTCTTCCACTTTTCTTGCTTCAATACCAAAAGTCACACAGTCAAATAAATCCTATTATTCGCAGTTCAGGTAATAGGATATGCCAAAAAATATTTGTTGTCAGACAAATCCGACATGGCCAAGTAAATAACTCAGCATCTATATAACATGAATATAATAATTAGAAAAAAAACCTAAATAGTGATTTTGTAGAAATCAATTGTCGAATATCATAATTAAAAAAAAAAAGAATACCGTAGAATATAGAATATATATATATATAAAAGTAATGAGATTACCTAAATTGAGAAGCATTAAAAGACTTGAAAAAGAGTTAAAAAAAAAACATTTCAAGGAAACCATTGCAGAAGAATCTTTTATCAACCTCTATAAAGTATAAATATGTTTTCATTGCATAATAAAATATAAGAAATGAAAACTACAACTACAATCCATCCTAAGTACCTAATATTTTTCGCAATCTTTTATGAATTGACAGGAGTACCAACTACATTTCCTTTAGTTTAAAATTGACACAAATGATGCCTTTCAGAAGCAGGTCCTGAAGCGTCCACTGCTTCAATGCTGAACCTGTGTTCACGATTTATTTCACAATCAATAAATTTTCTTCTTGTTTCCTAGAGAAAAAAATGTGAAGAAATTGAAGAAGAAAAAACAAAAAAAAAATTATCATTTGAGGAAACCTTAGCAAGAATTATATAGAATTTGCAACTTCTCTCAATTCACATGCAAGGATGCTTAAGCGAGGCCATCATGACATAATAATATACTCAAAAGGAAAACATTCTACATGAATTGCTGGAAAAAAATTGATTGCCCATATATAAAATGATTGTATGGAAACAATCTTGTACACTTGAAGTCAAGAAATGATGCACAAAGTAGAAAATGTTGCAAGGACAAAAATTTCAATTTTTAGAAACAAATCTTAAAACATGCACAAAAATGTAAGAGATAGAGATTGACAACTTTAGAAAGAGTTTTGAGATAACATTACAAAGTTGATATGATCAAACTCAGATATTCTAATAACAACTCACCTCATCAGGAATCACGTAGGCACATGTAGACCGTTTGGCATGTTTCTGGATTACTGAGGCTGAGGCACCAAGGAGAAGGGGAAACGAAGGAGTAGACTCTGGTTAGCTTACATTCTTGCCAAAAAATTTTGAGTGTGCCGAAAGTGAAAGAAAACAATGATTGTGAGTGAGTGCAAGGAGAATAGAAAGTCAGTTTTTGCTTTTCTTTATTTGCTTGAAACATCAAATATAAGAAGTTCTTATCTTTTTCTGCTTTTAATTTCAACATGAAATGGGATGTCCTTTTTTAAAAAACTTTGGTTGATATGTACTTTGTAAACTACACACACAAATACCATAACCTCACCTTAGCTCACCACTGCCAACTACTTGGAAAACACAGCAAGAAAAACAAGCTCTCAAACTTCTTAATCAAACACAACCACAGATACCATTGTACCCCAACTAAGAAATTCCGAAACTGAATTTGAAAAATAAAAAACAATCCTCAACCACTATTTCATCACTAACCCAGAACACCAACCAAACTGCCGCTCTCACCATAACCCGGCCACTATACAAACCCGAGCCTAACCACCATAGACCTCCGCTGCACCACTAAACCACCCAAACCAGAAACCTGACCACCACTGCGAAATTCGCCACACCCAAGCCCAAAAATAGATCCAAGCTGCGAGCCCACCATTGCATCGTTCAGACTGCACGAACCTCTTTCCCACTTTGCCTGCAACCTGCGAGCTCTAGCGTGCCGCCCAAATCCGCCATCAACTCTCCAACCGCGATGCACCCATGGTTGAACCAAACCCATCCTCATAGCCTCAACCCTTCCTGCACGCAGGAAACCGAGCACCATGAGCCTCCTTAGCCACTGCCACACATGCACACCACCGTGAATCATCCCTAGATCTAGCACCACCGCGCGTCCCTACCAGAGCCACGCGCCTCAGCCAATGCCATCCGCGCATCAAAACCTATTGTTCTGGACCGTGGTCCAGGATCCCATCCTGAAGGATCGACCCGACACACGAACCACCGGACTCTGCCGATGTCACCCCCACATCGGCCTTGCGACCTTGAACCCCATCGTCAGACCGTAGCAGTCATTTCCCCATTCTCAGTAATAGGGACCACGACTGCTTGCGAGCAAGGATTGGCCATTAAGGGAAACAACCCCAGTAGATCAGAGACGAGCCTTTACGATCGTGGGATAGTCCCGACAAAGTCAGAGACGAACCTCAACGATCATAGGCTGAAATCCCTACCAAAGCACGATCCTAATGTACCCTTGTCCTACGTGGATTACATGAGGATTCCAATCACGCTCTCAATATATACCAGGCTAAGTTAACCTAAGGGAGGATCTGGATTTTCTCTACTATTCCATTAGCTTAAACTTACTTGTGCCCTGCCTTACTTGAGCGTTGGAGTCCCATTGTAGGTACCCACCCCCTAGACTTCGTGCTCTTGACCGCAGCTGCATAAGGAGGAAACCACCATATACGTGCCTATTTCAGGTACCCTCTAAATCCATTTCAAAACATTGGCGCCGTCTGTGGGAATCCCGATAAACTTTCATTCCCGCATCAACCATGGTGAGCATGAGGCACAACCAGAAAAAAGGGAGCACTGCGCATGTCGCCCCTGGCCAAATACAAGACCCAGCAGCATAGCGCAACCTTCCTTCAATCACACCACTAGAAACCTCCACCGCCAGAAGCAGGCCTGTCATGGTAGAAACTCTTAACGATGGGCACGAGACTTCAGCTTCCGCTGAAAGTCCTGATCTATCTCGAAGGGTCTCAGTCCAGAACAGGCTTGTCTTCCCCCACGGTGGGGCCAACAACATAAACCATGGAGTAAACCACGGAACGAACCATGGAGCTAGGATCCCTATCCATGCTCGTTTGGGAACCTCTGCGATAATGTGGACCACACATCTCATTACGAAGACAATGTCCAATCCGAGACTATGAGAAATGGCCTTTGAGAGTTGTTGCGCCAACAAACAACTCTCATCGAGGACCAGCGGCGTCAACTAGAGGAACAACGCCGCCGTTTAGAGAATCTTGAAAGATCGGTAAGGGCAGAGAACGACAACGGAGAACGGGATGCAGCTCACAACGAGCATGCAGCCCAAGGGGCTAGCGCTGGGATTATCGGAAACGGTAACCCAGCCCCCGGCTGCCTACAACAATTCTCGGACGCTCTAATGTCATACAGGGTTCCGAGGAGTTTCAAACCTCCGAGCAATTTGGAGGCTTACGACGGAATAATGGATCCCCAGGAGCACTTGGACGCCTATACACAGTCCATGCAACTCTATGGATACACCCCGGAACTTCTATGCCGGGCCTTCCCCTTATTCCTGAAGAAGGACGCCCTCTGATGGTTCGTCACCTTGCGAACAAGGATCACAAGATGGGAGGACCTGACGCAACGGTTCTTGCAACATTACACCACGGCAAAGGAGCGCCCAAAGTCGATCTACTCCCTCTCTGGGATCCTCCAGGGAAGTTCTGAATCCTTGCGCGAATATGTCAGAAGGTTCAACCAAGCCTGTGTGAGCATAATGAACCTCGACGATAGGATAGCCCTCCACTACGCCAGGAACGGGCTCCAGGCCGACTCAAGCTTTTTTGCGTCTCTAGCAAAAAAGAAACCGACAAGGCTAGATGAGTTTCACCTCCGGGCAGATAAATACGTTGAGCTAGAGGAAGTCACCAGGGCTAAAGAAAGTTTGGAGAAAGGTGAAGCATACCAGAAGAAGAACCAAAGCTCCAATCAACCCCGTGACTCCTCAAAAGGCGAGCAATACCGGCCCAAATATTCTGAGTATACTCCTTTGAACACCCCTCAAGAGATGATCTTGAAGGAGGTCCTTCAAACCGAGTTCCAAAATATCAAGAGACCACCACCCATGAAGAAGCAGTTCCAAAGGGATCAGTCAAAACACTGCAGGTGGCACAATGGCTACGGCCACGAAACAGAAGATTGCAACCAACTCCAGGACGTTATCGAGTCCCTGATCAAAGAATGATGTTTGCAAAAATACATCAGTGGTTTTCAGGAAAGCCAAAATCGTGGAAGGCGCAGAGACCGGAGACAAAGCCACAGCCCCCGGCAAAGTCCGAACCAACGCCCAGGAAGAAGCAAAAGTCCTGCCAGAAGATCCCGAACCCCTCCGCGCCGCAGCGTTGAAAACAGGCAAGACCGGGAACGGGATACTCAAGGTGGGGGCAACAGGAAAGACAAACTCGTCAGCACCATCTCAGGGGGATTTGCAGGGGGCGGTCTGTTAAATAACTCGAGGAAAAAGGCACTCCGGACTAGGGTCCTAAGCGTGTCCGGATCCTCTTCCCGAAAGCCCTATGTAGAGAACAAAGGCGCGCCGTCCATCTCCTTCTCTGATAAGGACTACAGCAAAATAATCCGAGACCACGATGACCCTCTGGTCATATCTGGAGTAATCTCCAACGCTGAAGTCTATCGCATCTTCGTGGATCAGGGAAGCTCGGCTGACATCATGTTCATAGACGCCTTCCAGAGACTGGAGTTCCCTATATATGCTCTTATGCCGTATGAAGGGGAACTGATCGGAATCTCCGGAGAAAAGGTGACCCCGGTTGGATACTTTGAAACCTTCTTGACTTTTGGTGACGACAACACCTATAAAACGGTCAAGGTAAGATTTTTGGTCATGGATTGTCCCTCAGCCTATAACATCATCCTGGGCCGGCCCATGCTAAATGGCATTGCCGCTGTAGTCTCTACTGCCCACCAGGCCATGAAGTTCCTCAACAGGAACAATGAAGTGGTCACGGTCAAAGGCGACCAGATTGCCGCCCGCAAATGCTATAATGAAAGCTTGAAGATCAATAGGGCCTCCAGGAAAACAAAGGCAAGAACATCCAACCCTGCTCGCAACCAGGTCAATATTCTCGTCACCGAGCTGGACGTCTGTGAAGAAATCCGAGGCACAAGACCTCAGCCTGAAGGAGAATTGATCCCGCTCCAGCTAGGCGATGACCCCGAACAAGTCACCAAAATAGGTACCAACCTCGAGGAGCAAGAGAAGACCCAGCTGATAAAGCTCTTGAGAAAAAACAAGGATCTTTTTGCTTGGACATCCGCCGATATGCCTGGGATCGACCCCGCTTTCATTTGCGATTGTTTATCTGTTAAACGAGATGCAAAGCCGGTCTCCCAGAAAAAGAGGAAGGTCGGCCCCGAGAGGCAACAAGCCATCGAGGAGCAAGTCAAGGAATTACAAGATGCCAAATTCATCAGGGAGATCTCGTACACCATTTGGCTCTCAAATGTCGTCTTAGTAAAAAAGTTAAACGGGAAATGAAGGATATGTGTGGACTACACCGATCTGAATAAGGCATGTTCTAAAGATCCATACCCCCTTCCAAACGTTGACAAGCTGGTTGATAGCTCCTCTGGTTTCTGGCTACTATCCTTCACGGACGCCTACTCCGATTATAATCAGATTCCCATGTACCCCGGAGACCAAGACAAAACAGCCTTCATCACCGAAAGGGCGAGTTACTGCTACAAGGTAATGTCATTCGGGTTGAAAAATGCCAGGGCCACCTATCAAAGGATGATGAACAAAGTTTTCAGGGAACAGATGGGGAAAATGCTAGAAGTCTATATCGACGACATGATTGTCAAGATCCCATCGTCGGGGTCGCACACCTCTGACCTCGAAGAAGTATTTGCGCAGCTGAGAAAGCACGACATAAGACTTAACCCTAAGAAATGCGCATTCGGAGTCTAGGTTGGGAAGTTCCTAGGGTTCATGCTGACTCACCGTGGTATCGAGGCAAACCCCGAAAAGTGCAAGGCGGTGCTAGAAATGCATAGCCCCCGAAACATCAAAGAGGTACAACAGCTAAATGGCTGAATTGCAGCTCTCACCAGATTCTTAGCCAAAGCCGCTCACAAATCCCTCCCCCTCTTCAAGTTATTAAAAAAGGGGACCGGATTTGAGTAGACGCAGGAATATGAAGAAGCTTTTGCGTCCCTGAAGAATCTCCTGACATTTCTTCCAATCCTCACAAGGCCAGAACCAGGCGAGACTCTTTACGTGTACCTCTCCGTCCACGAAGAAGCTGTCAGTTCATCACTCACCAGGGAAACATTTGAAGGCCAAAAGCCAGTTTATTTCGTGAGTAAGGTACTGCAAGGCCCCGAACTCAGATACCAAAAGATTGAGAAGGTCGACTTTGCACTTATCATTATGGCCAGAAGATTAAGGCAGTATTTCCAATGCCACCCCGTGGTAGTAAGGATTGACCAACCGATCTGACAAATACTGCACAAGCCAGACTTAGCGGGAAGGATGATTGTCTGGTCCATCGAGCTTTCTAAGTTCGGCATAGCCTATAAGCCCAGAGTAGCAATCAAAGCACAAGCTCTCTCAGATTTCTTGGTCGAACTCACCTCAGACTTCGACTGCACAGAAGAAATACCCTGGACCATATTCGTGGATGGGTCTTCAAACCCAAAGGGATGTGGTGCCGGGGTAATCTTGGAAAATTCTGAGGGGGTGACCATCGAGAACTCACTAAGGTTCGGATTCCCCACCTCGAACAATCAGGCAGAGTATGAGGCATGCATCGCAGGACTGGCAATGGCCAGAGACTTGGCGGCCACAAAGATTAAACTTTGTAGTGACTCCCAGCTCATGACCTCCCTGATCCGAGGCGAGTACCAGGCTAAAGAACCTCTTCTACAGAAGTACGTGGCAAAAGTGCAAGAGCTCCTCCCAAACTTCCAGCTAGTCAAAGTGGAACACATACCCCGGGAACAAAACTCCAGGGCCGATCTCTTATCCAAATTGGCAAGCACAAAGAGTCTGGGGAACAACTGTTCCGTGATCCAGGAAACTCTCTCGCACCCCGTAGTCTCTGAAGTAACTGTTTTCCAGGTCGACGAGGAGGAACGCACCTGGATCACACCACTCATGGAGTACTTACAGTCCGGTAGTCTCCCCAAGGATTCTAAGGATGTGGCCAAATTGAAGAAAGCTGCGGTCAGATACACCATCTTCGATGGGCAGTTATACCGGCGCGGATTCTCTTCACCCCTCCTGAAGTGCCTCACGCCCAAAGAAGCCGGGTACGTCCTGGCTGAAGTCCACGAAGGAAGTTGTGGGCACCATTTAGGAGGCAAAGCCCTAGCATTAAAGGCACTCCGGGCAGGCTACTAAGGCAGACTCCCTTGCACATGTCCAAATGTGCGATAAGTGCCAACGACACTCTGACCACTACCACGCCCCGCCGGAGGAATTGTCCATGACATCCATCCCCTGGCTTTTCTATCAGTGGGACATAGATATCTTGGGACCTTTTCCTCAAGCGCCCGAGCAATTGAAGTTTTTGGTTGTCGCTGTGGATTATTTTACCAAGTGGATAGAAGCAGAGCCCCTAGTCAACATCACCTCAGCTCGAATCCAAAGATTCACTTGGCGCCACCTCATTACCAGATTCAGAGTCCCAGAATCCATCGTTACAGACAACGGGACGCAGTTCAAAGACAAAGGTTTCGAAGAATTACTTTGCAGGCTGAAAATAAAACATCACTGTAGCGCCGTGGAGAACCCCCGTACCAACGGACAAGCCGAAGCAGCAAATCGCGTTATTGTCAGGGGATTGAAAAGAAGACTGGACGAAGCCAAAGGAAATTGGGTTGAGCAATTAGACCACGTCCTTTAGGCCTACCTAACCACCCCTCATTCCACAACGGGTGAAACTCCATTCAAACTAACGTATGGATGTGAAGCAATGATCCTGGTGGAGATCGGGAAACCGAGTTGGCGTCTCCAGAACTTTTCGCCTGATAACAACCCCGAGCTAATTAGAGAAGACTTGGATCTTTTGAAGGAAAGAAGGTGCATCGCACACATACCCGACGCAGCGATCAAGCAAAGAACGACAATCTGGTATAACCTGAAGGTCATTCCTAGAAAATTCCAGCCAGGCGATCTAGTACTTCGCAGGGCCAACATCGGCAGAAGGAATGCCTCCCAAGGGAAATTAGCCCCTAACTGGGAAGGCCCCTACCGCATCGTAATCAGTACCGGAAAGGGGGCTTATGCCTTGGAAACGTTAACAGGCAAGCCAGTGAAGAATTTTTAGAATGCAGACAAACTCATAAAGTACTACAGCTAAGCGCCTTTCAAGGCCTAGTCTCCTAGTCTACTTTATGCTCAATCTGCCCCAATTATTGTATGCTTTTTCAGTCTTTAAATAAAACAAACATCACTAAGCTAGCATGTCTCGCCACAATCATCAAAGACTCAGTTATCATGGTACCAACCGTAATGTCTTGTGTTAGGTAGGGAGTGCAGTAGAAAAATCCCAACGGGGGAAAATTCTCGCACCAATCCACCCGCACAAAAGACCCCGGCAAGGACCAGTCTGAAACCACAAGTTTCGCGGCCTCCTAAAATACCTAAAACAACTGGTAATTGACCTCGGACAAGGTTTCTTACCTTAGGCACGGACTCCAAATCCCAGTTAGTTATTGCCTTCGAATTCCAAGCCAAGGTCAAGGTTTCTTACCTTAGGCGTGAATTCCTAAGGTTGATCAACTTCGGATATCGGATCCTATGCCAAGGTTTCTGAACATTCTCATCACCCGAAGTCATAAGGGAAACCCTAAAGCGCTCGACAAGACTGGGCATTGGACCCAGACCACAGGTCTCATCAAAATTCCGCAATACTCGAAAAGGGCATTGGACCACAAAATAGATATTGAAAAATAACAAGTCATTATAAAATTCTGGAAAAACGGAGCAATATTTGTCCAACACGAGAAAAGAACCCCACGCAAGGGGTAAAAATAAAAACATATGAATCACTCTGCAGGAGGCCCTGGACTACGAACCCCAACAGAAGAGTCCCCCGTACTTGGACCCGCAGTAGCAAGGCAAGGAATGACGAGTTGGCCATTCTGGACTACCTTCCCGGAGTCCAGAGAATCGAGAACCAGGTCAACCTCAGGATTGAAGAGCTGAACTTGCTTGATGGCATTCCGGAATTGCTGTTCTTTGATGTCAGTATAAACAGTAAGGAGAGTCCCGACATCGCCCTTCAGGGTGGTAACATGGCCTCCAAGACGCTCGTTCTCAACACAAAGTCCCTCATTCTCAGTTCTCAACTCGGCCATACCCCTTCTGACGTCCACCAAGCTGGCCTCCTTCTCCTTCATCGCATCTCTCAGGGCGGCCACTTCCTTCCCCAACTCTCGGTTCAAAGCCTCAATATCCTCCTTGGACTTTACAGCCTCCTTTTTGGCCCCTACAGCCTCCTCCTTCTCCATAAGAGCCTGGTTTTCACTCCGCTCCGTAGCAGCAACCCTCCGCTCGTAGTCCTCAATCACATGCTCCAAATGCCGAGCCTCCATGGCAAGACAGAGCCCGAGAACCTGAAAGCTACAGAGAGCATCCGTACCACTACGCGGGGTCAGCTTCGCCTCTACTTCCTTATCTAGGAGGAAGTTATCAACGAACTTACAAGGATCCGGATTCTCGAGGTACATATTGATTGGCCCCCCACCACTCGGGTCGGTGCCTTCTTCAACCAAGGTTCTCTTACTCCGGTCACTCGAAGACCCCTCGCCAGCTGCCTTCCTTTTTCGCCCCACACGAGGGGGGGAATCCTCCACTTGGATCGGCTCCTCCTCCGTGGTAGGAACCTCGGTTCGACGAAGCAATGGGACTGAAACCGCCTCCGCGGCAGGATTTGAAGGCCCTGTTTCACTCCTGGCCCTCAGAACTTCAAAAATAGCCAGAGCGTTCCCTTCCTCAAACATCTCGGCCAAGCTCTCTGAAAAGAAAACACAAAAACAATCAGGTCCATATAAGCGGAAAAAGAAAAAAGAAAATAAAACACGAATAAAGGCCTATGCTACCTAGTACAGCCCAAAGTTCCACAACATACACGGCATCCAGTATATCCTTGGGCCGGATCTTGTCGACCTCGGCAACCTACATTTCGAAGAAATTGACGCACTCAAGCTCTTCGTCACATAGGTGATCGATCTCCCTCTCGAACGACCGGGTTAGGATGCTCCACGCCGCCGAGTTCCAGTATAAACTGAATATCGGCTCCATGTCGTTCCCCAACCAGAATGGATGAGTCCCGCCTGTTGACTCAACTTAAAGAACTTTTCTTTAAAGTCTTTATAACTCTCCAAGTAGGGGAGAAACACCATCCTTCCTTGCCGAGAACGCACTGACAACCAAGACTGTTGAAGAGCACGAGCGCCGTGAATAAAGTACCTAGTGTGGAAATAAAAAAATGCCCTGTCGAAACATCGCAACCCCAACAGCCGGCATATTCTTTCAAAGGTCAGGATGTTTGCCCAACCATTGGGGTGAATCTGACTGGGTGCGACGTGAAGAGTCCGGAGGACGGCAATATGGAAATCATTGAATAGGAGCCGAAGCCCGAACTGCGTGAAGAAGTCCTCGTAAAGGAACATGAAGTGTTCTCCTGCTTCACGGGTCGAACACACGTGTTCTCTTCCCGGGGATAGGATCAGGAACTCACCATCCCGGAGCCCTCCCGTGGTAAGCTCCAAGTAATCTTTCAGTTTGTCCAGCTCAGACTCGGTCTCATAGCGGGAAATCCTGTCAAAAGCATCGTCCGCAACCCAGGCGTAAGACAATCCCGGCCCCTGGCGAACACGAATTAACTCCTCCTCGGCTTCTTGACCCCCCGGCTCGCGAGCCTCAGGATTCGGGGCGGGCTCTTCAATTCTTAGCACCCTTCTCCTGGCCATTCGAATTCTTGGAAGTCACACAGAGGCTCAGGGTCAGAACCAGTCCAAGTCCGGAGATCCAAATGCTCTGGCCTTCGCACCCGCCAAGGCAAAAAGCCTCAGAAGGACACCTCCGCCGCACATAGTACGATGGAGGAGGTGCTCCAAAAAGGGCAAACACCATTGACGGAAGGGGAGAAAAACACTTCCCCCCTCTCTTTCTCGAAACAGCAAGAACCAAATGAACAAGAAGCAGAAGCAAAAGAAAAGATCAGTTCTGTGAGTACCTTGAAGAAAGGAAGAGGTCAGTCTTGTGAAGTCTAGCAAGATCATTTCGCACCGCCGCAATGCCCGTCAGAAATCACCTCAAAACCACAAAGTTTCTGATAAAAATCAAACGAAGCAAAGCCAAAAAGCTGACACCCTATTTATAGGGGTTGCGGTTAGAGGGCAATTCCGTTAAAATACCTCAGATTTGAAAAGGCACCCATTATAGTGCACGGAGCACGGCGCACGTCCTCCCAACTCGAGCACGCCACGTGGCCCACGTCGCCGTAATGATAGATCATGTTACCGTCATCCAACAGGTTAAAGAACACGCAACCACAGGGTCAAAGAGCTCGGGAAACTCGCTCGGACCCCGGAACTATATTACCTCGGTAATAGTTCCCCCTAAGGGACAGAGACCCCAGAATCAAGTATCTAAACTTGGCACTTCGCCGGCCCCAACCAAGTACCAAGCTGGGGGCAACTTAACATATCGCGTGGTCAGAATGAGCGTTGGACTCACCCCCTTATAATATAAATACCACAGCTTAAAGGAAAGCAGAAGGCACATAATTCAAAGGAAAAGGAGTAATTTTATTAAGTTTCTCATTCCATACATCATTTTACATCAAAAGGAGGGAAAAGAAAGTATAGAGACATGGAACATATAATGAAAGAAACCCCGGAGGTGCAAACTACCATTAACATCGTTGGCATCCCAGGCCATGTCGCATCCACATTTCCTCCAAGAACTAGCACCGGTCTTCCCCCCCGAAGCAGCATCTTGAAAAAGTGGATTGGTTTTGAAACCCAGAGCGGAACACTGCTTCCAAACCTCGGTATCCACCACTTTTCTTCACTTCCTTCTTCGCCAGGCAGGAAGAGATCGGTGCGCACTTTCTTTTGGTAAACGGGGCACAACTTTTTCATGGGAAGACCATTCCACCAAAAACCTTAATCACCCCAAGCAGCCTCAAAGCCGAGGAGCAGCCCCAATAGTCCCTCCAGCATATCTGACTGCTCTTAGGCTCTACTGAGAAGGAAAGCGAATTTGGACTCGCCTTCTGTAACTACCTCCCCCCAATGACTGCAAGTATCAAACAAGCAACCACACTGCGCTGAGAAAATGAGATATCTATTCAAGAAATCACTCATATAGAAATGACCAAGTTTCAGAGATTTGGGAAAGAACAAGAAGAAAACTCTCGAAAGAGGCAAAACTCTCCAGAAACGCTTAGGGAAGGAAATGACCATTTCTCTGAGATAAGTCACTTCCAGAATGAAGATGCAAAGAGGAATGCCATGATCGAACGCAAAAACCCTCTATTTATAGAGAAAATGGAACGCTTTGATTAGTTCCTTGCACTGAAGAACCTGTCAAACCATAAATCCGCATTCAATGCCCCATATTTCCCATTGGTCGCAAGAGCAGCGAACGGTTGTAGACTGCACAAAGCTGACGCTCCCCATTAAAGACTCGTTCATTCTCGAGGAGGTCAAAGCGACGGTTTCCAAAGAATCTAGGGAATCCAAGACCAACCAAAGGACGATGCCGCAAGTTGAAAGACCCCGAGAACTATATCCAAGGGCAACCAAAGGAAAGCGGCGAGACCAAGGAATGGCGATGTAGGTAAGGACCCACCTCGGCCTCCAAACCACATCCCAATCGCCGAGTTGTCTTATGCTCAATCACGGACCTCGGCCAACGTGAGACATCGCGAAGCTTGGCCTCAAAGTTAGGATATCGCCCACTTCGAGCACAATGATACCTTGACACTTGGGTCTTATCTAAGCGCCAAGCTGGGGACAACTGTTTTGGACCGTGGTCCGGGATCCCATCCTGAAGGATCGACCTGACACACGAACCACCGAACTCCGTCGATGTCACCCCCACATCGGCCTTGCGACCTTGAACCCCATCGTCAGACCATAGCAGTCATTTCCCCATTCTCAGTAATGGGGACCACGACTGCCTGCGAGCAAGGATTGACCATCAAGGGAAACAGCTCCAACAGATCAGAGACGAGCCTCCACGATCGTGGGACAGTCCCGACAAAGTCAGAGACGGACCTCAACGATCGTGGGACAGTCCGGACAAAGTCAGAGATGAACCTCAATGATCATGGGCTGAAATCCCTGCCAAAGCACGATCCTAATGTACCCTTGTCCTACGTGGATTACATGAGGATTCCAATCACGCTCTCAATATATACCAGGCTAAGTTAACCTAAGGGAGGATCTGGATTTTCTCTACTATTCCATTAGCTTAAACTTACTTGTGTCCTGCCTTACTTGAGCGTTGGAGTCCCATTGCAGGTACTCACCCCCTGGACTTCGTGCTCTTGACCGCAGCTGCATAAGGAGGAAACCACCATATACGTGCCTATTTCAGGTACCCTCTGAATCCATTTCAGAACACCTACGAACCTAACAGATTTCAGCTACCATGCCTAACCTAGAACCAAACTCAACCCAGACGATCCACGAACCCAGATCTGCCGTTCACACCACCGTGAACTACCCAGAGCTGTCATTCCTCACCATTTGTGAGCCATACTACCACCCTTTCTCTGCCTCGCTAGTAAGCCGCACCGTAGCCTCTACCCTTTGTTGTTTGTTCCATCCCTGTGGCTGCAACGAAAACGATAACCTTTTTTTTTATTTGCTTTAACTTGTTTTTTTTTCTTCATTTATTATATATCCTTCTTTGTTTTTATTTAGATTAGATTAATCTTTAGTTTTGGTTGTTTTGGGTTTATGTTGTTTGGATTGCTAACTTCCACTTGGGCCAGACTATCTAGGCATTATCAAATAGGCTAGTGGACTGAGAATTGTTAAAGAGTTATAAGCTTAGCCATCTCAGTTTTAAAAAATAAAAATAAAATAATTAAATTTTATTGAAAAGAATAAAATAAGATTAGTTAGACTGTTACTGTTTGTTAATCTTATAACTTTTTGAATAATTTAAGTTGTAACAGTTTGATGATTCATTTCTTTTTTTAAACCTAAGAAAAAAAATCAATCAAATGAAATTTCAAAACAAAAATCTTTTCAAAATTAAAAATAACCAAATCACAATCTTTTTTCTAAAGAACGGCATAACTTTAAATTCCTCATTGCATCTAGGGATACGTAGGAGCAGAATTTCTATTATGTCAAGACAAAATTAATTTTCATAATTTAGTTGTTTCTTTTTATTTTATTAATAGTTACAATATTTTTAAAAAGGATAAAATAAATATATTTGAGATTATTAAAATTTGCACAACTAACTTAAGGTATCATTCTTGGAACTGGTAATGTAGGGTGCTAACACATTCCCTATCTGTAATTGACTCTCAAATCCAAACTCATTTTCTAAAAACTAGTTTTCCTAATTAAAGGATTTTTCTAATATTTTTTTAATTTAAATAAATATTAGTGACAACTTCATTATTTTATATTTTTTAAGAATCCTATTTCTTGGTCGTCCCGTTGCAATCCTGGTTGTAACAACCTCAGGCCCCAAACCAACGCAACTTGTCACCAGAGTCTAAAGAAACCTAGACAATCTTATTCCCAAACAAAACCCACCGCCACACACCTCTATTACAATCGGACACTAAATCATGATTGGGGAAGCAAAGAAGCATTTGAAATTTGAAAAAAAAAAAGAGGGAGAAGGATCTCATCCACCAATCGTCACCCACTGTTAACACCACACACACTCTCAAATTGGAGAGCTTGCTGCTGAAATGAGGGAGAAGCATTCATTCCCTTAAAACATGCATTCAACACGCCCCTATCGCACCGTACCCTAACCTTCATCCAAACCCTATGAAACTCCCTTCATTCAACCGCTGCGAGTAGTACTTTCCACACAGGATATGTCCAAAATATCCCTCATTGCCTCCATTAATGACACGTGTCTGTGAATATGAATGTGAACGGTAATAATTACACTTTAGTAGTTGTATAGTTTATAGAAGTGTTAAATAAAAATGTAAAGATAAAAAAAATATGCAAAGAATATTATGATTTCTTTTAAATGGTATACATGTGTTTAATTTTTAAATTAATTGTGAGATACTAATAACAAAGTATTATGATTTTTTGTTTGGAAAAAATTCTTTTAAAGTGAACAAGTAAGGTTATATTTATTTTTTATTTAATTTAAAGTATAGTGTGATATTAACTTATTAAAATTTAATAGTGTATTTAAAATTATATGATTTAAAATTTATTATTTATTATATTATATAAATATTAAAATGTCATTTATCTTTTTCTCACTTTGATGTGCCACTTAGCCTATTCTTATTCTTAATTCCATTTCATTCTGCCATAAAACTCCATTTTTTCTTCCCCCAAATTAGGTGAGGGGGGGGGGGGGAGGAATCACATAAACCTTGTGCTCTCATGGTCAAACATGGATTAATCAAATGGGCAATTCAAATGGGTCAAACTTGTAAAAATATCTCGTGATCTTAGCTGAACTTGTGGATATACGTCGTAGTCTCACAAAAAATCTTATAATTACTTTTTAATCATCGCACAAGTTATAATTTTTGAAAGGCGATGCTGGCAAGAGGTGGGTGGCGTCATCAGTGAGAGATGGTTGAAGGTGCAATGGGTGGCGTCATCGGGCAAGGTTTAAATAACAACACATGCCTAAGGTCAAAGGATTCGAAAGCACCAAGCCCTTTGGATGATGTATCCTAAGCTAAAGTGTTATTTCTTACACCTAAGTTCAAAAAACTCCATAAGTTTAAAACTATAAACAAGGGAGAAGATACTAAAGGTCTTTATTCTCGCCTAAGTCCATATTTCCAAAATGCTCGTCAACATGAGCAATTGGATAATAGACTAAGGTGTTTTTTAATACCTAAGTCCAGAAGGATGTTACCTATCCGGCATCACGGTTATGGAACTCAGACCATGGTTCTTACGTTAGTTGCAAAAGAAAATTTCCCAAGTCCACAACATGGCTGTAATAGACACCATAATGGGCGTTGGACCCAAAATAGACCACAGAAAGTAAAATATACAGGCAGACAAATATGAAGCAAATGTGCATAAATTTAAAAGCCCTAACCAAGTGGGGCAATTGTCTTTACAACATAACCAAAGGCAAAAAGAAAAAAAAAAGAATCAGGATTCAACCTTGCCAGTTTCCGGAGTCTGAGTAGCCCCTGAAGCATCCCCAGAATCTTCTAGAGGAAGGTCCTGCACCAAGATGAGCTTCCTGTTATGGAAAACTTTTTCAGTACTGAGATTTTCCAAGGCAAGGGTGACACCCGGATTAAAGTGTTGAATCTGGGCTATAGCATTCTGGAACTGATCCCCTTCGATCTTCTCAGAAATAGTATACAACTCATCTGCATCCTTCTTCAAGTGAGCCGCTTCATCTTGGAGGGAAGCATTGGCCTCCTCTGCCGCAGTTTTGCTCGATTCAAGCCTTTTCTTATCCACTTCGGCCTCAACCAATGCCCTCTCCAAACTAGTGATTCGCACTTGCGCATCTTCATTAAGTTTAAGGGCGGCGCTAAGCCTCCGAGCAGACTCTTCAATCTCCTGATCCTTCCTTTTCAAATCAGCCGATGCTTTCCTGTCAAGTTCCTCGATAGTCATATCGATATATCGGACATCGGCAGCAGCACGGAGGGCCAAAGTTTGTAGTTCGGTCAAAGTTTGAACCATTCCCCGTCGGGATATGTGTCCCATGACCTCACCTTTCATAAAGTTTTCATCAATGAAAGGTTTGGGGTCAAAACTCCCCGCAATAATAGGCAGAAGAACGACACCTTCCTCTGCAACTCCATCTATCGCAACCCTCTTACCCCGGTTAGAAGAGTCCTCTGCAGCTTTCCTCTTCCTCGACTGAAGATCTTGAGGAGACCCCAGGCCCCCAGAGACCTCTTCAACAACAACCTCACGGGGTGCCGGGGCTGTAGCAGGAGGAACACTCGAAGACCTCGCCCCCTTTCTCCTTGCCCTGTATACATGCAAAGCCGCGACAGATTGTCCGGACGCCATACCGCTCATGAAACAAAACAAGACAAGCAATTCAGAAGGAAAAAAATCAAGAGTACAAATAAAAACAATGCCACACACACAAGGTAAACCACCATACTCTACTTCCCACCTAACAAAGAAAGGAGAAAGTCATCATCAGGGGTCTCAAGGACATCTCTAATATTGATATTCCCATTCTCGGCATACCGAGATATAAACTCAACCGTCCTAAGCTCTTCCAGGTTAAGCTCATCCTTTTATTTCTCTAAAGGAACGGTCGGGGTGCTCCAGGCATCCGATGTCTAATACAGCGGAAACTTCGGTTCACCCTCAGCATTTAAGAAAAAGGGATGGAATCCCTCGACCGCCACAACCTTAAAAAACCTGGTCCTAAATCCTTTGAGGCTATCCTGAAAGACATCAAAGGACTTGCGACCGCTTCTAGATCGAATGGCGAGCCAATTTTTCTGCTTCGATGAACCCTGGGGACTTAATTGGGTATAGAAGTAGAAAAAGGCGTTGACCGAACACCTTAGCCCATTCACCCGACAATACCTCTCAAAAGCTATAATATAACCCTAGTTGTTGGGATGAATCTAGGACGGAGCTGCTCGGAGAGTACGGAGGATAGCCATCTAAAACTCCAAAAAATGGAAGACGGAGCACTGGCTTCACAAAAAGGGGCTCATACATAAACATGAAATGAGAGCCCGCCTCACAACTGCAGCACACCCTCTCATTCCATTCAGGACATACAACCACGAACTCCTTATCCCTATTTTTCTCGTCAGTCAGATGAATGTAATCCATTGACTGCCTCAGGACAACCTCAGAAGAAAAGTTAGAATGATATTTCTAGACATCATCCCCTACCCAGGGGTATACTAACCCCGGACCACGACGGATCCGAATTTGCTCCATCTCAGCCAGAGTAAGATCCTTAGAAGAAGATACTCTGGTCCTAGACCCTCCTTTGCCTTTCACCATTGAACCCTGAGAACATGGAAATGTGCCGATAAGTAGTTGTCAGAATCATTCAAACAAAAGATTCAGACACAGACACAAAGAACTCATGCACCGGCTTCCCTTCCCTCCAAAATTTAAATTTTAGAAGGGCACCTCCGCCGTACGCGGCACGACGAAGATAGAATTCCCAGGGCAATAGGAGAAATTTAAAGACACCAAAGGAGCACATTCCATCAAGAAAAGAAAAAGGAATGCACGATTTTCCTACTACTCAATGCTAGGTATGAGACAACTAGGAAAGGGAAAAACACCAAGGGGAAGTCAGAGAAGTAGTTACCTCAAATAAACGGTAAGAAACGGCTGGGAAATGGGTGGAAAATGCCCTGAAACCTCTACGAATCACCTTTCTTCAGCGCGAAGCTCTCTGAAGACTATTTAGAAAATGGCAGAAAAATGAACAAGGAACCCCTAAACCTCCACTTATAAAGGCCAAACAGTTAAGGGGCATTTTCATCCTCAAATATCCAAATTTCGAAAACGTGCTCATCATAGCACACAAGGCTCTAGGCACGTCCATCTGCTGAAAACGCGCCACGTGGCCCTCACAGTTACAAAAGCAGTTGAAAATATGTTTGCGCAGAGCAGTTGAAACAGCAATCTAAACGTCACGCAGTCTTCAAAGGTTAAGTCTGGATCTTACTCGGGACAACGGTATAAAACTGTGGTAAACTCTCGGTCTCAGAGTCACCATCCAGACTACGACAACCAAACCAGAATCCACCCTTCCCGGTGCAAATACCCCGGGCTAAGCTTTTCAAACTTGTCACTTTACCTTTTCAAGCCAAAGCACTAAGCTGGAGGCATAAGGACGTCACGTCGGGATAAGCGTTGGACTCACCCCGGCCAAGAATGAAAGAGCATAGATAGACAAAAAGAGATAGCGTCATCCCGGAGTAAGAGTTGGGCTCACCCCGGTCAAATCTAAAAACTTCAGATAGTGGAAAGGCAAAAAGAAAAAAGAAAAGAGAAGGTACAAAGATAAGAGTTTTTATATTTCATTCTCATTCCATACATTATCAAAAATTAAAAAAGAGGGAAGTGGAAACATTTGAGACATGGAACATATAAGGAAAGAGCAACCCGGAAAAAGACCTCGGAGGTGGGAACCGACATCGTCGTCAATGGCATCCTGGGCCATGTCGCATCCACATTTCCTCCGTAGCATGGAGAGTCGTTGCCACCACCACAGCTCCCTCTTGAAAAAGTGGATGGGCTTTGAAGAACTTCATCAAAATCGATATTAGGAGATAGGACGCCAAATCTTCTGCCTTGCCTCCACCAATAAAGGTCGGGATGCATCTTCTTCCGATGGACGGGGCGCAACCTTTCACGAAGGAGATCGTTCCACCGAAGTCTTAGCCGGTCTCGCGATTCTCCCAATAGCATTTCAAAGCGCAGGGCAGCTTCAATAGTTCCTCCTGCTTACCCTGGTAAGGAGAGTGAACGCCCCAACACTAGAGCACCCCGTCCAACACAGACGGTGACTCAAGCCTTCCCAGCAACGGCAAATATCAAACAAGCAATCAAGGTACGCTGGGAAAGTAAGCTGCCCCCTGTAATAACGTTGAGAAAGTAAGCCGCCCTTTAAAAGGGACATCCAGAGAGGGGCCAAAACAACTTCAAACACTTTAGAAAGAACAAAAATATGGCTCTCGCAATAGGCAGAACCCTCTCGGGACATGAATAATAGGCAAAGAGAGCCATGAAATAAGAAGTTGCAGAACAAAGAGGAATGCAACAGAAGAAATAGCCAAATTCTAAATGAAAACTCTCCCCTTTTTATAGGAGAAACGAGACACTCCTATTGGGCCCAAGAGCAACGTACCGATTGTGTAAGGTAAACTATCCTTAAATGCTTCTCGATTCTGATTGAAGGAGAAACGTGCTATTGGGAAACACCAGGAAATTAATGGGTCTCTTAAATGCCCAATAAAGTCGCAACAAGTAGTTTCCCAAAGAAGCTCTGCATTCCTGCAAAGCTTAGAAAAAGATAAAAGACTTGAGGAACCACACACAGGAGCAAAGACGTACCCCGGACAATGGGATGGCGGGATATGCCTACCCTGGGGGGTACTCCCCAGACAATGGATGCCGGCTTCTAACGGACTCCCACAACGCAACGAATCTCCGTCCTCGGTCTAGATATCTCGACACTTAATTGTTCCACTTAAGCATCGAGCTGGGGGCAACTGTTCTGGACCGTGGTCCAGGATACCGCCCTTAGGGGTCAAACTTGGCATATACGCCACCAGGACCCGGAGTACGCACCTCAGCAAGACGTCCGTGCGTGAGTACTAGTCATACTCCCCAGTTAAATACTCCATAGGTCTGCGCATGACCTGATCACTACCTATGATGACCTTTACAGTGTGGGGACCATGACTATCTACTATAGTGGTTGACCACTAATACGACAGGTCTGCGATTTCAGGGATCTGCTAGGACGATCGTGAGAGGGAAGCACCCTCCGTCAGGCCTCTGCCCGAACGATCATGGAGAGGAGGCACACCTTTTCCCCACAGGCCACGATCTCTGCATACTTGCACTCTGTGACGAATGCTCAAGGATTATACACATGCACTATAAGTATCAGAAAACAACACTCTAACGAGGTAACTCTTAATTCCTACGGTGTATACCATCATTGTGCCCTATTTGACTTGAGCATTGGAGTCCTTTGCAGGTACCCAACCCCCCTGTTCGTGACTCTTGGAGGTAACAACCGCATAAGGAGGAAGAAACTACCATGCACGTGTCTTCTCAGACACCCTCTGGTTCTACATCGGAACATGTTAATATATTAGAAATAAGTGGTTAATCTATATCAGTGGTGAATTCAAGTAAGAATTCTTAATAATGAATAACTGGTTAATACATTAGGAATAAGTATTTTATCAATATAAGTTTTTGGTGAATCTCATTAATTGGTGAATTCAAATTAACTGATTAATACATTAGAAATAAGTAGTTAATTTATATTAATTTTTGGTGAATTCAAGTAAGAATTCTCAATAATGAATAACTGATTAATACATTAAGAATAAATGGTTAATCAATATAAGTTTTTGATAAAAAAAAAGAAATGAAAATATTGACATATAAAAAAATTAATAAATATATATACAAAAATATACAATAGATGAAAATTAGAATATTTAATTAGATGAGAAACGTTTTCTTAATCGAAATATAAATCAAATCCGTTTAAGACAACCCTTTGACCCGTATCTACCCCTCGGACATGTACTAAACGTTGTCGCTTCCCATTGCATGGACCATGAATGATGGGGAGCTAATATATTCACAGATCATCACAAATTCACAAATCCTGGCGCCGGTTCTATCCCCACCCACAACCCACTTCTACTGTTTACATACTGCAGCTGCTTACCAGCAACGGTATTTATCCAATCTCCTCTCACAACTAAAACAAGCAAACAAAAACAAAAGCGATACTCTCAACGATACATTGATTCATTCAATATAAAACAATTATTATCACCATCTCCATCTCAGATTCACAATTCACAAAACCACAGTCCTTTCTCTCCCATAGCTCCATGGATCCCAACCCAGGAACCTTCCCTATCCTCTCCTACGTCATGTCCCGCCTCCCTTCCATAGGACCCAGAACCGCCGCCACCGCTTCCGATTCCGACCAACTCGACATCGAACAACCACGCGCTCCCCCACCCTCCGACCCCTCCTCATCCTCTTCGGGTTTTCACCAACCCGAAATCGTGGACCAAATGCCTCACCTCGCCGACCCAAAACTCCTGGTCGCTATGGCCCGGGCCATCTCCGACGTCTCCCAGGCCCGATCCGTCCTCAACCTTATTGGCCCGCGGCCCACCCACGAAGACGTGGACAATGCCCGGGCCAAGCTCGCCGACGTCGAAGCCCACCTCTCCCGACAGCTGGAAGAGATTGTTCTCCTGCCCAGGCCCGCCGAGATAGATATCCACGGGTGGCGGGCCCACCAGGCCGAGAAGGAGCGGCAGTGCAGGGAATCGGCGGAGAAAGAGAAGCAGGTTTTCAAGTCGGTGGTACAGCTGGAAGAGATGCACGACGCCTATGAGAAGCTCCTCAAGGACGCCGAGAAAAGGTTGGTGAAAATTTATGAGTCTGCGGAAGATGGCGGAGGCGATGACGGCCGAGACAAGGACGGTGGTGATGAGGTGAATGAAGAGGTTGTGGGGATACTGCAGGAGGCATATGGTAAAGGGATGGAGCGAGTGTGTCTTTCGGGCCGGGGGTTGAGATTGCTGCCTGAAGCGTTTGGCCGGATTCCTGGCTTGGTGGTGCTTGACGTTTCGAGCAATCAGCTTTCGGTGAGCTTGTTTATCTTTGGTTATTTGACATTTACTATTTGGAATAAAAGCTACTGTGAGATTCAGTATGAATGTATCCACCCTTAATTCAATCTAAAGATGCATTTGGATCTTAACCTATTAAAATTTAATAGTGAATACACCTTTATTTACATACAAGCTCATTTTAAAAGAGTCTTATCTCGCAACATTAACACGCTTACACACACATCTTATTACAGCTGGTTACACTTTGTTTTCTGCACACTTATATTTTGATGAGAAATTATTACATGCATGTTCTAGTTACACTTTGTTTCACTTATATTTTTGATAGACTGTTCCAGAAGCTAGAAGCTATAGAAGATGTGCAACTGTTTCTGTTACAACAGACTCTGTTATTTAGTTAAAATCAGTTACAATTAGTTACAATAAAAGCTTATAGAATGTGCTAGAACTATGAGAGTAGTTAGCCTATATAACTATTCATTGTACTCGTGATTTGTATCAATTTTTCTTTTCTGAAATGGAATATTATAGTTCAAGAACTCTTCTTCACTTTCTCTGCAACTCTTTCTTTTCTGTTATCAGTTCTTTCTTTTCTGTTATGCATATTCTTTCATGGTATCAGAGCTTTGATCCATGGAAACCACTTCCACTGCTGCATCTTCCCTCAATCCAAATCTAGTTACCTTTTCTCATTCAATTTCCATAAAACTAGATGAGAAAAATTTTCTCTTATGGAATCTGCAAGTTCTTGCTTCGATCAAAGGCCACAAACTCATAAAGTTCATACTTGGACCTGATGAAGTTCCTCCTGAATTTCTCACTGCTGAAGATGAAGCTCTTGGAATTGTGAATTCTGCATTTCTACTTTGGGATCAGCAAGATCAACTTCTACTATCTTGGCTACTATCTTCACTATCTGATGCTATGCTAACTCGTATGGTTGGCTGTTTGAAGTCCTGGCAACTTTGGGAGCAGATCCACATGTTCTTCAACTCTCATACTCAAGCTAAAGTGCGCCAACGCCAGTACAGATCTGAATTACAAAACACAAAGAAAGGATCAAAGTCAATTAGTGAGTATCTTCTAAGGATTAAAACACTAGTTGATTCACTGATTTCTGTTGGCAATCCTATTAGTGTTCAAGAGCACATTGAAGTAATTTTAGATGGCCTACCAGAAGAATTTGATTCCTTTGTCACCTCAGTTACAAGTAGTTTAGATCCATATACACTAGGAGAAATTGAGTCATTACTGCTACTTCATGAAGCTCGATTAGAAAAACATCATAAAGAATTTGTACCTGATGCACTTTCTGCAAATGTTGCTCACACTGCTGCAACACCAAAATCACAGCATTCAGATTTTTATGGATCACATCAATCAAATTTTGTTGCAAGTTCTCATCAACAGTCACATGGTTATGGTGTGCAAAGTACACAAAATCAATTTCAGTACAATGTACCTACTTCTCAATATCACTCTCATTATCAGAATGATGTTCCTCCTGGTTTTTCAAGTCAAAGACCTTCATTCTATGGTTCTCGAGGGGGCAGAACAGGTTTTTTTGCTAGATCAAGAGGCAGAGGTAGATTTCATAATAATCGTGCTTCTATTGTTTGTCAATTGTGTCGCAAACCTGGTCATACAGCAACTTTTTGTTACTATAGATATGATCCTGCTTATCAAGTTCCATCCTTGTTCCCTGCACAATTTCAGCACCAAGCTTCCAATTCCTCACAATTTCAGCAACCAGCTTCCACTCAGTATCTACCTTCTTATCCAACCTTCTATCCTTCACCACAAATTCCCTATGCCTCTTCCAGTCATCATTTTCATCCTACATCTAATTCCTTTCCTGCATCAACAACTCCATCATTCCAATCACCTTCTACTCAATTTCAAGGTCTTGCTCAGGCCATGGTTGCTACACCTAATTTGTTAAACAGTCCTGCCTGGTTTCCTGATTCAGGTGCTACAAATCATGTAACTCATGATCATCATAATTTGATGGAGAGGTCTTCATTTCCTGGTACTGAGCAGATCTTAATGGGCAATGGTCAAGGTGTGCAAATTAAACACATTGGTTCTTCTTCCTTATATTCTCCATTTAATTCTACTGTTTCTTTACATCTATTTGATCTATTACATGCTCCTTCTATAACCAAGAATCTTATCAGTGTAAGTAAGTTTGCTAGAGATAACAATGTATATTTTGAATTTCATGCCACCTTTTGTGTTGTGAAATCTCAGGACACTCATGAAGTCCTTCTACATGGCAGCATTGGTCCTGATGGCTTGTATAGATTTGATCAATTCTCTCTTAAGCACCTACCTACCACCATTGAGTCTTCTCCAATTGCTAATGCTGAAATAAATTTGCACTCTTGTAATAGATTGACAGTTAATAAAACAACAAATGTACTTAGTAAGTCTGTAAATAGCAGTGTACCAGTTTCTGGTTCAGAGTCAGTACCAAACAATTTTAATTCAATTTCCTCATTTGATTCCTCCTTGTTCAGTCTTTGGCACAAACGTTTGGGGCATCCTCATGCCCTGGTTGTAAATCACGTACTCAAGCTTTGTAATATACATCCACCATTTAAAACGTTGTACGACTTTTGTTCTGCTTGCTGTTATGGTAAATCTCATAGGATGCCATCTACTTCTTCTCAAAGCATTTACACCAAACCTTTGGAACTTGTTTTTACTGATCTTTGGGGCCAGCTCCCATTACTTCTTCAACTGGTTTCAAGTACTATATTGCATTTGTTGACACCTTTTCTAGGCATACTTGGCTTTATTTTCTTAAGCAAAAGTTTGATGCACTTTCTGCTTTTCTACAATTCAAGCAAGCTATTGAGCTTCAATTCAGTTGTAAAATCAAAGCTATACAAACTGATTGGGGTGGAGAATTTCGTTCATTTTGCTCATATCTTAAAAATCAAGGCATTCATCATAGAATCATATGTCCTCATACACACCATCAAAATGGAGTGGTTGAGAGAAAGCATAGACATGTAACAGAAATGGGACTCACTTTACTTACTCAATCCCACTTACGTGTACAGTTTTGGGATCATGCTTTTTCAACAGCCATTTTTCTCATTAATAGAATTCCCTCTCCTTCTCATAATAATACTATTCCATACACCATATTGCATAACTCAACTCCAAATTTTTCTTTCTTCAAGGTGTTTGGATGTGCTTGCTTTCCACTGTTAAGACCATATGATAAGCATAAACTTCAATTTCGTTCTGAGGACTACACATTTTTAGGTTACCCAACCAATCACAGAGGCTACAAATGTCTTGCTCCAAATGGTAGACTATATCTATCAAAAGATGTTCTTTTCAATGAGCATAAATTCCCTTATTCCAAGTTTGCAGCCTCTAATGTTTCTCCATTCCCTTCTCCTCTTCCTCCTCATGTTTCAGCTAATCCACCTACTCTTCATTTTCCTGTTCAGACTGTACCCTCTCCCTTGCCTTCTGTTACTGTTCCTTCCTCCACTTCCTCACCATCTTCACCTGCTTCTAATCCTCCTATCACCTCACCTCCATCTGTTACCTCTTCTTTACCACAATCTCCATCTCTTTCTGTGCAGCAGCCTCATCATCCTATGGTCACTCGTACTAAGGCTAGAATTTTTAAGCCAAAAGTATTTCTTACTCAGTCCCTGCCAAAGTCTATCTCTCAGGCTCTTACTGATCCTAATTGGAAACTTGCTATGGATGCTGAGTTCAAAGCCTTACATAACAATAACACTTGGTCCCTTGTACATTTACCTCCAAACAGGTCTGCTATTGGTTGCAAATGGGTTTTTCGTGTTAAGGAAAAACCTGATGGCACAGTTGACAAATACAAGGCAAGATTGGTTGCCAAAGATTTCCACCAACAATCTGGTTTTGATTTTACTGAAACCTTCTCCCCTGTGGTCAAGCCTACTACAATTCGCATTATTCTCACTTTGGCCTTAAGTGCTGGCTGGTGTGTTAAGCAAATTGATGTCAACAATGCATTTTTAAATGGCTTGCTCCATGAAGAGATTTATATGACTCAGCCTCCAGGTTATGAAGTTACTGACAAGTCCCTAGTTTGTAAACTTCATAAAGCTTTATATGGCCTCAAACAAGCCCCTCGGGCTTGGTTTGAAAAGCTTGGTTACACTCTTATTGCTCTTGGTTTTTCTTCCAGCAAATGTGATCCTTCCCTGTTTATCAAAATCAACTCAACTGAGTGTGTTTATGTGCTGGTCTACGTTGATGATATTATCATCACTAGTAATAATAGCTCAACTGTTCAGCAGCTCATTTCAAACCTTAATGCTGCCTTTGCTCTAAAGGATTTGGGGAATCTGCACTATTTTCTTGGGATTCAAGTCACCACTCTATCAAATGGGGGTCTGCACTTATCTCAATCTAAGTACATCCAAGATGTTCTCAGTAAAGCACGAATGCTTGAGGCTAAAGGCATTGGCTCTCCTATGGTTTTTGGACTCAAATTAACTAAGGAAGGGTCCAATTTTGTTATTGATCCACTTCTTTATCGCTCAATTGTAGGGGCTCTTCAATATGTTACTATTGTCTTGAAATTTCTTACAGTGTGAGTAAAGTTTGTCAGTTCATGCACAATCCTCTTGAAGAGCATTGGCTTGCTGTCAAACGCATCCTCAGATATCTTAAAGGCACTCTTTCTTATGGTTTGCTTCTTAAACCTGCATCTCAGCTTGCCTTGTATGGCTTTAGTGATGTTGATTGGGCCTGTGATCCTGATGATCGTAGGTCCACCTCTGGTTCATGCATTTATCTTGGACCAAACTTGATTTCCTGGTGGTCTCGAAAACAACTTGTTGTTGCAAGGTCTAGCACAGAGGCCGAATACCGCAGTGTTGCTCAAACTGCAGCTGATATTTTATGGATTCAGTCACTGCTAAGAATTGCATGTTCCTCTATCTACTGCTTCTGTTATCTTTTGTGACAATTTGAGCACCGTATCTTTATCTCACAATCCTGTTCTTCACTCTTGTACAAAGCATATGGAGTTAGATATTTTCTTTGTCCGAGAAAAGGTTCAGCAGAAGCAACTCTTTGTGAAGCATATTCCTGCCACTGATCCAATTGCTGATGTGCTAACCAAACCTTTGTCAAAGCCTCGGTTCTGTTTTCTTCGTGACAAACTCAGTGTGGTCTGCTGTTCCTGAACCACCCTGTGTTTGAGGGGGGCATGATAGAGTGTTCCAGAAGCAAGAAGCTATAGAAGCTGTGCAACTGTTTCTGTTATAACAGATTCTGTTATTTAGTTAAAATCAGTTACAATTAGTTACAATAAAAGCTTATAGAATGTGCTAGAACTATGAGAGTAGTTAGCCTATATAACTATTCATTGTACTCGCGATTTGTATCAATTTTACTTTTCTGAAATGGAATATTATAGTTCAAGAACTCTTCTTCACTTTCTCTGCAACTCTTTCTTTTCTGTTATCAGTTCTTTCTTTTCTGTTATGCATATTCTTTCAATTTTGATGAGAAATTATTACATGCATGTTCTAGGAAGACATTCGCCATTGATTTTAAACATATTTATATAAATTTTAATGAAAATAGCTTAAATCAATAATAGAGATGCTCCTTGAACAGGCATTTATTGCTACTCCAGGAGCATAATATAATTTCTCATATTTTGATTGAGCCACTTCTCTTATGTGAGATATGTGAGAGATAAAAGGGCTGTGCTACTAGTATTTTCCTACTATTTTTTATTGTTATGTGGCACTGAGAAGTTCAGATTATCTGCTATGAGATGAACTGAGCTTGATTTGAATTTTAAGTGTGTGTTACTTGGGTGTGTTTGTGTCTTCACAAACACTAGAAAGGAAAGGGAAACATTTAAAATCAACTAGCATGTTTCAAACTCGACCTAACCATGGTTTTGCCAAACATGTTATTTGTGGATGAAAATCAGTTTGCATACTCTAAACTGGGGTTTGGGTGTGCAAACCATAATCCAAATATATGCTAAACATCAGTTTTAAAAGAATTGTTAAATAAGCATAATTGCTCCTTTGGTAAATACAGTTTGTGTGTGCGAATTTTCATCCGTGTGTTATTTGGGATGTTTTTTTTTTGGCTGTCTCATTGTTTCCCTATACTGAATTATGAACATGAAGTAGGAAGTAAACTAAAATTATTTTGAAGCTGAAATTGGTAGTGAGTCTCAAGGGTGAAATTGAGGCTGTGATTGGCTTTGAAACTTCTTCCAACTCAAATATCTTGGATATGAACCTTCAGCTACATTGCAAAGAAATTTGTTTGGTATTGTTCTTATTGGATTTATGTTATGTAGTTGTAGATAACTAGATATGGATAATATATATTTTATACCTGCTCTATGACTACCTTTTTCAACAAAGCTTGATGCATAATGGAATAGTCAAGAAAATGAAACAATTATGAGCAACTATGTAAAAAATTTTTGCAAATTTTTATCTATGCAATGAAACTTTTTTATCCTTCCACATAGAAAGCATGACTGTGTTTGGAATCATTCTCAATTTTTTTTGTTTTTAGAAAACAATTTTCACGTATAAAGTACTAAAACAGTTTTTAAGACCTATAAAACAAAAAAAAAATCCATTTGATATCCTTACATGTACTTTTATTTTTCATCCATTAGGCTTAAGCTGGAATTATTATATTCACATTATTCTATTTCAGCCATAGAACATAATCAATCAATTATTTACATTTTTTTAAAAAAAAATTGTGTCAGTTTTTTGCTGTTTTAGCTGATACATGAAGTATGTCTTTGTGCAAAAATGGATAAATAATGATGTTCATCGCCACTATAATTCCAGAAATCTACATCTACTTATGTACCAAAAAAAAAGAAATCTACATCTACTTGTGTCAGAAATTATTAGTTAATGTCAGCTTTCATTTTGAATGTGTAGGCTTCTTGGTGCTCCATTGATATGTTTAAAATCATATTGCAAGTACTGATTTACTTAGTTTATATAGCCTTTCTTATAATTTCACGTATATACTAATATATTCTGTGCAACACAATAGGCAATTCCTGACTCAATAGCTGGGTTGCAAAATCTCGAGGAGCTTAATCTCTCTTCAAATCTTTTGGAGTCACTGCCAGATTCAATTGGGTTGTTACAAAAGTTGAAATTCCTCAATGTCTCTGGAAACAAGCTGAGTGCCCTTCCTGATCCCATCTGTCAGTGCAGGTATGTGAGAAATTCATAAGAGCAACATTTTTTATACTGTTGTTGTCACCAATTTGAGTAATTACTGTACCTTGTGGTTTGGGATCCCTATTAAATTTATTTTGGACACTAACATCCATGTGTTATAAGAAATGATGGTTAACTTTAGTGGTGAGCCTCATGTGTATTTTGAAAGCCATACTTGTAGACTAGTGAAAGTGGGATCAGTTTTTACGCATGCATAAGCAAGAACTGTTTTTTATTTAAATTTGTCGAATTCTAAGTCTTATATCAACATTATTTCATATTTGATCATTTTATTGCTATGCCTTTCAGCCTTTTAAAAAATCTACTTTTAGTGTCCAAACATTGCAAAATATCTCACAATTCTATGTTCTGTGTCTGCATATATCATCACATTTTTTTCAAACCAATATTGATGGCAGAAAAACATCCTGAAGTCATTTAAGAATTTCTTCAAACTATATCTGCTTTAATTATCATTGATCAAACCCGTTTTTTATGAATGATGAGGTCATTGGTGGAGCTGGATGCAAGCTTTAACAGTCTGTCATATTTGCCAACGAACCTTGGATATGAATTACCAAACTTACAGAAACTCATGATTCAATTGAACAAGATTCGATCTCTTCCCTCATCTATTTGTGAGATGAAGTCCTTGCGCTATCTGGATGCTCACTTCAATGAGCTACATGGGCTTCCTGTTGCAATTGGGAGACTGACTAATCTCGAAGTTCTCAACCTGAGCAGTAACTTCAGTGACCTTAAAGAACTTCCAGAGACATTTGGTGATTTGACTAACCTCAGGGAATTGGATCTCAGCAATAATCAGATTCATGCACTTCCTGATACATTTGGTCGCCTTGATAATTTGACCAAGCTAAACTTGGAGCAGAATCCTCTTGAATTACCACCAATGGAGATTGTAAATCGAGGGGTCCAAGCCATAAAGACTTTTATGGCCAAGAGGTGGATTGATATATTGATAGAGGAAGAAAGGAAAAGCAGTCAAGAAATGCAAGAACAAGGACAGAGTGGCTGGTTAACACGAAGCACCTCCTGGTTGAAGAATGTTTCTGGAAATGTAATCGGGTATCTTGGATCGCCTATGTCCTCCAAACCTCCCAGAGATGCTTATCTTGATCAGCAGCTATGAGTTGATGATCCAACACATAAGGATTCTGCCATGCACCCATTGTTGTTTGGATACACCTATGCACCTTGTACTGAACAAAATTGGCTCTAACTTTTAATTCTAACTCTTGCCTCTAACTCTATTTAATCTTCTTCCATGTGTCGATTAATTCAATTAAATGAGATTGAAAGTAACAAATAGAAGGAGATTAAATAGGGCTGGAGGTAAGGGTTGGAGCGAAAGGTTTGAGTCAAGTTTTATTCTCTTGTACTTTACTAATAGCAATAGGTTGTGGTTTTTTTTTTTACCAGTTTTTGTTATTTACGTAGAAACCTTTTTACTATTTAAAAAGGAGTTAGCAGTGGAGAGGATGACATGATGTGGATGTTAAAAGGAGTGGAAGTGGGTAAGTCTATGTCGATCTAGATCCAGTGACTATGTCGCCAATATTGTCGGGGTTTTTTTTTAAACTTGTGACTGACCTGTAAACGATGCCGTTTTTGCATGAACTGAGCCCATTTTGGTTAGTGAACAATTTTGTGGCGAGTTTGTTGGGTTTACATTTCGTCATCGTGGTTTCTCCACTACCGTTGCTAGACCTCTTAAATCTCTTCGTCTAAATTTTCATTTTTATTTTCATTGAAACATAGGGCAAAGAGAGAGGTTTATCGTTATACAAAACAAAACCACAAAACACTGGCTCCATCAATTTCCATGGGTTCAACACTAAAACGAGGGTTGGTAAATGATGAGTTGTGTGGGTAAGATCCAAATGCACTTGGAGATTCTGGCAATACTTGTAATAGTAATATTCATTACTTTATGGGCAACTTTGTAAATACTCAGTTTTACGCCTTAACCTCTTCAACAAGTTGTAGATAATTCTTTATATTAAAATTTGTCACAAATTAATGGTTGGGAACACTCATACGGAGGCGTTTATCGTACACCCAACCGTATGGAGGGTGTCTGCATACACCAAGTGGGTTTATCCACTACAACTGATTATCCGGTTTCCTTTTGGTTTTTTCATTTTGTCAAAATTATTTTTTAAATTCAAAATTGTTGTCTGCGGGGTTTGGATGTATGTGTGTATAAATATTATCAGTTAAAATTTATAAAATTTTTTATATGTATAGTTAATTATTTGTGATAAAAAAATGTATAAATATTACTTAGTTAAAATTTGTAAAATTTTCTGTATATATAATTATTTATAGTAAAAAAAAAAGAAAAGTAGTTCAAGTTTCTTGCATGTGAGTCTGAGTGTGTATAAATATTATCAATTAAAATTTATATAATTTCATATATGTATTATTATTTATGACAAAAAATAAATAAATAAAATATGACATATACTTCAAGTTACAAGTCATCAATATCAACCATTAATTTAATTTTATGTCAAATCAATAATTTTTATAGTTAATGCATGATATGATTGGTGTACCATAAACGTTTCCCACTCATAGATGTATGTTAGATGAAGATTATAGACACTATCCGCTGCCAAGCAATTATTCCCTACTACTCCCTCTTTGGTTCTTTCATCATCCTTTCTTCCTAACCTAAAGTGAGGGTGGGATGGCTTGCCAAAAGATATTTTTTGTTTTGCTTAAATCATTGGATAATCAAGTCTAGCAAGGTAATAATGTTTAAAAACCAATTTAATCGAGGATGAGGTCATAAATAGATTTGGATTAAATAAGTTAAATTATTTAAATATTTATACATAATTATTTATAGTGGCGGAGCCAAGTTTCGAAGGTTGAGGAAAATATTAGTATTTTCTTCAAATATTATTTTTATTATTTTGATAATAAGATGAGATTTTAGAATGTAAAATAAGATTTGCTGGAAGGTTTTTTAAGTTTGTCTCAATTCTTTGTTACTCTAGTTGAGAAGAATTTTGCTATTCATCCAAAGAAATTAATTTTCCTTAAAGAAATTTTCCATACCAACATACCCTATTGAAAAAAATTACAATTGCCATTATATAATTCCACCAATTTATCTAAATAATTATAATTATACTACTTAAAATTTTCAATAAAATTACATTACACAAGCTTCAATTCTAAATATTAAAAAACTCAAACCATGAAAAGAAGAATTAGAAGCATTAAAGGCATACAAATAGAACAAAAATTAGAAATATCTAATATCAATCACAGATCATGGAAGGAAAATGAGGGATCTAAAAAAAAGAAATATACCACCTAAAGCAGAGAAAAGCTAAAGAGACAAACAAAAAGAGCATCAACTATACAATAAATCAAGAAGTTCCACTACTTTCTTATTAAAAAAAATAGAAGCTCATTACTTAAAAAAAATCAAAGTAAAAGTAGAAAACTAATGAATACCTATGAGTAAGGAGAAAGAAGATTTTGTTCAATTAGAAAAAAGGACAACGGGGATAATATTTTTCTTTAAGGGCACTAAAGTTTTTTAATTTTTATAATACTTATATTTTTTTAAAATTTTAGAGGGAGCATGTACTCCCCCTCAAATCAATGTGGCTCCGCCACTGATTATTTATACAAATGTATATGAAAAGATAGATTGCACTAAAAAAATATGAAAAATTAGATGCGTGGTTGAAATACTATGACTAGAAGATGACCAATAGGATTATCACATGTTGGGGTGGGTCATTTTGGGTAAAAATAAAAATCGAATTGATTAAGTTTAGTTGGGTTAGGTCAGGTTGAGTTGAGATAATTTTTTTTCATCAACCCAAATTAACCTATACCGCTCATGGTTGGGTTAGGTTGAGTCGGGTGATAGGATTGATATTTCCTACTTTTTTGAAAATATTTTATTATAATAATGTCATTTTATATAAGACTTTTTAAAAGTAATCAAATCAATATTTTTTTATATTAAAAATTGTTAAAAATATATAAAATTAAAGTGGTCAGGTTGGGTCGGGTTTGATGGAGTTAAAAAAAATTGATACCCGAACCAATTGAGGTCTAGTTGGTTCAATTAGTTTTAGTTGAATAAAAATAAAAGCAATTACACAACCTAACTCATATTTCACATATTGGTTCAGATCATGTTGATCGGATCATTAGATCAAACTAGACTCATGATCACCCTTGGCAATGCCTCCTCAAACGTTATGATTATGATCCTCATCATCGCAAATAATCCTTTACTTTAAGGAGAATTGTTAATTTTGATGTGATCAGATTTTTTATGGTATGATGAAAACACATAAGTGATTGAAATATTATGTCCACTATGAATGAAGTAAATATGCTTCGCTGTGCTCGAAAATCTTCGTATGGTTTAAATATGTTTCTACCCTCCCTAAATATAGTATTTTTTTGTTTTAGTCTCTCTCTTTCTTTTTCTCTCTCCCTCTCCCTCTCTCTCTCCCCCCATCTCTCTCTCTTTTAAAAATTTTTAAAAATTTATGAATGAGTCTTTAAAAAAAGAAAACTTTCAGGCTCATATGATCATTCTGTTACATTGCTATTTGAGAAAGTTATTATTTGCCTACGTGAAGTCCTATGTATACATAAGGCATCCTATGTGGTATATGACGTGGCCTTAATAAGCATATATGTTGTTGACTTCAACTTCAATGACATCATTTTTCCACCCCTCATTTGCATCTTCCATTAACAACTTTGCTTTGCTCTGCTCTACCTTTAGTCTTTAACAAATGGTTGTGTTCCCTATAACCGCCACCTTTTCACCTACTTCTTCTCCACACCCATTGTGTCCAATTTCTCGATTTTGCAACAGTGAACCCTATATTAGACAAAGAAGATGAAAAAGTGGAGAGACAACATCATTTAAGGCCATGTCATATACCACATAGATGCTTTATTAACACGTTGGACTCCACGTAGACAGATAACAACTTTCTCAAATGGCAATGTAACATGAAGGACCATATGGGAAGAAAAAAATTTATGGAGGACTAGTTCATAAATTTTATAAAAAGGAGAGACTAAAAAAAATGCTATATTTAGAAGGACTAAAAACATATTTAAGGACCCTTGAAATAATGGTGAAGATGGGCTTACTCAAAACTTTTCTCTCAGCAACTTTGCTCCTTCTTCATGATTAGCAACACACAAATTTTTTTTTAAAAAAATTTTATACATATATTTTTGAATTAAAACAACCTTGCATTTTAAAAGAAAAAGAGACTAACAAAAACAAGGCAAGTCAAAAGAACATTGTTTATGGCATGAAAACAAATTCTTCTCCCTTAAACTTACTCCCGTGCTTGTCCTCAAGCACTCGAGTAGCGACGCTAAATACACTAGGAAAAATAAAAGAAAACAAAACAATAACCAAACAATGCAGAAAGTTAAAAACAAGACTAATGAAAAGAACACTAGTAATGATAATGCAAAATAATAAAAAAAATAAGAAAAACAAAATAGAAACTCCCCTCGTAGGTCACTGTAAATGAGATATGTGTAGGGACAATCATTCATTGCTGCTCGCACTCTCGTCTCCATCAACATCAACTCCTCCCTCACTCTGTGAGTCTTCCTTTGGCAAAGGAATACCACCCAGCTCATCTGGATCAACATTGAGCCGGATAACCAGGTTCCGCAGCATCCCTTCCAACGCCTAGCTGGACTGGACCATATAGCGCTCAATGCGTCAAAGACGACGCTCTACTCCAATAGAGGGTGGGTCATGTCGCTAACGAGCAGGTCTTATTGCACGAGCGCAAGCTGCTGGGCATATTTGATTAGGGTCATCATCCTGAAGATAGTTGTTGATCATGGCTATGTCCATGGCCGGGGTTAGCCTGATGGATGCATCACTGGTGATAACCACTCCAGTTGCCTTGTAGAGATGTGTGATGAGACTTGGGTTCCATAAACGAGACCTCTTGGTCCGACTTTGTGCCAAAGTGTGGATATTATGGGAAATTAGCAACCCCACATCCACTGACCTCATAGTAACTATAACAAAGAGAAGCAGGGCTCGATCCCTCGTCACCTCCTGATGGTGAGAGTTTGGAAATAAGCCTCCCTCAGAGAATGTGCACCAGGCCTTCGGAATTGAAAATGTGTCTGACTTCTTTAAGAATTTGGGACAATCTTGAGTATCGTGCTCCCACTAGGCTCCTGGTCGGCACAGAGTCTGCAAAACTTCATCGGGGTCTAGTGGCTCTTTCTACAACCTTGTATACCCACAACCCCAACAGCAGTGGGTGTCCCTAAGAAGCGGTCTAGAGCGCCATCATCAAATGAAATGTGGTGGCCCCGGACATACGTAACATATTTTTCATGCTCGCCCCATTCTGGCCAATAAGCATTTGCATAAAACTCTCAGACAATGGCAGTAGAACCTGTTTCCGGCACCTGACATAACTTGGACCAGTTTCGCCTCAAGATCTGGTCAAAGATCTCATCACAATCACCATCTCCTAAAAGTATGCCTCGCTTTAGTACGAACCCCCAATTGCAGAGGAATTCATTATGTCGCTTTTCATGCTCCTCGGAGAGAAATAAGTCAGCATTAAAGGCCGTCTGGTGGCGTGAGCTCTCAGCCTGGGTCTTGCGTTTACTCTTACGTTGGAGTTTGGGTGCCATGAATCTGCAAATGAAACATAAACAACCTGAGTTTATAATCCAGAACTTTAGAAGCTATCAGAACATACAATTCAAATCAGGACATGCATAGGGTAGCATTTCACATTTCAAATCTATAGTACCCATATTAAACATTAAACATATGAAATCAGAACAAATACATCAAATCATAGCATGCAGAAAATTCAGAGTGCATCAATATGGATAGCCATGCGAATGTTCAAGGAAACCAATGGAACCAACAAATCATTCATGGCAAGAATTAGAGCATACCAATGGAATCAGAATATAAAGTTCAAATTACCCAATATTTTAATTTGCTAATTAATCAAAATTACTCATGACTAGGGCAAATTAAAAAAAAGGCAAAATTTTCAAAGTTTTTCGACCAAACAATTAATACCCGAAAAAAAAAATAAAACTTTTAAGCACTCATTGCAAGAAAAATGAAGTATTAAGTGAGCAAATAGAAATACACACCTGGGTTTCAGGAAACCAAAAAAGAAAAGGCCACTTGTAGGAAAAGAAATGTGAAAGTGATTAAGGTAGAACGAGAGTGAGAGGGGGAGTAAGATTTGGGGGCAAGAACGAGTGAGAAAATGAGAAGAGGGGTGTGGGTGGGTTACGACAGAGAAGAAAACAAATGAGGAAAGGGTTTGAGAAGGAGAGGATGTGTGAGAAAATGAGAGGGATAGGGTTTTGGGTAGTGGGCCGTGAGGAGGGAAGAGGGAAATTATGGGAGAAAGTGAAGGGGAAAAGGAAGGGTTATGCATTTAAAAATGCAGAACCTGATGTGGGCGCCTAGGCGCGCAACCCTAATTTCAGAATTCAAATTTATGGTTTTTTTTAAAACAAAAAACAAGTGCTTATGCGCTTAACACCAACGTCTAGGCGCTGGTGTGCCAGAGTCTGGGTAATAATGGACGTGCCAAAGGTGCCTAAGCGCCCTGTCTACAGTGCCTAGGCGCCCTGTCTAGGCTAAAAAATACCTTAATTATGGTGTTATAACGCCCAAATGCTCAAGAATAAGTGCCTAGGCGCTTTGACTGCAAAATTTAAATTTTTGTAAACTTATTTTCTGCCCAGGTGTATAGTAAAAGTTCCCCAACCCAGTTCTTCTTCACCTGTTTTCCACTCTAAACAATTCCAACAAGCAACAATTAATAAAAAAAGGAAATGAAATAAAACCAAAAACAACAAGCAACAACTTATAAAAAGAAAAGAAGAAAAATGTACAAGAATGGAAGGAAACAAAACCAAGCTTAGGTTGCCTCCCAAGAGCGCTTGTTTAATGTCCTGAGCCTGACGGTGTGCTTCTCTATTAGAGATCAGATCGAAGAACTCCTTTCTTCGCTCAACATCTCCCCCAAAGTAGGATTTGAGCCTTTGCCCATTCACCTTGAAGCTTTTATCCGAGTTCGGATCCTTCACTTCCATTGCACCATTAAGGAATACTTGCTTGATCTCAAAAAGACCAGACCACCTAAACTTGAGCTTTCCAAGAAACAACTTCAATCTGGAATTAAATAAGAGCACTAATTGTCCTTCCTTGAACTCTTTCCGTACAATCCTCCTGTCATGCCATCTCTTTGTGTTTTCCTTGATCTTGGCATTTTCGTTGGCAAAATTTCAGAATTCTTCAAGTTCATGAAGTTGTAAGATTCTTGACTCATCTGCACATCAAAATTCAAATACTTTGTTGCCCATAGTGCTTTATGTTCCAACACAAGAGGCGAATTGCAAGCTTTACCATAGACCAATTGGAATGAAGACATGCCAATCGAAGTCTAGAAGGTTGTCTTATATGCCCAAAGAGCATCATCCAGCTTCATTGCCCAGTCCTTCCTAGAAGAATTCACCATTTTATCCAGAATTTGCTTCAATTGGCGGTTAGACACCTCAACTTGGCCACTTGTTTGTGGGTGATATGGAGTGGCAACTCTATGGTGAACATTGTACTTTTTTAGCAAAGTCTCCAGCTTTCTATTACAGAAGTGGGTACCCTCATTGCTTGTTAAGGCCCAGGGCACCCCAAACCTTGAGAATATTTACTTCTTTAAGAAACCAATCACCACATTGGTACCATTGGTCTGAACAGCTGCGACTTCCACCAACTTTGATATGTAATCGACAGCCACCAAAATGTATTCCTTAGAATATGAAGAGGGACAAGGACCCATGAAGTCGATACCCCAAACGTCAAATACTTCAACTTCTAAGATGGGGTTTTGGGGCATCTCATTCCTTTTTTATATGTTCCCGATCCTTTAGCACCTATCACACCTCTTGACATACACGAATGTATCTTTAAACAATGATGGCCAAAATAATCCAGATTGGAGGACCTTCGTTGTTGTTCTATCTTTGCTAAAATACCCATTATACCCGAAATCATGACAATGCCTGAGAATTTGTTCTTGTTCCTCTTCCGGTACATATCTCCTCAACAATCCATCAACACCTCTCTTGTACAAGAAAGGTTCATCCCATATATAAAGCCTAGCTTCATGAAGGAACTTTTTGTGTTGTTGTGAAGTAAAATCTATTGGCACTTCCTTTCCAAATTTATAGTTGGCTATATTCGCATACTTGGTAAACTAGTCACAACCAACAGCCAACTCATCACAGAACTGGTCATTGATTGGCCTTTTTTCTTCATGTTCTTTTGCACTTGCTAACAGATACAAGTGATCTGCTACAGAGTTCTCGATCCCTTTCTTATCCCTTATCTCTAAATCAAATTCTTGGAGCAGTAAGATCCACAGGATAAGCCTTGGTTTTGAATCTTGCTTGGTGAACAAATACCCGATAGCTGCATGATCCGTGTACATGATCACCTTGGCACCTACCAAGTAAGAACGAAATTTGTCAAAAGCATAAACAACAGCCAACAATTCTTTTTCAATAGTTGCATAATTTAATTATGCAATATTTAAAATATGACTCGTATAGTAAATTATATGCAATAACTTATTTTTCCTTTGGCCTAAAATTGTACTTACAGTAGTGTCACTAGCATCGTACATAATTTCAAATGGCAAATCCTAATTAGGCGTAGTGACAATTTGTGCAGTGGTCAGTTTATGCTTTAAAGTATTAAAAGCTAACATGCATGCATCATTGAAATTAAAGGGAGCATCTTTTGTAAGGAGATCACTGAGAGGTTCAGTAATTTTTGAAAAGTCTTTTATGAATCTCCTATAAAAGTCAGCATACCCTAAAAAACTACGAATGCCTTTTACATTGGTGGGAGGGGGAAGATTTTCAATAACTTCAATCTTGGCACGATCAACCTCTATCCCTTTAACAAAGATACAGTGCCCTAAGACAATCTCCTCTTTCACCATGAAATTACAATTCTCCCAATTTAAAATCAAATTTGACTCTTCATATCTTTTTAACACTAATGACAAGTTATGCAAACAATTATCAAAGGAAGAGCCAAAGACAGAGAAGTCATCCATAAAAACTTTAATATGTTTTTCAATCATATCGGAGAAGAAGGACATCATACACCTTTGAAATGTGGCTAGTGTATTGCAAAGTCCGAAGGACATCCTTTTGTAGGCAAACACTCTATAGAGGCATGTAAAAGCAGTCTTCTCTTGATCTTCGAGAGCCACCAGAATCTGGTTATAGTTGGAATATCCATCTAGAAAGCAGGAGTACTCACGACTGGCCAACCATTTCAACATCTGGTCAATGAAAGGAAAAAGGAAGTGATCCTTCCTTGTAGTATCATTCAGCTTCCTGTAATCAATGCATACCCTCTATCCAGTCACCGTTCTAATAGGAATCAACTCATTATTCTCATTTCTGGTCATTGTTGTCCCCCCTTCTTAGGCACCACTTGGATAGGACTAACCCAAGGACTGTCCGAAATAGGGTATATAAGACCAGCATCAAAGAGGTTAAAAACCTCCTTTCGAACCACCTCTTTCATTATCGGATTAAGCCTCATTTATGGTTGCACGACTGTTTTATGGTTCTCCTTGAGAATTTTGTGTATACACAAAGAAGGGCTTATCCCTTTTAAATATCCAGTCGACCATCCAATAGCTTCCCTATGATCGCACAGTACTCTCAATAGTTTTTCCTCTTCCAATTGACTCAACTCGGAGCTAATGATGATAGGATAAGATTTATGCTTACTAAGAAAAGAATATTTCAAATGTGTGGGTAATGGCTTGAGTTCAACCTTCAGTGCTTTATTCTTTTTCTGTTTAGCTTCCTATTCTCCTCTCACTAAATCCTCCTATTCCGGTTGTGCATTCTTAGGATAGGGAGATGAAGCTTCCAACAAGCTAAGTACTTCCCTAACCAATGAGTTATCTCCTTCTTCAACTTCTACCTTTGATTCAACAAGGACTTTTTCAAGAGGCAAAGAGGAGCTATGGTCCTTATATGACTTGGAGATAAGAGATTTAAGTACATTAATGCTAAAACACACTTCTCTATCTCCCGGATGCTTCATAGCTTCAAACACATTAAAAGTGATAACTTCATCTTGAACTTTCAAAGTCAAAGTCCCGTCCGCTACATCAATCAGGCTCTCCCAGTTATATGGAATGACCGACCCAATATCAATGGAATGTATCCATCCTCTTCCATGTCTAGAACAACAAAATCCACCAGGAAGATGAATTTGTCTACTTTCACTAAGACATCTTCAATTACTCCATATGGATACTTCACTGACCTATCCACAAATTGAAGGGTCACCATAGTAGGCTTTATTTGTCCAATCCCCAACTGCTTGAAAATGGATAAAGGCATGAGACTTATGCTTGCTCCAAGATCGCATAGGGCTTTACCAAATGTTTTATCACCAATGGTGCAAGAAATTGAAAAACTCCCTGGATCTTTAAGCTTTGAAGGGAGTTTCTTTTGTAAAATTGCACTACACTCCTCCATAAGCATAATAGTTTCCTCATTCTCAATCTTTCTCTTCTTAGACAATAGCACTTTCAAAAATTTCACACAGGAAGGCATTTGTTCTAGAGTTTCAGTAAGCAGAATATTAATTTGTAGCTTGCTAAACACTTCTACAAACTTCCCAAATTATTTTTTATCTTGCTCCTTCTTGAGTCGTTGAGGGAATAACAACTTGATAGTTGGTGGTGGAATATTCACTTCTTGTCCTTTTTGTGACTCCTTTTCATTAGATTCATTGGGCGAGTCACCTTGAGATATTTGAACTTCCTCTTGAGACACTTCTTCACTAGGCTTCTTAACTTTACCTTCACTGTTTTTCTCCTTCCTTGGTTGTGGCTCAATTACTTTCCCACTCCTAGTTGTTATGGCTAAAGCATGTGCATTTCTTCTAGGATTTGGGACTGTGTCACTTGGCAATGAACCTAGAGGTTTCTCCGAAATTTGTTTTGCAAGCTGGCCCGCCTGATTTTCTAGATTACGGATTAAAGCATCTTAATTTCTAAACCCTGCTCTTGTCTCCTCCATAAAATCAGTAGTTTTTTGAACAAAAGACGAGGTTTGTGTATCCAATTTTGAGGGTGTCCTTGATATCCCATATGCTATCTTAGTTAAACTTGATTGCCTTGGTTACTCCATGAAAAGTTTAGGTAGTTTTTCCACACCGGGTTGTAAGTGTTAGAGTAGGGGATGTTCTGTTGCCTTGGAGGATTATTCATGAAGTTAACTTACTCTTAAGCCGGAGATCCAAACATATTTCCTGGACAATCCACAATCCTATGTTCACCTCCACAGAAATCACAAGTCAAAGGAGTACTGCTCACTGCATTTACATTAAGAGTGTCAACCTTTTTCGTGAGATTCTCAAGTTGTTGAGTCAAAATCTTATTCTGAGCCAATAGTGCATTCAAGGAATCAATCTCCAAGTACCCTTTCTTTACCACGGCTCTTTCTCTAGTTCACTGATAATCATTATTGGCCATCATTTCAAACAGATCCCAAACTTCCTCTGGAGTTTTTGCTATCACAAATCGAGTCAAAGAGCATATATGAAGCTTTCTAATAGGAGTCTTGGATCTTGGCTATGCAAGAAGGATTGAATCAGTTTAGGAGGAATGAAATCTAGACTCCAATGCCTACACTTGAAGACTATCCATTGATTGGCAAAAAATGGATATTCATAAATAAATATGATGTAGAATGAACAAGGCAAGGTGAATGCCTCAAAGGTATATAATCAATAAGAAGGTATTGTCTTTTACCCTTGCAAATAGACTTGAAACTTATTAAAATATTGTTTTCATATGTTGTGTTTAAACTTTTTAATTTATTTCAAATAGTTGTTATAAGTGCATTTTTTATTTGTTTCATAAATAAAGAAGTGTAAATTCTTCAACCACCTGGTTTTAAGAATTAAAAATTTCCTAACCATGTATTCAAAATTTCCAAAGCTGCTTTTGGACTTACACAAACTCTATGAGCTTGGTATGATAGTTTGACTAGTTTTCTTTTAGAGAGTGATTTTAGAAGAGAAAAGGTGGACACTACATTATTTTAAAAAAACATTCAAGAATGGTCTTTTAATTGTTCATATATATATTTTGATTATATAATGTTTGGATATACTAATAAGAAGTTATGCGGAGAGTTTTCTAATCGTGTGACAAATGAGAATGATAGGAGAAAATCTAGCAAGTCTAGAATTTTCATATATTAAGAAAAATGCACCAAAAACTTTTTGAGATAGTTTCATATGATACAAAATCAATGGGAACTCCAATGCATCTCTTTATGATGTTTGACAAAGATGAGTAAAGTACAAAGTCAATAAGAGGCCCAAGGAAGTGAGAAAAGCGAGTTGGAGCACCTCCTGATGTTGTTGTAGTAATTTGAGTGTAACTGGTGCTACAAACATTGGATTAGGATGATTTTGGTGGCATTAGAAAGATAAAAGAAAGCTCTACGACTTTGATGAAGACATTGAAGCTCAGATCCTATGTTTGGATAGTGTACAATTACACGCAAGTTAGAGGAAAGAAGCTAACATAATTAAAACATAAAAATTCTCTGGGTAACAATTGGGCACTTCAATGCACATCTATCAATTGTAGAAGGTAAGTGTATGCCAACCTCCAAATATTACTCATAACTCCTATAGGTTAAGGATCATCTTGAGAATTACTCATTGAGGTATGACTGTATTCCTATCTTTAGTGGTAATACAAGTGCCATAAACCTCTCTAAGTAACCCATTCATCTCTAAAGAATTAAACATATTGCTAACAAACATTATTTTATATGTAAGAGTGTTTAAAAAAAGGTTTTCAAACTTAATTATGTCGATACTAACCATCAATACAAAACCCCTTAGTGAAGAAAAGTTTTACTTTATAAGAGAAAATTTGAAGATGCTTGTTCTCAAGTGATTGATTCTAAAATCTGGACATTAATTATTGTTTGTTATGTGTTATTTGTATAAATTATATGTTGTTATATGATTAACTATGATTTTATGAGTTTGAGAAAGTAATCTGAGAACATAATGTGAAGTTTGAATGCATGAGAAAGTTGAGCCACAAAGATGAGAAAGTTGCCTTGAACCAACCTTCTCAAAAATTCAAGTCCAAACCTTAAACAGTTTAATCACTCCTTCTTTGTACCACCAAGAAAGTAAAAATTCACAACAAAGTAAAAGAAAAGAAGTGGTCTTTGAGTAGAATATATTCCTCAAGAGAAATCCACATTTCTCTTTGCTTCAAAGGAGTTCAAAAAGAAGTATGATACTTAGTTCGAGTACAAGAAGATCGTACTTGGAAGGACCATCTCTCTCATTGAAATGACCAAAGAAGGAATGGACATCAAGGAACTAGGATGGCAAATTTTCTTTAAAATATTCATGCTTGTTTACTCCCAAGCTTGTGCAAAGCTTATATGCAACCATGGAGATTTTCAAAGAGCCATCATCTCTAATCTACCAACTAAAAGGTATCAAAATTACATTGGAGATGGAGACCTTGTCAACCATCACTAGGGTTGTGAACCAAGGAGTCAAGATATATGATGGAGGAGCATGATAAATTGCCTATGATAAATGAGAAGATGAGATAATGGGCACACTATTCATGGAGGATGATGAGTTATTCACTATTACCGAACTCAACCTAATGGCCAAGTTCCTACACTATCTTATAAGCCATATCATTCAGACACAAGCGGGAAGCACATTGAAGATTACAGATGTTGCCATAATCATTATATTTCATATCAAAGAGAAGAAGGCCCATAACCTATAGGTTCTTAAATCTTCATTGTGTGATCTTGAAATACATGATTACTATTGTTAAAAATCCTAAAACGGTCTACAAGTTTATCTTATGGGATGCTATTGACAAAAATCTTCAAGCATTACAATCTGGACCTAAATGAGAAAGAATATGAGAAGAAATGTTCTATCTTCTCAAAAAAGAATTTGAAATTAATGCATCTTGAGAAAAGGCTTGACAAAGACAATTTGTTGATAAATGCTTTAAACTTAGAACCAAGAAGAGGCATGTCAAAGCTCCCAAGCCTCAAAAGGAAGAAAAGAAAGATGTTGTAAAGAAGAAGAGAAAGCCACTTGAGAGGGGTGTTGGCGAATCCTTTTAAGTACTATTGGTGAACCTTCTCATGTCATACCTAATCCTAATGAAGTAGTGTCAGACCTGGATGAAGTATATGTTGAACTAACTCATGTTCAACATGATCTTCCTTTGTATAAAGAAGGTGCTGACATAGTTGAGAGGCTTAAAATTAACACTTCTCAATATATTTCAAACATTGATCTTGGTCTAGACATCATAACTTTCATCACAATTGTCAAGGGAGAACAACATGAATATAAAGAAGTCTTTATACTCCCCAAGTCAACAAGAAGAAAAAGTAAAAGGAGAACAAAAACAAGAAATAGAAAAAGAAGTGCAAGACACTTAAGGAGTATGATGACGAACCTTCTTATGTTCCTAAGGAACCTTCTCAAGTCTGTGAAAAGGTACCTCTAGTGGAAGTAGAGACAAAAATGTGCATTCCTTGTCTTAAAATAGAGGAATATGCTTTTACTGAAGATATTTCAGTAACCCCCACTTATGAGATAGCACATGAGAAAGTTAAGAAGCCAAAAATTGATCTTGCTTAAACCTTCTCAATAATGGATGCAAGTGTGGCCATTGCCAACATTATAACCTAACTTTCTAAAGAGGGAAAGTTGCAACATGAAGTTCCTCTCATCTCTCCAAGAGGACAAAATGTTAAAGAAAATGAAAAGAAAAGTAGAGGAAGATGCAAAGAAGGAGAAGAAGAAAGAAACAAAGAAGAAGAAGATCAAGGAGGCTAAGAAAGTTATAGCAGAACCTTCTCAACAAGTAACAGAACCTTCTCAGATTCTGGAGGTACCTTCTCAATACATTAAGAAGGAATCTATAGTGGTTAAAAAAGCAACATTTGAGGAATTTACCTTAGCTGAGGACAAGTTAATCACCTCCTCAAAAAAAGAAGTTAGTTAGAAAATCAAAAATCCTGAAAGGGACCAAGCTTCAAGAAAGAGTTTGATAAGAAAGGAAGCAAACATGGAAGTACTTGCACTTAAACAATAGAAGATATGAATGAAGATGCTGCAATGACAACTTGGAAGTTTTTTCTCTTAGATAATTTTTTATCAATTTGAGGAATAACAAGCAAAGTTGGATAAGGAGTTAGCTCAAGCTAAGAATGTTGAAGAAAGTGAGACTCACAATGGGTCTACACAAGTTATCGCTACACAATCCATGATTTCAAGGATTGGTATCTAGTGATTAAGCAATGGTTGGAAAGTAAAATTGGATATGAGTTGCACTTGGATTCCCTAAAGCTTTAACTATTGGGAATTGCAGATTTAAAATCGCGCAGCGGAATAATAGAATTCCCTCACAAGATCTATGCGAAAAGTCCATAACACAAGCAAGGTGAATCACTAACATCATAATAGCGATGATGTCTCTGCGGTATCCACACGAACAGACTTTTAAAAAGGAGTCACGCCTCTGTTTCACAGTGCTAGCTGTGAAGAGAAGAAAACCTTTCACTGTCTCTCACTCACTTTCTGTAGGTGCGGCTAGGGTTGTGGTATTACCTCCATAGCAGCCCCCTTAGCAGTACTATTTATAATAGTGGCTGCCTTAAGTGAGTGTGAGCAGTAGCAAGGTAAGCTGTGTAATCCTAAACTTATCTGTTATGAGTTAGGCCCACAATTGAATCCGAGTCCAACTTGGATTCTTATTGCTCCAATTTAGTCTGCTCTAAGTATGCGACCTTGTAGGTTCTCATGACATTGGTAGTAATATTAAAGTCTCATTTTAATATTACAAACAGTGAGCGGTATCTAGCAACACATCGCTGCTACCCAAGTAATGAGAATGTCTGTGATTTGACATAACCTATCCATGACTAATGTTTCTGTGTAGTTTAGTCCCTTTGTCCAGATATCTAGATTGAACACAAGACATAGAACGTGTCACCCTTGTTTAGTTCAATCTTTAGTTTCCTGATTCTCGAGTAGACATAGTAATAACAAATGAGATCAATATCTCATATTGACTCATTTGAGCATGGCCATGCATTTCGTAGTCTCACTCAATCATGGGACCTAAAGATATCACTCCTGTTATGTAGGAGGGATAAATCCCATCTAGGTCACTCACATCCCTCCACATGATTCGTGATATGTCTAATAACTAACTTTATAATCATCTTATTACAGATGACGTTTGATGGCATTAAAACACACAACTCCTCATGTAGGAATCGTAGTGATTTTAGGTCAAAGGACCACATACATCATTATCACTATGAGAATCACTTATGACACTCACGTAACGATCCACGTAGCGTTCTCATGGCGGGTTTGTCTAATACATCATTACTCTAATATGTATCCATGTGTAGACTTGATATCTTATATCCATGACCCGTGAGATGTGGTCATCAGTCTACGCACATACTAGTCTCAATGCATTATTATTGTCCTAATTAACAATAATACTTGACTAGGGACATTTAAGAATAGTATTTTATTCAATAGGATCTCACGATCAAGTCATCCACTTGATGTCCTATGGTATCAAACTTACTATTCTAAGGACTTCATTATGTTTATAAAAAAAGAACACAATTGTTGGTGTATGCCCTAGTGGCCAATACATTTTGTTTGTATTTACATACATTATATTATGTTATTTTATATGAGGCATTTCATTTATTGTGTTCTTTTTGGTAGACATAATAAAGTCCTTAGAATAGTAAGTTTGATACCATAGGACATCAAGTGGATGACTTGATCGTGAGATCCTATTGGATAAAACACTATTCTTAAATGTCCTAGTCAAGTATTATTGTTAATTAGGACAACAATAATACATTGAGGCTAGTATGTGCGTAGATCGATGACCACATCTCACGGGTCATGGATATGAGATATCAAGTCTACACATGGATACATATTATAATGAGTAATGATGTATTGGACAGACCCGCCATGAGAACGCTTACGTGGATCGTTACGTGAGTGTCATAAGTTATTCTCATAGTGATAATGGTGTATGTGGTCCTTTGACCTGAAATCACTACGATTCCTATATGAGGAGTTATGTGTTTTAATGCCATCAAACGTCATCTGTAACAAGATGATCATAACGTTGGTTATTAGACATGCCGCAATACATGTGGAGGAATGTGAGTGACCTAGATGGGATTTGTCCCTCCTACATAACAAGAGCAATATCTTGGCCCCCGACGATTGAGTGAGACTACGAAATGCATGGCCATGCTCAAATGAGTCAATATGAGATATTGATCTTATTTGTTATTACTATGTCTACTGGGAATCAGAAACCGAAGATTGAACTAAACAAGGGTGACACATTCCATGCCTTGTGTTCAACTGGATATCCGGACAAATGGACTAAACTACACGGAAACATTGGTCACAGATAGGTTATGTCAAATCACCGACATTCTCATTACTTGGGTAGCAGATGATGTGTTGCTAGATACCGCTCGTTTGTAATATTAAAATGAGATTTTAATATTACTACCAACGTCATGAGAACCTCGTAGGGTCGCACACTTAGAACAGACTAAATTGGAGTAATAATCCAAGTTGGACTCGGATTCAACCGTGGGCCTAACTCATGACAGATGGGTTTAGGGTTGCACCACTTACCTTGCACGCTCACACTCACTTAAGGTAGCCTTTGTTATAAATAATATGCGTTAAGGGGCTGCTACCTGGTTACATCACAACCCTAGCCGCACCTACAGAAAGTGAGTGAGAGATAGTGAGGTCTTCTTCTCCTCTCTTCGCAGCTAGCACTACGAAAACAGAGGCGTGACTCCTTTTGCAAGTCTGTTCGTGTGGATACCGCAGAAACATCGTCGCTATTACGGTGTTGGTGATTCACCTCGCTTGTGTCTATCACGCTTCAAGAGGTAAAAATTTAAAAACTCGGATTATGGATTTTTCGCATGGATCCTGAGAGGGAATTCTGTTATTTCGCTGCGAGACTTTTGATCCGCAAATTCCCAACAACAATAAATGAAATGCTTCATATATTAAAAATAGTATAATACAATATATGTAAATATAGACAAAATGTATTGACCTCTAGGGCATACACCAACATTAACTCCTTCACCATTTTACTCATCTCTTAAAGTTTCAACCTCAAGTGAAGAACATAATCAGTAGCTTTCTATGATGGCTGGTATCCCTCTCTACCCTATTATTCTTTTTTGTTTATTTCTTTTGATGATGTCAAAAGGGGCAGAAGATATATATGGTTTGAAAATTTTATATGGGGGAGATAATTGTTCAAATGACTATGTTTATGCTTTTCTCTTGTGTATTAATAGATGCACATGTTTAGGGGGAGCATATTATTTTGTTTATAACTTGCAAATTATCCTACAAATGTTTGTTCCTTTTTTTTTTGCTAATGATCTGCGGTGAGTATCAAGTTGAAGGGAAGCTGCTAAACGTTCTTAAGTACTGAGTTCTGACCCTTCTCATGTTTTAAGAAAAAATTGTAAACTTTCTTAACCTTTGCAAGTTTCATTTAAACTTTTCAAATAGTTAGTCATCATAAAAAAGGGGGAGAATGTAAGCTCCAAAACCCTTTTGTGGTAATACCTCTTATTTTGGCTTTGATGCTAACAAACAATGTCAAAAATCTTGGTTTATTGCTCTAACATTCTTGATGTTGGTCTATACCTTAGAGGCCGATACATTTTGTCTGTATTTATATACAGTGTATTATGTTATTTTTAATATATGAGATATTTCATTTATTATGTTCTTTTTACAAAACATAATAAAGTTCTTAGAATAGTAAGTTTGATGTCGTAGGACATTAAGTGGATGACTTGATCGTGAGATCCTATTAGATAAAATACTATTCTTAAATGTCCCTAGTCAAGTATTATTGTTAATTAGGACAATAATAATGCATTGAGACTAGTATGTGCGTATACTGATGGCCACATCTCACGGGTTATAGATATGAGATATCAAGTCTTCACTTGGGTATATATTAGAGTAATAATGTACTGGACAGACCCGCCATAAGAACGCTACATGGATCGTTACGTGAGTATCATAAGCGATTCTCATAGTGACAATGGTATATGTGGCCCTTTGACCTGAAATCACTACGATTCCTACATGAAGAATTGTGTGTTTTAATGCCGTCAAACGTCATCTGTAACAAGGTAATTATAAAGTCAGTTATTGGACATACTGCAAATCATGCAGAGGGATATGAGTGATCTAGATGGGATTTGTCCCTCCTACATAACAAGAGCGATATCTTCGAGGCCCCTAATTGAGTGAGACTACGAAATGCATGGTCATGCTCAAATGAGTCAATATGAGATATCGATCTCATTTATTATTATTAAGTCTACTCGGGTATCAAGAAATGAAGGATTAGACTATACAAAGGTGACACATTCTATGCCTTGTGTTCAATGTAGATATCTGGACAAAGGGACTAAACTACACAGAAACATTGGTCATAAAAAGGTTATGTCAAATCATTGATATTCTCATTACTTGGGTGGCAGCGATGTGTTGTTAGATACTGCTCACTGCTTGTAATATTAAAATGGGATTTTAATATTACTACTAACGTTATGAGAACCTGCAGGGTCGCACACATATAGCAGACTAAATTGGAGTAATTAGGATCCAAGTTGAACTTGGATTCAATTGTAGGCCAGACTCATAACAGATGAGTCTAGGGTTGCACAGCTTACCTTGCTCCTGCTTTCACTTACTTAAGGCAGTCATCTATTATAAATAGCACTACTAATGGGTTGTTAAGGCATGCATTACAAAACCCTAGCCGCACCTATAGAAAGTGAGTGAGAGAGTGACAAGTTTCTTCTCTTCTCTTCGCAGCTAGCATTGTGTGAGAAAGGCGTGACTCCTATTTTTGGACATTGGACGTTCGTGAGTCTATTCGTGTGGATACCGCAGAGACATCATCGCTGTTACGGTGTTAGTGATTCATGCCACTTGTTTTGATCACGCTTCAAGAGGTAAACTTTTTTAAAACTCAGATTATGACTTTTTCACATGGATTCTAGGTGAGAATTCTGTTTTCCACTGTGTGATGTATCTGCGATTCCCAACACTTGAGTGGATTAATGCCCTTTTATGGAGCTTTTCTTTAAATTATTAATGTGCAAGACCAAAAAAGCATATATGAGAAAGATCTCCAGATGACTGGAATAACCTAATTCATAGAAGACATGAGAAAGTTCCCTACTTGAGAGAGTTCCTAGACAACATGAGAAAGTTCTTGGAGAACGTGAGAAAGTTCACTCTGGGAAGGTCCTAAGAAGTTTCTGAGAAAGTTCAATCGAAAACCTGAAAAAAGAAGACCTCTCATACTTTAAAGAGCAATCTCAACCACTTGCTTAAGCAAAGAATATCATCAAGTGGTGTTTTCAATGAAGATGAGAAGATTGAAGCATAATAGGCTATGAGAATGTTTAGCTGAGTAGGTTCGATGAGAAGACTAGTTATGAGAAAGTTCACATCAAATTGAATAAAAAATAAAGAACTCTTCCAAAACATTTTTGAAGATTGAAGCATGTTACAAGAGCATCTTATCCACCTATATTGGCAAGCCAAATTCAATCAAGTGGAGAAACCAAGCCTGAGAAGATTGAAGGCTTAAGAAAGTTAGATGAGAATGTTCAAGTTGAGAATAGTCATAAAGAATCTATCTCTGAGTCTCTAAAGAATAAATGTGGATAGCAAAGCTAATGAAAATGATTGAGATGAAGTTTTAACCGAACTACAGAAAGTGAAAGATGAAGTTGAGAATGATTAGCTTTAGATGAGAAGCATCAGAATAGACGATTCAAACAAGTGCTTACAACGTGAGAAAGGTCAATTGCTAGAAGAAAAAGTTTGAAGCCTTTTTGAACAAGATTACAAGCCTTAAAGAGACAAGAGGTGTAAAGTCATACTTTGAAGAAATCAAGTTCAAAAGGATAAGTTTGAAAGATTCCAGTAAAGCAAAGCCAAAGATAAGCCAAGCAAAAGCTGTGAAAGTGTGTATTGAAAAGGTTCGGGATGAGAAAGTTTGAGCTAAGAAGGTTCAGTGCCAACAACCTTCTCACCCATACCAGAAAAGGACAAATAAGTTCGAAAAAGTGCTACAACGGCTAGTTTCTACATGGAATCACTTGGGACTTTAACCTAAGAGTTAGAAACATATTCCTAAGTATAAATATGACCTACCCATGAAGATTAATAAGTGCTTCACATGGATTAACACCAGATTATGCCAAAAGACCATATTTGAGTTTATACTCTGTTTTATGCTTTCTTTGAGAGAAGATATTTGGTTTACATCTTGGAAGTTAAGGGGTACTGAGCTTAAAACAGATATACACTCCTTGAGTGATTAGAGAGCCTACCCATGAAGATTTGAAAGTTAGAAGCTTGAGCCTCAATAGCATAGTGAACACATAGTTGAACCTTCTCATCTTTACCTACTTGATCCTCATTTTGTTAAATCCTTAGTGGGTGAACTGTGAGCTCTTCTAAACTGTGTTGATTCACTTCTTAAGTGATTTAGAGAGCTACCCAGTGATTTTAAACACTTAAATCCTTGTATTAATTCTTGAGTTTTAGAAGTAAGCTTGTGAGTTGTAGAAGTCATTATAATTGTGCGAGGTTGAGCCTAAAGAGGCTATCTTGAAAGAGTACTTGTTGAAGCTTGGAGAGGCTTGGTTAACAAAGAATACTTTGGTTGAGCTTGAAAGGGTTGTCTTGAAAGAATAGTTGTTGTGAGCCTGAAGAAGCTATAGTTAAAGAATACTTGTATTGAAGCCTAAAGAGTCTTTGTTGTAAAGGAATACTCTTGATAGTATAAAATCCTAGTGGTTGCTAGGTACTGAACGTAGCCCCGCGTGATTTTTGGGTGAACTAGTATAAATCTTGGTGTAAAGGTTTTCTTCCCTGACTCTTTACTTACATTTATCCATTTTATTAAGTTATCAAAGCTGAAACTGAACTTTGAAGAAAATTGAATGTGCTGGTGAAACCATTCTAATACATTTGTGATTTAAGTTTAAATATTGATTTCTGAAGTGCTTTAACTTATAGATAATCTAAAAGAGTAGCTACAATTTTAAATATAACATATAAACTTACTTCTTAGTAGTCATAAGGTTCTTTTCTCACTACAACAAATTTGGCTAATGGCGGCGGTTCTTTGATCCATCTGCAGCAGTTTGAACCGCCGCTATAAGAACCTCGCAGCGGTTACATTACTGTCACAATTTCTAGCATTGGGAGCTTGAATTTGCAACGGTTACTTAAACCGCTGGCATAACCGCCGCATAATGCAAAATCATTCTGCTTACAACTGCCGTTAAATACATTTTTTTGAAATTTGGTTTTAAAATTTGTAGCGGATTTTAACCGCCATAATAAATATTTAAAATATATTTTTCAATTATTTAACGGTGGTTTGGAACCGTTGTAAGAAATTTTCAAAAAAAATTTCTCAGCTTTTTTTTAGGGGATTCAAAACCGCCACTAGTAATAAAATTAAATTTATGTTTCTTAAATTGGCAGCGGATGTTAACCACCACTATTAATCGAATCTTTTTTTTCACAGCTACAACTTGCAGCTGTTTTTGTAACCACTGCAATCTTTTCTTATTTTTTTTTAAATTCATCTGTTTGTACTGATGATAGTTGTAGAAAATTAAATATTTTTTTGCATATTTTCTATTTACATTCACTAATAATTTTTAATTTGATTTTTAAATTCTTTTAGGCCATTAAAACATTAATTGATGTGAAACATCAAATTCATTCATTACTTTAAACAAAAACTACATAAAAACAATGCACAAATACAAGTATAGTATTTTGCTCAAAAGTGCTAAGTAACATACTTAAGAACTCATCCCAACGTAAATTCATAGTCAATGTAACAATGCACAAAATGCAAGTCTAGTATCTTGCTCAAAAGTGCTAAAAAATAACTATTTCCAACATAAATTCTTAGTCAAAGTAACAAAGTCTAATATCTTGCTCTAAAGTACTAAATAATAAAGAACTAAGCAAAAAATGATGGTCCATGACTTTGTGGTTTATGACTAGCGCCGGAAGAGCGTCTTGCATCTGTTGGTGAGCCTAAGTCTGTAGCCTGAAATTGAACAAAAAAATTTACATGCATATTTTAAAGCAAATCTAAGTAGAAATCAAGTAAGCATTACCTATTGGCCAAACATACATGCTCATAGTAAAGAAAAATTAAAAAACATCTTTATGGGGTTTGTGTACACATTCAACCAAAGCCTTACTATCCAAAATCACTTAAATATGTTTTTAGTCTATATAAAATTCAGCTTGTTTAGTTTTAGTCCCTACTTTTTCAAAATTTGAGAACCAGTCCTTGTAAACAAAATTTCTTCCCAAGTCTTCTTTCGTTACACTCCCATCCAAGAATGACCATTTTCTGTCCTAGATTTTGCTTCATCAAGAACGACCCATGATGCAAAGTCATTTTTTTCTCAACAAATGCCACCTAGCAATCAACCAAATGATACTTCATATGCAATTTAGAAAAACACAAACACTTACTGATTTTATTCAACCATACACAACAGTATAGGCATAAGTTGTAAGTTATCCTTAAAATTAACACTTAGCAATGCACAACAAATTGTGAACTAGAAAATTAAAACTACTTAATGATAACACAAAACAAAACCAAAACCTTAAAGCACTTTTCAGTATTGTCATGTAGTTTAGCACAATATCAAATAGGAATAGAAAAAATAACCATGAGCTTGCTGCAATGTCATACTCGAAATTGTAAATGTCAACTCAGATTGTCAACGAAGTTGAATTTATGTGTTTGGATAAATTATTGGTGTTTTTGCCTACATTCAACCAGAAAAAAAATGTTGGTTGTAACATTTCCAAATCATTGTCAAGGTGTCCTATCTTAAGATGCTAAGCCCCAATAGTTGAGCACCTCAAACGTGAAAAAGATAAAAGCAACAAAATTTCAAACTCAAAATAATGCAGAAAGATATTCCATTAGATTACTGATCAATATTTGACCTACGGAAAGTTCACAAGGCATATCAAGAACATTAGCCAAGTAAGCTAACCATTCCAACATGTCACCCAAGCTAGAAAAGAGAGAAAGTTGATGCAACTCAAGATTTTTATGGTCTTAAATCTTCATTTTTTTAAGTGGTCTTAAATCTTCATTCAATATGCAACTATTTAATTATTAACAGAAAAAATGTAAAGTGATAACTGTGTAGAAGCAAGTATTACTGGATCCTCAACATTTTCGTTACACTCCCATCCAAGGATCATGCATAAATCATCAAACACAAGCACACTACACACCAAGCATCAAACTACCATTTTCACTTAGGCAGTTAGGTTAGCCATGCCTTCAGCCAACACTTACAATTCTAGAGGACTAGATCTTACCACAACCTCACCCATCACGTCAATTGAATTCAAGGACAGAACCAAAGAATATGACCAGTACATGGTCAATTGTTTTACTGGGAATTTATGAATTAGGGGTATGTGAATTGATATGGCATAACTAACATTAACCTCACACCCACTATGGAGAAAACAAGTCCACAATGGCAAATATATCAATGGTTGACAATAATGTGAAAACAATGTCGAGGCATCCAAACAGTTGACCCCAAAACCTTGCACCAAAATAAAAAGCCACGAATATGAAAACATAATACCATTGATCTATGAATTTACCTGATTGACTCCTAAGTTAGGAAAACTAGGCGACAATTGACCCCCATTAGTTTGCATAATATAAGCCAATAATTCTTTAAGCATTGCAATATTTGTTGCAACTTCTAATTTCAATTTTTCATATTCAACTTTTGATGGGACATCACTATGTGAAGATGACGTCGACCCTCCAGAATGACAAGTAGGTCCAAAGACCTGAGAAGGGCAGACTCTAAATCCCATACCTCGAACATATCCCGGGTGCTCTTTCCCAAAGACTTTAGTATATGCGTCATTTTCAGAAAGTGCCTCCTCAGTTTCCTTTTCTAATTCCTCTTGTATATAACATTAAACAACATGTAATTAAACATCCAAAAGATTGACAATATAAACTCATAAATAACATATTGTACTTATACTCTTTTGCTTGGCTTCAGGATTGACAAAAGATCCATCCTTTTTCATGTGGGTAATAGGATACATTTTCCCTCTACTGTAGGGTCGCCCACTTTGAATTTCCTAAGATTTTGTACCATATAATTAGTATGGTTATAAAATAATCACTTAATTGTTTTACCATATAACTAGCAAACATCAAAATAATAAATGAATTATACTAGCTCATACTTCTTCCTAGCAATTGTCTTGGACCCAAGAGTGTGTGGAATTGTTTACTTTTGTCGGTTGGCAACATTGTTTTCACATATTGCCTGCATTATTAACAAAGCTCTTAGTCAATAAATGATAAGCAAATGTCCAATTAATGCTCATTACCATAGTTTCTTCACTCAGCCTGTGGTTTAGATAAGCAGCCCGATGCTTTCTGGAAATCCTTTCTAGGTGTAAGTCAAGATTGGCTTCCTAACTAAGATCAAAATTATAATGATCATAAAACAACCTACTCTTATTGTCCTCCCATTTCTTCCCAAGGTTTTGAAGTATATACTTTTTGTTCTCCCCATCATTGATAACAATTTTTTTCTTCAAGGCAAACATAATAAATTAAAAGGTTAGTAAATAAGACCAATAAGAAATCAAATTCATTTAGTTAAATATAATTCATACCTTTATAATGTTATTCCAAACATGTTCCTTGTATGTGCCTGGAACTTTTTTCCAATTTATGTAGATAATGGAAAAATTATCAAAATTACTTGAGATAACCCCTAAAAATCCTCCCAATAGGCCACCAGATTCTCCAATTAGTTGACTCATGACATTCCATTCTGTCATCACCCTTTTCCCTGCACGAAGCACAAACACATCTTGCACCTTCAAACATGTTTCTTTTACAACACCCTCCTCATCTAACACATAAAGCAAACCAAACTATTAGTATCCAAACATATAACACAATAAAAAACATTAAATCCAAAATAGTAAGTTATAAATCACATACTAATCACATCAACTGTCAATACTTTTTACACTTTTTCCTCTAGATGCGTGGTGGATCTTTGACTTCATCAGGTTCAAGGTGTGGAGCATTTTGGGCTTCCGGCTGAGTTAGTTAAGGATTTTGGACTTTAGGCAGAGTTAGTTGAAGATGTTAAGCTACAGGCTCACTCTGATGTGAACCCGCATTGTGACTTGTGCCTTAAGAATTATCACGAAGCTGAGTTGGTGTTGACTGACACCTAGGAGCATGCCTCTTTCTCTTAGTCATAGTTGTAAAACCATAATGGAACTAAATTTTAATTTAAAAACTAGATTGTACAATTTAGTATATACAAGTGCAAAATGTAAACTTAATATTCAAATAATACCATAAACATGTGCACAAATACAAATATTCATATAAGAGCATTTGAAAAAAAATATAAAAGAAACAAATATATGATTGACAATTTTTTTATGAAAAAAAAAAAGAATATTTATTAAGTAAGAAGAGTACAACGAAATAAGACAAGATATTCTCACAAGAAGACAACAAAAACAACTTAAACCTATGAGATTGAATCATGTAACAAAGCATGCCAGTCTCTACATCAGTGACAATTTTATTCATGCCTATCATAGAACCATATCCTCGTTATCATCATCAACATTTTCATTAATGGTTGAACTTTAAGGATCATCATCTGTAGCCACTCTTGCCAATTGTATATGTGTGGTATCACACAAAAAAAAATTCTTCTAAGCTTTGTGATTGGTAAGCCTCATTAGATGCCATAATTTCTTCATCATCTTCACCCATATCGTACAAGTCTCTTGGCTTCAAATGAACTGGTATGCTCCAACCTTTTTCCTTCTCATCTTCCATATAATAAACCATTTAAGCTTCAGAAGCTTTAATGTATGGCTCATCATCTTCATGTTGACCAGTATGTATTAGTCGTTCAAAGTAAATAGAGACAAAACCCAACTTATCTTTTTTCATGCCTCTAGGATTAGTGGTATTATCCCATTCACATTTAAACATGGGTATCATGAAGCCATTGTAACAAAGCTCAATAATGTCTATCAATTTTCCATAGTAAGGCACCTCTCCAATCCTCATTTGGGCATCACTATTGCTTGTTCCGAATGTGCCAAAAACTCCACTATTTTGAGTTTTTATTCCTTTATCTCGTGCTAGGGTTCGAAATTTGTATCCATTAACATTATATGTAGTGAACCTTCTGGCTTGGTCAATAGGACCTTCAACAAGAGTAAGAAGAATGTCTTTATCTGATCCACTAAGATTGTTGAGATCTTTGTTAATCTAAAAACAAGATTTTCTAGTGTTAGTCACATGCATATTGCCAAAATAGATGCAATATACATACACAAAATGATTTTTTACTCACACGATTAGTAAACCAACCAACAAACTCTCTATGAACCTTCTTATCTATCTCAGTAGCGCTCCTTGTACGACTCCTTAGTTGCCTCCGTACAACTCCTCTAAATTCCCTAAATAGATGTACCATATTAGATGTACAAAAAGGGAAACTTAATAAGTAATGTAAGCGCAAGAATTACTCACTAAAGATAGCAATCAACTGCAGGGCAGTTGGTTAACACATGTCTATGAACCTGTAACTTTTTAGTGGACGTTAGATTAAAATATGAAGAGCCATCAATTGACTTTCCTACTTGAGGAAACAGTTCAGCTACTCGTGATTGAGGTTGTATATCATTAGGTTCATCATCAACATGGTCAGGTTGATTCCATCTTGTCTCAATATTATCTAAATACCTTGAACAAAATGTAAGAATCTCTTACACAAGGCAACCTTCTACTATAGAGCCCTCCAGTCGTGCTTTATTACATACATAGGATTTTAGTTGTCCTAAGTACCTATTAAACCACAACAAAGGTAATTAATAACAATCCTATACATTATTAAAATTTGAAAAAAAAAGAAATACCATCATACATCTATTACCTTTCTATAGGATACATCAATCGATAATGGACAGGACCTCTGAGCTTAACTTCTTTAACAAGGTGAACAACTAAGTGAACCATGACTGTGAAGAATGAAGGAGGAAATAACATTTCCATGTGGCATAAAGTGAGCACAATTTGATGTTGTAATTTGTCTAAGTCTTCAACACTCAACACTTTACCACATAATTGTTTGAAGAATGAGCACAACTCAATTAATACTACCGACACCTCATTAGGCAACCCTGTCCGCATGGCTAACGGTAACAATTGCTCCATCAATATATGATAATCATGACTTTTCAACATTCTATTCAGCTTAAGATTATCCACATCAATGCACCTAGAAATGTTGCTTGAATAACCATTTGGCACAATGATGTTCCTTAAAGTTGTTAGGAATGGCTTCTTGCCACGATTAGCCATTGTAAAGATAGCTAAAGGATACCTTCATTTTCATCTAGCCAAAGATCATGTCTAAAACCCATAGCTTTAAGGTCTCTTCGAGCATTGACATGATCTTTTGTCTTTACACTATCATTTAGCAAAGTGTTGATGACATGAGCTTTATGATCTCTCTACCAATAAACCTTCTCATGAACTTTCTCACTCTGGTATAATAGTTTATCTTGAACATTCTCACTGACATTCTAGTTTAAGTTTGAAACCTTCTCACCTCCAAGTCTGAACAACTTAAGAAAATTGTGAGAATGTTGGTTTTTCAGGAAAAAAAAGTAACAGAATTCAACCCCCCTTCTTTTGTTACTACCAACTTCATTCACTTTGACAATAATTTAGGACTTTGCTTTTGAAGCTTCGTAATTTTGCTTGTTATTCTTTGTTGAATCTACTTGTCTTTTGACATTTGGTTTTTATCAAATCTTTCCTTTTGTCGACATGGTCTTCTTTCTTTGACTTGTGATCTTAGTTGAATCGGTTGTCAAAACATTGTTAATGTTAGTTGACTACTTCGTCGCCCACTGTCTTCGATATATCCTTGAAACTTTATATTTTTAACGACTTCTTATTGCTTACTTACTATGTTTGTCCAAATGGCTAATTTTGACCCCTCAATAAATGCTTCTCAAAATTTACCTTTTGACAACGTGAGGAGGAAAAAAGGTGTTTTTTATTTTAACAAGCCATATTTTGACAATGTTATCTTCGACTTTATCTGAAATGCTTTTTTGACAACATTCATTTTGACAGCTTGCAATGGACGTTTCTAGAACGCTTTAGAAATACATAAAGGTTTTTGCCTTTATGGTGATTGACTTTTGATGTGACATCTAGATTCAAATCCCTTGGGAAATGGATGTAATAATTACCATTTGTCAAACAAATGCATCCTTCTAGGAACAACGTTAATGGGATTTTTATCCCATTACTAGATTTTATCTGGCATTTGAAATTTAAAATTAAATTTGAGAAGGTGAAAAGGTTTGAACTTCCACAGGATATTTTTGAGCCTATAAATATGCCATGGGATAAAACTTATTTTTCACTTTCACCATCTCCTTTTTTCGATAAAACTCTGCACTTTCTTCGTTTCTTCTTTTTATTGCTTTCTGTGGCTTCCTTCATTGACACTAATCCAAGTTCTTCCACAAAACTTCCTTTGGCGTCGCATGTTGAAGTTCCAGCCCACAAAAATCTGAAACATGCAAAAACCAAATTCTCATTCATCATACTATTGACAGAAAACATATTGTTACTTTGGGACTTTGTTACCAAAGTCTGAAGCTTTGCATCCTGATGTTCATGATGTCTTCCTTTCCCGTAAAGATCAACACATCCTGGCCTCTCTTGATTCGCTTCCTATTGGCTAGTTTGATCCAAAGGTGCAACCTTTTAGGACTTTTCAAGTGAAACCATCCAAGGAGTATGTTACCTGACTTGGTCGAGTTCAATCTTCAAAGAGAGTTTCTAGAAAGAACACTTGTGAACACCCCCATTTTGTCCCGAGTTTCAAGAAAAATTGAAAAATTGAAAAAAAATTAACAATGTTAAATGATGTTAAATATTAAATAAAATAAAATTTCTAAAAAACTAAAAATTTAAAAAAATGAAGAAAAAAAATTATTTCTAAACCCATATGAATATAGTCCAATATCGAAAGCCCACAAGCTAGTAGCAATTTGAAATAAAATAAAATAAAACAAGGAGCTACTAGAATTTCCAATGTGAGAGAAAAAGAGTGTGAAAGCTTTCAATGCACTGCAAATCAAAGTGCAATTTGGTGACAAATATCATATGAAAATCTTGCAAAAATAGGGCAAGATCTTGGATCTATGTCACAAAAGGTCTTGATGCAAGGTGTGCTACATCTGCATCTAGCCACCTATGAATATGAATTTCTCCCCTTGTTCTCACTTGCTCAATGCTCTTGAGCTTCCTAGAGTCTATAAAAAATTGACAAAACAAGGTAAAAATAGGGCTTTTTCGTTTTGGCTCATGACTTTTGTTTAAGACTTTGGCTTAAAAGAGGAAGACATATAAAGAAAGAAGGGAGTTGCTTTGAAGCTTGCTAGGAAAGGTAGAGCTTTGTTGTCTCTTCTTTTGGTGTTTTCATTTTTATATATCTTGCTATTGAATATGTATGACAGAATATATGATAATATAGTTAACGAAAGTTTGTAAGTGTAACACCCCTTTGGGGATACCACACATATAAAGAAAAATAAAATAAATGAATAAAATCTACCCAAGTTATAAAACATTTATTACATAATAATATGGGTCGTAAAGTAATTCCTGATAAACAGATTATTAAAAATAAAATATTACGGAAAACATAAAATAAACAGAACAACACTACTCATAATATACATATGTTCCAAGTTATAAGTTATACAAATAATTTACAACTACAATTACAAATATTTAAACAGAAACAGTAAATAAAACAGTAAAAGAGTCAATATATACATCCATACGCAGACACGCCCAAAAAAACATCATGCATATTCAATCCTCTGAAGGATCACTCTCAACATGAAAATGATCATCAGGAGACAAATATCCAGGATGCCTCGACTCTCGGCGGAAATGTGACGCGCGTAGATCGACACAAGTGTCATCTCACTAGGCTCAGTGGATATCCCACCAAAATGACGCCTAATGGATAAGGGTAACTCTAAATGCAGAAACACCGTCGTCGTCATCACTGGCTCGTCATCAAATCTATGGCGTAGGGTCACCGTCATCCGTCCCGCATACGTCACAGAGTCTCTATCTCCTCTCATGTGCCACGATAGCGATCCACCGTGAAACTCGAGAGTCACGAACCCCAAAAATCCTGGCACCGCCATACCAACACTAATCAATCCAATGGGTATGGATGATCAGATGGTTCTTGATCGTCAAACTGGTCGTCGGCTAGTTGATCTTCCTCCTCCTCGGGGTACAGAACCTCAAGAGGCTGTTCCTCTTCCTCGAACTCTTTACCATATAAACAGGTATATACAGAAAACATATACAATAAAGAGGTAAGACAATCTAAAATCACCACAAACACGGCCAATAAGAAGACGACAAATAACAGATATATAGTTCATGCATTATGAAAAGCTATAACATTAACAAGTAACAGAGTAGTGTAAAGATTCAAAAAGATTTAAATATCCCAAAAATATACCATCACAGATAAAATAAAACAAGAACAAATGAATACAATACAACAATAGATAAAACAAATACAGTAAACAAATAAATCAATATCAATATAATAAACAGATAAGACAAATATAAATAGATAAGACAAAATAAATAAATAGATCCCAATAAATAAACATAAGACACACCCTACTCCATGGAGCTAAAAAAACATACAAAGATATCAGAGAGAATGACTCGTAAAAATCTATTAGTACCACGGCTGCCCAACCAACTATTGCGCTGTCACACGTTGCGTCTATAGCCCCACGACACAGGAATCCATCATCCAGGCGTGGTGTAGTTCATGGTCTCACGTTGTGGCACTACAGGCAAATGTACTACTAGACTTTACAAATCTCGATTAAATATAGTGCGTGTCGAGTCCATTAGTGTGCTATCGGTTTACCACGGCCTAGCGGAGCTACCAACTGTCCACATATGGGATACCGTACACTAACGTCTCCAAGTCCATTAGAACAATGAACCACACTACGTTTATCGCATCGACAACACGATGTGATTCGTCTCATCAACCAATCCACCAAAAATTTGGCATAAACTCAATACATAATTCCAAAAATATGAAATTACGAAAATGCCCTCAAGATAACAATATGCCCTCAATGGCAGAAAAATAGAAAGCCTGTACGGGTTCACATTTTCCCGACAGCGAAAAATAAATACAGTAACGGTCAATCGTGTAGAAATTTTATTGCGTTTTCACAATTTTGTCGTTTTTATAAACGTTTTGAAATCGCGTAAATATATTTTTCTGTTTTCAAAATCGCGTAGGATTTTTAATACGTTTTCTCAATCGGTAAGATTTCTAAATCATTTTCTTGACCGAATTCCTTAAAATTTACTGTTTAAATAAACAGAAATAATAAATAATACTTTTAAGCTACGTATAATATTTTTCATACCGTATACTGTCTTTTGGACATCTTTTCTATCTTATTTGTCCGTTTTTACTAAAAATTGACAGTATTTTGTTTAGAAAATTATATTAATGGTTTCCTAATTTTACCGTAAAAATTCTGTTTATTAAATTTTTAAACCATATACTTAATCCTTTTGAAAACTACTAACATGCTTTAAAATACAGCATGAGCTATATGTTAGAAATTTTTGAAAGTTACTGTATTTCATTTCTAATAATAAAATCATTAGTTCTAAGTTCTCAAACTTATTTCTAATTGATTCTTTTCTTTAAAACTCATTTTAGAAAAATTCTTTTTAACACATATTGCATCCTTATACTTAGAAAAGGTTTGGATTTAATTTTAGAAACCATGGATACTTGGTTTGGCATGTTGGCCGAATTTCCTAAATACTTTGAAAATGATCTCTAAATTATTTCTCATCTTCTAAATATATGTCAAACTTATTGTATTGTCTAAATTCATTTAACCATTGTTTTAGAAAATGATTTTTGAAAACAACACATTCATTTTAGGCATGTTGGCCGAAAATACTAAGTCTTACCATTTGATTTCTAAATTCATTTTCTTTGATCTAATCAACTTGAAACCTTCTTAATTCTCTTAGGTTAATTAAATTACCTTTTAAGAAAATTAAGAGAACATTTTGGTTCCCCATTGGTTAAAGGCCGTGAGCCTTGGTGTAGTGTTCTTTGAAACACACATGCATTTCCTTGACATGTTATTCACATCCTATACATTATCATGCAATTCTATACTTTATCATGCAATTCTAACACATGCAATATTATCAAAGCTTGTAGACATGCAAATTAAAGCTTGTAGACATGCAAACTATTACAAACCACAAATAGGAAAGCTACTAACAATTACACAAACACATCAAATAAGCTACTAACAAACACAAACATGAATCCTTATGGATTCTACAATCACAAAATCAAACTCCATCTTCTTACCACCACCCATAGGTGATAAGATTTGTCTTCCTCTTACCTTAAATGAAGACAAATGGATTTCTTTCACTTCTCCTAGGTCACGGTTTTCTCCTTCAAAATACCTAGCAAACTTAAACAAAATTACAAGTTACTAACCATTAAAGGAGAACCTAAACCATGGATAAATCATGGCTTAGAACTTTGAAAAAGGATTTAGAAAAGAAAAACAAGAAATTTCACCTCCTTGGTACAAACTTCCAAGTAGGTTTTCAAGCTTCAAATGAAGGAATTTGAAAGAACTCTCAACTAGAGATGTTCTTAGGATAGTGTTTAGGTTTAGAAAACTTGGTTAGAAGAAATTTTAGGTGGTTGGATGGTAGAGTATGAAGCTTGGCCGAATGGTGAAGAAAGAAAGCAACAATGGTGGCTAGGGTTTTTGGATGAGAGAGAAGAGAGAAAAGCATGAAAGATGAAGTGAAGAATGGTCTTCCAACCTTCACTTGGCCGTAGACATCACTCCATGCAAGGTGTCCATGGCTTGGCTTCATCCTAGCCTTAGAATACATCAAAGGTTAAGATTAAAACTTGGTTAGCAAGCTTGTTTCCTATTGGTTGGTTCAAGCATAGTCACCATGCTTAGTCATTAAGCTTCATTAACTCTTAAGCCTAGTCATTAGTTGAGTCACCATGTTTCTTGAAAGTTCCTTCACAAATGATGCTTAATTAAGCTACTAAGTTAACTGTTTAGCTAAACGTGGGTCCCGCAAAACATTTCCGGGTCCACTGTCACTAAGTTATACTGACTAATAAAATAATATTATAATAATACAAAATTATTTTATTTGTGATTAAATCCTAAAAATTAAAAGATTAATTTTAGGCTCATTCAGGATTGAGTTTAGTAAGATCCCCCGCCTCTGAATAATTAAAAACAGATTTTACCGGTCCGAAAAAATATTATTTTCCTGCCCCGTAGCAAATCACACAAAAAGTCCATATAAAATCACAGACAGTAATATTGGACACTAAATCAAGTAGAAAACAATTAAAAACAGCAAAAACAGTACAAACAGCACGTTCGGGACGTAATGGTCATTTTTTCATTTTTTCCCATAACGTAGCTAATTGTCCAAAACGTTCAAATAAAATTATAGACAGTATTAATTGTCTGTATATCTTCCAGAAAAATTAAAATAGTAGCTCGGAAAAATTTTTATTTTACCGTCTCGGAACAAATTACGTAAAAAGACCAAATAAAATTTGAGCCTGTATAAACATATTTGTATTTCATGCAGAAATCGAGAAACAGTAAAATAGGGACACAATGGTCATTCACACGAAAGCTTGAAAAACAGCAAACAGTACATTTGGTACATTTTCTAAAAATTGGGGTGTTACAACTCTCCCCAACAAATAAAATTTCATCCTCGAAATTCGCTGTTCCTCAAAACAAATGAGGATACTGATCCTTTATTTTATCTTCCAGCTCCCAGGTAGCTTCACCCGTCACATCATTCCATATGACCTTCACTAGCTCGATCATCTTTCCTCGAAGCTGCTTTACCTTTCTCGTCCTCGGTCGACGGGTAAAGTCTCGTAAGTCAAATTCTCCTTCAGCTGCACTTCATCTGGCTGTATAACATGCGTCGGATCTGGTATATACTTTCGTAACTGAGACACATGAAATACGTCATGCAGATTCGACAGAAATGGCGGCATAGCGATCTGATACGCTACAGGACCTATACGTCGGATAATCTGATACGGTCCAATAAACTTAGGAGTAAGTTTCTTAGACTTAATAACTCTTCCGACACCAGTCGTAGGAGTAACTCTTAGAAACACATGTTCACCCTCCTCAAATTCAAGAGGTCGTCTTCGTTTATCCGCATAACTTTTCTGTCTGCTTTGTGTCGTTCTCATCTTTTCTTGTATCATCTTTACCTTTTCCGTAGTCTGTTGTACAAGATCTGGTCCAACAGTCATACTTTTCCCATCTTGATACCAACACAACGGTGTTCGACATCGTCTTTCATACAACGCCTCATAAGGTGCCATCCCTATACTTGAGTGAAAGCTATTGTTGTAGGTGAATTCTATCAAAGATAAAAATTCATCCCAACTTCCTTGTTGTTCTAAAACACAAGCACGCAACAGATCTTCTAAAGACTGTATAGTTCTCTCTGTCTGACCATCTGTCTGCGGATGATACGCTGAACTCAGTCGTAACTTAGTTCCCATAGCTTCTTGCAGACTCTGCCAAAATCTTGACGTAAACCTCGGATCTCGATCAGAAACTATACATGTAGGTACACCATGTAATCTGACAATTTCATTGATGTACAACTGGGTTAATCTTTCCAATGAATACTTAATATTAATTGGTAGGAAATGAGCCGATTTCGTAAGCCTATCGACTATAACCCATATCGAATCATGACCTTTCCTTGTCTTTGGCAAACCAGTAACGAAATCCATCGATATACTATCCCATTTCCATTCTGGAATAGATAATGGTTGCAACATTCCAGCTGGTCTTTGATGTTCCACTTTCGCCTTTTGACAGACTAGACAAGTTGACACGCACCTAATAACATCACTCTTCAATCCATGCCACTAAAATAACTTCTTCAAGTCTTGGTACATCTTTGTTATGCCTGGATGCATACTCAATAGACTAGTATGGGCATGTTCCACAATATATCGCCTCAGCTCCCGGTCACGAGGAACACAGACTCTACCCCGAAACCTCAAAATTCCATCAGTTCCTTCTTTGAACTCTATTGTCTCGTCTTGCTTTATTTGTTCCCTTATTCCTTGCAAAAATTCATCGGCATTCTGCTTTTCCCTTATGTCTTCCATCAGCTCGCTCGAGATAGTAACCATGTTAATACAGATCTTCCCCGGTTTTAACTCAACAAATGACCACACATCTCTAAACTGTTCAATGAGCTCCTTTTCCTTGATCATCAGAGCAGAAGCACTGATAATCTTTCTACTTAAGGCGTCAGCCACGACATTCGCCTTACCAGGGTGGTACAACAATTGAAAATCATAATCTTTCAGGAATTCTAACCATCTCCGCTGCCTCATGTTCAGCTCCTTCGATCATACAAGTACTTCAAGCTCTTGTGATCACTGAAAATGTTGAACGTTGCTCCATAGAGAAAATGTCTCCATATCTTTAGAGCAAAAACCACAGCGGCCAATTCCAAATCGTGCGTTGGATAATTCCTCTCATGAACCTTCAATTGTCGAGAAGCATATGCCACAACGTTCCGATCTTGCATCAACACGCATCCTAGCCCTTGATAAGAAGCGTCGCAATACACATCAAAAGATTTCGTCGAATCTGGTAGGATCAACACCGGTGCAGTTGTTAATCTCTTCTTCAACTCTTGAAAACTGGCTTCACGTTCTTCCGTCCATTCAAAAGCTTGATTTTTCCTCGTAAGTTGTGTAAGTGGTCCAGCAATCTTCGAAAAACCCTTGATAAATCTCCGATAATAACCAGCAAGTCCAACAAAACTTCGAACTTCTGTTACTGTCTTAGGTCTTTCCCACTGTAAAACAGTCTCCACTTTTGATGGATCTACCGCAATACCATCTTTGGAAATCACGTGACCAAGAAATTGGACTTCTTCTAACCAGAACTCACACTTAGCCAATTTCGCATACAGCTGCTTCTCCCTTAAAATCCGAAGGACAACACCAAGATGTTCAGCATGCTCTTCCTTCGATTGAGAATAGATCAGAATGTCATCGATAAAGACAACGACAAATCTGTCTAGATACAGACGAAAAATCCTGTTCATATAATCCATAAATATGGCAGGAGCATTCGTCACCCCGAATGGCATCACCTGATACTCATAATGCCCATATCGAGTTCGGAAAGCAGTTTTCGGTACATCTTCCCCTTTAACACGAATTTGGTGATAACCAGACCTCAGATCTATCTTGGAAAATACCACAGCTCCTTTCAACTGATCCATCAAGTCGTCAATTCTTGGAAGCGGATATTTATTCTTGATAGTCACCTTGTTCAGCTGACGATAATCCACACAAAGCCGAGAAGTTCCGTCCTTCTTCTTGACCAAAAGCACTGGCGCACCCCATGGCGAAACACTTGGTCGCACAAACTCTTTCTCCAACAGCTCCACCAATTGCTTCTTCAGCTCCTCCAATTCCACTGGGGATATACGATACGGTGCAATTGAGATAGGACCTGTTCCTGGTACTAAATCAATTAAGAACTCGATCTCCCTCTCAGGTGGCAAACCAGGTACATCATCAGGAAAAACATCAGGAAACTCGTTGACAACAGGAATAGTATTCACATCCTTCTCATTCTTAACTTCTAGAGAAGACAATACCATATATCCCTGCACTCCATCTCGTAACAAAGACTTGACCTTAACAGCAGTTAAGAACCCAGACTTTTCTTCCTTAGGAAAAACTATGGTTTTACTTGCACAATCTATAAGGATATGGTTAGAACATAACCAGTCCATCCCTAAAATTACATCTATCTCAACAAGAGGTAAACAAATCAAGTTGACCATAAACAAACGGCCCTTCACAACAATAGGACAATCCAAACAGATCTTAGATGTAACAACAGGTTTAGCAGTTGGCGTAGATACACTCAATTTAACATTCAGAGAAGACACAGGCAACTTCAATCTTTCCACACCATCATAGGAAATAAATGAGTGTGTAGCACCAGAATCATACAATACAGTCAGAAGATTACCTCCAATGTCTCCTTCTCCCTGAATAAGATCATCAGACTTAGAAACCTCAGATCCCATCATTGTATATACTCGTCCTCCTGACCTTGGTTGAGTACTTCCAGATTTTTGCTGATTAGCTCTCACATACCGAACAACAGGTTTCTTCTCTGGTCGAGTACAATCCTTTGACATATGCCCAGGCTATCCACAATTAAAACAGACTGTCCCCTTGATTGTACAATCTGGAGATATATGGCCCTTCTTACCGCACTTAAAACACGTTGGCGTAAACACCACCTTCTGCCCAGTTCCACTACCACTTGCACCTCCACTAACCGATGGTCGTTGAGATTGAGTTCCTGTTGGTCTGGAATACGGCTTACGCTGAAACCGATTCGTATTACTACCTCCACCTCTCTGAAACCTTGTCGGCCCAAAGTTCCGATTCCTCTGATCTCTAGATGGCTCCAACTCCTCAAGTCGAGCACAAGCATCCACCAAAGCATGAAACTGAGTCATTCTCAAGGATACCACTCCTCGTTTCAGTTCCACCCTTAAACCTGATTCAAACTTCCTACATCTCCACACATCGTCTTGTCGTGTCTGAGCATAATCTGAGAATTGAGACAAATTCTCAAATTTTGTGGCATATTCATTCACTGTCATATTCCCCTGTCGCAAACCAAGAAATTCCATTTCTTTGGCATGCCTAGCACTCGCAGGAAAATATTTATCCAGAAAAGCATTAGAAAACACCTCCCAAGTAATTTCCATCCCCTCAGCTTGTAAAACTCGGCGGGTTCCTCTCCACCAATGTTCTGCATCTCCTCTCAGCATGAAAACAACATAAGTCACCTTCTTATCATCTACGCATCTTATTCCTTCAAAGATCCTCTCCAAATCTTGCATCCACTGACTTGCTTTCTCTGGATCCACCTCGCCTCTAAACTGTGGTGGATTATGACGCCTAAGCTCAGCCAAATTTAGGGCATCAGCAGTAGCATCTTCTTTGTTGAGTCGCTCTCGATTTTCCGAGTAATCACTTCAGCCATCCGCTGCATAGCCTCAGCAGCCGCAATCATAGGGTCCATATCACGATTCATGTTCGTACGTCCTCTACCTCGTCCAGACATCTTTAAACAAAACAAAACAAAATTAGATACATCCTTTTAGATACTTCCGAAAGGATATAAATCACAGAGAATCACACAGCACAAACAAAAACAGACCCAACCACAACCCCAAAAGACTCTAACTTGGGCTCTGATACCAACTAATGTAACACCCCTTTGGGGATGCCACACATATAAAGAAAAATAAAATAAATGAATAAAATCTACCCAAGTTATAAAACATTTATTACATAATAATATGGGTCGTAAAGTAATTCCTGATAAACAGATTATTAAAAATAAAATATTACGAAAAACATAAAATAAACAGAACAACACTACTCATAATATACATATGTTCTAAGTTATAAGTTATACAAATAATTTACAACTACAATTACAAATATTTAAATGGAAACAGTAAATAAAACAGTAAAAGAGTCAATATATACATCCATACGCAGACGCGCCCAAAAAAACATCATGCATATTCAATCCTCTGAAGGATCACTCTCAACATGAAAATGATCAACAGGAGACAAATATCCAGGATGCCTCGACTCTCGGCGAAAATGTGACCGCGCAGTCGACACAAGTGTCATCTCACTAGGCTCAGTGGATATCCCACCAAAATGACACCTAATGGATAAGGGTAACTCTAAATGCAGAAACACCGTCGTCGTCATCACTGGCTTGTCATCAAATCTATGGCGTAGGGTCACCGTCATCCGTCCCGCATACGTCACAGAGTCTCTATCTCCTCTCATGTGCCACGATAGCGATCCACCGTGAAATTCGAGAGTCACGAACCCTAAAAATCCTGGCACCGCCATACCAACACTAATCAATCCAATGGGTATGGATGATCAGATGGTTCTTGATCGTCAAACTGGTCGTCGGCTAGCTGATCTTCCTCCTCCTGGGTACAAGAACCTCAAGAGGTGTTCCTCTTCCTCGAACTCTTTACCATATAAACAGGTATATACAGAAAACATATACAATAAAGAGGTAAGACAATCTAAAATCACCACAAACATGGCCAATAAGAAGACGACAAATAACAGATATACAGTTCATGCATTATGAAAAGTTATAACATTAACAAGTAACAGAGTAGTGTAAAGATTCAAAAAGATTTAAATATCCCAAAAATATACCATCACAGATAAAATAAAACAAGAACAAATGAATACAATACAACAATAGATAAAACAAATACAAGTAAACAAATAAATCAATATCAATATAATAAACAGATAAGACAAATATAAATAGATAAGACAAAATAAATAAATAGATCCCAATAAATAAACATAAGACACACCCTACTCCATGGAGCTAAAAAAACATACAAAGATATCAGAGAGAATGACTCGTAAAAATCTATTAGTACCACGGCTGCCCAACCAACTATTGCGCTGTCACACGTTGCGTCTATAGCTCCACGACACAGGAATCCATCATCCAGGCGTGGTGTAGTTCACGGTCTCACGTTGTGGCACTACAGGCAAATGTACTACTAGACTTTACAAATCTCGATTAAATATAGTGCGTGTCGAGTCCATTAGTGTGCTATCGGTTTACCACGGCCCAGCGGAGCTACCAACTGTCCACATATGGGATACCGTACACTAACGTCTCCAAGTCCATTAGAACAATGAACCACACTACGTTTATCGCATCGACAACACGATGTGATTCGTCTCATCAACCAATCCACCAAAAATTTGGCATAAACTCAATACATAATTCCAAAAATATAAAATTATGAAAATGCCCTCAAGATAACAATATGCCCTCAATGGCAAAAAAATAGAAAGCCTGTACGGGTTCACATTTTCCCGACAGCAAAAAATAAATACAGTAACGGTCAATCGCGTAGAAATTTTATTGCGTTTTCACAATTCCGTCGTTTTTATAAATGTTTTGAAATCGCGTAAATATATTTTTCTGTTTTCAAAATCGCGTAGGATTTTTAATACATTTTCTCAATCGCGTAAGATTTCTAAATCATTTTCTTGACCGAATTCCTTAAAATTTACTGTTTAAATAAACAGAAATAATAAATAATACTTTTAAGCTACGTATAATATTTTCCATACCGTATACTGTCTTTTGGACATCTTTTCTATCTTATTTGTCCGTTTTTACTAAAAATTGACAGTATTTTGTTTAGAAAATTATATTAATGGTTTCCTAATTTTACCGTAAAAATTTCGTTTATTAAATTTTTAAACCATATACTTAATCCTTTTGAAAACTACTAACATGCTTCAAAATACAGCATGAGCTATATGTTAGAAATTTTTGAAAGTTACTGTATTTCATTTCTAATAACAAAATCATTAGTTCTAAGTTCTCAAACTTATTTCTAATTGATTCTTTTCTTTAAAACTCATTTTAGAAAAATTCTTTTTAACACATATTGCATCCTTATACTTAGAAAAGGTTTGGATTTAATTTTAGAAACCATGGATACTTGGTTTGGCATGTTGGCCGAATTTCCTAAATACTTTGAAAATGATTTCTAAATTATTTCTCATCTTCTAAATATATGTCAAACTTATTGTATTGTCTAAATTCATTTAACCATTGTTTTAGAAAATGGTTTTTGAAATCAACACATTCATTTTAGGCATGTTGGCCGAAAATACTAAGTCTTACCATTTGATTTCTAAATTCATTTTCTTTGATCTAATCAACTTGAAACCTTCTTAATTCTCCTAGGTTAATTAAATTACCTTTTAAGAAAATTAAGAGAACATTTTGGTTCCCCATTGGTTAAAGGCCGTGAGCCTTGGTGTAGTGTTCTTTGGAACACACATGCATTTCCTTGACATGTTATTCACATCCTATACATTATCATGCAATTCTATACTTTATCATGCAATTCTAACACATGCAATATTATCAAAGCTTGTAGACATGCAAATTAAAGCTTGTAGACATGCAAACTATTACAAACCACAAATAGGAAAGCTACTAACAATTACACAACCACATCAAATAAGCTACTAACAAACACAAACATGAATCCTTATGGATTCTACAATCACAAAATCAAACTCCATCTTCTTACCACCACCTATAGGTGATAAGATTTGTCTTCCTCTTACCTTAAATGAAGACAAATGGATTTCTTTCACTTCTCCTAGGTCACGGTTTTCTCCTTCAAAATACCTAGCAAACTTAAACAAAATTACAAGTTACTAACCATTAAAGGAGAACCTAAACCATGGATAAATCATGGCTTAGAACTTTGAAAAAGGATTTAGAAAAGAAAAACAAGAAATTTCACCTCCTTGGTACAAACTTCCAAGTGGGTTTTCAAGCTTCAAATGAAGGAATTTGAAAGAACTCTCAACTAGATATGTTCTTAGGATAGTGTTTAGGTTTAGAAAACTTGGTTAGAAGAAATTTTAGGTGGTTGGATGGTAGAGTATGAAGCTTGGCCGAATGGTGAAGAAAGAAAGCAACAATGGTGGCTAGGGTTTTTGGATGAGAGAGAAGAGAGAAAAGCATGAAAGATGAAGTGAAGAATGGTCTTCCAACCTTCACTTGGCCGTAGACATCACTCCATGCAAGGTGTCCATGGCTTGGCTTCATCCTAGCCTTAGAATGCATCAAAGGTTAAGATTAAAACTTGGTTAGCAAGCTTGTTTCCTATTGGTTGGTTCAAGCATAGTCACCATGCTTAGTCATTAAGCTTCATTAACTCTTAAGCCTAGTCATTAGTTGAGTCACCATGTTTCTTGAAAGTTCCTTCACTAATGATGCTTAATTAAGCTACTAAGTTAACTGTTTAGCTAAACGTGGGTCCCGCAAAACATTTCCGGGTCCACTATCACTAAGTTATATTGACTAATAAAATAATATTATAATAATACAAAATTATTTTATTTGTGATTAAATCCTAAAAATTAAAAGATTAATTTTAGGCTCATTCAGAATTGGGTTTGGTAAGATCCCCGCCTCGAATAATTAAAAACAGATTTTACCGGTCTGAAAAAATATTATTTTCCGCCCGTAGCAAATCACACAAAAAGTCCATATAAAATTACAGACAGTAATATTGGACACTAAATCAAGTAGAAAACAATTAAAAATAGCAAAAACAGTACAAACAGCACGTTCGGGACGTAATGGTCATTTTCCTATTTTTTCCCACAACGTAGCTAATTGTCCAAAACGTTCAAATAAAATTACAGACAGTATTAATTGTCTGTATATCTTCCAGAAAAATTAAAACAGTAGCTCAGAAAAATTTTTATTTTACCGTCTCGGAACAAATTACGTAAAAAGACCAAATAAAATTTGAGCCTGTATAAACGTATTTGTATTTCATGCAGAAATCGAGAAACAGTAAAATAGGGACACAACGGTCATTCACACGAAAGCTTGAAAAACAGCAAACAGTACATTCGGTACATTTTCTAAAAATTGGGGTGTTACAGTAAGAATATAAGTCTGTGAAAGGTTTTATTATTTTCATTAGAGCTATCAATTTGGGCTGAAGCCCATGGGATAGTCCACTAAGCCCTGCATGGGGTTATTTATTTTATTAGCCCATCTTTTAATAGGGCTTTTTAGCCCTTAACCCATAAAGCCCCACCTATAAGTGGGTTAGGGCTGGGCTATCCAATGGGTCAGCCCCTATCTCAATATTTTTTATTTTTTTAATTATTTCTTTTCAATAATTGCAATTCCCAAATTCCTTTAAACCCTAATTCACTCCAATTACTGCTTAGAGCAGCAATGCCTGAAGCATCTCACCGGAGCCGTTGTCTGCCACCGGTACCGAAGCAGCACAACACATGGAGCAGCACTCAACAAAGCGTTCCTCATTAAAGGTCTTTGAATCTTATCTCATTCTCTCTCTTTACCTCGTCTTCCTCTCTGCCAATCATGGGTTTGCTGGAGCGATGCTACTTGCGGGTCATTTTTGCTAATCACGGTGGCTAAACAACGTTTCTGGGCAGATTTGGGTGTGATGGTGCAGCGCGCAGCTGGGTCCGGTCTGAATGGCAAGGCACGATGGTTGCAATTGACAATTGGGCGGCGTACGACTGGGTTCGTGTTCGACGGTTAGAGGTGGTGCTTGACGGCGCATAATTCGACTATTTGTGGTGGTTGCAGACCTAGGGCGGTGCTGCACGTGGTTGCTAGTTCACGGTGTTAGGCATTGATCTGTGTTTGGTGGATGGGGCACTCAGTTTGGGTGGTGGAAGATGGTGGTGAAGCTGATGATGGTGTTTTATGGCTATGGTGGTTTGGTGTTGTAGTGGAGTGGTGTGGTTCTATTTTGGCTGTTTGGTGAGGAAGGTGAGTCATTATTGAAGGTTGAATGAGGTTGAAGATGAATATGGTGGGATGTTTAAACGTGGCAGAGGTGATGGAGATGGTGAGTTGGCTGCTGGTTGAAGAGAGGTTTTTGTGTGTTTGATCTGTGTCTATATGAATCTGTCTCAAGGTGCAAAGAGTGTTTCTTTGCCTTCGGTGAAAATGGTTCTAAAAAATGGTGCAGAGAGTGTATGAATCACTGTTATGCATAAGATTCAGCAGCTCAAGGGATTGTTGGGGATTAGTCACTTTACCACCAAAACAGATGCAGTATTAGTGTTGGTATCTGTTCACAAGTCGCTACATCATCAAATTACTTCTAGAGAAAAAGTGAGTTAGTTTTGCTATTTGATTTATGTTTTGATAAAGTTTAGTTAGTTTTAGAAAACATTAAACAGTTTTTTATTCATAAATTTGACCCATTGAATTTATATAGGTCTTCTTGTTGACATTATTCTTTATTTAATCCATTGATAGTGGTACCCTCTGAATTTTGTCCTAGGGTGTTCATTCCTAATTTTCCTTCTGATTACCCGGTTTATTGTAAGTAAAGAAATGTCTGGTATTTTCATTCCACTAATTCACTGCTTCTGTTTTTATAAATCAAGTTACATTTAGATAGAGATGTTGTTTTATTTAAAATTAAGTTATAGTTAGATTAAGTTGTACTAGAGACCCCTCCTTCTTGTTTTAAGTTGACTAACATTGCCTACAAGCAAACATACATGGAAATTGTAGCAAACGAATGTTGCCTCTTGGAGCTATGAGATGCACTTTGTTGGCTTCACTTTGTTGCTAATCACATAAATGAATGTATAATGAGTCTTGGTATACAATTGATCTTATTTACTGTCATAGGGCACCTGTATAGGGGGAAAACAGAATTCATCGTCTTGCACTGACAGTGTAATAATATTAGATGGAGGGTGCTAATGTCATGGTAATTAGATGGTTTGAAGAATGATTACAAGAAGCCAAAATCACACTCTGAATCATAAGTGCAACCTTGATAAAATAAATTATAGCATTTGGGGTCTCTGTTCCTTCTTTCAGGTGATCTTTGACTTTTGACACACAGATGTTAGATCTAATCAATATTCAACATGAACTTAGATTCCAGCTATAGCCGCTTTGTAAGATGTGTAGATGGTAGACTTCAGTTACTTTTGCATCTGATAATGGTGAATGGTTTTCAAAAGGGTGCTTTATCAATTAGTCTGGGAATTCCAATGATTTATGGGATTGATATTGTTCACGGCCATAACAATGTCTATAAAGCATCAATTTTCCTCACATTGTTAACTAGGAGCTACCTAGTAAATCACCAGTATGCTTATATATTTTATGTTTGACAATTTTAGTTTCTATCATTGAGAATTGAAGATTTCCTATGTTCAACTATTCTTGACTCTACCAAAGGCGTTGTGTTTTGTAATGTTGAACTTTTGAATATAACCAAAATTTGATATAATGTTATTGTATCCAAGTTAAAAAAAATGAATCCTTGCAAAAATACTTGTGTTCAGACAAATTTTTCAGCTCACCAATAACAAGTTTATCAGCAGTTTGGATTTTATTAGGGTCATAGGGAGTATGAGTAGCTTGCAGCTGGATATAAACTGACTTCAGGGAAGAGATATTTATAAAAATCTTAGATACTAAGGTTTCCACATCTTATGGATTTTAATTTTGATTTTGACCTATAGAGTGGGCTAAGGCCAGCCCATGGGTGGGCCAGGGTCAGCCCATTAAATAACTAGGTCAAATTAAAAAAAATTATTTTGGGCCAGCCCATGGGCTAGCCCTAGCCTACTTGGCCATACGGACTTTTGGCCCTATTGGCTTTTTTATCTTGTGGGCTTTTTGGCCCTAGCCCATGTGGGTTAGGGCTTGATGGGTTGGGCTGGGCCTTTTTGACAACTCTAATTTTCATTGCTTGAGTTTCCTGTGTCTCCATCTCATTCGCACATTCACAGATCATAAGAGTTGCAGTAACCCATCACTTACAATTTCACATCCTGGCATAGAACCTTACCTTCATGTTTCCATAATAGAACTCAACCTTTCAAACCAAGACACAACCACCAGCTCTCAAACAACCATCGCACTCCATCATCTTCCAAACAAAGAATGAACCTTTCAACCTAACCATATCTTGCAGTAACACATTTTCAATAGAAAACAAAATCAAACAGGATTCAACCCCTTGAATTCCAACCAAACCTCATAACTTGAAAACAAGACCCACAAATCATGCCATCCTCCTCCACCTCTACCCCAACCCATGGCAGCCACCAACCGAGTCACAAAACCACCATATGAAGTGACCCAACACGGAAAGCCTTTTCCTCATTGCCATGTCCTTGTTGCTGCCGTTCGCTCACCACCACGGAACTCGCAACCCCCAACCACTAGTCCATTGTGCACCGCCAAACCCACCACCATGTCGTTAATCCAAAACCTGAGATCACGTCAACCTCATACTCCACCATCGTGCTCTAACCATGACCCAGTACCAGATCACCACACTATTGTCCACCGTGCCATCGCATGACCTCAGTCCAGCTGCCCTCAGATCTCACCAGCCACTAAACCATTGTGAACTAGAACCCACGAGCCACCTCTGCTAGTCGTAAGCTCCACCATGCCATCGCATGACCTCAGTCCAGCTGCCCTCAGATCTCACCAGCCACTAAACCATTGTGAACTAGAACCCACGAGCCACCTCTGCTAGTCGTAAGCTCCACCATGTCCACCACCTCGCGACCTCATCCCTAAACCATCATGTTGCTGCTCGCATCTCCGTAGCTCAACGCTCCACTACGAGTCTCTAACTTTTGCTTGTTTTCGTTTCTCTATTCTTGAGACCGAAAGTCTCTCTCTTTTCTTTTTCTTTTCTTTTAAAACATTAAAGATGACTTTTTTTATTATTGTTTTGTTAATCTAATAATAATAAAAAAAGAATAAAAAATAAAATTAACATTAGATGGGCTTGGGCTAATAGGCTCTATTTAAACTAGTATAATAGGTAAGTTTGTTGCTAAATATGTATAATCTAGATTTGCTCTTAGGGTAATTAGGTTTCCCCCATTAAAAAAAGGAAATTATAAAATCTGGTAAAGAAAATCTATAAATATGAACAACAAACTTTAACAAGATAAAGTAATCAAATAAATTCAGTTAGGAATAGTAAATAAAAAATGGGGATAAAAAATATTAAATGAACAAAAAAAATTTGAATTTTCTTATTTTAGTAGTTAAGAATCATTTTGCATTTAGTTGGTGGCAACTCTATTTTTCTTTTAAATTTTCTTTTTCGTCGTTCTCATTGCGATTATGGTCGTGACAACACTATATTTTGACTTGATTCAATTGAACCGCCATTACATCAAGCTTAACTCGAGCATGATAGGTGCGACTTTGTTCTTTTGGAATAAGACTATAAATAATCTCCACTTTCCTTGTGGAATGATGGGACTAACTTTGTTTGATTCGGTTGCTATTACTTGCCTAGAACCTCATGGGGAAACTGTTTCTCCTGACAAAGCTCTAGTAAGATTGTCAATATCGATGTCCTAAATTGGTCCTATGGGCCTTTCATAAATCACCACTACAAACTTGGTCAACCAACTTTGTCGGATGAAGAATATGTAGCATTTCTGCAATTGTGGCCTTGTGGCTAAGTTTTATATATTAAATCTTTGCAGGTGTCGAAGGCTTGTTTACCTTTAGCAACAATGATTCATGAAGGTCGATTCTTGGCTTCAAACTAGTTGATAATTGCTCACCTCTATCAGTAGATTAATGAGATTGTCGACGTGATTCGTGTTCATGGCAAGATGCCTACTATGAGTGGCCCTTTTAAGTTATTGCAAATGGCTCAATGTTGTTCTTTATTATTACTAGGATGACGATTCACCGACTGATCTTCCAGAAGGGATTTACGGCTATAGGCTTGCCTATTGCTATATCATGAGAGCAAAAATGTTTCTTATGTCGATGATATTAAGAAGTATTTCAAAGTGTTCCACTCTATGAAGATGAATGTTACTGACATAAGCTTCAACCAATTCGTAGTTGTAATTGAAGGTCCTTCCCGTTTCATCAACATGATGATAGTGATTTCTAAGACGAAATCAACGTTACTTGGGAAAATTACCTTTGTCAGCAAATTCTTTGCATAAGCTTTCTAGATTCTAATGACCTTAGAGTTGTCTATCATCTGCCAAACTAGGAGGCTCGACAACTTAGTTATACTCAAGCCAATCCTGCTTCTATGCTCAAACAAGATTTATACAAGTGACCCATCATAGCACTGTCTGTGATAGAGGCTGTTGCCAAATTAGACAAGAGCAACCAGTAGATTAAATAATCTTTCAAACCTTTCAACTGTACCACCAGCAGCTTCCCAACTCCTGATTTTGTCGAATAGTGTGAATGTTACTATCAATGTTTGCTACCAGGTTTGAATGCTTGCTTTATTTGAATGACCACTACGACTGTAAAGGGCATACCTTCCAAGTCGAAAAGTATATATCTACAAGAAATTCAGGCTTTTGAAAATTTTTTTAGTATCAAGTGAGATCCTTGACATGCTTCCAAAATAACTAGGGAAATGGAGTTGTTGATGGAATGAAAATTCAAAGATCATTAAGACAAATGCCTTTGGAAATTCTTTGACGCTTTGACATCGAATCCCAATGTTAATCCTGATAATTATTTTACTCCTTTCTGTCGAATGCCCATTCCTATTTCGATACCTCCTTTTGGAGTCGCTGAAGTGGTTGATCCCCTTGATGATTGCAAAGATCAAGTTACTTTTACCAGTAGTTACATGCATTTGCATGAACATCGATTAACTTAATTGAGTACAACGGTGGTTTGTCAGCCTTATTAGGTAAAGCCTTTAATTTTGACATTGTTTCTTTCTGATATTGACACTCTTTCTTTTCTTTGTGTCTTTGTCAGGTAAATCTTCACCAGTAATTCTTGATCCATTCGACGTCGAGGATGAGGAGGATGAAGATTTTGTCAAACTTATTCTTATCTAACAAGGAAAAGACTCCTGATGGTTGCAGCAAGTCAAAGGTTATAATGCCTATTCACTGTCTAAAGGCCAAACCAACTATGTCAAAAGCAACACAGAAATCACCCATTGATAAGGTGATCTTTGGTCAAGTTATAGGCTTTGTCAATTTTCTTTTGGCCTTTGACTAATTGTTGCCCTCACTTGTTCATCAAGATAAACAACCAACTCCAATTGCTTTCACATTGATTCTCCAGCCTCTTCAGGCTTAGTCAAAATAAAAAAAGAATAAAGTAGAAAAGGTCGTGTTAGTATCGACTGAAAATGAACCGTCTAAAGTACCTTCAAGAGAAAGCACTTCGAACACTTCACCTCTTGCCACTCAGGATGTTGAGATGAAGAGTTTGAAGCTTATGGTTGACACTTCAATAATGATTGTTGACCGTCCCGCTGAAATCACCATTGTTGCACCGAAAGCCTCTGATGACCCATTGGCCTTTCTCGACAATCTTTTGTAAGCTAATTTTCTAAGTATACCAGAACCGGTGCCAATTACTATTGTCAAACCTAATTCATCTTTAGACAAAGTCAAGGAAGCCATGTTGGCCTTGGAGCAACTCTTTGATATACCACTTAATCAACTCTTTGAGGACCAAGAGTTAAAGCACAAGTTGTAAACTACTCTCGACACCTACCACCAGGTGAAGGTTCAACTTCTTAAATCTCTTTGAAAATTCTTCTGGGAACTGAAAATAGTTTTCATTGACTTAAATGTTGACTATCCCTATTTGGTCAACACCATGGCCACCTACAATGAGCGTTCAAGGAAAAGAAGTTGTTTAGCGGCTCAAGGAACTAAGGCTAAATAAAAGCAAGCCATCATCGATACTAAGATTGTCGAAAGGGAGAAACACCTGGCTGATATAGAAAAGCAACTTCAAGAGCTTCTGACAAAGCAAGAAAATTTCAAGAAGGCCCTTAAACTTTGTGTGAATGAGGAACAGAAACTTCATGAAGAAGCTCAGAAATGGGTGGCTGAAGATTCTACACTTTTGATAGAATTTAGAGAAAATGAGACTGTTTACAATTTGTCCTTGTCAAAGCATAATATTATGCAAAAGAACTGGGAAGACTTGAGAAAGAAGTTTATTCTTAACAAGTTTATTCTTTGACTCTTGTATTTGTTATGTACTTAGACAATTGGCCAATATGGCCATATTGAATGTATTTTGTCGATGTTTATTATGGCCAATATTTTGGAGTGTACTAAATTGGCCTTCATGGTCGCTTTGAATATAATGACAAGTTTCAATGCATTTTCACTTCATACATTATTGGTTTATATTGTTTTAAATGCTTGTCATTAACTACTTGTAGCTTTTGCCCTATATTGACGTCGATTAGGCCATAAGTGTTTCCACTAAACACCTTAGTAACTTTGTAGGGGCCATTCCACTTTGGCAACCACTTGCCATAGCTTCGACTGCTTTGATTAATGGGTAATATAACTTTTCAAACTAAATCACCAATCTTAAAAGATTTATACTTAACTCGACAATCACAATACTTTACGATCCTTTCTTTTTGTTGAATTTAGTGTTCCAATGCTAACAATCATTCGTTGTCTAGCTGGTTTAACTCATCGAACCTAGCACTCCAATAATCTTCAATTGATAAATCATTTTGTTTTAATAGACAAATTGACTGAATATTGATTTCGACAAGCAACATGGCATTGTGCCCATAAACTAACTTGTAAGGAGTAGTTCCTGTCGAATCATTTAGTGAATTTCTGTATGCCCATAAATTTGTTCAAGTGTATTGTGCCAATTTCTAAGTTGTTAGCCAATATGTTTTTTAATCCAGTTGATGATAACTTTATTGATTGCTTCTACTTGGTCGTTTGCTTGAGTATAATATGGTGTTGACGTCAATAACTTAATTTGTCTTGACTCAGCATATTCAACAACTTTCTTATCGATAAATATGGTTCCTTGATACATTATCAATTATTATAGTATTCCAAATCGACAAACAATTTGGTTCTCGGTGAAGTTTATCATTTCTTACTGAGTAACTTCTTTTAGGCAATGACTTCTATCCATTTAGTGAAGTAGTTGACGGCAACTAGGATATATTTGTGACCTTTTATTGAAATGGGATAAATCTGACCAATTAGGTCTAGAGCCCAGCCTCTAAATGGCCAAGGCTTAACAATTGTATGTGTTTTGCTTACAGAAACTTGTCGCACAACTCCATGCTTTTCACATTCCTCATAAGAATTAGCGAATTTGAAGCAGTCTTTTATCATTGTCGACCAATATAGCCTATGTTGATTTAGTACCCATTTCATTTTCTCATTTGCCTAATGAGCTCTATAAATTCCTTTGTGGACTTCAACAAGGGCTAAATAAGCTTCTTACTCACTTAGGCATGTCAAAAGGTTTCTATCGTAGACCTTTTATACAAAATTCCTCCTAACAACACATAACTTAGAGCTTTGTATCTAAGCTTTCTGTCAACCTACTAGTTTGGATTTTCCAAGTAATTGACAATAGGTTTTCGCTAGTCGGTTGGATTTATGTTTTCAACTGTTGAGATTTCATGTTGCTATAAGGGATATATTATTTCATTTATCCCTATTAGCTAGGTTAAAGTCTTAGTTAACACCTTGTACCCGAAAGCAATTTGAGCCAATTCATTTGCTTCGCCATTTACATGTCACATGTTCGACAATTACATCGTTGAATTCAGCTAAGATCCTTGCCGCAACTAACAAATATTTCATCAAGTTGTAACTTATATAATGATATTATTTTGTCAATTGTTTTATAATGAGTTATGAATCTCCAATAATTTTAACATTGCGAGCTTTTACTTTAACTAGAATTTCTAATCCAACAATTAAAGCTTTATATTCTACTTCATTATTGGAACACTTGCGATGTAATTCAAACATAAACTTTATCGACTTATTATCAGGAGTTATTATTAAAAAACCTTATACCAACACCATTTTGATGGTTGGAACCATCAAAGTATAATTTCCAATGTTTTAACCCAATAAAATCAACATTTTCATTTTCGACGTCGAGACATGGATGATTAGCCAGAAAATTGGCTATAACCTGGCCTTTAATAGCATTTAATGGAACATAACGTAAAGAGAATTCCGATAGGCCCAAGGTTCAATGACCAATTCTTCTATGTATTATGAGTTTCAATAACATGTACTTAATTACATATGTTTTTGACAAAACAAATACATTGAACATCATATAGTACTTTAACTTTGTGCATGAAAAATATAAGGTAAGATAGTTTCTCAATAGCACTATATCTTCTTTCGGTGTTGATAAGAACACTACTAAGGCAGTACACATCTGTTTCAACATTGTTTTCATCTTTTTGAGCTAACATACTCCCAATGGTGTCTTTAGATGCCGATATGTATCATTTCAGTGGCCGGCATAGTGTCGGTGGCGTCAAAATAGGCAGATTCGTCAAGTATCTCTTGATCTCATTGAATGCCTCTTGGTGATGTTTCTCCTACTTAAATTCTTCTGAGGATTTCAACTTCACCAATGGGAAGAAAATCATGGTCTTTCCTAACAAGTTTGAAATAAACCTTCGCAAAAAAATTATTTTCCCAAGAAGATAGTGCAACTAGTTTTTGTTTGTTGGTGATGTTGCTTCAAGTATGGCTTTCACCTTGTTTTTGTCAACTTTGATTCCTCTTTTATGCACCAGGAATCCTAAGAAGTTTCCTGCAAACACACCAAAGAAACATTTTGTTCGATTCATTTTTAATCTGTGTTTTCGTATTCTATCGAATGCTTTTCTTAAATCTGTTAAATGAGCCATTTTAGAATATGATTTGAAGAATACATCGTCAATATAGACTTCCATTGAATCATTGATCATATCATGAAAAATGGTGTCCATAGCTCTTTGATATGTAACCCCGTCATTTTTATGGCCAAAGGGTATAACAACCTGTTCATAAGTTTCATTGGCCCCAGGGCATCTAAATGTCATTTTTGACATATTGTCGTTGGCAATAAATATTTGGTTATACCTAGAATATCCATCCATAAAGCTTAAAATATCATGACAAGAAGTCGAATTGATAAGCATATCAACTATAGGCATAGGATATTCATTTTTTGGAGTGGCATAATTTAAATTTGTAAAGTCAATACAGACTCTTAATTTGAATTTTTCTTCATAACGACAACATTAGATATCCAATTGTCATACATGGTTAGTCTAATGAACTTGGCTTTCAATAGTTGTTCAATTTCTTTTTTTTATTTTTAGCATTACCTCCAGCGCAATTCATCGTGGCATTTGTTTCATTAGTTGACATCCAGATATAGTTGGTAATCTATGTTTGACGAGACTTCTACCAAGTCATAGAATTTAATCATAGTCCCAAGCAAAACAATCTTTATACTTCTTTAAAAGAGCAATCAATTATGCCCTGAACTCTTCTGACAATAACTTGTTGACAAAAATAGGTTATTATCAGCTTTAGTGCCCAAGTTGATTTCTTCCATTGGGTCTTGTACTTCAACCTTCACGACATCACATTTTAATAGTAACTCCTATAAATTGACAAGCTCTTCTTCATATATACAATTTAGTACAACGCCTTCAGAAACGCAAATCCTTTTTTTGTCAGTTATGAAACCCGATAGTCGAGCCAGTTAGCTCTCAAGGCTTGTCATCATCATTAACATTGTCTAGTCTAACTGCATCGGCCTTAGGCACAAAATGGAATCCTTAGCGATCCATTATGAAAGTGTCATAGATAGTGGCATCGAACCTCCGTTTGTACTCCAAGGGCTTTAGATATTGACTATAGATTTTGTAATCTACATGCCCCTGCTAGAGATAGCATAGGCCATCATTAGCTTCGACGATCTCAATATCTTCATCCTTATTCCAAAGGATTATCTTCTAATGCAATGTCGAAGGAATTGCACCTATGGCATGAATCCATTCTCTACTAAGTAACAAGTTGTAGTTAGCTTTCGATGGAACAACAATAAAATGAGTTCATCTTTCAAAACTTCCCACTTGGATAGTTAATACAGTCATCCTATTCGACAGAGCAATTTTGCTTGTAAAATCTGTCATAACCATATTAGAATTCAATAGATCAAGTTTTGTACCAAGATTTCTAAACATAGCTCTTAGTAGACATCGTCAGATTCGTCGCTGCTTCCTGACTAGAGAGCTTAATAATAGTGCCATTTCTTTTGCCTCCGATTGGCATTGGTGACTTAGCCTACTTCTAGACTTCTTCAAACTTGGCTACTAGATTTCTCATCAGCCTAACCTCTCGTGATTATCAACTTTCTACAGAAGGCTCTACGATTACTATGCCTTGAGCCCTTCTCCTGGCAGCTTTAATACTCTATTTTTTTCTTAACAGAGTCTTCGTCAATAGCTATGAGTTGGATTGAGCTAGGCTGTAACGTCTCGGGACTGCTTGCAGGATTGATGAGTGTCCCCATAAATCAACACGGGTCTTTTCAGCATGCTTTGTCTTCACTCACACGATTCTAGGGAACTTCCTAGGAGGTCACCCATCCCATAAGTGCTCCAAGTCAACCACGCTTAACAATGGAGTACTTATGTTCTTAGCTCCTAAAAAGAAGATGCATCTTGTTGATATGAGTGGTGCTAATCAATTCTTTTAAGTCATCCTCAACTATGCAGTCTCATACCTGCACAGTCTCTGAATCCCTCTTATTCCAGTGTGTATTCAGTTTATTCATGTGTCCCTTCGCCTAGAAGCCTGCCAGGAACCGCTTCTTGTCCATGCTTCATCTCTTTTGCACCTGCGACCACTCCCCGCCCTCGTTGGCCCCGGGTGTCACATGCCCACCAGTTTTTGCATGGTTCATCCTTGAACCACACCGTACTGGGAGAGGTCTCGTCTCTGATACCATTTATAATGTCCCGGGATTGCCTGCAGGATTGATGAGTGTCCCCACAAATCAACATAGGTCTTTTTAACATGATTTGTCCTCACTCACACGCATCCTAGGAAACTTTCCAGGAGGTCACACATCCCACAAGTGCTCCAAGTCAAGCATGCTTAACCATGGAGTACTTATGTTCTTAGCTCCTGAAAAAAAGATGCATCTTGTTGATATAGGTGGTGCTAATCAATTCTTTTAAGTCATCCTCAACTATGCAGTCTCATACCTGCACAATCTCTGAATCCCTCTCATTCCGATGTGTATTCAGTTCATTCATATGTCCCTTCACCTAGAAACCTGCCAGGAGCCGCTCCTTATCCATGCTTCATCTCTTTTGCATCGGTGACCACTCCCCATCCTCGTTAGCCCCAGGTGTCACATGGACTATAGTAACCTTCCCTATACTAAGTATTAGGCCTGCCCTTTAGGTCAAATGTTGAATAATCCTAATGTCACTCTTTATACTAGGTATATATTTTTACATACTTGGATTACTCATAGCGTTAAGAGTTCTTGATCTATTTTTCCTTGATCACACCTCATAATCCCCGGCAGTCATTCTAACGCTTGCATTTGTTCTTGACCTATTTTTCCTTGATCAAACCTCATAATCCCCCAATTTCCTCTTCTTAGACAAGATGTCCTTCATGAACTTCACATAACTAGGCATTTGTTCCAATGCCTCAGCAAATGGAATGTTAATGTGAAGCTTCTTGAAAATCTCCAAGAATTTTTGGAATTGAGCATCAAGCTTCTGCTTTGTTAGCCGGTTAGGGAAATGTGGAGGTGGTGTCATGGGCTTGTCCTCCTTTTTCTTGTCTTCAACCTTTTCCCTAGAAATTCTCTCATTTTTCTCAACCTCCTTGCTCATAACCTCTTCATCTTGTGCTACCTCCACTTCCTCTTCAAGCAGTTTGGTCATTGGATTACCTTCTATCTCATTCCCACTCCTCAATGAGATAACCTTGCAATGCTCATTAGATGCACCCTTAGGATTGTTGATGATGTCACTTGGAAAATTCCCTAGGGACCTGTTATTTAGAGCTTGGGCAAGTTGGCTCACTTGAGTCTCAAGATTCCTCAATGAAGCTGCTTGGCTTTGCATCAATGCATCGTGGGATGCTAGCCTTGAATCAGTTTTGGTCATGTAATCTTGTTGACTGGTTATAAATTGAGCAAACATCTTCTCCAAATTAGAAGTTGAAGTTGATGTTGAAGTTTGGGCTTGAAAGGGGCTCTATTATTGAAAACCTGGAGGAACATGAGGTGCTTCTTTATGCTGATAAGACGAGGAAGAGCCTTGACCATTTCCACCTAATGAGAGATTAGGATAGTTCTGCCAACTGGGGCTATAAGTATTACCAAAAATAGTGTTGTGACCTGGTTGACGGAATTGACTAACATATTGTACACTCTCCAAGCTAGTCGTACAATTAGCAGTGGAATGATGATCCCTGTAACACCCTTGTGGGGATATCACATTTATGATGCATTAAAATAAAATCTACCCAAGTTGTAAAACATTTGTTACATAAATAATATGGGTTGCAAATTTTTTTTTCTTTTTATATATATTAACCTTAATTAAAATAACACAGAACAGGAAATAAAACAAGTTGTCATCACACACATAATATACATAGGATTTTGTTTTAAGTTATGCAAATAATTTACAACTACAAAATATTTAAACAAAGCAGTAAAGAGTTAATATACAATACAACATCATAGAGTGCCCAAGTGCACATCATAGATTTCTAATCCTCCGATGGATCATCGGACGATAGAAAATCCAGATGTCTCGTAGCTCTACGGACACGAGTTTGCGCTGTCGACACTATACTGATCTCACTAGGGATATGGAATATCCCTCCCCAGTGACGCCTCAAATCCAACGGCATCTCCAACTATAGATACAAAGTCGTAGTAAAAGCAGGCTCAGCATCAAACTCTGCTCGTAGGGACACAGTCAGACGTCCCAAGTAAATAACCGATTCTCGATCCTCTCGCAGATGCCAGGCTTCAGAACCTCCGTGAAACTCTAGCCTCACGAAACCAAGAAATCCCGGCAATGTCATGATCACACAATCAGTCCAAAGGATATGGATGATCAGAAAGTTTGCACTCGTCGAACTAATCTTCTGTCTGCTGTTGTTCCTCCTCCCCAGGATACACACACTCAAGAGGTTGTTCCTCTTTCTCAAACTCTTTTATAACATAAATAATAATACAGAAAAAATACATATAGAGAGGTGAGATAATCATACATCAACACCAGCACGGCAAATAAGAAAACGCCAAATACAACAGATATAATAGTTTATACAATAAAGCATACTATAGCATCATAAATAATAATACAATTTAATACAACAATTTTAATATAACAGTATCAAATAATATCATAGATAATAATGTTATGATGCATGACACAAATGCAAATGCAATACGACTCGTTTCTACTCCAAGGAGCTAGACACATATATTAGAGAGAATGACCCGCAAAGATCTTCCAGTACCTTAGGCTGCCCAACCAAACTATTGCACTGTCTAACGTCGTGTCTATAGCTCACTATCCAAACATCGTGTAGTAGTAGCACACAGTCCAAACATCGTGTAACTACAAGCATTGTACTTAAATAGTCTTTACAAGATCTTGATTAAGTATAGCGCGTGTCGAGATCACTAGTGTGTCGCCAGTTACCACGGTCCAGAGGAGCAACCAACTGTCCACATGTGGAATGCTCTACACACTAATGCCTCCAAGTTCATACAAGGAAATGAACCACACTACGCTTATCACACCGACAATACGGTGTTATTTGCCTCGTCAATCAAATCACCAATTATTAAACAAACTGGCACAACTCAATGCATCAATAAAAACAATAATTACTAAATTACCCTTAGTCTCAAAATATTCTCATATTTACGCAAATGCCCTCAATAGCAAAAATCTTAAATATAGCACGTTCCCACCTGACGTACTATATTTCCACATGTCTAAAATACAGTACGTTCCCACCTGACGTACCATATTTCCACATGTCTGGGTCCACCACCTTGGCCCGACAGTAAAACTCGCTATTTCAATTAATCGCGTAGAAATTTTATCGCAATTTCACAATTTTGTTGTTTTTACAAACGTTTTTAAATCGCGTAAATATATTTTACTGTTTTTAAAATTGCGTAGTATTTTTAAAGCGTTTTCTCAATCGTGTAAGATTTTTAAATCGTTTTCTTGATCGAAAAGCTTTAAAATCTCTGTTTTAAAACTACGTAAGCTATTTTCACTACTTTAAAACTACGTAGAATAATTTTCCTTACGTTATAAATATATTATAAAACGTTCTTTTTTATTTGTCTATTTTTAATAAATTTTGACAACATTTTGTCTATAAATTCTATTAAAAATGTACTTTCTATGTTTTTCCTCTAAAAATTCTTTTGATTATTTTATAACTACAAAATCCACTTTAGTAATTCTCACTATACTTAAAAATTTAAAAGTAAGTATTTTTCAAAGGTTTTATTCATTTTTCTTCTATATCACATTCCTAATAAAAATTGGTTTACTTCTTTAAATCTTGGAAATTCATTATAAATGCATTCTTTTTAGGTAAAACATCAACTCTACACTTTAGAAAATAAGTTTTGAATTGATTATACATTTATTATACATGTTGGCCGAAATTGGTAAAACATTGGCATTTGATCTTTGGATCATTTTCTACCTTCTAAACCATTTTGAAATTCATTCATTTACCTAATTCCATTAAGTCCTTCCTTTTAAAAATGGTTGAGAACATTTTGGTCCCCTTTTTCTTGTTGAGGTCGTGAGCCCCTCTTTGTGTTCTTTGGAACACTCATGCAAACTTTACATGTTATTCACATCCTAAGTAATAATCATGCATATATCACACATGCAATATATTTTAAAGCTTGTAGACATGCATACAAACAATATCAAACACAAGTAGGAAAGCTTTTAAACAATCAAACACAAGTGAATCCTTATGGATTCTTCACATACAAACAATCCATTTCCTTATCACCACACTTTGTTGATGAGATTATATCTCCCTTTTACCTTTAAGGAAGATAAAATCTTTCACTCCTTCTCCTAGTGATTTCGTGTTCACCTCCAAGAAAACCTAACATGTTCAAATAAATTTTTACAAGTTACAACTATAGGAGAAAAACATAAACCATGGATCAATCATGGCTTAGAACCTTAGAAATGAAGTTAGAAATGAAAAACAAAGAATTTCACCTTCTAGGAAAAACCTCCAAGGTGATTTTCCAAGCTTAAGATGATAGATTTTGGAAGAACTCTCAACTAGAGATGTTCTTAGAATGGTGTTTAAGTTTAAGAAAGTAGGTTAGATGAAATTTTAGGTGGTTGGATGGTAAGGTATATGGTTTGGCCGAATGGTCTCCAAGAAGAACAACAATGGTGGTTTGTGTTTTTGGAAGAGAGAAAGTGTAAGCCAAATGATAGAAATTGAAGTGTAAAATGCTCTTCTAATGGTGCATGGTCGTGGAGCTCAATAGAGAAAAGGTGGCCACTTTGTTTGACCTTCCAAGACTCCATCCTAGCCTTAGATGTGATCAAAGGTTGAGATCAAAGCTTGCCCTCCAAGCTTGCCTCCTATTGTCTCATTCAAGCCTTGTCATATGCCTTGTCATATGTTCTTGAATGTTCTTCCCTAATGGTGATCACTAATTAAGCTACTAATCCTATTAAGCTTCTATGCACACTTAATCTAGCTTTATTAGGTTAATTGGTTACATTACTAATTAATTAGCATTCTTGTAATCTAAGCTTCAATAGCCATTGATTAAGTCAAGGGCCAAGATCTTCTTTATATTCTTCCCATCCAATGGTCACAAATGATTCTAACCATTTTGTGAGACCAATCTCCACCGTACAATTGATCAACGGCGGATATCCAAAGCCTTCATTATTAAGCTTATCTCTACAACTATTGATTAGATCAACGGTTGATATTCAAAACTCAACCTTCTCATCCAACGGTGCAATTCAAGTCAAGCCCTCTTTGTTGACTTAATTCCTATTGGCTTAAAATAAATCAAGCCACTAACGTTGACTACTTTTTCCAAACGTGGGTCCCGCAAATCAATTGTGGGTCCTACAAACTAAAAGTAGGTCCCACAGACCTTTATGGATCCATTGTCATTTTATTTATACTGACTAATAAAATAATATTATAATAATATAAAATTATTTTATTACACAGTTAAATCCTAAAAATTAAAAGATTGATACACATATCATTCAGAATTGGGTTTAGTAAGATCCCTCAGCTCCGAATAATTAAAAAAAGATTTTTTCCGACTCGAAAATTATTATTTTCCTGACTCGGAGCAAATCACACAAAACACTCAAATATGAACACGAAACAGTCAAATAAATTTTATATCATACAGAAAAACATAAAACAATAGAATCAGGACATAACGGTCATTTATCCTAAAGTTAGGGTGTTACAACTCTCCCCTACAAATAAAAATTTTGTCCCCGAAATTTGTCGTACATCAAAAGAACTGAGGGTATTGCTCCCTCATTTTGTCTTCTAACTCCCAGGTAGCATCACCTGTTACATAATTCCATAACACCTTCTCCAACTCGATCATCTTCCCTCGAAGCTGCTTCACTTTCCCGTCTTCAATCCTAACAGGAAGTTTCTCATGCGTCAAGTTGTCCTTTAGTTGCACTTTGTCAGGCTGTATAACATGCGTCGGATCGGGAATATACTTCCTTAATTGAGACACATGGAATACATCATGCAGATTAGATAGAAAAGGTGGTAAAGCAATCTGGTAGGCTACAGGACCTATCCATCGAAGAATTTGATAAGGCCCAATAAACTTAGGAGTAAGTTTCTTGGATTTGATAACCCTTCCGACACTAGTCGTATGAGTTACTTGCAAGAATACATGCTCACCCTCCTCAAATTCAAGAGGTCACCTTCACTTATCAGCATAGCTCTTTTGTCTGCTTTGGTCGTCTTCATCTTTTCTTGTATCATCTTCACCTTTTTCGTAGTCTGTTGCACAAGATCTGGTCCAATAGTCATACTCTCTCCATCTTGATATCAACATAAAGGTGTTCGGCATCATCTTCCATACAGCGCTTCATAGGGTGTCATCCCTATACTTGCGTGAAAACTATTGTTGTAGGTGAATTCTATCAAAGATAAAAATTCATCCCAACTCCCTCGTTGTTCCAATACACAAGCGCACAACAAGTCTTCCAAAGATTGTATTGTCCTCTCTGTCTGACCATCAGTCTGCGGGTGATAAGTAGAACTCAATCGTAGTTTGGTCCCCATGGCTTCCTGCAAACTTCGCCAGAACCTCGATGTAAACCTTGGATTGCTGTCAGAAACTATACATGTAGGTACACCATGCAGTCTAACAATCTCATTGATGTACATCTAGGTCAATCTTTCTAATGAATACTTAATATTGATTAGCAAGAAGTGTGCTGACTTCGTAAGCTTATCAACTATAACCCATATCGAATCATGACCTTTCCTTGTTCTTGGTAATCCGGTAACAAAAACTATTGAGATAGTATCCCACTTCCACACTAGAATAGCTAACGGTTGTAACATACCGGCTGGCCTCTGATGTTCCACCTTTGCCTTCTGACAAACCAGACAAGACGCCACACGTTCCGCTACGTCTCATTTCATCCTTGGCCACCAAAATAACTTTTTCAAGTCTTGGTACATCTTGGTCATCCCCGGATATAGACTCAAATCACTAGTATGGGCTTCATCCAAAATTCCTTTCTTAAGCTCGGGATCAATAGGTACACAGATTCTTCCCTTAAACCTCAAGATTCCATCTGATCCTTCCTCTACCATCCTTGCTTCAAAAATTCTCTTTCGTTTTGTAAAAACGAATCTTCTTCCTGTTTATCTCGAATTATATCAAGCAATTCATTCAAGATTACCACCTTACCTAGGTAAATCTTCCCAGACATTAATTCCACTGACAACCATAAACCTCTGAATTTGTTAATCAATTCCTCCTCCTTTATCATCATCGTGGAAACATTGATCACTTTTTTACTCAGAGCATCCGCCACCACATTAGCCTTTCCCGGATGATATTGGAGTTGAAAATCATAGTCCTTCAAGAATTCCAACCATCTCCTTTGCCTCATATTCAATTCTTTTTTATCAAACAAGTACTTCAAACTCTTGTGATCACTAAAGACATTGAACGTAGCTCCATACAGAAAATGCCTCCACACCTTCAATGCAAAAACCACTGCGGCTAATTCCAAATCATGTGTTGGATAGTTTCTCTCATGAACCTTCAACTGTCTAGAAGCATAAGCCACCACATTCCAGTCTTGCATCAGTACGCATCCTAGCCGTTGGTAAGAAGCGTCACAATACACTTCAAAGGACTTGTTAGGATCCAATAAAATCAGTACTAGTGCAGTTGTCAGCCTTTTCTTCAATTCTTGGAAACTCGCTTCACGTTCCTCCGTCCAATCAAAAGCTTGACTTTTCCTTGTGAGCTGTGTAAGCAGTCCAGCTATCTTGGAAAAACCTTCTATATGCCTCTGGTAATATCCAGCCAGTCCAACAAAACTTCAGACTTCCGTCACTGTCTTAGGCCTTTCCCATTGCAAAATAGTCTCCACCTTCGATGGATCTACCGCAATACCTTCTTTGGAAATCACGTGACCTAAATATTATACCTCTTTCAACTAAAACTCACACTTCACCAATTTGGCATACAGCTTCTTGTCCTTCAAAATCTGAAGAACTATACTGAGATGTTCAGCATGCTCTTCTTTAGATTGAGAATAGATCAAAATGTCATCGATAAAAACAACGACAAATCTGTCTAGATACGGACAAAAAATCCTATTCATATAGTCCATGAATATTGCAGGAGCATTCGTCACTCCGAATGGCATCACCTGATACTCATAATGCCCGTAACAAGTTTAGAAAGTTGGTTTTGGCACATCATCAACCTTAACACGAATCTGATGATAACCTGATCGCAGATCTATCATAGAGAATATCACTGCTCCCTTCAACTGGTCCATTAAATCGTCAATTCTCAGAAGTGGATATTTATTCTTTATAGTAACCTTGTTCAGCTAGCGATAATCTACGCAAAGACGTGAAGTTCCATCCTCCTTCTTAACTGGAAGCACTGGTGCTCCCCACGGTGAAACACTAGGTCGCACAAACTGTTTCTCCAACAGTTCCTCTAATTGCTTCTTCAACTCTACCAGTTCCGTCGGCGACATCCGATACGGTGCAATTGAGATAGGACCTGCTCCTGGGACCAAATCGATAGAAAATTCGATCTCCCTTTCAGGTGGCAAACCAGGTACGTCATCAGGAAAAATCTCTGAAAATTCTTTGACAACAGGAATAACATTCACATCTTTCTCACTCTTGACTTCTAGAAAAGATAATAGCATATATCCCTGCGCTCCATCTCTGAACAATGACTTGACTTTAACAGTAGTCAAAAATCCAGAACTTTCTTCCTTAAGAAAAAATATGGTTTTGTTTGCATAGTCTATAAGGATATGGTTAGAAGATAACCGATCCATTCCTAATATTACATCTATCTCAACAAGAGGCAAACAAATCAAATTGACCGAAAACATACGATCCTTTATAACAACAGAACAATTCAGACATATCTTGGATGTAATTACAGGTTTAGCAGTTGGTATAGACACAACCAATTGAAAACTCATAGAAGTCACAGGTAGTTTCAATCATTCTACACAATCATATACAATAAATTAATGTGTTGCACCTGAATCATATAACACAGTCAGAAGATTACCTCCAATGGCACTTTCCCCCTGAATAAGATCCTCAGACTGAGAAGCTTCAGTTCCAGTCATGGTATATACTCGCCCTCCTGACCTCGGCTGAGTAGCACGAACATTCCTCATAGCAAGTTTTCTTTCTGGCTAAGTACAATCCCTAGATACATGTCCAGGATGACGACAATTAAAATAGATTGTCCCTTTGATTGAGCAATCCGTAGAAACATGGCGACTCTTGTAACACCCCGAAAATATGTATTTTATTTGTTTTTGACGATTTCGAATCATTTTGAGTAATCTGACTCGACTTTTGTAAATTTTATGATTTATGTTATTTTTAAGAATTTTTGGGAGTTTTTACGTTTTTGATTATTTTAATATTATTTTGGGCGGTATATATATAAGCCTTCGTATTTTATTTCTTTCTCTTAATCCTTAATTACTTTTACTAATCTGATTTGATTTTCATGAGTTTCACAATTAATAAGATTTTTGTGAATTTTTGTGATATTTCGAGATATTTTGAATATTATAATATATTTTAGATATTTTAAGATATTTTGAATATTTTATTATATTTTAGATATTTTAAGATATTTTAGGATATTTTGAGATATTTTGAATATTATATTATATTTTTTATATATTTGAATATTTAATATATTTCTGATATTTTGGGCTGTATGTGGGCCCGGGGCGAGCCCAGAAAAATAAAAATTTTTATTAGCCAGAAAGTTTTGTACTGTTAATTCGGAGCCGGGAGAACTTACTAAACCCGAAATCGAAAACAGTTTTTGAAGTTTTATTTTCCTGCGATTTTATCTGACAAATAAGATCGGGGTATGTTTTATTATCCATTGGATAATATCTTTCTTGAAAAATATCTAGTGGATGATTCTAGGTGCAAGCGTAGTCACTCACTATAGAATGTTCTAGATGATGACTCATCGTTGGTGACTCACCTAGGTGACTAGCCTAGTGACTCACATGTTCCAGACTGTTCTAGAAGACGCATCATCAGCGCGCCTAGTCATCGAATGCTTTACACGTGAACCAATGAGGAGCTAGTCAATATTGGTGGCTGTGACTCATCACGAAGGGCCAATAGAAATTTGACACGTGGCATGACACCTCAGCACTTGTGACTCAGTATATTCTAGAAGGTTCCAGAAGCGGTGACTCGCCCTGTGACTCACCGTAGTGAGTCATCTGTTCCAGAAGCTTCCCAGGCGACTCACCATGCTGACTCAGCGCTATGACTCACCATTAGTGACTCAGCTGATGACTCGTCCTGCTGACTCAGCGCTATGACTCACCATTAGTGACTCAGCTAATGACTCGTCATGCTGACTCAGCCAGTGACTCAGCACTGTGACTCGCCATGCTGACTCACCTATTCTAGGAAATATCTACGCTGACTCATCATGCTGACTCATCGTAGTGAGTCATATGTTCTAGAAACTTCTCTTTGATGACTCGTTCTGTGACTCATCAAGGGCAATCAGTAGAAAAATGATCAATAATAGTTGCTACTCTGTTAGTATAAGAGAAAAATATAGGTATATTTTATTACCCATTAGACAATAGATACTGACCTTATAAGCAGTAATTATTGTTCATTGCTTATAGTATACCGACAAATATCTTGAGCCTACATCTTTTTCATGAAATATATAAATAGGAGGGCTTAGACTCATTTGCAACTTTGGCAAGAAACTCTCACCCCTTTCTCTCCTATGGTCTTCCACGGCCAAAGCTCCCAAAGTGGAAGACAGCCTTCATCCATTCACCTCACTTGCTCTCTTACACATCCTTTTCCCCAAAGAACCAAGAACAAGCAACCAAAACTCTCTCCTTTTCTCTCCCCCGTGATTTCGGCCAAGCACCAAGAAACCTTCTCCAAATTTCAATAATTCCTACCAATATCATTTCTTGAATCCTCTCATCAATCCAAGACACTTTCATGTTAGGAATTTCTCAAGGTTCATTCATTTTCATCTTCCTATCAAGCAAAGACCACAAAAGCTCATATCTTTTCCTTTCCCAAGCTCACGGCCAACCCCACAAAAGTCACCTTCCAAGCTTCAATAATTCTAAACAACCTTAGATCTCGAATCTTCATGCAATTCTAAGGAGCTTTCATGTTGGAGATTTTCCCTAAATCATCCATCATCATTTTCGTTCTTCAAGCTCAAGGTTTGGAGTTTTAAGGTGAAGTTTATGAAATCTTCACTATTGATTTCATTCTTTCCTTCTAAACCATGTATTGATCCATGGTTTTCTTATTCAAACCTTAGGTATTAATATTTCACGTTTTCTTTGTTTTTCAAGAAGCACTTGGTGGTTGAAGTTCATCTTGAAGGAGACAACAGGAGAACATACAAGGAACTTTGGAGGTTCTTCATGAGGTAAGAAGGAGATTACCCTTATCAGCCATGTGTTGGTGGTGAGGAATGAATGTGTTTGTAGTGAAGAATCCATAAGGATTCATTCACTTGGTTGTTTATTGTTTTTCCTAATTAAGTTTGATTTTGTGTGCAAGCATGTCTATAGTTTTAAAATATATAGTGTGTGTTTTATGATTGCTTTGATATTTTGTATGTGTTTTGTAATTGCTTTAATATATGGTATGTGTTCATAGATGCATGATAATTATTATAAAATGTGAATAGCATGTAAGGTTTGTATGAGTGTTCCAAAGAACACAAATCCAAGGTTCACGGCCTCAATACAAAAAAGGAACCAAAATGTTCTCAACAATTTTCTAAAAGAGCAATTTAATTGACTTAGGTAAATTGACAAGATACAAATCAATTTAAAGCAAGGAAAATGAATTTAAAGATCAAATGACAATTTTTGTCGAATTCGGCCAACATGCCAAATTTAAATATTTTGGTTTCTAAAATTATTTTCAACCAAGGTTAGGTAATAATGCCAAAAGAATTTTATTACAATGAATTTCGAGGAATAAAAATGATTAGATTAAGTTTAAGGAACTAAATCTAAGAGTTTTACCATTTAAAAGAAAATACAATAGCTTTTGTAAAATTTCTAATGTAGAGCTCATTTTATATTTTGAAGCACGTTAGTAGTTTTTAAAAGTATAATTAATTGGTTATAATATAAATAAAAAGGAATTTTAACAGAAAACTTATAAAACCATTGTTATAAATTTTCTAAACAAAACACTGTTAAGTTTTGTTAAAAACAGACAAATAAGATAGAAAAGATATCTATTATATTATATACGGTATAAAAAATATTCTACGTAGTTCAAACGTATTAAATATTATTTTTGTTTATTTGAATAGTGATTTTTAAGGAATTCGGACAAGAAAATGATTTAAAAATCTTACGCGATTGAGAAAACTTTTAAAAAATGCTACGCGATTTCAAAAACAACAAAATATATTTATGCGATTTAAAAATGTTTGTAAAAACGACGGAATTGTGAAAATGTGATAAAATTTCTACGCGATTGATGAAAACAGTGAGTTTTACTGTCGGGCTAAGTGGTGAACCCGGACAGATTGTGGAACAGTATTGTCAGGTAGGACATACTGTATATATTTGGAATTTTTGCCATTGAGGGCATATTTGGAATTTTTGCCATTGAGGGCATATTTGGATTTTTGCCATTGAGGGCATTTGCGTAAATATGCATATTTATACCATTGAGAGTATTTTGGAAATTTTCTTCTAGACATTTATTGAGTTAATGCCAATTTTTGGTGGATTGATTGATGAGATGAATCACATCGTATTGTCGGTGCGATAAACGTAGTGTGGTTCATTTTCTTTATGGACTTGGAGACGTTAGTGTGCGGTATCCCATATGTGGACAGTTGGTCGCTCCTCTAGGCCGTGGTAACTGGCAACACACTAATGGACTCGACACACACTATATTTAATCGAGATCTTGTAAAGTCTAATAGTACATTGCCTGTAGTGACACGACGTTAGACAGTGTGCTACACCACGCCATGTGACTGTGGGCTATAGACGCAACGTGAGATCGCGGAATAGTTTGGTTGGGCAGCCGTGGTACTAATAGATTTTGCGGGTCATTCTCTCTGATGTCTGTGTTTTTAGTTCCATGGAGTAGGGTTGAGTCACATTACATATATTTATGTGTTGTATATTATGATGTTATTATCTGTACCATTACATTTGCATATGTGATCTGCATCTTTATGTGGTTATTTATATTCACTGTTGAGATATTATGTATGATGTGTTAATGTGAGTTATTATGTATGTTGTGACTATATGGTTTAATTGTATCCATTATTATATCTATCATGGTAATGTTATTGCTGTTCATTTTATTATAACATCTGTTTATTGGAATTATTTGTAAATTGATAACATGACTATATTTGTGATATCTGTGTGTATGGAATGACTTTGTCATTCGTATCTTTCTTTGCTACCGTACTGGTTTTGGTGAAAGGGGATCTCACCTCTTTATTGTATTGTTTTGTTGTGTTTGTTTTATTTAAATTCGTATAGAAGTCAAAGCAAGTTTCTTAGACCCATTGGAGGCAATGTTCTGAAGTTGGTAACGGCATCGAGGAGTGATCTTCCAGTTTTTAACGTGATGCAGTTGGTGGAGAAACGAGGCATGTATGTTGGGTTTTTCTCGTTAGTGTTGTTACCGTGCTACTAGTAGTAACCGTCATTGGGTTTGCTACTGTTTCTCTGAGTCTGTAAGCTATATGTTTTATTTCTTTATTAGATATTATGTGGCATAAATAAAGTTGTGTAAAAATCTATTTAATTTATTTGCTGTATTACTCATGCTTCGGTAAGTTTATGTTTCTGTGAAATGAAATTTTAAAAAAAATCATATTTTAGAACTCAATTCTTCTATGAAATGATGTTCAGGTTTTAAGTTTTTATTTAAAAATGTGATGTCCTATGGAGGGCGTTACATTAGTTGGTATCAGAGCACGGTTAGAGTCTTTTGGGGTTTGTGGTTAGGTTTGTCTTGTTTGTGCTGTGTGACTCTCTGTGCTTGGACTTCGAAAGGAGACAAGGTTTCTTTGAAATGGTTACATCTGGTTTCCATTGTATTCTAATTCGTTCGTCTTTGAAGAAAGGCGATGACTCGTGGTAGACGTACGTATGTGGAAGTAGGAAGTGATAACGAAGATATGACTGTAACTATGGAAGTGGTGCAAAGAACAGCTGAAGGAATAGTGCAACATGATCAGAAGATTGCTCAGCAGCAAGGAACGATAACCGAGGTTTAGAATTAGATAAAGTCGGAAAAAATCTTAGAATACAAGATTTCATAATGTTGGATCATGTTGGCTCCTAAGGAGGAGAAATCGTAAGGTCAAGCGATTCTAGTGGAAAACATATTCGTGATCATTGAGAAGTCAACAACAACAATCTCGTGGAGAAAGTGCGAGTGGTAGCAGGTTTAGTCAGACTGTGACATCTGCACCAACATGTCAGAAGTGTGGGGAAGATTATCTAACCAGGGATTGTACAATCAAAAGAATTATATGTTTCAAGTGTAGGATACCGGACATTTGCTGAAAAGTGTATTCCACCAAAGACGAAGTCATCTGTTAGTAACGTACGCGCTTCAACATCTTAAGTAGAATGGAGCATCGATTCTTCAAGTGGAGCAAAAACATCTTAGATTGAAGACCTAAATAAAGAAGGTTGTGTTACAAAAGGTGATCCTTTAACTATCCTGTATAATTCCGAGGGTAAACTATTTCTCTATGGCATATAATTGTGTGGGTCAATTAGAGTTATCTGTGTCTTCATTATCTTTTGACCTGGTTGTTTCTACTTCTATTGCTAAAACATGTGGTTGAGGACTTGAGTTACTTAAACCATCCTAAGTCTGTTAAATAATTGAATCTTTTCTGTTGATTCAATTGGTATCCCTCTTTTTCAAAAACAGACGTGATCTAAAAATATGGATTGGGTATTTTTTTTCCAACCCTTCTTGCTCTGTTAGACCTGTCGGTTGAATTGTTCAACTTAAAAAGCTCACTTCTAAATTTATCGAACAGCATCAAATTCTCCATTGGATAGGTCCGGTAATGTATTAGATGACTCCATCATCTTTTCTTTCTATGCCTTCATAATATCTTTCATGTGTCGCCATTGTGGAAATGTACTTTTGGTCTAACCCATTCTTTTATAACTGATTGACTATGTGAGTTGATTAGAGCTATCAATATCTTTGTTACCTTTCGACTTGTCTATTTTTGCTTTTATTACCAAACCTATTATTATTTTCCAGTTCCTTAAACAATCTTATCTGTTAATCTAAACTATCTACCTCTTTCACGAGATAGATGTGTTCTTATAAATGGATTGGTTATCTTTAACCGTATCCTGTGGATTGTTTCAATAAAATTTTGGTGTCTTGAAAAAAATTCATTCTTAAAATCGGACAATATCAAATTTCTTGTTGGATCTGTCCGGTAACACATTGGATAGTTTTGCTATCTTATCTTTCTAATTTTTTTTATGTCCTTTTTATGTATTGCAATGGCAAGAAAGGATATTCTTAATCAAAATCATGTCATAGTATCAGATACAGTACTATTGAAAAAGAGAACTTGATTTGTGAGACACTTCCTGTTAAAAACAGAAGCAAGAAAGTGAAGTGGTACAAAGGCAAGAAAATTTCAAGTGATGCTGTTCAGAATGGCGAATGTTTCCACAATATTCATAGATGATGTGGATAGAGTCCTTCGTCCTTATCTAGACAAAATTGTCATTATCTTTATTAATGACACTTTGATCTATTCTCGAAATCGTGAGGAAAATGTTGAACGTTTCTGTGTGGTTCACCAAGTCTAAAGGAGGAGCAGTTATATACTAAAGTTATCGAAATACGAATTCTAGTTGGATGAAATGCAGTTTTTGGGCCACGTGATTCAAAGGAAGGAATTGAGGTAAACGCGTCAAAAGTTGAAATAGTTCTTGAGTAAGAAAGACCGAATGCTGCATTGGAAATTCATGGCTTTGTAGGATTAGTTGGTTACTATCAAAAAGTTATTGAGAGATTTTCCAAGATCGCAAAACTTCTCACCCAGCCTACCGGAAAGAATCAAGCGTTTGCATGGACTGATGCATACAAGGAGTTTTTGTCACTCAAGGTAATCTGGAATGGCGTAGACGGATATGCAACGTGAGGACTGGAAGACAAGATGAAAGAGTAGTATCCATGATTGTTCTGAGACTACTACGAATTTCGGGACGAAATTCTTTTTTTGGAGGGGAGTGTTGTAACACCCCGAAAATATGTATTTTATTTGTTTTTGTCGATTTCGAATTATTTTGAGTAATCTGACTCGACTTTTGTGAATTTTATGATTTTTAAGAATTTTTGGGAGTTTTTACGTTTTTTATTATTTTAATATTATTTTGGGCGGTATATATATAAGCCTTCGTATTTTATTTTTTTCTCTCAATCCTTAATTACTTTTACTAATCTGATTTGATTTTCATGAGTTTCACAATTAATAAGATTTTTGTGAATTTTTGTGATATTTCGGATATTTTGAATATTATAATATATTTTAGATATTTTAAGATATTTTGAATATTTTATTATATTTTAGATATTTTAAGATATTTTAAGATATTTAAGATATTTTAGGATATTTTGAGATATTTTGAAATATTATATTATATTTTTGATATATTTTGAATATTTAATATATTTCGATATTTTGGGCTGTATGTGGGCCCGGGGAGGGCCCGGAAAAAAAAATTTTTTTATTAGCCAGAAAGTTTTGTACTGTTGATTCGGAGCCGGGGGAACTTACTAAACCCGAAACTGGAAACAGTTTTTGAAGTTTTATTTTTCTGCGATTTTATCTGAGAAATAAAATCGGAGTACGTTTTATTATCCATTGGATAATATTTTTCTTAAAAAATATCTAGTGGATGATTCTAGATGCAAGCCTAGTCACTCACTCTAGAATGTTCTAGATGATGACTCATCATTGGTGACTCACCTAGGTGACTAGCCTAGTGACTCACATGTTTCAGACTGTTCTAGAAGATGCATCGTCAGCGCGCCTAGTCATCGAATGCTTTATACGTGAACCAATGAGGAGCTGATCAATATTGGTGGTTGTGACTCATCACGAAGGGCCAATAGAAATTCGACACGTGGCATGACACCTCAGCACCTGTGACTCAGCAGATTCTAGAAGGTTCTAGAAGCGGTGACTCGCCCTGTGACTCACCGTAGTGAGTCACCTATTCCAGAAGCTTCCCTGACGACTCACCATGCTGACTCAGCGCTATGACTCACCATTAGTGACTCAGCTGATGACTCGTCATGCTGACTCAGCCAGTTACTCAGCACTGTGACTTGCCATGCTGACTCACCTATTCTAAGAAATATCTACACTGACTCATCATGCTGACTCATCGTAGTGAGTCACATGTTCTAGAAACTTCTCTTTGATGACTCGCTCTGTGACTCATCAAGGGCAATCAATAGAAAAATGATCAATAATAGTTGCTACTGTGTTAGTATAAGAGAAAAATCTAGGTATATTTTATTACCCATTAGACAATAGATACTGACCTTATAAGCAGTAATTATTGTTCATTGCTTATAGTATACCGACAAATATCTTGAGCCTACATCTTTTTCATGAAATATATAAATAGGAGGGCTTAGACTCATTTGCAACTTTGGCAAGAAACTCTCACCCCTTTCTCTCCTATGGTCTTCCACGGCCAAAGCTCCCAAAGTGGAAGACAACCTTCATCCATTCACCTCACTTGCTCTCTTACACATCCTTTTCCCCAAAGAACCAAGAGCAAGCAACCAAAACTCACTCCTTTTCTCTCCCCCATGATTTCGGCCAAGCACCAAGAAACCTTCTCCAAATTTCTATAATTCCTACCAATATCATTTCTTGAATCCTCTCATCAATCCAAGACACTTTCATGTTGGGAATTTCTCAAGGTTCATTCAATTTCATCTTCCTATCAAGCAAAGACCACAAAAGCTCATATCTCTTCCTTTCCCAAGCTCACGGCCAACCCCACAAAAGTCACCTTCCAAGCTTCAATAATTCTAAACAACCTTAGATCTCGAATCTTCATGCAATTCTAAGGAGCTTTCATGTTGGAGATTTTCCCTAAATCATCCATCATCATTTTCGTTCTTCAAGCTCAAGGTTTGGAGTTTTAAGGTGAAGTTTATGAAATCTTCACTATTGATTTCATTCTTTCCTTCTAAACCATATATTGATCCATGGTTTTTCTTATTCAAACCCTAGGTATTAATATTTCACGTTTTCTTTGTTTTTCAAGAAGCACTTGGTGGTCAAAGTTCATCTTGAAGGAGACAGCAGGAGAACATACAAGGAACTTTGGAGGTTCTTCAAGAGGTAAGAGGGAGATTACCCTTATCAGCCATGTGTTGGTGGTGAGGAATGAATGTGTTTGTAGTGAAGAATCCATAAGGATTCATTCACTTGGTTGTTTATTGTTTTTCCTAATTGTGTTTGATTTTGTGTGCAAACATGTCTATAGTTTTAAAATATATAGTATGTGTTTTATGATTGCTTTGATATTCTGTATGTGTTTTGTAATTGCTTTAATATATGGTATGTGTTCATAGATGCATGATAATTATTATAAAATGTGAATAGCATGTAAGGTTTGTATGAGTGTTCCAAAGAACACAAATCCAAGGCTCACGGGCTCAATACAAAAAGGGAACCAAAATGTTCTCAACAATTTTCTAAAAGAGCAATTTAATTGACTTAGGTAAATTGACAAGATACAAATCAATTTAAAGTAAGGAAAATGAATTTAAAGATCAAATGACAATTTTTATAGAATTCGGCCAACATGCCAAATTTAAATATTTTGGTTTCTAAAATTATTTTCAACCAAGGTTAGGTAATAATGCCAAAAGAATTTTATTACAATGAATTTCGAGGAATAAAAATGATTAGATTAAGTTTAAGGAACTAAATCTAAGAGTTTTACCGTTTAAAAGAAAATACAGTAGCTTTTGTAAAATTTCTAACGTAGAGCTCATTTTATATTTTGAAGCACGTTGGTAGTTTTTAAAAGTATAATTAATTGGTTATAATATAAATAAAAAGGAATTTTAACAGAAAACTTAGAAAACCATTGTTATAAATTTTCTAAACAAAATACTGTTAAGTTTTGTTAAAAATAGACAAATAAGATAGAAAAGATATCTATTATATTATATACGGTTTGAAAAATATTCTACATAGTTCAAACGTATTAAATATTATTTTTGTTTATTTGAATAGTGATTTTTAAGGAATTTGGACAAGAAAATGATTTAAAATCTTACGCGATTGAGAAAACGTTTGAAAAGCGCTACGCGATTTCAAAAACAACATAATATATTTACGCGATTTAAAAATGTTTGTAAAAACGACGGAATTGTGAAAATGCGATAAAATTTCTACGCGATTGATGAAAACAGTGAGTTTTACTGTCGGGCTAAGTGGTGAACCCAGACAGATTGTGGAACAGTATTGTCAGGTGGGACATTCTGTATATATTTGGAATTTTTGCCACTGAGGGCATATTTGAAATTTTTGCCATTGAGGGCATATTTGGAATTTTTGCCATCGAGGGCATTTGCATAAATACGCATATTTATACCATTGAGAGTATTTTGGAAATTTTCTTCTGGACATTTATTGAGTTAATGCCAATTTTTGGTGGATTGATTGACGAGGTGAATCACATCGTATTGTCAGTGCGATAAACGTAGTGTGGTTCATTTTCTTTATGGACTTGGAGACGTTAGTGTGCGGTATCCCATATGTGGACAGTTGGTCGCTCCTCTGGGCCGTGGTAACTGGCAACACACTAATGGATTCGACACGCACTATATTTAATCGAGATCTTGTAAAGTCTAATAGTACATTGCCTGTAGTTACACGACGTTAGACAGTGTGCTACACCACGCCATGTGACTGTGGGCTATAGACGCAACGTGAGACCGCAGAATAGTTTGGTTGGGCAGCCGTGGTACTAATAGATTTTGCGGGTCATTCTCTCTGATGTCTGTGTTTTTAGCTCCATGGAGTAGGGTTGAGTAACATTACATATATTTATGTGTTGTATATTATGATGTTATTATCTGTACCATTACATTTGCATATGTGACTGCATCTTTATGTGGTTATTTATATTCACTGTTGAGATATTATGTATGATGTGTTAATGTGAGTTATTATGTATGTTGTGACTATATGGTTTAATTGTATCCATTATTATATCTATCATGGTAATGTTATTGTTGTTCATTTTATTATAACATCTGTTTATTGGAATTATTTGTAAATTGATAACATAACTATATTTGTGATATCTGTGTGTATGGAATGACTTTGTCATTCGTATCTTTCTTTGCTACCGTACTGGTTTTGGTGAAAGGGGATCTCACCTCTTTACTGTATTGTTTTGTTGTGTTTGTTTTATTTAAATTCGTATAGAAGTCAAAGCAAGTTTCTTAGACCCATTGGAGGCAATGTTCTGAAGTTGATGATGGCATCGAGAAGTGATCTTCCAGTTTTTAACGTGATGCAGTTGGTGGAGAAACGAGGCATGTGTGTTTAGTTTTTCTCGTTAGTGTTGCTACCATGCTATTAGTAGTAACCGTCATTGGGTTTGCTACTGTTTCTCTGAGTCTGTAAGCTATATGTTTTATTTCTTTATTAGATATTATGTAGCATAAATAAAGTTGTGTAAAAATCTATTTAATTTATTTTCTGTATTACTCATGCTTCGGTAAGTTTATGTTTCTGTGAAATGAAATTTAAAAAAAAAATCATATTTTAGAACTCAATTCTTCTATGAAATGATTTTCAGGTTTTAAGTTTTTATTTAAAAATGTGATGTCCTATGGAGGGTGTTACAACTCTTTCCACACTTGAAACAAGTTGGCGTAAACGTCACTTTCTGACCAGCTCTATTACCACTAGCACTTCCCCCAACTGGTGGTCGTTGAGGTTGATTTCCTGGTGGTCTCGAATATGGCTTGCGCTGAAACCAGCTATTGTTGCTGCTACCTCCTCTTTGAAACCTCGTTGGTCCAAAATTACGGTTCCTTGGATCTCGTGACGGCTCCAATTCCTCGAGTCGTGCACAAGTATCCACCAAAGCATGAAATTGATTCATCTTCAAAGGTAACATTCCTCGTCGTAATTCTACTCTCAACCCTTCCTCAAACTTCCGACATCTCCACACATCATTCTGTCGAGTTTGAGCATAGTTCAAAAACTGAGACAAACTCTCAAATTTAGAAGCATATTCATTAACAGTCATGTTGCCTTGACGTAAACCAAGAAATTCCATCTCTTTGGCATGCCTAGCACTGGCAGGAAAATACTTATCCAAAAATATCTCAGAAAATACCTCCCAAGTAATTTCAGTTCCTTCAGCCTGTAATAATCGACGAGTTCCTTTCCACCAATTTTCACCATCCCCTTTCAGCATAAAAGTAGCATACGTCACCTTCTTCTCATCTGTGCATCTCATTTCTTTGAATATCTTTTCCAAGTCTTGTATCCACAGACTTGCCTTCTCAAGATTAAACTCACCTCTGAACTGTGGCGGGTTATTACGCCTGAACTCAGATAAATTTAAGGCATCAGCAGTAGCATCTTGCTGTTGAGCTGCTCTCTCATTTTGTTGAGTTATCACTTCAGTCATCCGCTGCATAGCTTCCGTAGCTGCAATCATTGGATCCACATTATGGTTCACGTTCGTACGTGTTCCTCTTCCGCCAGACATCTTCTTTCTTCAATCATAACAAAGCAAAGTTAGATACATTCTTTCGGAAGTAGATTTCAGAGAATCACACAACACAAGCAAAAACAAACCCGACCACAACCCCAGAAGACTCTAACTTGGGCTCTGATACCAACTAATGAAACACCCTTGTGGGGATGTCACATTTATGATGCATTAAAATAAAATCTACCCAAGTTGTAAAACATTTGTTACATAAATAATATGGGTTGTAAATTTTTTTTCTTTTTATATATATTAACCTTAATTAAAATAACACAAAACAGGAAATAAAACAAACTGTCATCACACACATAATATACATAGGATTTTGTTTTAAGTTATGTTAATAATTTATAACTACAAAATATTTAAACAAAGCAGTAAAGAGTTAATATATAATACAACATCATAGAGTGCCCAAGTGCACATCATAGAGTTCTAATCCTCCGATGGATCATTGAACGATAGAAAATTCGGATGTCTCGCAGCTCTATGGACACGAGTCCGTGCTGTCGACACCATAGTGATCTCACTAGGGATACGGAACATCCCTCCCTAGTGACACCTCAATTCCAACGGCATCTCCATCTATTGATACAAAGTCATAGTAAAAGCAGGCTCAGCATCAAACTTTGCTCGTAAGGACACAGTCAAACGTCCCAAGTAAATAACCGATCCTCGATCCTCTCGCAGACGCTAGGCTTCAGAACCTCTATGAAACTCCAGCCTCACAAAACCAAGAAATCCCGACAACATCATGATCACACAATCAGTCCAAAGGTTATGGATGATTAGAAGGTTCGTAATCGTCGAACTAATCTTCCGTCTGCTGTTGTTCCTCCTCCTCAGGATACACACACTCAAAAGGTTGTTCCTCTTCCTCAAACTCTTTTATAACATAAATAATAATATAGAAACAATACATATAGAGAGGTGAGATAATCATACATCAACACCAGCATGGCAAATAAGAAAATGCCAAATACAACAGATATAATAGTTTATACAATAAAGCATACTATAGCATCATAAATAATAATACAATTTAATACAGCAATTTTAATATAACAGTATCAAATAATATCACAGATAATAATGTTATGATGCATGACACAAATGCAAAAGCAATACGACTCGTTTCTACTCCATGGAGCTAGACACAGATATCAGAGAGAATGACCCGCAAAGATCTTCCAGTACCTTAGGCTGCCCAACCAAACTATTGCACTGTCTAACGTCGTGTCTATAGCCCACTGTCCAAACATCGTGTAGTAGCACACAGTCCAAACATCGTGTAACTACAGGCATTGTACTAAAATAGTCTTTACAAGATCTTGATTAAGTATAGTGCGTGTCGAGATCACTAGTGTGTTGCCAGTTACCATGGCCCAGAGGAGCGAACAACTGTCCATATGTGGATTCCGCACACTAATGCCTCCAAGTCCATACAAGGAAATGAACCACACTATGCTTATCACACCGACAACACGATGTTATTCGCCTCGTCAATCAAATGACCAATTATCAACCAAATTAGCACAACTCAATGTATGAATAAAAACAATAATTACTATATTACCCTTAGTCTCAAAATATTCTCATATTTACGCAAATGCCCTCAATGGCAAAAATCTTAAATACAGCACGTTCCCACCTGACGTATTATATTTCCACATGTCCAAAATACAGTACGTTCCCACCTGACATACCATATTTCCACATGTCCGGGTCCACCACCTTAGCCCAACAATAAAACTCGTTGTTCCAATTAATCGCGTAGAAATTTTATCGCGTTTTTACAATTTCATTGTTTTTACAAACGTTTTTAAATCGCGTAAATATATTTTGCTATTTTTAAAATCGCGTAGTATTTTTAAATCATTTTCTCAATCATGTAAGATTTTTAAATCGTTTTCTTGATCGAAAAGCTTTAAAATCTCTATTTTAAAACTACGTAAGCTATTTTCACTACTTTAAAACTACGTAGAATAATTTTTCTTACGTTATAAATATATTATAAAACGTTCTCTTTTATTTGTCTGTTTTTAATAAATTTTAACAGCATTTTGTCTATAAATTCTATTAAAAATGTACTTTCTACGTTTTTCCTCTACAAATTCTTTTGTTTATTTTATAACTACAAAATCCACTTTAGTAATTCTCACTATACTTAAAAATTTAAAAGTAAGTATTTTTCAAAGGTTTTATTCATTTTTCTTCTATATCACATTTCTAATAAAAATTGGTTTACTTCTTTAAATCTTGGAAATTCATTATAAATGCATTCTTTTTAGGTAAAACATCATCTCTACACTTTAGAAAATAAGTTTTGAATTGATTATACATTTATTATACATGTTGGCCGAAATTAGTAAAACATTGGCATTTGATCTTTGGATCATTTTCTACCTTCTAAACCATTTTGAAATTCATTCGTTTACCTAATTCCATTAAGTCCTTCCTTTTTAAAATGGTTGAGAACATTTTGGTCCCCTTTTTCTTGTTGAGGCTGTGAGCCCCTCTTTGTGTTCTTTGGAACACTCATGCAAACCTTGCATGTTATTCACATCCTAAGTAATAATCATGCATATATCACACATGCAATATATTTTAAAGCTTGTAGACATGCATACAAATAATATCAAACACAAGTGAATCCTTATGGATTCTTCACATACAAACAATCCATTTCCTTATCACCACACTTGGTTGATGAGATTAAATTTTCCTCTTACCTTTAAGGAAGATAAAATCTTTCACTCCTTCTCCTAGTGATTTCGTGTTCACTTCCAAGAAAACCTAACATGTTCAAATAAATTTTTACAAGTTACAACTATAGGAGAAAACATAAACCATGGATCATTCATGGCTTAGAACCTTAGAAATGAAGTTAGAAATGAAAAACAAAGAATTTCACCTTCTAGGAAAAACCTCCAAGGTGATTTTCCAAGCTTAAGATGATAGATTTTGGAAGAACTCTCAACTAGAGATATTCTTAGAATGGTGTTTAGGTTTAAGAAAGTAGGTTAGATGAAATTTTAGGTGGTTGGATGGTAAGGTATATGGTTTGGCCGAATGGTCTCCAAGAAGAACAACAATGGTGGTTTGTGTTTTTGGAAGAGAGAAAGTGTAAGCCAAATGATAGAAATTGAAGTGTAAAAAGCTCTCCTAATGGTGCATAGCCGTGGAACTCAATAGAGAAAAGGTGGCCACTTTGTTTGTCCTTCCAAGACTCCATCCTAGCCTTAGATGTGATCAAAGGTTGAGATCAAAGCTTGCCCTCCAAGCTTGCCTCCTATTGGCTCATTCAATCCTTGTCACATGCCTTGTCACATGTTCTTGAATGTTCTTCCCTAATGGTGATCACTAATTAAGCTACTAATCCTATTAAGCTTCTATGCACACTTAATCTAGCTTTATTAGGTTAATTGGTTACATTACTAATTAATTAGCATTCTTGTAATCTAAGCTTCAATAGCCATTGATTAAGTCAAGGGCCAAGATCTTCTTTATATTCTTCCCATCCAATGGTCACAAATGATTCTAACCATTTTGTGAGACCAATCTCCACCGTACAATTGATCAACGGCGGATATCCAAAGCATTCATTATTAAGCTTATCTCTACAATTATTGATTAGATCAACGGTTGATATTCAAAACTCAACCTTCTCATCCCACGGTGCAATTCAAGTCAAGCCCTCTTTGTTGACTTAATTCCTATTGGCTTAAAATAAATCAAGCCACTAACGTTGACTACTTTTTCCAAACGTGGGTCTCGCAAATCAATTGTGCGTCCTACAAACCAAAAGTAGGTCCCATAGACCTTTCCAGGTCCATTGTTGTTTTATTTATACGGACTAATAAAATAATATTATAATAATATAAAATTATTTTATTGCACAGTTAAATCCTAAAAATTAAAAGATTGATACACATATCATTCAAAATTGGGTTTAGTAAGATCCCCCAACTCCGAATAATTAAAATAAGATTTTTCCTGGCTCGAAAATTATTATTTTTCTGACTCGGAGCAAATCAGACAAAACACTCAAATATGAACACGAAACAATCAAATAAATTTTATATCATACAGAAAAACATAAAAAAGTAGAATCAGGACATAACAGTCATTTATCTTAAAGTTGAGGTGTTACAATCCCCACAATGATCACAATTTTTTTGCTGAACTATTAGTTCCACTGGTTGCTAAATTTACTCCCATGGTGTTAATTTTTTATAAAGAGCTGCCATTTGAGCTGTAAGTGAAATGAGAGCATCCACCTCATGTATACCGGCAGTCGTTCTCCAAGGAGTAACTCTTTCTGCTGGCCACTGATAGTTGTTATTCGTCATTTCTTCCAAAAGGTCATAGGCTGTATCCATCGTCTTGCTCATAATAGCCCCTCTAGTTGCTACATCAATTATGGATCAAATAGATGTTATCAAGTTGTTATACAAGGTATGTACTAACATCCATTTTGCAATACCATGATGTGGGCACTTCCTTAACAACTCCTTGAATCGCTCTTATGCTTCATACAAAGTTTCTCCTTCAAATTGTCTGAAGGACAAGATGTCATTCATGTACTTCATTGCCTTCATAGGAGGAAAGAATCGATCCAAAAACTTCTACGCTAGCTCTTCCCAAGTAGTGATGGAATGCTCTGGTAAGGAATGAAGTCATGCCTTGGCCCTATCCCTCAAAGAAAAAGCAAAGAGCTTTAAGCGAGTTGCATCATCCATCATCCCGTGATGCTTGAACGTATCACAAATGTTCAGGAAGTTAGCTAGACGAGCAATGGGATCTTCATGGGGTAAATCTCCAAATTGCACATTATTTGGAACCATCTGGATAATTACAGGCTTGATCTCAAAAGTTTGTGCTTGTGCAGTTGGCCTTCTAATGCTAGATCAGATTTCTCTAGCACTTGGGGTGGCATATTCCCTCAAGGGTCTTTCAGCATTTGCTTCCTCTGCCATCTCTAATTCGTTAACTAAATTTAGTGCTTGTTCTTGTACTTGTTGTTCTCTTAGCAATCTACGAAATGTCCTCTCGATCTCAGGATTATAAGAAAATCGAGACACACCTTGAGTTCTTTGCATACAAGAGCCAAGTACCTGAAAATCGAAAATACAAAACAAAACAAGAAAAACTTGAAATAAGATTTGTGAATAGATGTAAGAAATAACACAATCTAAACTCAATCCCCAGCAACGACGCCAAAAACTTGTTAGAGAAAAATCCATAAGTGCACGGGTCAACAAGTAATATATGTGAGTTAGAGTATCGCATCCCAAGGGATTGACAATTAGAACAATATTAAAACTTAACTAATATCTACAAAACCTTATCCAAGCAATCAAAAATTGAGAATGGTTTGTAATTGAATTAACAAATTAAAAGGCATGAAGCAAAAATGCACCAAACACCAAATCCTTAAGAGAAAGATAAGAATGATTAAAGCCTAAGGGTCCCTATTCACTTGCTACTTCAATAAATAACTCGTAATTCACAAGCACCTAACAATGAGTCAGTTTTGCTAGCTAAAACAAGCAATAGGTAAAGGCCTATGTCTAGGACAATTACCAATGTGAAACCTATTCAATCCATTAAGTGTCCATATGAATTAGCATAGGAATCACTCATTGAGACCATTTATCAAACACTTGTCATGCATGACCAAAGGGTATGTGTCCATCCCCTTAGTTAATCAACACACTCAAACCAATTAAATGTAATTGAACATACATCAACCATACCATGTCCATATTCACAACACCCTATTTCTAATTCTATTAGAATACTAAAATCATGCAATTGATGGCCAATCAATAACAAACATTAAACATAGATATGGAAGAACAAAACTAATTTCAATGATAGAATACCCAACTAAATTACAAGATAATCAAATTCATAGCAAGATTCTAGAGAGCCCCTAGATTAGGGTTTCGTTACACGTCATGAAAGAAGAGAAAACAAATGAAATCACAAGATCCAAGATTTTTAGTTTGGGTCAAAACTAAAGATGATCATCTTGTGAATTTCGTGCTTGGGTCAAAACTAAAGATGATCTTCTCCCCTCAAAAATCAGATAATAAGGGCTAATCTCGTGTGCTAAGATTTTTGCCACGCCTAGGCGTGGATGTCTCTGCCTGAATAAACTGAAAAACTAACAATGTCACGCCTAGGCGTGGCTTTTCCATGCCTAGGCGTGGATGTCTTTGCCTAGAATTCCTGCTGAACTGAGAGGGCCATGCTTAGGCATGGATTTGTCATGCCTAGGCTTGAGCTGACAACCTTTCCTTCTCTCTTGCATCCTTCCCCAATTGAGCTCCTCTTTGCTTCTTCATTCTTTCCAAGATTTTTCCATCTTGATTACCTGCATCAAGACAATGCTGAAGTTCATCAAACTGTGATCCATCCAAATTCCCTAAATAAAATCATCAAATATTTGATTCTTAATCAATTGATATCTTAAGCTTAAATCATCAAAATTATGCATGAATGAAACCTTTGAACTTAAAAACTTGAAGATAACATGCTCATATTCATTCAAAATTATGTGAAATAACTTTATTTCCTGAAGTTATCAGAACTCAAAGTGTGTCTCAATTTCCTTACGATCCAGAGATCGAGAGGACATTTCGTAGATTGCTGAGAGAATAACAAGTACAAGGGCAACCATTAAATTTGGACAACGAACCTAAGATGGCGGAATAAGCGAATGCTGAAAGACTCTTGAGGGAGTATGCCACTCCAAATGCTAGAGATATCTGATCTAGCATCAAAAGGCCAGCTGTGTAAGCACAGACTTTTGAGTTCAAGCTTGCCATTATCTAGATGGCTCAGAATACTTTGCAATTTGAGAATCTACCTCATGAAGATCCTAATGCTCATCTAGCCAACTTTTTGGAAATTTGTGATTCTTTCAAGCATCAAGGGATGACTGATGATGCAGCTCGCTTGAGACTCTTCTCTTTTTCTTTGAGGGATAGGGCTAAGGCTTAGCTTCAATCCTTACTTGAGCATTCCATCACTACTTGGGAGGAATTGGCACAGAAGTTTTTGGATTGATTCTTTCCTCCCATAAAGGCGATGAAGTATAAGAATAACATCTTGTCCTTCAGGAAGTTCGAGAGAGAAACTTTGTATGAGGCATGAGAGCAATTTAAGGAGTTGCTAAAGAAATGTCCATATCATGGTATAGCAAAATGGATGTTAGTACATACCTTCTACAACAGCTTGACAACATCTATTCGATCCATAATTGATCCAGCTGGGGGGGCTCTTATGAGCAAGACGGTAGACACAGCCTATGACCTTTTAGAGGAAATTGCTAACAATAACTATTAGTGGCCAACAGAAATGGTTACCCCTATGAGCATGGTTGCTGGTATACATGAAGTTGATGCTCTCACATTACTTACCGCTTAAGTGGCAGCTCTCTCTAAGAAGCTTGACACCATGGGAATCAATTCAGTATCAAGTTGAGCTAATACTTCGGCTGAGATTTATGACCATTGTGGGGACTGTCACTTAACTGCTAATTATACTGCTAACTTGGAAAATGTGCAATATGCCAGTCAATTCCGCCAACCTAATCACAATAATGCTTTTGGTAACATTTACAATCCTAGTTGGCGGAGCCATCCTAATCTCTCATGGGGAGGAAATGCTCAAGGTTTTTCTTCTTCTTCTTATCAGCATAAAGAAGCACCCTGTGTTCCTTCAAGTTTTCAACAACAGAGCCTCCTTCAAGCCTAAACTTCAACATCAACTTCAATTTCCAATTTGGAGAAGATGTTTACTCAATTCATGACTAGCCAACAAGACTATATGACCAAAACTGATTCAAGGCTAGCATCCCATGATGCTTTGATGCAAAGCCTAGCATCTTCATTGAGTAATCTTGAGACTTAAGTGGGCTAACTTGCCCAAGCTCTAAATAACAAACCCCCAGGGAGTTTTCTAAGTAACACTATCAACAACCCTAAGGGTGCATCTAATGAGAATTGCAAGGCTATATCATTGAGGAGTGGGAAAGAAATAGAAGGTAATCCAAAAACTAAACTGCTTGAAAAGGAAGTGGAGGTGGCACAAGATGAAAAGGTTGTGAGCAAATAGGTTGAGAAAAATGAGTAAATTGTAAGGGGAAGGGTTGAAGACAAAAAGAAGGAGGACAAGCCCATGACACCACCTCCACATTTCCCTAACCGGCTAGCAAAGCAAAAGCTTAATGCTCAATTTCAAAAATTCTTAGAGATTTTCAAGAAACTTCACATTAACATACCATTTGTTGAGGCTTTGGAACAAATGCCTAGTTATGTGAAGTTCATGAAAGACATCTTGTCCAAAAAGCGAAAACTTAGGGATTATGAGATTATAGCTCTCACAGAGGAGTGTAGTGCCATCTTACAAAATAAGCTACCTCCCAAGTTGAAAGACCCAGGGAGCTTCACCATTCCATGCACCATTAGGAGCCAATTCTTTGGAAAAGCCTTGTATGACCTAGGGACAAGCATAAACTTGATATCTCTATCCATCTTCCAAAGGTTAGGTTTGGGGGAGGTGAAGCCAACTTCAGTTACCTTGCAACTAGTTGATCGTTCTCTCACTTATCTTAAAGGGGTTATAGAAGATGCCTTAGTCAAGGTGGACAAGTTCATCTTTCCAGTGGATTTCATCATCCTAGATATAGAAGAAGACCGCTAGTTTTGATTCTTGGGAGACCATTCCTAGCCACCAGTAAGACTATGATTGATGTCCAAAAAGGTGAGCTCACGATGCAGGTCAATGAGGAAAAGATAACTTTTAACATTTACAAAGCCATGAAATTTCCCAATGATCATGAAAAATGTTCTTACCTAGGTATGATTGATTAAGTAGTCAATACTACATTCCATACTAATTTTACTGATGATCCCCTTGCTTTATCATTAACATCTATACATGAGCATGTAGATAGGGATGATGTGATGGAATGTACTAAACTGCTCTGCTAAGTTTTATAGGAAACCAGGTTTTGAACCGTTGAACATACTTTCTGACAAGCCCAGTCTCTAACCTTCAATCATCATCCCACCCAAGTTGGAGCTCAAGTCATTGTCTAATCATTTGAGGTATTCATACTTAGAAGAGTCGTCCACATTGCTAGTTATTATTTCCTCATCTTTGTCAGAGGAACAAGAATCCAAGTTGCTCAAAGTGCTCAGGGAGTACAAATAAGCCTTGGGGTGGTCTATTGTAGATATCAAAGGCATTAGCTTTACTATCTGTATGCACAAAATATTGCTGGAAGCTGATCATAAGCCAACCATTGACCATCAAAGGCGCCTAAATCTCATTATGAAGGAGGTTGTCAAAAAGGAGATTATCAAGTGGCTGGATGCAGGTATCATATACCCTATTTCTGACAGCAAATACGTGAACCCAGTTTAGTGTGAGCCCAAGAAAGGTGGAATGACGGTGGTAGCCAATGAAAATAATGACTTGATTCCCCCTAGGACTATCACTGGATGGCGCATATACATGGATTATAGGAGGCTTAACACTGCAACCCGAAAGGATTATTTCCCATTACCATTTATTAATCAGATGCTGGATAGGTTGGCAGGTCATGAGTTTTGCTGTTTCTTGGTTAGGTACTCGAGCTACAATCAAATTGCTATTACCCCAGATGATCAAGAGAAAACAACCTTCACCTACCCATATGATACTTATGCTTTCAGAAGAATGCCCTTTGGGTTGTGTAATGCCCCAGCTACCTTTCAGAGATGTATGATGGTCATTTTCACTGATATGGTGGAGAACTGTTTGGAGATATTCATAGATAACTTCTCTGTTTATAGTGATTCCTTTGATGAGTGCCTTCAAAATTTGGCCCTAGTGTTACAAAGGTGTGAGGAAACTAATTTGGTGCTTAATTAGGAGAAGTGTCATTTTATGGTCCAAGAGGGCATAGTACTTGGCCATAGAGTGTCACCTCAAGGAATGGAGGTGGATATAGCTAAGATTGAGGTGATTGAGAAACTTCCACCACCAATTTCAGTGAAAGGAGTTCGGAGTTTCCTTGGGCATGCTGGATTCTACCGAAGGTTTATCAAAGATTTTTCCAAGCTTGTCAAACCATTGTGTAATTTGTTGGAAAAGGATGTGACCTTTAAGTTTGATGAATCATGTATGGAAGCCTTTGTGGAATTGAAGAAAAGGCTTGTCTCAACGCCTATTATCACTACTCCTGATTGGACCCTACCACTTGAGCTTAGGTGTGACGCTAGTGACTACGCAGTTGGAGCAGTATTGGGCCAAAGGAAGAACAAAATCTTTAATTCCATCTATTATGCAAGTCAAACACTTACTAATGCTCAGTTGAACTACACCACCATTGAGAAGGAGCTCCTTGCAGTACAAATTCTGGGCATATTTAGTTGGCACCAAAGTCATTGTCTTCACAGATCACTCGACCATCAAATATCTAGTGAACAAAATGGATGCCAAGCCAAGGTTGATTTGTTAAGTTTTATTACTACAAGAGTTCAACCTTGAGATCAGAGATCGAAAGGATGCTGAAAATCAAGTGGCTGACTATCTTTCTAAGTTGGAAAATGAGAAATATCAACAGGACCCAGCCTTGATTTGTGAGATATTCCCAGATAAACAATTATTTGTTGTGTTTGCTAGCTCGGATCCATGGTATGCTGACTTTGCCAACTACATTGTGAGTGGATTGGTGCCAGTTGAATTGTCTTATCATAAGAAAAAGAAATTCCTTCACGATGTCAGATTTTGTGTTTGAGATGAGTCATTTCTCTTTAAACAATGTGTTAATTAGGTGCATAAAAGGTGCATTCCTATGGAGGAGACTAGTGCTAAACTCGAGCAATGTCATGCTTCACCATATGGAGGTCACTATGGGGGTGCACAGACAGCAGCTAAGGTGTTACAATCAGGCTTCTATTAGCGTTCTCTATTTCAAGATTCTCACTCCTTTACAACTAAGTGTGATCGATGTCAACGGACCGGCAACATCTCAAAGAGGAATGAGATGCCCTTAAACTCCATTTCAGAAGTGGAACTTTTTTATGTGTGTGGCATAGACTTTATGGGGCCCTTTGTATCATCTTTTGGCAACCGTTATATTCTTGTAGCAGTGGATTATGTGTCAAAGTGGAAGCTTGTGCCTTACCTACTAGTGACTCCAAGGTGGTCCTTGTTTTTCTAAGAAAGAACATTTTCACAAGGTTTAGCACCCCTCAAGCTATTATTAGTGATGGGGGATCACATTTCTGCAACAAGTACTTTGTTGCGTTACTTGCTAAATATGGAGTGACACATAAGGTAGCCACAACCTACCATCCATAATCAAGTGGCCAAGCAGAGGTTTCTAATAAAGAGTTAAGGCAGATTCTAGAAAAAACTATGAGCCCTTCTAGGAAGGATTGGTCTAAGAAGCTGGATGATGCTCTTTGGGCATATCACACCGCTTACAAAACCCCTATTGGCATATCCCTATATCAACTGGTTTTTGGCAAGGCTTGCCACCTCCTTGTTGAACTTGAGCACCACGCTTACTGGGCCATTAAGAGATTGAATTGGGATTCTGAGGCTTGTAGGGAGAAACGATTGTTGCAACTGAATGCATTAGAGGAGTTCCGCTTATAAGCATATGAAAATGCTAAGATATACAAGGATAAGATGAAGAAGTGGCATGACAATCGTATTATTCCAAGAAGCTTTACACCAGGCTAGAAGATTCTCTTATTTAACTTAAGGTTAAAGCTATTTTTAGGCAAGCTCAAATCCAGGTGGTCAGGTCCATTTGTGGTTGTCGAGGTGTTTCCTTATGGTGCCATAACCCTTGAAGACCCGGTTTCAAAGTCAACCTTTAAGGTCAATGGTCAGTGGCTCAAGCTCTACTTAAGTGGTGAGGTGGAGAGGTACAAAACTTCACTTAACCTTGCTCCTCCATCTTGAAGATTCCGAGAAAGTCCAGCCAGGACTATAAATAAGGCACTTGTTGGGAGGCAACCCAATTTCTTCACCCTATCTTTTAGCTTAGGACACTTTTTATGAATGGTTTTGCATTTTGTATCATGTTTTAATTTTATTTTTTTAATAATGTTGATAGTATTTGTTTTGAAATTTGATGCCTTGATAGTTGTTCTTATTCCTGTTATTGTTTCTTAATTGTTTGAGAAAGACAAAGATGAGTTTAAGGCATGAAATCTGAGTCTGATGGTTGTTTCTGTATATTTGTGAAGTTCAGGAGGTCACGCCTAGGCATGGCATTTACACGCCTAGGCGTGGAGGCCTCGGCTTCATCAAGTGAAAATTTTTAGAGACAGCCACGCCTAAGTGTGGAGGTCTCTGCCTCAATACGAAAATTTTGTTGCATGTATCACACACGCCTAGGCGTGTATATACCACGCCTAGGCTTGGTTTTCTTAAAACCTTTAAAAAATTAATAAAAATAAATTATATATATATATAATGTTATGCCTAGGCATGCAATAACCATGCTTAGGTGTGATGGGTCTGTTGCTGCACAAAACGCAGCACCCCTTTCTTTTCTTGTTATTTTCCTTTCCTAATCCCTAATTCCCCTAATCCCATCTCCCCATTCTTCCCTCCCCTGAAAGCCTTTGTCCTCCATTTCTCCCCTCCATGAAACCCACCATTTCCCCACTCCATTTCCCCACATTACCATAGCCTCCACAACTCCTACCATTCCCCACCATTTCCATCCAACCCGCGGTCACCATCCTCACCTCCTCCCTCACCCACCTTCTCTCAAGCCAACTAAACCCCCACCCTTCTTCTTCCTCATAATTTCCACCTCCTACACCCTCCTTCCCACCATTTTTCTTCCTCACCACAACAACCACCAAATCCCACCATCCACGAACCCTACCAAGCACCACCATACATCCACGTCACCTCTACCCGTGCTTCTATTCCCCTTTTTATTTCTTTTTGTTTTGCTTATTGGTCTTCTGGTGCCCTTACTCACTTTCTTGCCTCACTCTAGGTTAGTAGGTTTCTCTCTAATTCTCTGTAATTCCTAGTTGCTAGACTATGTTATGATGTGCTCTATCAAAATATGATCAAAATGGATATGGTATGCTTAAATTGATTATGATAGGCTCCGTTTTAATTAGGAAATATTAGATATATTATGCTATGTTTCAATGATAAACATAATGGACATTTCTTGTATGGGTTGCCCATTACTGATACTAGGCAGTTTCTTGTTTTGAAATTGTTTATCACTGGTCATATTACTGATAATTGGTTACTGGTGAAATGCATATTTCTGGTTGCTTGAATTCTGCTTATTTACTCAGCTATAATTTGGAATTAATGATTTCTTTTGGTCTTCCTGTTGGATGATTATGTTGAACAATGGCCCTGTTAATGGCTGAGTTGTTACTTGTGTATATGTTCCTTTGATTTGTTATTTGAAGTTAATTTCTGTTGATTTTCACTAATTTATCTGTGGACATATGCATGATATGATGCTTTGGATCTTGATTATTTTTAGGTCCCTATGTTGGTTGTTCTAGAGGACCTGCTACCATTTTTAAGGTCATTCATTTGGTTTGGGGGTTGGTCTTGAAATGACAATGCGTGGTTTGGGGTTGTGATCTTTGTAGGATTGAGTTGGATCTGTTTGAACGTTGTTTTCTAGCTAGGTTTGGGGGTGGCAATGGTTAAGTATTTAGCTAGAACAATCTTCATTTTCCATAGTTTTGGCTAATGTTGTTGATTAAATTGAAACTTGTTATTAATTGGTTTGCATGAGTGAATTGCAACTTGTTCTCAGTCGGTTTGAATCATTAAGTTGGCATCATTCTTCATTAAATTTGGCAATGGTAATAACTAGACCTTCATTCTTTTCAGGTATTCACCCATCATGTCAAAGCGCCAACGCAAAACTGTTAAGGGTGGACTAAGTCAGGTAGATGACAATGACAAGATTCTCGTTTATGACCCTGCAACATTCATATCTCAGGAGGCCTTTGACTACTTCTGGCAGCACCTGAAGAAAATTAACATCATTGCTGAGAGGGGATTTCATTATATTAATGTGGTGTGCTATTTAGCCATCTCCAATGCCATTGCAGAGCTTCACTGGCAATATTTTGCAGAGCATCCTACGGAGGAACTAGTGGTTGTGATTGTTAAGGAGTTCTACGCGAACACTTATGCAGAGAAACGTTCTGTGACCACTGCCAGAGTCAGAGGGAGGACTGTCACCTACTTTGTTGAGTGCATTAGCCAGGTTTTGCACTTTGGCCCTCCCCCACTGGTATGTGCATACCAAACATTGCAGCTACCGGAAAAGGATGGCAACACCCTTTTTGCAACAGTTATGGTAGCCATTTATGATCCAAACTTTCCTGTTCAAGTGCAACGAAACATTGATCATTCTATCTGCTTCATCAACTAGGAAAGTTTATGCAAAGAGCTGCGCCCTTGGAACCACTTTGTGTGTTCCTCCTTGCTACCTACGGAGCATCGATCAAAGATTTACCTAGAGTGTGCATACATGTTGTATGCAATCCATACTCTTCAGCAGGTGGACACTGCTCAGATCCTCTATGATCACATCAGGCTTTGCATTACAGCGAAGCTCAAATCTTTATTCTTTCCTCCTCTCATTTGTGTGAAGAAAGTTAAGGTGGCATGGAAGGACACAGAGGTGCGCGTGAAGCTGAAGACACCTATGACTGAGAGGGCAGTGCAGACCATCATGACTGCCTAAGAGAAATGGCAAGCCCCCAGCTGTAGATCCCGAGCCTGCCCCTACACCAGCCCCACAGCCTGCTCTAGTATTTGATTCTGCTTGGGCAGCTTCTGTTGACCAGTGCCTGGATCAACAACAAGCGATGCTGGCTACGATCTATCTAAGCATCCACTGGTTAGCCTTGGGTCAAGGACGCTCAATGGATGATTTTTCGGAGTTGCCACCAGTTGCAGCTCCACCAATTGCACCTTCACCTCCGCTTCTACCTCCACCTCCACCACCTGCTGATGATGCGGAGATGGGCACAGATGGTGATGACTTATTTGACAAGGCTAATTTATTTTGAGGCCCCATGGCCTATTTCTTTCATGTTCTCTTTTCTTTATTTTCTTATATTTACTTTTATTTCACTGTACATACTTTCTTTGGTATTTTCTTTCTATTGTATATAGTGGGACACTGCATATCTTAGGTTTAGGGGGGAATTATTATCTTTTTGAACTCCTTACTGAGTTATTTTCTAGATGTATATGGATTCCTCTCTCATTCCTTTGCTTTTGACATTGATGATAGAATAATTTATTTTAAAGCTTTAATTCTTAGTTGTTAATAATTTTTGTTAAGTTAGTTTAGTCTTATTTTGACATTGATTATGATTAATGAGTTGCCTGAGAAGATGCATTACACTGAAGAGTGTGCTTAGAAGCAGGTTGAATTTGTGCATGCTAGAATTCTGATTTGAGTATCCGATGATTGTATGGATCAAATATATGCCTCATTGCTTGGGAAATCACTTGTAAATATTCAAATTTTGCGCTTACACTTATTACTATAATTGTATTAGTGTATTTCCCCATTGCATGTGGGGTAGATTTTGGAATATAAATGAAATGCATGATTGGAGAAAATTTATGAAAGACATGTGTATGGTCAATTTGCATCTTAGAGGTTTGTCTGATTCCCTTTCAAGGCGAAATCCTAAGTGATGTTTTTTTGAAGAAATGACTAGGGCACTTCTTTGGATCGATTGGGCCTTTCAAGCCAACCTTAACTGAATGAGATCCCTAGTACCCCTTTGAAGCCTAGTGTGCGTGTGTATGACCTAATTTCTCCTTCTTAAACCCTACATTCTCCACCCCTTCACCCTGTTACCAAGTGGCTTCAATACTCAAGAGGGGGGTGAATTGAGTTTATAAAACAAGTTCGCAATTCTTTCGCAAAACACTTGACTATTGAATTTTGTTGAAGCTATTGACTATTTGAAATGAATGAATTGAAAAGAACAATAGATATTGCTTAATAACCAACCAAGAGAGAAGTAATCAAGTAAGAATATAAGTAATGCACAAATATAAAGAGAAGGGTTTAGAGAATCAAACACAATAATTTATCCTGGTTCGGCCACCAATCCACTTGTGACCTACGTCCAGTCCTCAAGCAACCACTTGAGATTTTCCATTATAACTTCAAGCTTCAATAGGTGCTTGACTACCTTTATAAACTTGAGCACTCAACTCCTTAAGATGCCTCACCCTTGAGCTTGAGTCTCTTCAAACAAAAGGATGCCTCACCCTTTACAAAATGAAGGGATACCTCACCCTCTCTTACAAAGCAATCAAGGTTGATATAAAGAAACTCTCACTAGAGTAAATGATACAAATTGAAGCTCTAAGAATGCTCACAAAGGATATCTTAAAGATTAGTCTAAAACAGAGCAATGAGTGATTTCAAAGATTGATTCTCGTTTTGATGTGTTACTAAGATGTTTCAGGTTCAAGAACAACTATCAATGATGCCCCAACTATTGTATTTAAAGAGATATGCAGTTAAAGAGCCTTTGGGAGTGATTAAAGTCAAGCATTTAATGCACCTAATATAGCCATTGGGCATGTCAAAACACTGGTAATCAATTACAAGACTCTGGTAATCGATTACATGGCAGTTAGAACGTATTCTTGGCTTTCTGGGTTTGTGGTAATCAATTACAAGACTTGTGTAATTGATTACACACCCTTTGACTTGATGGTAATCGATTACAATATTGATGTAATTGATTACATAGTTGTTTTGAACGTGTTCTTGCCTTTCTGGGTTAATGGTACTCAATTACCAACTGGTGTGTAATCGATTACATGCCCTCTGACTTTTTGGTAATCGATTACATGGATAATGTAATTGATTACAAGGCTTCTGTTTAGCTTGTAATCGATTACCACACGTGTGTAATCGATTACATTACACTTTAAACTCGTTTTTCAAACCTGAAAGAGGATTCATATCATTCCTAACTTTAGAAAACATGGATTTGAACAATAATGAACTTTGTTTGGCATGATCCAAGATTAAAGATAACCTCCTTTTAGAAAGTGAACTTTGAAAAACATATTGATTAAAATCATATTTGAAAAAGCATTTGAGATATCTTGAGAGCATTTAACATTGATGTTCTAATGCTTATATCTAAACCTCTTGATTTCTTTCTTCAAACTTAGTTTTCTCTTTTGCACTTGATCTTCATCTTTGGCTTTGTTATCATCAAAAACTAATGGACATGCTTCAAGACACATGCATCCACATTCTCCCTCTTTTTGATGATAACAAACTGAACATTGAAAGGAAGAGAAACAATTGCATATATATATGTATATCAGAGATTTAAGCGCAACTCTCCCCCGTAATGTATGCATAAGGTAGGGTTAGTGATATATTCATGTAACAGCTTAAATCAAACTCACCCGTACTTATGCAAGTCACTAATCTCTCCCCTGTTGGCATTATAAAAAAACATACTAGCATTTAGTCGAAATTTCAGCAGCATTTCCGCTAATTTTCATGATTTCCCAAATTGTAATCAGCAGAAAAGCAACCAGCTCAATCCAATCAAGTGTTCTAAACAATATATAATCAATCCAACTCGATCAAAATATAACCAAGCAAATCAATATCCAAGTGCATGTTAGGATCAATATACTTAGCAATCATATCAAGTGGATCCATTAAAAACAATAAACAGGTATTAAACATCAAAAGATACCAACTGATTTTATATAAATTGTTTCAATGTTATATACAACCAGATCATAGAGAAATACAAAAAATATCATGGCAATGGTCCATGATCACTATCAGTCGCCTTACTATCACTCTCCACGTTCGCAGCAATGTCTCCAAGGTCTACATCATCGTCTCCAGAGTCAAGATCGTCCTCGGAACCAAGGAGCTCCTCATCATCAGTAGGAACTCCAACGGGAGTGGCAAAGGGATCAACAAACGATAGAGGAGCAACAGGAGGGACAGAGGAGGTGGTAGGTGCAGCAGCATCTCTCGGTGCAGTGTGTCTGGCGCCTTCCAGAAGTGAACGAATAGCAGCAAGCTCCTGATCGGAGTAGTCCATCCTCAACTCAAGGTGATCCACCTTCTACTCAATGCAGTCCATCCGGGTTTCCACGGTGGTTGCCAAACTCCGCATTTCCTGAAGTAGGAGATCCAATGTGGCTGGAGCTGGTGCAGGCTGCTGGTCCTCATCCTCATCATCACTCTCCAGACCATGAGGGATATGCCCGTAGCTGCCATGGTCCAGATAGTACCATCTACCATCAACCTTGCTCAGCTAAAGCTTCTTCAGAGTATGCAAGCCAATGGATTATGGGCCCTTGGAGCTGGTATCCTTGGATTCCTCAGCCAAGGAGATATGACAATGCTCCAGGATAGTTGTTACCAGCATGGCATAAAGAAGGGCAAAGTTCTTCTTCTTTTTCACATCCAGCATGTGCTGAATGATGTAATTGGCCCAGTTGATTAGCCTGCCTGTGGTCATGGCCCACAAGACCACCACATCATCCCATAGGATCTGAGAGTAATTCCCACCTCTAGGAATTAAGCCTCGAACAATCAGATAATGGAGTACCATGTTCTCCATTGTCAGGCCAGTCAGCATCACTCTTTTGTTATTCCTCGGAAGCATATAACCAGAACGAATCAGAGATGTTAGAGCACTCTTATACTCAAACTCAGCTCCCCAAGCATTTTCATTTCCATAGAAGCTTGTCCCAGCAGAGGTTAGCTTGGTCAACCTACACCATTCTTCGCTAGAAATCTTAATTTGAGTTTTCCTTACTTCAGAGATCAGACAATGATCTTCATACCTCAGATTTGCATAAAACACGTGAACCAAATTGGGATAAATGGCCTTTTGGATGCTGAAGAACCCAAGCAAACCCAACTCTCAATTAACTGAACACTTTCCAAGGGTTCACTAGTGCAAAAGGACTGAGTGAGATACCTTGGAGAGATTAGCTTCCTTAGTTAGAAGTTTTTCCAGAAAAGCTCAGCCTTCTTAGTGGTTGAGAAGTGCCTGGTTAGGTCCAGCCCCAAGATGTTACGTGGAGGAGCACTGGAGGCTTCTCTAAAAGATGCCCTTGTTCTTGCATATTTGGCACATTAGGTTAGGTCAGCCATTGATGATTGGAGGTGTGTGGGTGAGTGTTTGGAGGTGTGTGGCTTGTGGGGGATGAAAGGAAGAAGAACGAAGAAGTGGGTGAAGTTTTGGGTGAAGAATGGGGTGGGTTTGGATGAGATTTGATGGTTGGGTTGTGTTAGAAGAGGAATTTCGAGTGAGAGGGAGGTGAAATGAGAAGATTTGGTGGAGTATGGAGTGAGAATGAGGGATTTTGGAGGAGAGGGCTTCGTGGTTGTAGAGGAGAAGAAAGGAGACGTTTCAGAATGAGTGACCTTTCGCGTGTCAGAAAACCTTTTAAAACCTCTGTGTAATCGATTACAAGGGTTGTGTAATCGATTACAATATCAATATAATCAATTACTAGACTTCTGTGAACCTTGTAATCGATTACATTATTTGTGTAATCGATTACCTAAGTTCTGGGTTCATTGTAATCAATTACCAGTGTGGTGTAATCGACTACTTGCTTGACAGAACCTTTGTAATTGATTACAAAGGTCCTGTAATCGATTACCAGCCTACTAAAACTCAGATTTTGCATTTCAAACAGTTAAGGATCAATTTTAAACCTTTCAAAACAGTTCCAAAGCTTATCAAATCAATTCCAAACATCATACAAGCAGATAATCCAATCAGATTGTGATCCAAAACACATAATTTTGTAAAATTGCTACTTTTACCAAGAGTTACCCTATTTGGATGGATTTGTGAGATTTTTTAGCTTTTTGGAGATCTTTGATGTAACACCCTTGTGGGGATGTCACATTTATTATTAAAATAAAATAAAGATAAATAAAATTTTACCCAAGTTGTAAAACATTTGTTACATAGTAATACTGGTTGTAAAATTTTTCTGGTTAAACAGAATATTACGAAATAAAATAACACGGAACATAAAATTAGTAAACTATCATCACACATAATATACATATGTTTTTGTCATAAGTTATACAAATAATTTACAACTATAAAATATTTAACAAAAACAGTAAACCAAGCAGTAAGGAGTCTACATATACAAAACGCAGACGCGCCCAAGTACACATCACAGAACTCTAACCCTCTGAAGGATCACTCTCGGATGAAACTTCAGGTGATAAGTATCCAGGATGCCTCGACCCTCTACGGACCCTAGTCCGTGCTGTCGACACGCTGCTAATCTCACTAGGCGCATCAAACATACCACCCCAATGACGCCTAAGAGATAGCGGTAGCTCCACATGTAAATACAACATAGTAGAAAAGATGGGCTCTCCATTAAACTCTGTACGTATGGTCACAGTCAGACGCCCTACGTATGTAACCGAATCTCTGTCCTCTCGCAGACGCCAGGCTTTAGAGCCTCCATGAAACTCAAGCCTCACGAATCCAAAGAATCCCGGCAGTGCCATACTCCCACAATCAATCCAAGGGATATGGATGGTCGGATGGTTCTCCCTCATCAAACTGGTCCTCAGTTTACTGCTCTTCCTCCTCAGGATATACACAATCAAGAGGCTGTTCCTCTTCCTCAAACTCTTTTATAATACAATTTAAAATATAGAAAACACGTACAATAAAAAGGTAAGACAATCTATATCACCACGAACATGGTAAATAAGAAAACGTCAATACAACAAATATAACACTTCATATAATATATCCTACAATATAGCATACCACAACAGCATAAATGATAATATAATATAACACAGAAATTAAATGCAATACCATCATAACGTTACAGATAAAATGTTACAAATAAAAATATTATAATGTACAACACATAATCATATGTAATGTGACTCAACCCTACTCCATGGAGTTACAACCACAGACATCAGAGAGAATGACCTGCAAGTTCTATTAGTACCTTAGGCTGCCCAACCAACTATTGCACTGTCTCACATTGTGTCTATAGCCCACTGTCCAAAACATCATGGTGTAGTACACAGTTCAAACATTGTGTAACTATAGGCATTGTACTAAACTAATCCTTACAAGATCTCGATTAAGTATAGTGCGTGTCGAGACCACTAGTGTGTTACCAGTTACCACAGCCCAAAGGAGCGACCAACTGTCCATATATGGAATAATCCGCACACTAATATCTCCAAGTTCACACAAGTTGAACCATACTACGCTTATCACACTGACAACACAGTGTAATTCATCTCGTCAATCAATCGTCAATTCCAAAACGAATCGACTTGACTCTAAAAATATGAACAAGATTATAATTACCAAAATACCCTTCAATTTCAAATAATTACTAAAATACCCTCAAATCTTAAATAATTACAAAAATGCCCTCAAATCAAGTATGTCCCACTTGACAGTACTGTTTCTCAAACTGTCCGGGTCCACCACTTTGGCCCGACAGTAAAACTTACTGTTTTCAGCAAGTCCAACAAAACTTCGAACTTCCGTTACCGTCTTAGGCCTTTCCCATTGTAAAACAGTCTCCACCTTCGATGGGTCTACCGCAATACCTACCTTGGAAATCACGTGACCTAAAAATTGAACTTCCTCTAACCAGAATTCACACTTTGCCAATTTTGCGTACAACTTCTTCTCTTTCAAAATCTGAAGAACTATACCGAGATGTTCAGCATGCTCTTCCTTGGATTGAGAATAGATCAAAATGTCATCGATAAAGACAACAACAAATCTGTCTAAATATGGACGAAAAATCCTATTCATATAATCCATAAAGATGGCAGGAGCATTCGCCACTCCGAATGGCATTACCTGATACTCATAATGTCCATAACGAGTTCGAAAAGCTGTTTTAGGTACATCCTCCACCTTAACACGAATATGATGATAACCTGACCTCAAATCTATTTTAGAGAATATCACTGCTCCCTTTAACTGATCCATCAAATCGTCAATTCTCGGAAGTGGATATTTATTCTTTATAGTCACCTTGTTCAGCTGACGATAATCTACACAAAGTCGAGAAGTTCCATCCTTTTTCTTGACTAAAAGCACTGGTGCTCCCCACGGTAAAACACTAGGTCGCACAAACTGCTTCTCCAACAGTTCTTCTAATTGCTTCTTTAACTCCACCAACTCCGCTAGCAACATCTGATACGGTGCAATTGAGTTAGGACCTGCTTCTAGTACTAAATCAATTGAAAACTCGATCTCCCTCTCTGGTGGCAAACCAAGTACGTCATCAGGAAAAATCTCTGGAAATTCATTGACAACAGGAATAATATTCACCTCTTTCTCGTTCTTGACCTCTAGAGAAGATAATAACATATATCCCTGCGCCCCATCGCTCAACAATGATTTGACTTTAACAGCAGTCAAGAATCCAGACTTTTCTTCCTTAGGAAAGACTATGGTTTTGCTTGCACAGTCTATAAGGATATGGTTAGAAGATAACCAATCCATCTCTAATATTACATCCAACTCAACAAGAGGCAAACAAATCAAGTTGACCGAAAACACACAGTCCTTTATAACAACAGGACAATCCAAATATATCTTAGATGTAAGTACAGGTTTAGCAGTTGGTGTAGACACAACCAATTGAAAATTCAGAGAAGATACAGGCAACTTCAATCTTTCCACACAATCATATGCAATAAATGAATGTGTTGCACCAGAATCATATAACACAGTCAGAAGATTACCTTCAATGACACCTTCCCCCTGAATCAGATCCTCAGACTGTGAAACTTCAGTTCCAGTCATAGTGTATACTCGTCCTCCTGACCTCGGTTGAGTAGCACGAACATTTCTCATAGTAGGTTTCCTCTCCGACTGAGTACAATCCTTGGCTATATGTCCAGGTTGTCTGCAATTAAAGCAAATTGTTCCTCTGATTGAGCAATCAGTAGAGATATGGCCTTTCTTTCCGCACTTAAAACATGTTGGCGTAAACGCCACTCTCTGTCCAGCTCTACTACCACTAGCATTTCCCCCAACAGGTGGTCATTGAGGTTGATTCCCCGGTGGTCTAGAATATGGCTTGCGCTGAAACCGACTGTTATTACTACTACCACCCCTCTGAAACCTTGTTGGTCTGAAATTACGGTTTCTCTGATCCCGTGACGGCTCCAACTCCTCGAGTCGTGCACAAGTATCCACCAACGCATGAAATTGATTCATTCTCAAGGATAACACTCCTCGTTTCAATTCCACTCTCAGCCCTGCCCCAAACTTCCTACATCTCCACACATCATCCTATCGAGTTTAAGCATAATCTGAGAACTGAGACAAGCTCTCAAATTTAGAAGCATACTCATTAACCGTCATGTTGCCTTGACGTAAACCAAGAAATTCTATCTCCTTGGCATGTCTAGCACTCACAGGAAAATACTTATCCATAAATACTTCCCATGTAATTTCTGTTCCTTCAGCCTGCAATAATCGGTAGGTTCCTCTACACCAATGTTCACCGTCTCCTCTCAACATAAAAGTTGCATACGTCACTTTCTTATCATCTGTACATCTCACTTCTTCAAATATCTTTTCTAAGTCTTGTATCCATTGATTTGCCTTCTCAGGATCAATCTCACCTATAAACTGCGGCGGATTATTACGCCTAAATTCAGATAAATTTAGGGCATCAGCAGTAGCATCTTGCTGTTGAGCTGCTCTCTGATTCTGCTGAGTAATTACTTCAGCCATTCTTTACATAGTCTCAGCAGCTACAATCATCGGATCCACAGCACGATTTGCGTTCACACGTGTTCCTCTTCCGCCAGACATCTCCTTTCTTAAATCACAACAAAGCAAAGTTAGATACATCCTTTCGAAGTAAATTACAGAGAATCACACAACACAAGCAAAAACAGACCCAACCACAACCCCAAAAGACTCTAACTTGGGCTCTGATACTAACTAATGTAACACCCTTGTGGGGATGTCACATTTATTATTAAAATAAAATAAAGATAAATAAAATTCTACCCAAGTTGTAAAATATTTGTTACATAGTAATACTGGTTGTAAAAAAATTTTGGTTAAACAGAATATTACGAAATAAAATAACACGGAACATAAAATTAGTAAACTATCATCACACATAATATACATATGTTTTTGTCATAAGTTATACAAATAATTTACAACTATAAAATATTTAACAAAAACAGTAAACCAAGCAGTAAGGAGTCTACATATACAAAACGCAGACACGCCCAAGTACACATCACAGAACTCTAACCCTCTGAAGGATCACTTTCGGATGAAACTTCAGGTGATAAGTATCCAGGATGCCTCGACCCTCTACGAACCCTAATCCGTGCTGTCAACACGCTACTAATCTCACTAGGCGCATCAAATATACCACCCCAATGACGCCTAAGAGATAGCAGTAGCTCTACATGTAAATACAACATAGTAAAAAAGATGGGCTCTCCATCAAACTCTGTACGTATGGTCACAGTCAGACACCCTACGTACGTAACCGAATCTCTGTCCTCTCGCAGACGCCAGGCTTTAGAGCCTCCATGAAACTCAAGCCTCACGAATCCAAAGAATCCCGGCAGCGCCATACTCCCACAATCAATCCAGGGGATATGGATGGTCGGATGGTTCTCCCTCGTCAAACTGGTCCTCGCTTGTCGCTTCTTCCTCCTCAGGATATACACAATCAAGAGGCTGTTCCTCTTCCTCAAACTCTTTTATAATACAATTTAAAATACAGAAAACACGTACAATAAAGAGGTAAGACAATCTATATCACCACGAACATGGTAAATAAGAAAACGCCAATACAACAAATATAACACTTCATATAATATATCCTACAATATAGCATACCACAACAGCATAAATGATAATATAATATAACACAGAAATTAAATGCAATACCATCATAACGTTACAGATAAAATGTTACAAATAAAAATATTATAATGTACAACACATAATCATATGTAATGTGACTCAACCCTACTCCATGGAGCTACAACCACAGACATCAGAGAGAATGACCTGCAAGTTCTATTAGTACCTTAGGCTGCCCAACCAACTATTGCACTGTCTCACTTTGTGTCTATAGCCCATTGTCCAAAACATCGTGGTGTAGTACACAGTTCAAACATCGTGTAACTACAGGCATTGTACTAAACTAGTCCTTACAAGATCTCGATTAAGTATAGTGCGTGTAGAGACCACTAGTGTGTTACCAGTTACCACAGCCCAGAGGAGCGACCAACTGTCCACATATGGAATAATCTGCACACTAATGTCTCCAAGTTCACACAAGTTGAACCACACTACGCTTATCACACTGACAACACAATGTAATTCATCTCGTCAATCAATCGCCAATTCCAAAACAAATCGACTTGACTCTAAAAATATGAACAAGATTATAATTACCAAAATACCCTTCAATTTCAAATAATTACTAAAACACCCTCAAATCTTAAATAATTATAAAAATGCCCTCAAATCTCAAATCCAGTACGTCCCACTTGACAGTACTGTTTCTCAACCTGTCTGGGTCCACCACTTTGGCCCGACAGTAAAACTTACTGTTTCCGTCAATCGCGTAGAAATTTTATCGCGTTTTCAAATTTCAACATTTTTACAAACGTTTTTAAATCGCGTAAATATATTTTACTATTTTTGAAATCGCGTACTGTTTTTAAATTGTTTTCTCAATCGCGTAAGATTTTTAAATCGTTTTCTTGTCCGAATTCCTTAAAAATCACTATTTAAATAAACATAAATAATATTTAATATGTTTGAGTTACGTAGAATATTTTTCATACCGTATACAATATATTGGATATCTTTTCTATCTTATTTGTCTGTTTTTAACAAAAATTGACAGTATTTTGCTTAGAAAATCTATAATAACGGTTTTCTAAGTTTTCTGAAAAAATTCCTTTCATTTATATTACAACCAATTAATTACACTTTTGAAAACCACTAACGTGCTTCAAAACATAAAGTGAGCTCTACGTTAGAAATTTCACCAAAGCTACTGTATTTTCTCATAATCGGTAAAATTCTTAGTTTTAGCTCTTTAATCTTAATCTAATCATTTTTATTCCTCAAGACTCATTGTACTAAAAATATTTTTGACATTATTATCAATCCTTGATTAAAAACAATTTTTAGAAACCAAAACACTTAACTTTGGCATGTTGGCCGAAATCTATAAAATTTTTCATTTGATCTTTAAATTCATTTTTCTTGTTCTAAATCAATTTGTATCTTGTCAATTTACCTAAGTCAATTAAATCACTCTTTTAGAAAATGGTTGAGAACATTTTGGTTCCCATTTTGTGTTAAGGCTGTGAGCCTTGGATTTGTGTTGTTTGGAACACTCATGCAACCCTTGCATATTATTCACATCCTACTACTTATTCATGCATTACTAACACATGCAATATATTCAAAGCTTGTAGACATATATTACTAACACATACAATATATTCAAAGCTTGTAGACATGCATATTAATACAAATCACAACTAAGAAAGCTATTACAACAAACACACAAATGAATCCTTATGGATTCTACAATCACAAACAAGTCCATTTTCTTATCACCACCCAAGAATGATAAGATTTAAGTCTTCCTCTTACCTTAAGTGAAGACAAACTCTTCTCCTCTCCTTTCTATGGATTTCGATTTCACCCTCCAAAAACCTAAGGATCTTAAACAAAGTTTTAAAGAGTTACTACTAAAAGAAAAAATTATATACCATGGATCAATCATGGCTTAGAACTTTAGAAATAAGATTAGAAATGAAAAACAAGGATTTTCACCTTCTAGGTAGAATCTCCAAAGTAGTTTTTCAAGCTCAAGATGATGGATTTTGAAAGAACTCTCAACTAGAGATGATTTTAGAATTGTGTTTAGGTTTAGAAAAGTGAGGTAGATAAAATTTTGGGTGAATGGATGGTGATTTGGGTGGTTTGGCCGAATGGCTATCAAGGGAAGCTTCAATGGAGTTTTGTTTTTGCAAGAGAGAAAAGTGATAGAAATCTTAACCAAACTAACCCTTCTCTCCCCCTTGTAGCCGTGGAGTCACCTTAGAGAGGTGTCCACTTTGGTGGCTCCATCCAAACCTTAGAAATGATCAAAGGCTAGGATAAACCCTTGGCCTCCAAGCTTAGCTCTCATTGGTGCATGCAAACCTAGTCATGCAATGACTAAGCTTATTCTTGAAAGCTCTTGGCTTGCCTTGTCATGGCTTTGGCCGAAACTCACCAAAGAGAAAGCAACTAAGTTTACTTCTTCTTAGCCATCTAGTTACACTTACGTGAAACAATCTAGTTACTTGTCTAACTAGTTAGTTACTTAGGTTAACTTAGTTAACTTGGTACTAATAGATTTTTATTAACTTAGAAACCAACTAGATAGTTAAATAATTTACTATCACTTAGTTACTTAACAAGTCTTCTAAACTAATTTAATTAGGTTTCAAACTAACTAGCTTAGGTTTTCTAGTTATAAACTAATTAGTCTAACCACTTTTGTTGACCTCTTCCTATTGGTTAGAAATTTCAAGCCTACTTCGTTGACTTGCTCTCATTGGCTTAGAAATTTCTCTAGCCAAAATCGTTGACTGTTTCTCTAAACGTGGGTCCCGCAAAACATTTTCGGGTCCACTGCTGCTTATTTATACTGCCTGATAAAATAATATTATAATAATATAAAATTATTTTATTTCACAATAAAATCCTAAAAATTAAAAGATTAATAACAGTATCATTCAGAATTGGGTTTAGTAAGATCCCCCAGCTCCGAATAATTAAAATAAGATTTCTCTGGCCCGAAAATTATTATTTTCCTGACCCAGAGCAAATCACACAAAAAGTTCAAATAAAATCACAAACAGTAAAATAAAACTCTGTATCATACAGAAAAATAACAAACAGTACAATTCGGGACACAACGGTCATTTATCCTAAAGTTTGGGTGTTACATTTGACATGAGGAAGCACCTACAAAACAACTTAGGTGGAATCTCCGACGCTCAAGTCAGTATTGGATTAAAAAATCAGAGATTATGCAACAAGAAGTCATGATTATACAGAAAAATGCATGTTTATGCAGCAAACAGTCTCTTTATGCAGCAAACAATGGATTATGCAACAATTTAGCTTATGCATGATTGATCTAATATGCCAAGTTCATTTCTTATATAATAGAAAGCTTCTTTTGCCAAAGGTTTAGTGAAAATGTCAGCTAGTTGCTTAGTGGTTTCCACAAATTCAAGCATGCAATCACCTTTTTGAACATGATCTCTTATGAAATGATGCCTTATTTCAATGTGCTTTGTTCTTGAGTGTAAAACGGGATTCTTAGACAGATTGATTGTACTAGTGTTATCACATCTTATGGGAATGTGATCCAACCCAAGACCATAGTCTAGAAGTTGTTGGTTCATCCAAAGGATTTGAGCACAACAACTTCCAGTTGCAATATATTCAGTTTCAGCTATTGACAATGCCACACTACTTTGCTTCTTGCTATGCTAAGAAACTAATGAGCTTCCAAGCAAGTGGCATGTCCCACTAGTACTCTTCCTATCCATTTTGCACCCAGTAAAATCAAAATCGGAATAACCAATCAAACAACATGAAGCACCTTTAGGGTACCACAATCCCATTTGTGAAGTGCCTATTAGATATTTCATAATTCGTTTTACAGCACTTAGGTGTGATTCTTTAGGATTTGCTTGAAATCTAGCACACATGCATACACTAAACATGATATCCGGTCTACTTACGGTAAGCTAAAAGAGTGAGTCAATCATACCTTTATACTTAGTAATTTCTATCGATTTACCTCCTTCATCCTTGTCTAAGTAACAAGAAGTCCCCATTGGTGTAGCCATTTGCTTGGGTCCTTCCATTCCAAACTTCTTGAGCAACTTCTTGCAATATTTGGATTGACTTATGAAAGTCACATCCCTTGTTTGCTTGATTTGAAGGCCAAGGAAGAAGTTGAGCTCACCCATCATGGACATCTCAAACTCACTTTGCATGATATTAGCAAATTCTTTACAAAGAGAGTTATTAGTAGCACCAAATATAATGTCATCAATATATATTTGAACAAGTAGAATGTCATGCCTCTTATGCTTGATGAAAAGAGTGGTGTCAACCTTTCCTCTAGAAAATCCATTTTCCAAAAGAAACTTGCTCAACCTTTCATACCAAGCTCTAGGAGCTTGTTTTAAACCATATAAAGCCTTTTTAAGTTTAAAAACATGGTTGGGCAGTTCAAAGTTTTCAAAATCGGGAGGTTGATCCACATATACTTCTTCTTTTATGAAACCATTTAAAAAGGCATTTTTAACATCCATTTGAAAAAGTTTAAAATCCATGATGCAAGCATATACAAGTAACATTCTAATGGCTTCTAGTCTAGTTACAGGAGCATACGTTTCTTCATAATTTATATCTTCTTCTTGATTATAACCCTTAGCTACAAGCTTAGCTTTGTTTCTTATTATTAAGCTCGTTTCGTCAAGTTTGTTCCTAAAAACCCATTTGGTACCAATTATGGGATGATCATTGGGCCTTAGAACTAATTCCCAAACTTGATTCCTCTCAAATTGGTTTAGTTCATCTTGCATGGCCAAGATCCAATGTTCATCATTAATGGCCTCATTTATGTTTTTAGGTTCAACTTAAGAAACAAAAGCCATAAGGTTACATGCATCTCTAAGAGAGTTACGAGTGATTACCCCTTTTGATACATCACTTATCACTTTGTCAAGAAGATGATATCTTGATGTTCTCCATTCCTTGGGAAGATCCATGATTTGAGAATCCTCTTGTCTTGGGGAACCATATGAGCTTTCTTCTTGCTTTATGACTTCTTTTTCTTGATTTTCTAGGTGAGTTCTTGCAAGGATTTCTGCAACATCATCAACAAGCTCCTTTCTCGACTCATTTGGGTTAATTTCATCAAATGCAACATGTATAGACTCTTCTATGGTCATAGTTCATTTGTTGTAAACTCTAAAGGTCTTACTATGTATAGAATAACCAAGAAATATTCTTTCATCAGATTTTGCATCAAACTTCCCCAAGTTATCCTTTCCGTAATTTAAAACAAACATTTACATCCAAAAACATGAAAATATGAGACATTTGGTTTCTTTCCTTTGTATAATTCATAGGGGTTTTTCTTTAAAATTAGCCTTATTAGAGCCCTATTCATAACATAACACACGGTGTTAATCGCATCCGCCCAAAAATACTTAGGAAGGTTGGCCTCAATGAGCATAGTTCTTGTCATTTCTTCTAAAGAACAATTTTTCTTTTCTATAACACCATTTTGTTGTGGTGTTCTAGGGGCTAAAAAATTATGCTCAATGCCATGTTCATCACAAAATGTTTCAAATTCATGGTTTTCAATTTCACTACCATGATCACTTCTTATGGGTGCAATACAAAAACTTTTTTTCATTTTGGATAACTTTAGTAATCTTTTTGAATGATTGAAAAGCATCATTTTTGTGAGACAAAAACAATGTCCATGTAAACCTAGAATAATCATCCATAATCACTAAGGCATAGTAATTCCCACCAAAGCTCATAGTTCTTGAGGAACCAAAAAGATCCATGTGCAAAGTTGTAGAGGTCTAGAAGTTGAAACTACATTCTTAGCTTTAAAAGAGATATTTACTTGTTTACCCTTTTGACATGCATCACAAAGTTTATCTTTTTCAAATTTGAGCTTTGGAAGACCAATTACTAGTTCTTTAGAAACCAATTTGTTTAAGTGATCTATGTGAATGTGAGCAATTCTTCTATACCATAACCATGAATCATTTTCTTTAGTCATAAAGTATTTAGCATCATTTGAGGAAATGTCATCAAGGCTAATCATATATATGTTATTGACCCTATGACCAACAAACTTAACATGCTTATTATCCTTTCCTTCAATTATGCAACAATTAGAATCAAATATTACTCTATTTTCCTTATCACACAATTGACTAATGCTAAGCAAGTTATGTTGAGTCCTTCAATAAGTAAAACATTATGAATGGATGAGGAAGGGATCTTACCAACTTTACTAACTCTAAGAATCTTTCCTTTGTTGTTGTTGTCACCATAAGTCACATGACCACTCTTCTTAGGTACAATGAAGGAGAACTTGGAGCCATCACCGGTCATGTGCTTGGAACATCCACTATCAAGATACCAACTTGAGTTTTTGGACTTCAAGCACACCTCGGTTTCACTTTCTTCTTCTTCTTCTCCATTTGCCATTAGGCAAAGATGATCTTCCTCATCCTCTGAATCATCGGTGGAATCCATATCGTTATCTTCCCATGCAATGTAAGCTCTCCTTCCTTTTATTTCCTTGAAAGGCTTCTTTTCAAATTTCTCTATCTTCTTTTGATAAACTGGACATTCTATCTTCATGTGCCCTGGTTTTCCACATTCATAGCAAGTTAGAGTGGATGAAGTTCCTTCTCCCTTTTGATATGACTTTTTAGGAGGAAAAGGAGGTCTTCTTTGATTTCCTTTCTTCTTGAGAAACCTTCCAAACTTCTTCACAAGGAGACTAAAATTTTCTTCATTCATCTAAATATTATCAAGATCATTTCCATCATCTTCATCTTCATATTCAATTGAGGAGGAAGTGGCTTTGAGAGCAATCCTCTTTTTCTTCTTAACTTGCTCCATATTTTAATTCAGTTGATTTAACTCGAACTCATGCTCTTGAAGCTTTCCAAAGAGGGTGGCCAAGGTCATTGTAGCAAGATTTCTTGACTCCGATATAGCCGTCACTTTGGGTTGCCAACTCCTGCTTAAGCATCTCAAAACTTTGTTAATAAGATCTTCATTGGCAAAAGTTTTCCCAATGAAGTAAGATGATTAACTATATGAGTGAATCATTTTTGCATATCTTAAATATTTTTCCCTTGATTCATTCTAAACAATTCATATTCATGGGTGAGTGTATTTATTCTAGATCTTTTTACCTCACTTGTACCTTTATGGGTTACTTGTAATATGTCCTATATTTCTTGAACGGTCTTACAATTTGACACCCTAAAGAATTCATCATACCCTAAAGAAGTGTTGATGATGTTCTTGGCTCTCAAATTGTATTGAACCTTTTTCTTGTCATCATCAATCCATTCACTTCTTAGTGTATTTGTTCTAACACCATTAACTACACGTAAGGGGATAAAAGGATCATTTTCAACGACATCATATACATCAATATCAATAGCTTCAATAAAAATCTTCATCATTTCTTTCCAATATGCATAACCATCCCTATTGAAAAAGGGAGGTCTATTTATAGAAGAACCTTCATTAAAAAAACCATTTGAAGTCATATTTACTCTTGAAGTGGCTAAGCTCTTTATACAAGAGTCTAGCTCTGATACCAGTTATTACCAAGTGGCTTCAATACTCAAGAAAGAGGTGAATTGAGTTTATAAAATAAGTTTGCATTTTTTTTGCAAAACACTTTACTATTGAATTTTGTTGAAGCTATTGACTAATTGAAATGAATGAATTGATATGAATAATAGATATTGCTTAATAACCAACCAAGAGAGAAGTAATCAAATAAGAATATAAGCAATGCACAAATATAAAGAGAAGGGTTTAGAGAATCAAACACGATAATTTATCCTAGTTTGGCCACCAATCCACTTGTGACCTACGTCCAGTCCTCAAGCAACTACTCAAGATTTTCCACTATAACTTCAAGTTTCAATAGGTGCTTGACTACCTTTTCAAACTTAAGCACTCAACTCCTTGGGATGCCTCACTCTTGAGCTTGAGTCTCTTCAAATAAAGGGATACCTCACCCTTTACAAAATGAAAGGATACCTCACCCTCTCTTACAAAGCAATCAAGGTTGATGTAAAGAAACTCTCACTAGAGTAAATGATACAAATTGAAGCTCTAGGAATGCTCACAAAGGATATCTCAAAGATTAGTCAAAAATAGAGTAATGAGTGATTTCAAAGATTGATTCTCGTTTTGATGTGTGACTAAGATGTTTCAGGTTCAAGAACAACGATCAATGATGACCCAACTATTGTATTTAAAGAGATATGCAGTTAAAGAGCCATTGGGAGTGATTAAGGCCAAGCATTTAATGCACCTAATATAGCTGTTGGGCATGTCAGAACACTGATAATCGATTATAAGACTTTGGTAATCGATTACATGGCAGTTAGAACGTGTTCTTGGCTTTCTTGGTTTGTGGTAATCGATTACAAGACTTGTGTAATTGATTACACGCCCTCTGACTTGATGGTAATCGATTACAATAGTGATGTAATCGATTACATGGCTATTTTGAACGTGTTCTTGTCTTTCTGGGTTAATGGTAATCAATTACCAACTGGTGTGTAATCGATTACATGCTCTCTGACTTTTTGGTAATCGATTACATGGATAATGTAATCGATTACAAGACTTCTGTTTAGCTTGTAATCGATTACCATACATGTGTAATCGATTACATTACACTTTAAACTCGTTTTTCAAGCCTGAAAGAGGATTCATGTCATTCCTAACTTTAGAAAACATGGATTTGTACAATATTGAACTTTGTTTGGCATGATCCAAGATTAAAACCTCTTTTTAGAAAGTGAACTTTGAAAAACATATTGATTAAAATCATATTTGAAAAAGCATTTGAGATATCTTGAGAGCATTTAACATTGATGTTATAATGCCTATATCTAAACCTCTTGATTTCTTTCTTCGATCTTGGTTTTCTCTTTTACACTTGATCTTCATCTTTGGCTTTGTTATCATCAAAAACTAATTGACATGCTTCAAGACACATGCATCCACACACCCATGCTTGTGAAAAAAATCTCTTTCCCTTATTACATGTCCCTTATTGAATGCATGGTTAGGCATTTTTGTTGATTTGAGCCAAATTATTTTGCATGGTACTAGTAAACTAGGATTAATTAGGAACTAACTCTTGTTCAAAATATTAAAAAAAAGAGAGAAAAGAATAGAAAAATAAAAATGTGTAGCCTGGTATACAAATGTAACCTCCTTTAGCAAAGAAAATGATCATGTATATTTGTTCTTCAAAATAAAATTAAAAAATGGAATAAAAAGGGTTGGTTCTTCATTTTGGATTCCTTTTGTGCATCTTACATGCTTGGCTTGATGCAATGGAAATGTGTGATCAAGTGTTCAATATTTGAATTTAAATCATTCCCCTTCTTTCTTAACCATTACACTTAGCCTCACATTACAAGCTTAAAAGACCCTTATGATCTTTGATTTTGTGTTGCATACATTAGTGAAGAAAGGGATGAAAGACATTCTTTTAAGAATGCATGTGCATTTTATAAATTCATCTAGCTTGCTCTTCAAGATTAGGAAAGGGTCTTAGACACATAAATTTGGGAAATCATTCATGTACAAAAATTGCATTAAAGGGTAATCATGATAGTTGGGATTTTCTTGTATGTGTGGACCTTGTTGTGAGGTTGAGAAGTGATTTCTGAGAGTATAAATGATGATTGGAAGCTGGCTATGCTCTAGTTCAATTTGCCCTATGTTTTTTGTATTGGATTGTATTCCTTCTTCCCTTACTTGGATTAGTTTGATCGAGGACTAGCAAATGTTTAGGTTTGGGGTGTGATAACTTCAAGAAATGAAGTTATTTCACTTGAATTTGAATGTATATGAGCATGCTATCTTTAAGTTTTCAAGCCCAAAGGTTCAATTCATACATAATCTTGATGATTTAAGCTTGTTGTCGCAAATGTTTAAGAATTGAATATTTGATGATTTTATTTAAGAAATTGGGAATGGATTATGGTTTGATGAGCATTGTTTTGAAGCAGATAATCAAGATGGGAAGGTCTTAGATAAGGTGATAAAGTGAAGAGGAGCTCAAATTGTGAAGCAAGCAAGAAAAAAGGATGGGCTACCAACCCACACCTACGCATGACAAATCCATGCCTAAGTGTGGCCCTCTCAGTTTTGCAGGAATTCCAGGCAGAGACATCCACGCCTAGGCGTGGCCAGCAAGTGATAGCACGTGTTTCATAACTACGCCTAAGCATGGGAAAAATCCTGGTCCAAGAATTTGATCCTTTTTTATCTGAACTTTGAGGGGAAATGAAAGGGTTCTGTTTTTCACCAAGCACGAGCTCCATATAGAAGGTGGGAGGAAGAGAAAACCACTGAAGATAAAGGTGATTCAAGTGAAGAATCAAGATCAAATGAGGAAGATCAAGCTTGGATGCTCTCCACTTTTGTTCATTCTTTCCTTTTTCTCTCTTGATTTGTAATTTGATGGGTTTTAGAATTCCATATGTTCTCTCTTCCTTCATGATGTGTAACTAAACTCTAATCTAGGGGCTCTCTAGGACCTTGCTATGGATTTGAATATCTTGTAATTAATTGAGTTTCTATCAATGAAATTGGTTTTGTTCTTCCATACATATGCTTAAAGCTTGCTTTTGTTTGGCCATCAATTGTATGATCTTAGCATTTCAAAGAACTAGACATAGTAATTTATGAATATAGATTTAGTATGGTTGATGCATGTTCAATACATTCAATTAGTTTGGTTGTGTTGATTAGCTAAGGGGATGGACACATACTCCTTGGTCATGCATAGCAAGTGTTTGATAATTGGTCTCAATGAGTGATTCTTATGCTAACTCACATGGATACATAATGGATTAGATAGTTATTACATGGGTAATTGTCCTAGACATAGGCTCTTATCTATTGTTTGTTTTTAGCTAACAAAATCACTTTGCTGATAATTGCTTGTGAATTGCATATATTCATTGAAGTAGCAAGTAAATAAGGACCCCTAGGCTTTAATCTTTCTCTTGTGAACTTGTGTTTTGGTGCATTCTTGTTTTATTTCTCTTAATTTGTTATTTTAACTGCAAACCACTCTCACATTTTGATTGCTTGGATAAGATTTTTGTGGAAGTTGGTTAAGTTTTAACACCCTTCTAATTGTCAATCCCTTGGGATACGATACTCTAACTCTCATATATTACTTATTGACCCGTGCACTTGTGGATTTTGCCTAACAAATGTTGAATATTTGGTCAGCTTTTGTAATGTTAAAGGAATAAGTTTTCTGGTTGACATAATTAATTTTTCCTTCGGAATTGATAGGATGAAGTGCTTGACAAGCATAAGGTGGGCTGCTTTGCAATTCAGCCGTATTGACATCACTCACTTCGTCATCCTCATCTTCGTTATATTCGACAAAAGCAATTTTCTCTTTCTTGAAGGCTTTTTTTTGTTTTTAATATTTTTCTTCCATCAATTATTCAATTTCCCATACTTTTTCAGCAAGTTGGGCCAGTCAAGGAATTGTTGGTTCACCAACTTCTTCCTAATACCATAGTCGAGCCTACTATTGGCCATTTGACAATTTCAAATTCAGGGATAGGTGTGTAGCACCTGCTCTTCATCTAACGAAATCGATATAGATAGTCATCAATGGGTTCGTTTGACATCCTTTTGACATTGAACAAGTTAGTTAGACTAACTTTCATTTCACCCCTGAAGAATTGTTCATGGAAACTCCTTTTGAGTTGGGTTCATGAATGAATAGAATTTGGTCGAAGTGTCGAGAACAAGGTGAAAGCATTCTTTGTCAAAGAACTGGGAAAGTATCTCATTTTGAGATATTCATTGGCCACTATCTCTCCTAACTCAACAGTGTATTAGGCTATATGCTTGACAATCGACTCGCCGAGTTCATCAGTAAATTTGGACAATTTTGGGACTTTGACAACCCTAGGTAATTCGGCTTATTGAATCCATTCAGGAAACGTCAAAACAAAGTATGGCTAATTAGCATAACCTACATTAAAATCAGACCTATTGAGTATTTGTTCAACAATCTGGCTTAAGTTCTGATTATGTACCCCCAGTTGAAGCCCCTCAACATTTTGTAAGTCTCTGGACTTCGTACTCATTGTCTCCAGGTTGATCATCATTCCTTCTCAGCAAATTGACATTACTACACTAGAGTTTCGATCATCGAATAGGTTCTCCATGAGGTGGTTCAACTATTCTAACTTGTTGAACAATGGGATCGGTTTTGCTGAACCTAAAGCTCTTGTCAATTGGCCCATCTGTTTGGCTAATCAATTGTAAGTGTTGTTTGTTGTTTCGATCAAATGTGTGAGGATAGTGCTTAATTGTTACGTCAGCATGTGAACCATGTCATGATTGCTCTATTCCATTTGTTGATGAACATTGTTCAATATATTATATGTAGTTATAATGAGCACACTAAGCATTTCCCTTGTCATAAAAGGATAAATAGGATATCCTCCAACATGCAACCCTTTTGGTCAAGGAAAAGGAATACCATGGTTTGGAACAGATTGTCCCATATTCTGGCTTGTGGCCGACATTTCCATAAAAATACTTAACGCGGCCATTATTAGTTGCAGAACACTGACTGTTGTTGACATTGTTATCAACATTACAGGTTGATTTACCAGTGGAAAACTTCATGGCACCGCTACAATTGGTAGCATGGTAAGTGGAATGAAATTATATGGCATGTCATAAGGAGGTGGCGGCCTTAGCGTCATGTTACCATTTCTGGCATTACTATTTAGATTGACCATTTAATTTGGTTGCATTATAACTGGTTGAGTCGATTGCACCGCAAGTTGTGAATTGTTAGCCCAGCCTTAAGATACCATAGTTGTGTTGGGACTATAACATCCCAAATTTTATTTATTTTATGATGAATGCTCATTTTCTGATATTTGTGATTTTTGAAAAAAAAAATTAGATTTTTTCTAAGAATGTGAAATATTTTAATATTATTCCTCGTTTTGCATGCAAATTGAGCGGGCCCGGGAAAATGAGATATTTTTCCTAAGAACCTTGATCTGTGAAAACGTCGACGGGAGATCTTACTAAACCCAAGGCCGGACATAGTTTACGAGGATTCACATTTTTTGAGAAAATTTTAATAGATAAAATAATAAATTACTGTAAAAATTTTATCTGTCAAATAAATTAATACTGACTTCTGTCGACTGTAGTAATTGTCCATTAGATAATAACATGTATTAAAAATCCTATCACATTATCCTAATGTAATCTACTTTATGTCTAATCAACTGACTTTAATTTAAATTTAATGTATTTTAATCAAAGCATCTTTAAGAAGCTGTGACTACCAAAAGACCAAGGTGCCCTTGGCTTGTTGGGGAAGCCATTCCCTCCCCTTCTCTCTCTCAATGCCGCGGCTACCTTGTCCTTGGGAGGCAAAAATTTTGCCGCCACACTTATTCATTTTTAATCAAAACATTATATTCCTACAACACTTTCTCTCTCTAACTTCATCTTCTTCATTTTCTCTCTTCCTTCTCTCTTCTTCTCCCTCTCCATCCAAAAATTTCAGCCACCATTAGTGGCCATTTTCTTCACTTTTCTCTTCACCAAACTCATTTCTACACTCACCTTCATCTTCTCTACCTTCTCTATTTAGAAATTTTTTTCATTTTCCATCTTCACCTCCATTGTCATCCAAGACAAAGCTTCAAGCTTGAAGGTAAAGTTTTCATTTTTCTTCTCCTTTCTCTTCATTTTCGTGCTCCATGGTCTCTTTGATGACCATGGATCCATTCTTTTTCAACCATTAATGTTGATTCCTTGTCTTGAAATTTCTAGTGTTTTTGGACCCCAAAACTGAAACTACCAAGAAGCAAGGAGGAGATCCTTTTTGATGAACCATAATATAAATTGATGTGGGGAATTGATTTGATGTTATTGTGGACCCTATGTGGGCTAAGTACTTGTTGACTGTGTACTTGAGAAATGATTATATATGCCATTGTGGTATACTCATGATGAATGCATCATTGATAAACAAGTGTGATGTACATGGTGTCGTCATGCATATGCGTTATCCGTTGGACATTGTTGGAAAGGCCATGTTGCCTAGGAGTTTGAATAACACCTATGTGTGGGTGCGAATACACTAGCGTAGGGTTATAGTGCTTGGCCCTGGGGGCGTTGGGGTGTGGGTGTCTCACAATGGACAGCGGTAGCTCCGCTGAGTACGTGGGATAGACCGATGCAAACGCACCGACGATCTGAACTGAGACGTTGTCCTATATCGCGATCAACTATTAAGGTGCTATGTATGAGCCATTTTGCACAAATAATTTTTTTTATGTGATGAGCACAAGGCCAACTGTATACTGGCATTACTCCTTGATCATTCACTCTAAAAATGTTTATGTCTAGCTCCATGGAGTAGGAATTTTGGTACCATTTGCATTGTGAACTGCCAGTCTCATAATTCATTGAGCATGAACATTTATAACTGTGGAATAATATCTATTCTTATTACTGTAATAATTACTTGGCTTGTTTACTGTTGATGATTTGTACTATTGTTTAATATTGTTTTGCTTTTACTATTAATTTTAATTATCATTGTGTTGATGTGTGGGAGTCCAACGCCATTTGTTTTCTTGCTGCCATTTTAGTACTGAAAGCTGGGTGTCTCACCTCTTTTTGTGTTTTCTCTATTTTCTGTATTTCTGTCGGATTGTGTACTTCTGAGAAGATGTTCGTGAGGAAGACAAGGAAACACCTGAGTTTCCGGGTTTTTGGCTGCATTACGATTAGAGCGCTGAGAATGTCGTCGCGTCCACGCCGCTTCTTGGGGTACGTGAAGTTGACCTTTCACGGAGGACCCGATTGCTGGCACTTACATGTGGAGACGGACCGCTGTGTCTACTACGGGGAGCTGACGGTGTCTTTATCTTGGGGTATTATGACGGCCCTGTCTTTGATTTTTATGCTTTTGTTATTTTGGAGTTTCACCTACCTGTGAGGGATATGTGGACTGATATGTTCTACACCCCTCAAGAGGATTCTTTCCTCTCCACTGCTCAGGCTTCCGCTCGAAACTCGGTTGCTCCGATGGCAATTTCGTCGGATGATGAGCACCCTGAGGAGGACCCAGCTACAGTCCCTTCTCGTCAGTCATAGAGGCTGATACTGTTGGTGGCTACTAATGGCTACCCATTTATCTTTTTGGGGAAGCCTGATGTTTTGCTGTTTAATGGATGTATATTTGTATCTCTTAGGGTGGGTACATCTATTTTGTTTTTTTGTAAATCATAATGTAAGTAAATAGGCTGATGCATATAATATATATATAATGTGAATGTATGAATTTCAATACTGTGTCAATTTTACTGCATTTGTAATTATTGTTATCTTTTTACCGTTATTTAAAGAAATCAATCAAAAAAAAATGTGTACACTTATCTCAATATTTGATTATTTTACAATCCAAGAATGCAAATTATTTAATCAAGTGTTAATTAATGAACCGGGTCTAAATTAATCGAAGTAATTATTATTTCTGCAAATATTTATTTCGTTTCTTTATATTATGGTGCGACGTCCCTTCTTCACGTCATTGAGAAAAAGGGGCGTTACACTGTCTTAGTATCAGAGCCCCAGTTTAGGTTTTCTTTTGGGTCATGTGGTTTTGGACTGTCTTGTTTGTGCTGTGTGATTCTCTGTGTTTGGTATTCAGCAAGAATACATCTGGTTTTTCTCTGTATTTTGTATAGCTTGATTTAAGAAGGATTATGGCTCGTAGAGGAGACATGACTGCTATGATTGAAGCAATCCAGAAGATGGCTGAAGCCATGCTGCAACAAAACCAACAAATGGCTCAATAGCAAGCGAGGACTGCACAACAATTGGAGGCGACTGCTGATGCCCAGAATCTGGCAGAATTTCGTCGCACTAACCCTCCACAATTTAAGGGAGATTATGATCCTGAGAAAGCTACTCTGTGGATCAAGGAACTAGAAAAGATCTTCACGGGCATGAACTGTGCTGACGACAGGAAAGTGACTTATGTTGCGTTCATACTAATTGGGTACGCAGAGGATTGGTGGACCGGAGAGCAAAGGGTATTGGAGGCTAAGAATAGAGCGATCAATTGGGAGGTGTTTAAGGAGAGATTCCTAAACAAATATTTCCCAGAAAGCGCTAGGCATGCTAAGGAGATGGAATTCCTTGGCTTAAGGCAAGGCAATATGACTGTGAGTGAATATGCTGCCAAGTTTAAGAGTTTGTCCAAATTCTTAACCTACTTTCAACACCAATCGAATGAAGCATGAAAGTGTCAGAAGTTTGAGGAAGGTCTGAGACATGACGTGAAGAGGGTCGTCATAACTCTGAAATTACCTAGTTCTCGGAACTACTTGATATGTGTCGCCGAGTGGAAGAGTTGGACCAGGCACGTGATGCAAGGAACAAAAACTTTGGACCTTTTCAATCCTAAAGATGAGGAAGCAGTAATGCTAACCGTTACCAGAAGAAGCCTTATTTCAGACCATCTGGATATCAACAACAGAAGCTGCAAGGAGGAAGTCCAGGCAGATCTGATCAAACAACGGCGTCTCTACTGAAATGCCTGAAGTACGGGAAGGATCACTACACGAGGGACTGCACTAGCAAAGGAATAATCTACTTCAGATGCGGGAAACCTGGACACATTTCTCGTGATTACAATCAACCTAAGGTGGAACCTTCCATCAATGCTGCTAGAACTACTAAACCACTGGCTGGAGGTCGGGTTTACACTCTAAGTGGTTGTGAATCCTCTCAATCCGAAGGTCTTATACAAGGAGAAGGTTTCATTGAAGGTAATCTTTTAACTGTACTGTATGACTCAGGTGCAATACATTCTTTCATTTCCTATGACTGTGTGAAAAGACTTGGTTTACCTGTGTCTTCTTTACCTTTTGATTTGACTATCTCCACTCCCACTGTTAAACCTATTCTTACCACCAAAGTCTGTTTGAATTGTCCATTGATTGTTGAAGGTCAAATCTTTTCTATTGATTTAATTTATTTGCCACTATCTCAATTAGATGTGATCCTAGGAATGGATTGGTTATCTTCTAACCATGTCCTACTAGATTGTTCTAGAAAAATCATAATTTTTCCTTTGGATGAGAATTCTAGATTTTTAACGTCTAATCAAGTTAAAGCTTTCTTGAAAGAATGAGCTCGGGGATACATGTTGTTGTCTTCCTTGAAAGTCGAGAACGAGGTAGATATGGATGCAACTCTGTGGTTCGAGGATTTCCTGAAATTTTTCCTGAAGATATACCTGGTTTGCCACCGGAGCAGGAAATCGAATTTGCCATTAATTTTGTACCTGGAGCTGGTCCTATTTCTAGAGCGCCTTACCAAATGTCACCTGCCGAGCTAGCTGAGCTTAAGAAGCAACTGGAAGAGCTTTTGGAGAAGCAATTCATGAGACCCAGTGTATCACCTTGGGGAGCACTGAAATTGCTAGTTAAGAAGAAGGACTGTACTTCAAGATTGTGTGTGGATTATCGTCAGTTAAACAAAGTCACGATCAAGAACAAGTATCCATTGCCAAGGATAGATGACCTGATGGATCAGTTGAAGGGAGCAGCAGTATTTTCTAAGATCGATTTGCGATCGGGCTACCATCAGATCAGAGTAAAAGTTGAGGACATTCCTAAAACGGCTTTTCGTACTCGTTATAGACATTACGAGTACTTGGTGATGCCTTTTGGTGTGACCAATACACCTGCTATCTTCATAGATTATATGAATAGAATCTTCCATTCTTATTTAGACAAATTCATCATTGTTTTCATTGACGATATCTTGATCTATTCAAAAAATCAGGAGGATCATACCGAACATCTTAGTATAGTTCTTCAGACTTTGAAGGAGAAAGAGTTGTATGCCAAGTTGTCAAAGTGTGAGTTTTGGTTAGACGAAGTTAAATTCTTGGGTCATGTGATTTCAACGGAAAGAATTGTTGTAGATCCTTCGAAGGTAGAACCTATTCTTCAATGGGAAAGACCGAAGACGGTAACAGAAATCCAAAGATTCGTTGGATTAGCCGGATATTATAGGAGGTTTATTGAAGGATTTTCTAAGATTGCTGGACCTCTCACTCAACTCACAAGGAAGAACCAAGCTTTTGAATGGATGGATGCTTGCGAAGGAAGTTTCCAAGAGTTGAAGAGGAGATTAACTACTTCACCAGTGTTAGTTTTACCAAATCTAAATGAACCGTTTGAAGTGTACTGTGACGCTTCATAGCAAGGATTGGGTTATGTCCTTATGCAAGGTGGAAAAATGGTGGCTTATGCCTCAAGACAATTGCGAGTGTATGAAAAGAACTACCCAACGCATGATTTGGAGTTAGTTGTTGTTGTATTTGCCTTGAAGATATGGAGACATTATCTTTATGGAGCAACATTCAACGTCTTCAGTGATCATAAGAGTTTGAAATATTTGTATGATCAAAAAGAGTTGAACATGAGACAACGAAGATGGTTAGAATTCCTGAAAGACTACGATTTCCAACTTCAGTATCACCCTAGAAAGGCAAATGTTGTAGTTGATACCTTAAGCAGGAAAACGATCAGTATTTCTACCATGATCATCAGAGAGAAAGATTTAATAGAGCAATTCAAAGACGTATGGTCTTTTGTGAAGCTAATGCCAGGAAAGATCTGCATGAATATGGTCACTATATCGAATGACTTAATGGATGACATCCGAGAGAAGCAGAAGGTTGATAAGTTCTTACAAGGAGAAAGAGAGCTGATAAAGTAGGATGGTGTGTCAACACTAGAAGAAGGAAACGATGGTATTTTAAGATTCCAAGGTAGAGTCTGTGTGCCTAAAGATGAGGAACTCAGGAAATACATACTTGAACATGCCCATTCGAGTCAGTTGAGTATGCATCCTAGAATGACTAAAATGTATCAAGACTTAAAGAAATTATTTTGGTGGCATGGGATGAAAAGAGATATTGCTAGATGCGTATCTTCTTGTTTGGTCTGTCAGAAGACAAAGATCGAGTATCAAAGGCCATCCGAACTGTTACAACCCTTGATTATTCCTGAATGGAAATGGGATAGTATTGCCATAGACTTTGTTGTCATACTGCCAAAGACTAGAAGAGGATATGACTCAGTATGGGTAATTATGAATTAACTTACGAAGTCAGCGCATTTCTTGCTGATCAACATTAGGTATCCTTTGGAGAAGTTGACTCAGCTGTATATTGGTGAAATTGTCAGACTACATGGTGTACCTACAAGTATCATTTCTGACAGAGATCCCAGATTTACATCCAAATTTTGGCAAAGTCTTCAAGAAGCAATGGGAACAAAGTTACGATTAAGATCTGCTTACCATTCGCAGACTGATAGCCAATCAAAAAGAACAATTCAATCATTAGAAGATTTGTTGAGAACTTGTGCTATAAAGTAGACTGGAAGTTGGGATGAGATTTTACCATTGGTAGAATTTACTTACAATAATAGTTACCATTCGAGCATAGGGATGGCACCCTATGAGGCTCTGTATGGACAAAGTGTCGAACACCTTTATGCTGGTATCAAGACAGAGAGCGATTTACAATCGGACCTAATCTCATTCAACATACAACTGAGAAGGTCAAGATGATTTAGGAAAAGATGAGAATAGCTCAGAGTCGACAAAAGAGCTATGCGGACAAAAGAAGGAAACCTCTTGAATTTGAGGAAGGAGAGCATGTGTTCTTGAAAGTCACGCCTATAACTGGGGTTGGTCGGGTTCTCAAATCTAGAAAGCTCACTTCAAAATTCCTTGAACCTTATCAAATCCTTCATCGGATAGGTCCTGTTGCTTATCAAATAGCTTTACCACCTTTTCTTTCAAACCTTCATAATGTCTTTCAGGTATCATAACTTCGAAAATATATCCTAAGTCCTGATCATGTCATAGCACCTGATACAGTACAATTAAAGGAAAACTTGACTTATGAAATAACTCCTGTAAGGATTGAGGATAGGAGAATGAAGCAACTCAGAGGGAATGACATTTCATTAGTGAAAGTGATTTGGAACGAAGCAACTGGAGATACGACATGGGAACTGGAGGACAAGATGAAGGAGTAATATTCAGAACTATTTTAAGGTACAAAATTTCAAGAAAGAAATTCTTATTTGTCGGGGAGAGTTGTAACACCCCAAATTTTATTTATTTTATGATGAATGCTCATTTTCTAATATTTGTGATTTTTAAAAAAAATTCTAAATTTTTTCTGACAACGCGAAATATTTTAATATTATTCTTCGTTTTACGTGTAAATTGAGTGGGCTCGGGAAAATGAGATATTTTCCCGAGAACCTTAATCTGTGAAAACGTCAACGGGAGATCTTACTAAATCCGAGGCCGGATACGGTTTACGAGGTTTTATGTTTTTTGAGAAAATTTCAACAGATAAAATAATAAATCGATATGAAAATTTTATCTGTCAGATAAATTAATACTGACTTCTGTCGACTGTAGTAATTGTCCATTAGATAATAACATGTATTAAAAATCCTATCACATTATCCTAATGTAATCTACTTTATGCCTAATCAACTGACTTTAATTCAAATTTAATGTATTTTAATCAAAGCATCTTTCAGAAGCTTTAACTACCAAAAGACCAAGATGCCCTTCTTGTTGGGGAAGCCATTCCCTCCTCTTCTCTCTCTCAATGCCGCGGCTACCTTGTCCTTTGCCTCCACACTTATTCATTTTCAATCAAAAACATTACATTCCTACAACACTTTCTCTCTCTAACTTCATCTTCTTCATTTTCTCTCTTCCTTCTCTCTTCTTCTCCCCTCTCCATCCAAAAATTTCAGCCACCATTAGTGGCCATTTTCTTCACTTTTCTCTTCACTAAGCTCATTTCTACACTCACCTTCATCTTCTCTACCTTCTCTATTTAGAAAGTTTTTTCATTTTCCATCTTCACCTCCATTGTCATCCAAGACAAAGCTTCAAGCTTGAAGGTAAAGTTTTCATTTTTCTTCTCCTTTCTCTTCATTTTTGTGCTCCATGGTCTCTTTGATGACCATGGATCCATTCTTTTTCAACCATTAATGTTGATTCCTTGTCTTTAAATTTTTAGTGTTTTTGGACCCCAAAACCGAAACTACCAAGAAGCAAGGAGTGTAACACCCCAAAATTTCCGTATCTCTTAAACAGTAATTTTGACAGTTAACAGAATTTCACTGTTTAGTGATTTCTGAGCGCTGCAAAATTAATTTGATTATTCCGTCAGCGTATTTAATCGTTTTGAGTGATTTACTCCGTGTCAGGAAAATAAAAATTTTCGGGCCGGAGAAAACTTTACGTAATTTAATTTTTACCGTTAGGTAATTAATTTACGTAATCTGATTTGATATTTGTGCATTTTCTAATTTTTGTGATTTTTGTGGATGATTATGAATTTTGTTTGACTGTATGTGGGCCTAGGTGGTCGTATGTGGGCCCAGGTGGCCATACGTGGGCCTGTGGGTCTCAAGAAAGCAAAAATTTTTCTACGCATAGAAAAATTTGTACTGTTTAGACGGAGACAGGGGACCTTACTAAACCTGAATCCGGAAACAGTTTTTAAAAATTTTATTGTACTGTGTTTTGTACTGTATTTAATTATCGGATGATAAAAATACAGTAAAAATATTATTTGTAGGATACAAGAATAAATATTATACTGCGTAGTCAACAAAGAGAGCTTGACTTGAATTATACCCTTGGATGAGAATACTTAGTTTGAATATTAACCATTGATTTAATAAAAGGTTAAGAAACAAACTTAATAAAGAAGCCTTGGATAATAACCATTGATTTAATCAATGGTGTGAGAATAAGCTTAGTTAGGAAGGCTTCGATATCAACCATAGATGTAATCAAAGGTGTAGAATTGGTCTTGAAAAATGACAAAGACCATTTATAACCATTGGATTTAGATTAAATCAAGGGTGGAGATTTAATCTTAAAAAGTAACAAAGACCATTTATGACCATTGGATGAAGAATTAATCAATGGTGGAAATTTGGTCTTCTAAAGTAGCAAAGACTAATTAGAACCCTTTGATTAAAAGTTTGAAGGAGTAATCTTAACCATTAATTTTGGAGACACATCTAATGGTTAGAATTTAAAGGAGAAAAATCCAATGGCCTAGATTAAGTCTTCTAACCTATCTAAATCTACCTAAATCCTAACCATTGAATTAATCAATGGCTAGAAATGCTTCAAATGGTGGCAAATAATGAAGACAACTTTATTGAATGCATTATGAAGAGAAAGTGATGGTTTTGGAGTGTTTAGAAGACAAAGAAACAAGCTTTATGTCATTTTTGCATGTCTTGGTCAAGTTAGACATCATAATGGCTTACTTTTGATTTTTTTGCACTCAAGAAGAATGCAAGAAGGGGGACTACGAATTTGGTGCTGCATGAAGGAGTTTGGAAGACCATAATTGCATGCTTTAGTCATTATTGTCTTCCTTGGTCTTCATTGATTCATTTTCAAGAAGGAAACTTAGAAAATTTTCTCTCCATCTCCTTTCTTCTCTAGATTTTGGCCAAGCCCTCCAAGAGCACCTTTCATCACTCAAAAATTTCATCCAACTTGATTTTCTAAACCTAAACACCATTCTAAGAACATCTCTAGTTATGAGTTTTTCCAAAATCATTCATCTTGATCTTCAAATCCAAGCTTCAAGTTTCTATCAAAAATCAAAAATTTCATCTTTGTTCTTCAAAATACACCATTCGGTCATACTACCTAAAATCACCATCCAAGCTCTTTTAATTTCATCCAACCTTGGATCTTGAATCTCCATGATATTCTAAGCAACTTTCATGTTGGAGATTTTCTCTAAATCATTCATCTTCAAGGAGTTTCTTCAAGATCCATGTTATTGGGTTTTTGAGGTGAAGTATAAGGAAACTTCATTTTCTTCTCTCTTTTTCATGATCTAAGCCATGTTTGATCCATGGTTCCTCCTAATCAAGCTTAGTATACTAATTTCTATGTATTTTGTTTTGTATTTGAGAAGCTCTTGGTGATGAAGGACTTGGAAAAAGAAGCAAATCAAGAAGCTTTTGAGGATCTTCAAGAGGTAAGAGGGAGATCCATCTCACCAACCAAGCATGGTGGTGAGAGATGGTATTTTATTTGATGGATGTGGAATCCATGTGAGGATTCGTATCCATGGTCATGTAATTAATTTGTGGGTGTTTATGAGCTTTGATTAATTTTCTATGCTTGATATGCCTTGCATGATTTTATAGCTTTGATGATATGCTTGATATGCTATACATGCTTTTATGGCTTTAATGGTATGCTTATATTATTGATGATGAAATATATATGTATATGCCATGACTTGATGGTGGAAAGGAAATTGATTTTTGGCTCCAATAGCCAAGGAAGAGCTACTGTTTTGATGCCCTTGATTAGGGTTCATGTTGAAAATTTTCAAGAATAAAAGAATTGATTTTTGAGTACTTAGAACATAGTGGATTTCGAACAAGACACCTCAACATAGGTGTTTATAACTTAAGATTTTCTTGAATGATGAAAATGGATGATTTGAAGAATTTGGAAAATAAACAAAGGGTTTGTTTTTCAAGAGAACAAGAACACGGTTTTTAGAAGGATTTTTATTAATTTATTTTGTGTAAAAAGTTTCTAAGTGTTTAACTAAACATGAGATTTAAATGAAAATAGTAATGATGATTTTAAGGATTTGCAAAGAAAGTGAAAAAAAGATTTGTAAAGAAAGTGAAAATGGATTTGCAAAGAAAGTGAAAAATTGAAAATGAACAAATGATTTGATTTTCAAAGACTATGAGTCTTACGTTTTTGTAAAGGATTTTTAATGGTTTTGTTTGTGTAAAACCATATCAATTTAAAAGGAAAAATATTTGATGGTTTCAATAGTCATGTCCATCGCGTTTTTTAAGGCTTGTAATGCCTTGATTTTTATGAACAAAGTGAATTTCAAAGTGGAAACGTAACTGGATTTAATACAAGGATTTTGGAAAGGGAATCAGAGCGTTTATCACTTGAGAAAATCAAGTTTTTGTAAACGAAAATGTTTTCGAACTTCAATTTATTTTGAAGAAGGTTGTGTTTGGAAATGATTTGGGAAAATGAAGAATATAATGGTATTTTGAAAATTTACTAACATATAACTTATTTTCAAGTTTTGAAATACGTTAGAAAATGTTAAGTTTTGAAACGTTGATTTACATCAATAGAAAAGTGATTTTATGAATTATATTTTGAAAAAGAATTTCTTGAGTAAAGAACTGTGAAAAAAATATTTTCTTGAGTAAGAAAATATGTTAAATGAAGTATAAAGTTATATTATTTTGAGAAAAGTTAAAAAGGAATTTTTAAAGGTCAAGAAATATTTTCTGTAATGAAATTGTGGTGAAAAATTATTTACGTACCTTAAAAACGTGATTTTTAAGTTACGTGATATGAAAAAATATTTTTATGTGATTTTAAATAATTATACACGATTTGAATTACGTTTAAATATTTTACGTAATTTGAACTATTGTTGAAAAATCACTATGTGATTTAAAAGTAATAGATTATTTTTACGTGATTGTGAAAATGACGGAAAATCGTTATGAGATTTGGAAAGTGTTTTAAATATTTTGAGAATGATAGAAAATGATTTACGTAACATAAAAGAATGATTTTTAAGTTACGCGATTTTGAAACAGTAAAAAAAAATACTATGCGATTTAAGAAACGTATGTTTTTACGCGATTGAGAAAAACATTAAAAAATTAGTACGTGGTTTAAAAGTGCAACAGAAGAGTTGCAACATTTTGAAAACGTAACAGAAATGTTACGAAATTTTGTAGATGTAACAGTAGTGTTACGGTATTGTGAAAACGTAATAAAAACGTTTTAAAATTTTAAAAACGTAACAAAAGTGTTACGGTATTGTGAAAATATAAGACAAGTGTTATGGTATTGTGAAAACATAATGAAACGTTTTTGGATTGTGAAAACGCACGTAAATGTTACGCGATTGTGAAAATACGGTAAAAGTGTTTTACAACTATGAAAATGTGATAACATGATTTTCGCTGTTGAAAGTACAGTATGATTACTATTGAACCAGTGTCCATACACTGTTTGTGAGAAAATGACATATTTGTCTATGATTGGATTTGGTGCATTATACATGCATTGGAATGGTCCGATAAGGACTGGATATGGCTGATTGCCTAGGAGAAACACACCTCTTGAGTGGGTGCGATATGCGTAGTGTAGGTCACTTGTTGACCTTGGGGGCATCGGGGTGCGGGTTGCCTACATGGGTGGTTGGTCGCGCTTCTTCCCGTAGGTTAGACCGATGCAACACACCGATGATCCGGACCGAGACACTATTCTTAATCAAGATCTCGATAAAGACCTGTCGTGTATGTGCGATGTGCAAAATCAAAATGAGGATTATAGCACGTGGTCTGAGGCATGTGGTACCGGCAGATCTTTTCGATCATTTCTCCGACCTGAGTTTTAGCTCCATGGAGTAGGAAATCGAGTCTTGTGTACATGCATAATCTGAACATTTATATCGTGTGATATATTAATTGAGGAATATTGGCTATGACAATTGTTTTGAATACTTGGATGATGATGATGATAATTAGGACATTATCATAATTGTTGTTTATAATAATTGAATTGATAAATGATTTGATGATGATAGTTGATTAATATTGAATATATTATTGGAAGTTTGATATGATATCCCTGTAAAATATTGCTGCTTGTGTTATCTCTGTGCTGCTATGTTGGTATTGGTGTAGGTGATCTCACCTCTTTGTTATGTTGTCTTGCTATGTCTGTATTGTTAAAATTAAACAGTAGAAAGAATGAGTTGTCTTAGACATAACGGGCGATGGACACTCAGAGATTGATGAAAACATTGAAGAGTGGTTGTCTCAAGTTCGAAGGTGTTCTGAGTAGACAAGGAGTAGAGTTCTGATGCAACAAGCTGGATACAAGATAAGGAATGAGTATGTTAAGTTTTAACGTTAGTGTTGTACCGTGCTATTAAGTAGGACCCGTCATGGGGTCTGTTACTGTTAAAAAAAAAGAGTCTGTTAATTTTATATTTCTCTTTAAATTGTGAAATATTAATTGGTGTCAATGTTGCAAATTGAATAGTTGAAATATGATTTTTAATATTACCTAATATTTTCAGTAAATTTATGTTTCAGTAAAGAAGAAATTTTTTTTTAAACCCATGTTTTTAACTCAAACCTTTTATGAAAACATTTTCAGATTATGAGTCGGAAGTCAGACATGTGATACCCTAGGGAGGGTGTTACATTAGTTGGTATCAGAGCACGGTTTGAGTCTTTTGGGGTTTGTGGTTAGGTTTGTTTTGCTTGTGTTGTGTTCTTTGTGTTATTGTTTTCCGAAAGGAAACAATGTTGTTTATAATGGATATCAGATCCATTGTATTTCGATCCGCACGCCTCGAGAGAAAAAAAAAAGGAAATGGCTCGGGATAGTTGTACTTGTGTGGAAGTGGAACATATTACTAGTAATGCAGTTACAGCTACAGGAGCAACGGGAGCAATGTGGAAGGACAACTGCAAGAACAAAGGACCGCTGTTCAGGGGGAAAGAAAATGAAAGTTGAAGTTCAGGATCTGATGGAAGAGAATCAGTCTTGGAATATAAGATTTCGTAATTTTGGAACCCGATATTTTTAAGGATATTTGGAAAGTGATTGATTTCAACGGAAGATGTATTTACAACCATTGAGGAAACCAAAGGCAGTAACTAATGTGAAAGAAAGTACTTAATGAAGGAATGTACGTCAAGAAAACAAACGTTTATTTGAAATGGTTACATCTGGTTTCCATTTTATTTTGATTCGTCCATCTTTGAAGAAAAGAAATGACTCGTGATAGACGTACGCGTGTGGAAGCGAGACATAATGGTGGTGATATGACTGCAACTTTGGAAGTAATACAAACAGTGGCTGAAGCAATTATACAGCAAACTCAGAAGATTGTTCCACGACAAGAATTGATTTCTTAAGCTAAGATTTTGTTAGAGTTGAATCAGTCTCAGGATGAGAAACCTTGTAACGTTAGACTATATTAGTTACGAAAAAGGGAAATCGTAAGGTCAAGCGATTCCAACAGAAAACGTACGTGCAATCTCCAAAAAGTCAACAACAACAACAATCTTATGGAGAAAGTACTAGTAATGACAAGTTTGGTTTGACTGTGACATCTGCACCGAAATGTAAGAAGTGTGGAAAGGGGCACTGAATGAAAGATTGTACGTTCAAGGAAATAATTTGTTTCAAGTGCAGAAAGAGTTCCAATGAAAATAGAGTTTTCTGTTAGTAAAATCTCAGATAGTAGAGAAAGTTATTACTCTGAATGGAACGGGAGTGTTCGGAGCGGAAGTTTTAAACAATGGAGATTATGTCATTGGAGCTAATCCTATAAACCATACTGAATATTTCTTTGAGTAACCTATTCCTTATGACATGTGATTGAGTAGATCAATTATATGTTAGAGTTATTCATAATCCTCTGATTTGTTTTCTTCTGTTTCTATTCTTAGCCGATCGAGCTACTCAAGTTATTCAAATCATTGTTATAGATCAAATCTTTGTGTTAGTTTGATCTATCGTTCAAAATTTTTATGTAGGTTGATCTGTTTCCTAAAACAGATGTGATCTTTCAAAACTCAAAATTTTGTGTTAGTTTGATCTATTTCATAAACAGACGTGATCTTTGAAAATGGATTGGTTATTTTCCAACCATATCCTATGAGATTGTCTCAATACAGTATTAGTATTTCAGAAAAACTCATTCTTGAAAATCAGGCAAAATCAAATTCTTGTTGAATATGTTTGGTAACATATCAGATCATTTCACTACCTTTTCTTCCTAAACCTCTATAATGTTCTTTCATATATTGCATTTGCAAGAAAGAATATTTTGCAAGAAAGGATATTCCTATTTAAAATCCATGTCATAGTATCGGGTGTAAAATGCGGTTGAAAGGAGAACTCGGTTAGTGAGATGTTTCCTGTTAAAGAAGCTAAAGCTGGAGAATGAAGTGATATGAGGATAAGAAAATTTTAAGTAACACATTACATTAGTTGGAAGTTATCTGAGAAAAACTATTCTAGGCATGAATGAAGGTTGGTAGCCGCTATATTGGTATCAGAGAATTTATTCTTGAAGATCGAATTACATCTAATTCTTTGCTGGATATGTTCGATAACATATTCGATTCGTTTTGTTCTTTTCCATGATGTTTTCTTTCATCTACTACAATTGAAGGAATATTTTGCAAGAAAGAATATTCCTATGTATATCCAGGTCAGAGTATCAAAGTGGCGCAGTGGAAGCGTGGTGGATTCTTCAAAAGTTGAAGAAGTATGTCTATGAGAAAAGTTAAGACGGTAATGGAAAATCGTAGAAAAAAAAAATTTATTGAGATATTTGTTTGATCAGGAGAAGTGAACAAGAGATAAAGAACTTTCAATGGTTTAAAATCGTTTGGAATAACGTAAGAGGTGAAACTACATGGGAACTGAAGAAAAGATAAAGGAATAATGTCATTATTATTCCGAGGGTGTGAAATCATGGTCATGAAATTTCGAGGACGAAATTTCTGTAAAGAGGGGGAGTATTGTAACACCCCAAAATTTCCGTATCTCTTAAACAGTAATTTTGACAGTTAACAGAATTTCACTGTTTAGTGATTTCTGAGCGCTGCAAAATTAATTTGATTATTCCGTCAGCGTATTTAATCGTTTTGAGTGATTTACTCGTGTCAGGAAAATAAAAATTTTCGGTAGGAGAAAACTTTACGTAATTTAATTTTTACCGTTAGGTAATTAATTTACGTAACTCGATTTGATATTTGTGCATTTTCTAATTTTTGTGATTTTTGTGGATGATTATGAATTTTTTTGACTGTATGTGGGCCTAGGTGGTCGTATGTGGGCCCATGTGGCCATACGTGGCCCAGTGTGGGTCTCAAAGCAAAAATTTTTCTACGCATAGAAAAATTTGTACTTGTTTAGACGGAGACAGGGACCTTACTAAACCCGAATCAGGAAACAGCTTTTTAAAAATTTTTTGATCTTGTGTTTTATATCGTATTTAATTATCGGATGATAAAAATACAGTAAAAATATTATTTGTAGGATACAAGAATAAATAGTATACTGCGTAGTCAACAAAGAGAGCTTGACTTGAATTATACCCTTGGATGAGAATACTTAGTTTGAATATTAACCATTGATTTAATAAAAGGTTAAGAAACAAACTTAATAAAGAAGCCTTGGATAATAACCATTGATTTAATCAATGGTGTGAGAATAAGCTTAGTTAGGAAGGCTTTCGATATCAACCATAGATGTAATCAAAGGTGTAGAATTGGTCTTGAAAAATGACAAAGACCATTTATAACCATTGGATTTAGATTAAATCAAGGGTGGAGATTTAATCTTAAAAAGTAACAAAGACCATTTATGACCATTGGATGAAGAATTAATCAATGGTGGAAATTTGGTCTTCTAAAGTAGCAAAGACTAATTAGAACCCTTTGATTAAAAGTTTGAAGGAGTAATCTTAACCATTAATTTTGGAGACACATCTAATGCTAATTTAGAATTTAAAGGAGAAAAATCCAATGGCCAGATTAAGTCTTCTAACCTATCTAAATCTACCTAAATCCTAACCATTGAATTAATCAATGGCTAGAAATGCTTCAAATGGTGGCAAATAATGAAGACAACTTTATTGAATGCATTATGAAGAGAAAGTGATGGTTTTGGAGTGTTTGAAGAAGACAAAAAACAAGCTTTATGTCATTTTTTGCATCTTCTTGGTCAAGTTAGACATCATAATGGCTTACTTTTGATTTTTTTTGCACTCAAGAAGAATGCAAGAAGGGGGACTACGAATTTGGTGCTGCATGAAGGAGTTTGGAAGACCATAATTGCATGCTTTAGTCATTATTGTCTTCCTTGGTCTTCATTGATTCATTTTCAAGAAGGAAACTTAGAAAATTTTCTCTCCATCTCCTTTCTTCTCTAGATTTTGGCCAAGCCCTCCAAGAGCACCTTTCATCACTCAAAAATTTCATCCAACTTGATTTTCTAAACCTAAACACCATTCTAAGAACATCTCTAGTTATGAGTTTTTCCAAAATCATTCATCTTGATCTTCAAATCCAAGCTTCAAGTTTCTATCAAAAATCAAAAATTTCATCTTTGTTCTTCAAAATACACCATTCGGTCATACTACCTAAAATCACCATCCAAGCTCTTTTAATTTCATCCAACCTTGGATCTTGAATCTCCATGATATTCTAAGCAACTTTCATGTTGGAGATTTTCTCTAAATCATTCATCTTCAAGGAGTTTCTTCAAGATCCATGTTATTGGGTTTTTGAGGTGAAGTATAAGGAAACTTCATTTTCTTTCTCTTTTTCATGATCTAAGCCATGTTTGATCCATGGTTCCTCTAATCAAGCTTAGTATGTTAATTTCTATGTATTTTGTTTTGTATTTGAGAAGCTCTTGGTGATGAAGGACTTGGAAAAAGAAGCAAATCAAGAAGCTTTTGAGGATCTTCAAGAGGTAAGAGGGAGATCCATCTCACCAACCAAGCATGGTGGTGAGAGATGGTATTTTATTTGATGGATGTGGAATCCATGTGAGGATTCATATCCATGGTCATGTAATTAATTTGTGGGTGTTTATGAGCTTTGATTAATTTTCTATGCTTGATATGCCTTGCATGATTTTATAGCTTTGATGATATGCTTGATATGCTATACATGCTTTTATGGCTTTAATGGTATGCTTATATTATTGATGATGAAATATATATGTATATGCCATGACTTGATGGTGGAAAGGAAATTGATTTTTGGCTCCAATAGCCAAGGAAGAGCTACTGTTTTGATGCCCTTGATTAGGGTTCATGTTGAAAATTTTCAAGAATAAAAGAATTGATTTTTGAGTACTTAGAACATAGTGGATTTCGAACAAGACACCTCAACATAGGTGTTTATAACTTAAGATTTTCTTGAATGATGAAAATGGATGATTTGAAGAATTTGGAAAATAAACAAAGGGTTTGTTTTTCAAGAGAACAAGAACACGGTTTTTAGAAGGATTTTTATTAATTTATTTTGTGTAAAAAGTTTCTAAGTGTTTAACTAAACATGAGATTTAAATGAAAATAGTAATGATGATTTTAAGGATTTGCAAAGAAAGTGAAAAAAAGATTTGTAAAGAAAGTGAAAATGGATTTGCAAAGAAAGTGAAAAATTGAAAATGAACAAATGATTTGATTTTCAAAGACTATGAGTCTTACGTTTTTGTAAAGGATTTTTAATGGTTTTGTTTGTGTAAAACCATATCAATTTAAAAGGAAAAATATTTGATGGTTTCAATAGTCATGTCCACGTTTTTTTTAAGGCTTGTAATGCCTTGATTTTTATGAACAAAGTGAATTTCAAAGTGGAAACGAATGGATTTAATACAAGGATTTTGGAAAGGGAATCAGGCGTTTATCACTTGAGAAAATCAAGTTTTTGTAAACGAAAATGTTTTCGAACTTCAATTTATTTTGAAGAAGGTTGTGTTTGGAAATGATTTGGGAAAATGAAGAATATAATGGTATTTTGAAAATTTACTAACATATAACTTATTTTCAAGTTTTGAAATACGTTAGAAAATGTTAAGTTTTGAAACGTTGATTTACATCAATAGAAAAGTGATTTTATGAATTATATTTTGAAAAAGAATTTCTTGAGTAAAGAACTGTGAAAAAAATATTTTCTTGAGTAAGAAAATATGTTAAATGAAGTATAAAGTTATATTATTTTGAGAAAAGTTAAAAAGGAATTTTTAAAGGTCAAGAAATATTTTTCAGTAATGAAATTGTGGTGAAAAATTATTTACGTATCTTAAAAACGTGATTTTTAAGTTACGTGATATGAAAAAATATTTTTATGTGATTTTAAATAATTATACACGATTTGAATTACGTTTAAATATTTTATTAATTTGAACTATTGTTGAAAAATCACTATGTGATTTAAAAGTAATAGATTATTTTTACGTGATTGTGAAAATGACGGAAAATCGTTATGAGATTTGGAAAGTGTTTTAAATATTTTGAGAATGATAGAAAATGATTTACGTAACATAAAAGAATGATTTTTAAGTTACGCGATTTTGAAACAGAAAAAAAAAAAAAATACTATGCGATTTAAGAAACGTATGTTTTTACGCGATTGAGAAAAACATTAAAAAATTAGTACGTGGTTTAAAAGTGCAACAGAAGAGTTGCAACATTTTGAAAACGTAACAGAAATGTTACGAAATTTTGTAGATGTAACAGTAGTGTTACGGTATTGTGAAAACGTAATAAAAACGTTTTAAAATTTTAAAAACGTAACAAAAGTGTTACGGTATTGTGAAAATATAAGACAAGTGTTATGGTATTGTGAAAACATAACAGAAACGTTTTTGGATTGTGAAAACGTAACAGAAATGTTACGCGATTGTGAAAATACGGTAAAAGTGTTTTACAACTATGAAAATGTGATAACATGATTTTCGCTGTTGAAAGTACAGTATGATTACTGTTGAACCAGTGTCCATACACTGTTTGTGAGAAAATGACATATTTGTCTATGATTGGATTTGGTGCATTATACATGCATTGGAATGGTCCGATAAGGACCTGGATATGGCTGTTGCCTAGGAGAAACACACCTCTTGAGTGGGTGCGATATGCGTAGTGTAGGTCACTTGTTGACCTTGGGGGCATCGGGGTGCGGGTTGCCTACATGGGTGGTTGGTCGCGCTTCTTCCCGTAGGTTAGACCGATGCAACACACCGATGATCCGGACCGAGACACTATTCTTAATCAAGATCTGATAAAGACTGTCGTGTATATGCTAGATGTGCAAAATCAAATGAGGATTATAGCACGTGGTCGAGGCATGTGGTACCGGCATGATCTTTTCGATCATTTCTCCGACCGAGTTTTAGCTCCATGGAGTAGGAAATCGAGTCTTGTGTACATGCATAATTTGAACATTTATATCTCGTGTGATATATTAATTGAGGAATATTGGCTATGACAATTGTTTTGAATACTTGGATGATGATGATGATAATTAGGACATTATCGTAATTGTTGTTTATAATAATTGAATTGATAAATGATTTGATGATGATAGTTGATTAATATTGAATATATTATTGGAAGTTTGATATGATATCCCCGTAAAATATTCTTTGCTTGTGTTATCTCTGTCTGCCGCTATGTTGGTATTGGTGTAGGTGATCTCACCTCTTTGTTATGTTGTCTTTGCTATGTCTGTATTGTTAAAATTAAACAATAGAAAGAATGAGTTGTCTTAGACATAACGGGCGATGGACACTCAGAGATTGATGAAAACATTGAAGAGTGGTTGTCTCAAGTTCGAAGGTGTTCGAGTAGACAAGGAGTAGAGTTTCGATGCAACAAGTTGGATACAAGATAAGGAATGAGTATGTTAAGTTTTAACGTTAGTGTTATACCGTGCTATTTAAGTAGGACCCGTCATGGGTTTGCATATCTTAAAAAAAAAAAAAAGAGTCTGTTAATTTTATATTTCTCTTTAAATTGTGAAATATTAATTGGTGTCAATGTTGTATATTGAATAGTTGAAATATATTTTTAATATTACCTAATATTTACAAGTAAATTTATATTTCAAGAAGAAGAAATTTTTTTTTAAACCCATGTTTTTAACTCAAACCTTTTATATGAAAACATTTTCAGATTATGAGTCGGAAGTCGACATGTGATACCCTAGGGAGGGTGTTACATTAGTTGGTATCGAGCACGGTTTGAGTCTTTTGGGGTTTGTGGTTAGGTTTGTTTTGCTTGTGTTGTGTTCTTTGTGTTATTGTTTTCCGAAAGGAAACAATGTTGTTTATAATGGATATCAGATCCATTGTATTTCGATCCGCACGCCTCGAGAGAAAAAAAAAAAAAGGAAATGGCTCGGGATAGTTGTACTTGTGTGGAAGTGGAACATATTACTAGTAATGCGATTATGTACTACACAGGAGCAACGGGAGCAATGTGGAAGGACAACTGCAAGAACAAAGGACCGCTGTTCAGGGGGAAAGAAAATGAAAGTTGAAGTTCAAGATCTGATAGAAGAGAATCAGTCTTGGAATATAAGACTTCGTAATTTTGGAACCCGATATTTTTAAGGATATTTGGAAAGTGATTGATTTCAACAGAAGATGTATTTACAACCATTGAGGAAACAAAAAGGCAAGAATAATGTGAAAGAAAGTACTTAATGAAGGAATGTACGTCAAGAAAACAAACGTTTATTTGAAATGGTTACATCTGGTTTCCATTTTATTTTGATTCGTCCATCTTTGAAGAAAAGAAATGACTCGTGATAGACGTACGCGTGTGGAAGCGAGACATAATGGTGGTGATATGACTGCAACTTTGGAAGTAATACAAACAAGGGTCAAGCAATTATACAAAGAAAGAAGATTGTTCCACGACAAGAATTGATTTCTTAAGCTAAGATTTTGTTAGAGTTGAATCAATCTCAGGATGAGAAACCTTGTAACGTTGGACTATATTAGTTACGAAAAAAGGAAAAATCGTAAGGTCAAGCGATTCCAACGAAAAACGTACGTGCAATCTCCAAAAGTCAACAACAACAACAATCTTATGGAGAAAGTACTAGTAATGACAAGTTTGGTTTGATTTGTGACATCTCGCACCGAAATGTAAGAAGTGTGGAAAAGAGGGGCACTTGAATGAAAGATTGTACGTTCAAGGAAATAATTTGTTTTCAAGTGGAAGTTTGGAAAGAATCTTTGAAAATAGAGTTTTCAATGAAAAAAAATCTCGATAGTAGAAAGTTATTATGAATGGAACGGGAGTGTTCGGAGCGGAAGTTTTAAACAATGGAGATTATGTCATTGGAGCTAATCCTATAAACCATACTGAATATTTCTTTGAGTAACCTATTCCTTATGACATATGATTGAGTAGATCAATTATATGTTAGAGTTATTCATAATCCTCTGATTTGTTTTCTTCTGTTTCTATTCTTAGCCGATCGAGCTACTCAAGTTATTCAAATCATTGTTATAGATCAAATCTTTGTGTTAGTTTGATCTATCGTTCAAAATTTTTATGTAGGTTGATCTGTTTCCTAAAACAGATGTGATCTTTCAAAACTCAAAATTTTGTGTTAGTTTGATCTATTTCATAAACAGACGTGATCTTTGAAAATGAAAATGGATGGTTATTTTCCAACCATATCCTATGAGATTGTCTCAATACAGTATTAGTATTTCAAAAAAACTCATTCTTGAAAATCAGGCAAAATCAAATTCTTGTTGAATATGTTTGGTAACTTATCAGATCATTTCACTACCTTTTCTTCCTAAACCTCTATAATGTTCTTTCATATATTGCATTTGCAAGAAAGAATATTTTGCAAGAAAGGATATTCCTATTTAAAATCCATGTCATAGTATCGGGTATAAAATGCGGTTGAAAGGAGAACTCGGTTAGTGAGATGTTTCTGTTAAAGAAGCTAAAGTGGAGAATGAAGTGATATGAGGATAAGAAAATTTTAAGTAATACATTACATTAGTTGGAAGTTATCCGAGAAAAACTATTCTATGCATGAATGAAGGTTGGTAGCCACTATATTGGTATCGAGAATTTATTCTTGAAGATCGAATTACATCTAATTCTTTGCTGGATATGTTCGATAACATATTCGATTCGTTTTGTTCTTTTCCATGATGTTTTCTTTCATCTACTACAATTGAAGGAATATTTTGCAAGAAAGAATATTCCTATTTATATCCAGGTCGAGTATCAAAGTGGTAGCAGTGGAAGCGTGGTGGATTCTTCAAAATTGAAGAAGTATGTCTATGAGAAAAGTTAAGACGGTAATGGAAAACCGTAGAAAAAAAAAATTTATTGAGATATTTGTTTGATCGGGAGAAGTGAACAAGAGATAAAGACTTTCAATGGTTTAAAATCGTTTGGAATAACGTAAGAGGTGAAACTACATGGGAACCGAAGAAAAGATAAAGGAATAATGTCATTATTATTCGAGGGTGTGAAATCATGGTCATGAAATTTCGAGGACGAAATTTCTCAGAAAGAGGGAGTATTGTAACACCCCAAAATTTCCGTATCTCTTAAACAAGTAATTTTTGATTAAGCTAATGTAATTTACCGTTTAGTAATTTTTATGTGCACCGTAAAATTATTTTGTTTATTCCGTCAACGTATTTGATTATTTTGAGTGATTTACTCCGTGTCAGGAAAATAAAAATTTTCGGGTCGGAGAAAACTTTACGTAATTTAATTTTTACCGTTAGGTAATTATTTTATGTAACTGATTTGATATTTGTGCATTTTATAATTTTTGTGATTTTTATGGATGATTTGAAATTTTTTTCCTGTATGTGGGCCTAGGTGGTCGTATGTGGGCCTGTGTGGCCATACGTGGGCCCTGTGTGGGTCTCACAAAGTGAAAAAATTTTTCTACGCATAGAAAAATTTGTACTGTTTAGACGAGACAGGGATCTTACTAAACCTGAATCCGAAACAGCTTTTTAAAAATTTTTGTATCTTGTATTTTTTATCCGTATTTAATTATCGGATGATAAAAATACAAGAAAAATATTATTTGTAGGATACAAGAATAAATATTATACTTTCGCGTAGTCAACAAAGAGAGCTTGACTTGATTATACCCTTGGATGAGAATACTTATTGAATATTAACCATTGATTTAATCAAAGGTTAAGAAACAAACTTAATAAAGCGCTTGGATAATAACCATTGATTTAATCAATGGTGTGAGAATGCTTAGTTAGGAAGGCTTTGATATCAACCATAGATGTAATCAAAGGTGTAGAATTGGTCTTGAAAAATGACAAAGCACCATTTATAACCATTGGATTTAGATTAAATCAAGGGTGGAGATTTAATCTTAAAAAGTAACAAAGACCATTTATGACCATTGGATGAAGAATTAATCAATGGTGAGAAATTTGGTCTTCTAAAGTAGCAAAGACTAATTAGAACCCTTTGATTTAAAAGTTTGAAGAAGTAATCTTAACCATTAATTTTGGAGACACATCTAATGGTTAGAATTTAAAGGAGAAAAATCCAATGGCCAGATTAAGTCTTCTAACCTATCTAAATCTACCTAAATCCTAACCATTGAATTAATCAATGGCTAGAAATGCTTCAAATGGTGGCAAATAATGAAGACAACTTTATTGAATGCATTATGAAGAGAAAGTGATGGTTTTGGAGTGTTTAGAAGACAATGTTAAACAAGCTTTATGTCATTTTTGCATGTCTTGGTCAAGTTAGACATCATAATGGCTTACTTTTGATTTTTTTGCACTCAAGAAGAATGCAAGAAGGGGGACTACGAATTTGGTGCTGCATGAAGGAGTTTGGAAGACCATAATTGTACATGCTTTAGTCATTATTGTCTTCCTTGGTCTTCATTGATTCATTTTCAAGAAGGAAACTTAGAAAATTTTTCTCCATCTCCTTTCTTTCTAGATTTTGGCCAAGCCCTCCAAGAGCACCTTTCATCACTCAAAAATTTCATCCAACTTGATTTTCTAAACCTAAACATCATTCTAAGAACATCTCTAGTTATGAGTTTTTCCAAAATCATTCATCTTGATCTTCAAATCCAAGCTTCAAGTTTCTATCAAAAATCAAAAATTTCATCTTTGTTCTTCAAAATCACCATTCGGTCATACTACCTAAAATCACCATCCAAGCTCTTTTAATTTCATCCAACCTTGGATCTTGAATCTCCATGATATTCTAAGCAACTTTCATGTTGGAGATTTTTCTAAATCATTCATCTTCAAGGAGTTTCTTCAAGATCCATGTTATTGGGTTTTTGAGGTGAAGTATAAGGAAACTTCATTTTCTTCTCTCTTTTTCATGATCTAAGCCATGTTTGATCCATGGTTCCTCTTAATCAAGTTTAGTATACTAATTTCTATGTATTTTGTTTTGTATTTGAGAAGCTCTTGGTGATGAAGGACTTGGAAAAAGAAGCAAATCAAGAAGCTTTTGAGGATCTTCAAGAGGTAAGAGGAGATCCATCTCACCAACCAAGCATGGTGGTGAGAGATGGTATTTTATTTGATGGATGTGGAATCCATGTGAGGATTCATATCCATGGTCATGTAATTAATTTGTGGGTGTTTATGAGCTTTGATTAATTTTTCTATGCTTGATATGCTTGCATGATTTTATAGCTTTGATGATATGCTTGATATGCTATACATGCTTTTATGGCTTTAATGGTATGCTTATATTATTTATGATGAAATATATATGTATATGCCATGACTTGATGGTGGAAAGGAAATTGATTTTTGGCTCCAATAGCCAAGGAAGAGCTACTTGTTTTGATGCCCTTGATTAGGGTTCATGTTGAAAATTTTCAAGAACAAAAAGAATTGATTTTTGAGTACTTAGAACATAGTGGATTTTTGAACAAGACACCTCAACATAGGTGTTTATAACTTAAGATTTTCTTGAATGATGAAAATGGATGATTTGAAGAATTTGGAAAATAAACAAAGGGTTTGTTTTTCAAGAGAACAAGAACACGGTTTTTAGAAGGATTTTTATTAATTTATTTTGTGTAAAAAGTTTCTAAGTGTTTAACTAAACATGAGATTTAAATGAAAATAGAATGATGATTTTAAGGATTTGCAAAGAAAGAAAAAAAAGATTTGTAAAGAAAAAGTGAAAATGGATTTGCAAAGAAAGTGAAAAATTGAAAATGAACAAATGATTTGATTTTCAAAGACTATGAGTCTTACGTTTTTGTAAAGGATTTTTAATGTTTTGTTTTGTAAAACCATATCAATTTAAAAGGAAAAATATTTGATGGTTTCAATAGTCATGTCCACGTTTTTTTAAGGCTTGTAATGCCTTGATTTTTATGAACAAAGTGAATTTCAAAGTGGAAACGAATGGATTTAATACAAGGATTTTGGAAAGGAATCGAAGCGTTTATCACTTGAGAAAATCAAGTTTTTGTAAACGAAAATGTTTTGAACTTCAATTTATTTTGAAGAAGGTTGTGTTTGGAAATGATTTGGGAAAATGAAGAATATAATGGTATTTTGAAAATTTACTAACATATAACTTATTTTCAAGTTTTGAAATACGTTAGAAAATGTTAAGTTTTGAAACGCGTTGATTTACATCAAATAGAAGTGATTTTATGAATTATATTTTGAAAAAGAATTTCTTGAAAGTAAAGAATCATGAAAAAAATATTTTCTTGAGTAAGAAAATATGTTAAATGAAGTATAAAGTTATATTATTTTGAGAAAAGTTAAAAAGGAATTTTTAAAGGTCAAGAAATATTTTTCGTAATGAAATTGTGGTGAAAAATTATTTACGTATCTTAAAAACGTGATTTTTAAGTTACGTGATATGAAAAAATATTTTTATGTGATTTTAAATAATTATACACGATTTGAATTACGTTTAAATATTTTATTTTATGTAATTTGAACTATTGTTGAAAAATCACTATGTGATTTAAAAGTAATAGATTATTTTTACGTGATTGTGAAAATGACGGAAAATCGTTATGAGATTTGGAAAGTGTTTTAAATATTTTGAGAATGATAGAAAATGATTTACGTAACATAAAAGAATGATTTTTAAGTTACGCGATTTTGAAACATCAAAAAAAAAAATACTATGCGATAGAAACGTATGTTTTTACGCGATTGAGAAAAACATTAAAAATTTAGTACGTGGTTTAAAAGTCTGCAAATGCAAGAAGAGTTGCAACATTTTGAAAACGTAATGTAAATGTTACGAAATTTTGTAGATGTAAAAAAGAGTGTTACGGTATTGTGAAAACGTAATAAAAACGTTTTAAAATTTTAAAACGTAACAAAAGTGTTACGGTATTGTGAAAATATAAGAGAAGTGTTATGGTATTGTGAAAACATAACGTAAACGTTTTTGATTGTGAAAACGTAATGTAAATGTTACGCGATTGTGAAAATACGGTAAAAGTGTTTTACAACTATGAAAATGTGATAACATGATTTTCATTTGTTGAAAGTACAAGATGATTACTATTGAACCAAAGTGTCCATACATTGTTTGTGAGAAAATGACATATTTGTCTATGATTGGATTTGGTGCATTATACATGCATTGGAATGGTCCGATAAGGACCGGATATGGCTGATTGCCTAGGAGAAACACACCTCTTGAGTGGGTGCGATATGCGTAGTGTAGGTCACTTGTTGACCTGGGGGCATCGGGTGCGGGTTGCCTACATGGGTGGTTGGTCGCGCTTCTTCCCGTAGGTTAGACCGATGCAACACACCGATGATCCGGACCGAGACACTATTCTTAATCAAGATCGATAAAGACTCGTCGTGTATATGCTAGATGTGCAAAATCAAAATGAGGATTATAGCACGTGGTCCGAGGCACGTGGTACCGCAGATCTTTTCGATCATTTCTCCGACCGAGTTTTAGCTCCATGGAGTAGGAAATCGAGTCTTGTGTACATGCATAATTTGAACATTTATATCTCGTGTGATATATTAATTGAGGAATATTGGCTATGACAATTGTTTTGAATACTTGGATGATGATGATGATAATTAGGACATTATCGTAATTGTTGTTTATAATAATTGAATTGATAAATGATTTGATGATGATAGTTGATTAATATTGAATATATTATTGGAAGTTTGATATGATATCCCCGTAAAATATTGTCATTGCTTTGGTATATCTCTGTGCCGCTACATGTTGGTATTGGTGTAGGTGATCTCACCTCTTTGTTATGTTGTCTTGCTATGTCTCGTATTGTTAAAATCAAATAATAGAAAGAATGAGTTGTCTTAGACATAACGGGCGATGGATACTCAGAGATTGATGAAAACATTGAAGAGTGGTTGTCTCAAGTTCGAAGGTGTTCGAGTAGACAAGGAGTAGAGTTCTGATGCAACAAGTGGATACAAGATAAGGAATGAGTATGTTAAGTTTTATCATTAGTGTTATACCGTGCTATTTAAGTAGGACCCGTCATGGTTTTTTATTGTTAAAAAAAAAAGAGTCTGTTAATTTTATATTTCTCTTTAAATTGTGAAATATTAATTGGTGTCAATGTTGTATATGAATAGTTTAAATATATTTTTAATAATACTTATGGATTACAAGAAGTTTATATTTCAAGAAAGAAGAAATTTTTTTTTAAACCCACGTTTTTAACTCAAACCTTTTATGAAAACATTTTCAGATTATGAGTCGGGAGTCGACATGTGATACCCTAGGGAGGGTGTTACATTAGTTGGTATCGAGCACGGTTTGAGTCTTTTGGGGTTTGTGGTTAGGTTTATTTTGCTTGTGTTGTGTTCTTGTGTTATTGTTTTCCGAAAGGAAACAATGTTGTTTATAATGGATATCGATCCATTGTATTTCGATCCGCACGCCTCGAGAGAAAAAAAAAAAAAAAAGGAAATGGCTCGGGATAGTTGTACTTGTGTGGAAGTGGAACATATTACTAGTAATGCGATTACAAACACAGGAGCAACGGGAGCAATGTGGAAGGACAACCGCAAGAACAAAGGACCCATTGCTCGAATGTGGGGAAAGAAAATGAAAGTTGAAGTTCAAGATCTGATAGAAGAGAATCAGTCTTGGAATATAAGACTTCGTAATTTTGGAACCCGATATTTTTAAGGATATTTGGAAAGTGATTGATTTCAACAGAAGATGTATTTACAACCATTGAGGAAACCAAAGGCAGTAACTAATGTGAAAGAAAGTACTTAATGAAGGAATGTACGTCAAGAAAACAAACGTTTATTTGAAATGGTTACATTTAGTTTCCATTTTATTTTGATTCGTCCATCTTTGAAGAAAAGAAATGACTCGTGATAGACGTACGCGTGTGGAAGCAAGACACAATGGTGGTGATATGACTGCAACTTTGGAAGTAATACAAACAGTGGCTGAAGCAATTATACAAAAACTCAGAAGATTGTTCCACGACAAGAATTGATTTCTTAAGCTAAGATTTTGTTAGAGTTAAATCAATCTCGTGGATGAGAAACCTTGTAACGTTAGACTATATTAGTTACGAAAAAAGGAAAAATTGTAAGGTCAAGCGATTCCAAAGTAAAACGTACTTGCAATCTCCAAGAAGTCAACAACAACAACAATCTTATGGAGAAAGTACTAGTAATAACACAAGTTTGGTTTGACTGTGATATCTCGCACCGAAATGTAAGAAGTGTGGAAAAGGGCACTTAACGAAAGATTGCACGTTCAAGGAAATAATTTGTTTTAAGTGGAAGTTTGGAACACCATCGTTGAAAATAGAGTTTTCTGTTAGTAAAATCTCAGATAGTAGAGAAAGTTGTTACTCTGAATGGAACGGGAGTGTTCTGAGCGGAAGATTTAAACAATGGAGATTATGTCATTGGAGCTAATCCTATAAACCATACTGAATATTTCTGTGAATAACCTATTCCTTATGGCATATGATTGAGTAGATCAATTATATGTTAGAGTTATTCGTAATCCTCTGATTTGTTTACTTCTGTTTCTATTCTTAGCCGATCGAGCTACTCAAGTTATTCAAATCATTGTTATAGATCAAATCTTTGTGTTAGTTTGATCTATCGTTCAAAATTTTTATTAGGTTGATCTGTTTCCTAAAACAGATGTGATCTTTCAAAACTTTTTTGTAGTTTGATCTATTTCATAAACAGACGTGATCTTTGAAAATGGATTGGTTATTTTCCAACCATATCCTATGAGATTGTCTCAATACAATGTTAGTATTTCGAAAAAAAACTCATTCTGAAAAATCGGGCAAAATCAAATTCTTGTTGAATATGTTTGGTAACATATTAGATCATTTTGCTACCTTTTCTTCCTAAACCTCTATAATGTTCTTTCATGTATTGCATTTGCAAGAAAGAATATTTTGCAAGAAAGGATACTCCTATTTAAAATCCATGTCATAGTATCTGGTATAAAACGCAGTTGAAAGGAGAACTCGGTTAGTGAGACGTTTCCTGTTAAAGAAGCTAAAGCTGGAGAATGAAGTGAGATGAGGATAAGAAAATTTTAAGTAATACATTTACATTAGTTGGAAGTTATCTGAGAAAAACTATTCTATGCATGAATGAAGGTTGGTAGCCACTGTATTGGTATCAGAGAATTCATTCTTGAAGATCGAGTTACATCCAATTCTTTGTTGAATATGTTCGATAACATATTCGATTCGCTTTTGTTCTTTTCCATGATGTTTTCTTTCATCTACTGCAATTGAAGGAATATTTGCAAGAAAGAATATTCCTATTTATATCCAGGTCGAGTATCAAAGTGGCCACAAGAAATGAATGGAAGCGTGGTGGATTCTTCAAAAATTGAAGAAGTATGTCTATGAGAAAAGTTAAGACGGTAATGGAAAACCGTAGAAAAAAAAAAAATTATTGAGATATTTGTTTGATCGGGAGAAGTTGAACAAGAGATAAAGAACTTTCAATGGTTTAAAATCGTTTGGAATAACGAAAGAGTGAAACTACATGGAATCGAAGAAAAGATAAAGGAATAATGTCATTATTATTCCGAGGGTGTGAAATCATGGTCATGAAATTTCGAGGACTAAATTTCAGAAAGAGAGGAGGAGTATTGTAACACCCCAAATTTCGTATCTCTTAAACAAGTAATTTTTTGACAAGCTAATGTAATTTTACTGTTTAGTAATTTATGTGCACTGTAAAATTATTTTGTTTATTCCGTCAACGTATTTGATTATTTTGAGTGATTTACTCCGTGTCAGGAAAATAAAAATTTTCGGGCCGGAGAAAACTTTACGTAATTTAATTTTTACCGTTAGGTAATTATTTTATGTAATCTGATTTGATATTTGTGCATTTTATAATTTTTGTGATTTTGTGGATGATTTTGAAATTTTTTTGATCTGTATGTGCCCTAGGTGGGTATGTGGGCCTGTGTGGCCATACGTGGGCCCAGTGGGTCTCATAAAAAAAAAATTTTTCTACGCATAGAAAAATTTGTATCTGCTTTTAGACGGAGACAGGGATCTTACTAAACCCGAATCCGAAACAGCTTTTAAAATTTTATTGTATCGTATTTTATATCGTATTTAATTATCGGATGATAAAAATACAAGAAAATATTATTTGTAGGATACAAGAATAAATATTATACTGTGTAGTCAACAAAGAGAGCTTGACTTGATTATACCCTTGGATGAGAATACTTAGTTTGAATATTAACCATTGATTTAATCAAAGGTTAAGAAACAAACTTAATAAAGAAGTTTCGATAATAACCATTGATTTAATCAATGGTGTGAGAATGCTTAGTTAGGAAGGCTTTGATATCAACCATAGATGTAATCAAAGGTGTAGAATTGGTCTTGAAAAAAATGACAAAGACCATTTATAACCATTGGATTTAGATTAAATCAAGGGTGGAGATTTAATCTAAAAAGTAACAAAAACCATTTATGACCATTGATGAAGAATTAATCAATGGTGTAGAGATTTGGTCTTCTAAAATAGCAAAGACTAATTAGAACCCTTTGATTTAAAGTTTGAAGAAGTAATCTTAACCATTAATTTTGGAGACACATCTAATGGTTAGAATTTAAAGGATAAAAATCCAATACAGATTAAGTCTTCTAACCTATCTAAATCTACCTAAATCCTAACCATTGAATTAATCAATGGCTAGAAATGCTTCAAATGGTGGCAAATAATGAAGACAACTTTATTGAATGCATTATGAAGAGAAAGTGATGGTTTTGGAGTGTTTGAAGACAAAGAAACAAGCTTTATGTCATTTTTGCATGTCTTGGTCAAGTTAGACATCATAATGGCTTACTTTTTGATTTTTTTTTTTGCACTCAAGAAGAATGCAAGAAGGGGGGACTACGAATTTGGTGCTGCATGAAGGAGTTTGGAAGACCATAATTGCATGCTTTAGTCATTATTGTCTTCCTTGGTCTTCATTGATTCATTTTCAAGAAGGAAACTTAGAAAATTTTCTCTCCATCTCCTTTCTTCTCTAGATTTTGGCCAAGCCCTCCAAGAACACCTTTCATCACTCAAAAATTTCATCCAACTTGATTTTCTAAACTTAAACATCATTCTAAGAACATCTCTAGTTATGAGTTTTTCCAAAATCATTCATCTTGATCTTCAAATCCAAGCTTCAAGTTTCTATCAAAAATCAAAAATTTCATCTTTGTTCTTCAAAATACACCATTCGGTCATACTACCTAAAATCACCATCCAAGCTCTTTTAATTTCATCCAACCTTGGATCTTGAATCTCCATGATATTCTAAGCAACTTTCATGTTGGAGATTTTCTCTAAATCATTCATCTTCAAGGAGTTTCTTCAAGATCCATGTTATTGGGTTTTTGAGGTGAAGTATAAGGAAACTTCATTTTCTTCTCTCTTTTTCATGATCTAAACCATGTTTGATCCATGGTCCCTCTTAATCAAGCTGATAGTATATTAACTATGTATTTTGTTTTGTATTTGAGAAGCTCTTGGTGATGAAGGACTTGGAAAAAGAAACAAATCAAGAAGCTTTGGAGGATCTTCAAGAGGTAAGAGGAGATCCATCTCACCAACCAAGCATGGTGGTGAGAGATGGTATTTTATTTGATGGATGTGGAATCCATGTGAGGATTCATATCCATGGTCATGTAATTAATTTGTGGGTGTTTATGAGCTTTGATTAATTTTCTATGCTTGATATGCTTTGCATGATTTTATAGCTTTGATGATATGCTTGATATGCTATACATGCTTTTATGGCTTTAATGGTATGCTTATATTATTTATGATGAAATATATATGTATATGCCATGACTTGATGGTGGAAAGGAAATTGATTTTTGGCTCCAATAGCCAAGGAAGAAGCTACGGTTTTGATGCCCTTGATTAGGGTTCATGTTGAAAAATTTTCAAGAACAAAAGAATTGATTTTTGAAAGTATTTAGAACATGGTGGATTTCGAACAAGACACCTCAACATAGGTGTTTATAACTTAAGATTTTCATGAATGATGAAAATGGATGATTTGAAGAATTTGGAAAATAAACAAAGGGTTTGTTTTTCAAGAGAACAAGAACACGGTTTTTAGAAGGATTTTTATTAATTTATTTTGTGTAAAAAGTTTCTAAGTGTTTAACTAAACATGAGATTTAAATGAAAATAACAATGATGATTTTAAGGATTTGCAAAGAAAGTGAAAAAAGATTTGTAAAAAAAAGTGAAAATGGATTTGCAAAGAAAGTGAAAAATTGAAAATGAACAAATGATTTGATTTTCAAAGACTATGAGTCTTACGTTTTTGTAAAGGATTTTTAATGGTTTTGTTTGTGTAAAACCATATCAATTTAAAAGGAAAAATATTTGATGGTTTCAATAGTCATGTCCACGCTTTTTTTAAGGCTTGTAATGCCTTGATTTTTATGAACAAAGTGAATTTCAAAGTGGAAACGTGAATGGATTTAATACAAGGATTTTGGAAAGGGAATCAGAAATAAGCGTTTATCACTGAGAAAATCAAGTTTTTGTAAACGAAAATGTTTTCAACTTCAATTTATTTTGAAGAAGGTTGTGTTTGGAAATGATTTGGGAAAATGAAGAATATAATGGTATTTTGAAAATTTACTAACATATAACTTATTTTCAAGTTTTGAAATACGTTAGAAAATGTTAAGTTTTGAAACGTTGATTTACATCAATAGAAAAGTGATTTTATGAATTATATTTTGAAAAAGAATTTCTTGAGTAAAGAACTGTGAAAAAAATATTTTCTTGAGTAAGAAAATATGTTAAATGAAGTATAAAGTTATATTATTTTGAGAAAAGTTAAAAAGGAATTTTTAAAGGTCAAGAAATATTTTCTGTAATGAAATTGTGGTGAAAAATTATTTACGTACCTTAAAAACGTGATTTTTAAGTTACGTGATATGAAAAAATATTTTTATGTGATTTTAAATAATTATACGATTTGAATTACGTTTAAATATTTTACGTAATTTGAACTATTGTTGAAAAATCACTATGTGATTTAAAAGTAATAGATTATTTTTACGTGATTGTGAAAATGACGGAAAATCGTTATGAGATTTGGAAAGTGTTTTAAATATTTTGAGAATGATAGAAAATGATTTACGTAACATAAAAGAATGATTTTTAAGTTACGCGATTTTGAAACAGTAAAAAAAAATACTATGCGATTTAAGAAACGTATGTTTTTACGCGATTGAGAAAAACATTAAAAAATTAGTACGTGGTTTAAAAGTGCAACAGAAGAGTTGCAACATTTTGAAAAAACGAATTAAATGTTACGAAATTTTGTAGATATAACAGTAGTGTTACGGTATTGTGAAAACGTAATAAAAACGTTTTAAAATTTTAAAAACGTAACAAAAGTGTTACGGTATTGTGAAAATATAAGAGAAGTGTTATGGTATTGTGAAAACATAACAGAAACGTTTTTGGATTGTGAAAACGTAACAGAAATGTTACGCGATTGTGAAAATACGGTAAAAGTGTTTTACAACTATGAAAACGTGATAACATGATTTTCGCTGTTGAAAGTACAGTATGATTACTGTTGAACCAGTGTCCATACACTGTTTGTGAGAAAATGACATATTTGTCTATGATTGGATTTGGTGCATTATACATGCATTGGAATGGTCCGATAAGGACTGGATATGGCTGATTGCCTAGGAGAAACACACCTCTTGAGTGGGTGCGATATGCGTAGTGTAGGTCACTTGTTGACCTTGGGGGCATCGGGGTGCGGGTTGCCTACACGGGTGGTTGGTCGCGCTTCTTCCCGTAGGTTAGACCGATGCAACACACCGATGATCCGGACCGAGACACTATTCTTAATCAAGATCTGATAAAGACTGTCGTGTATATGCTAGATGTGCAAAATCAAAATGAGGATTATAGCACGTGGTCGAGGCATGTGGTACCGAGATCTTTTCGATCATTTCTCCGACCGAGTTTTAGCTCCATGGAGTAGGAAATCGAGTCTTGTGTACATGCATAATTTGAACATTTATATCTCGTGTGATATATTAATTGAGGAATATTGGCTATGACAATTGTTTTGAATACTTGGATGATGATGATGATAATTAGGACATTATCGTAATTGTTGTTTATGATAATTGAATTGATAAAATGATTTGATGATGATAGTTGATTAATATTGAATATATTATTGGAAGTTTGATATGATATCCCCGTAAATATTTGCTTGTGTTATCTCTCGTGCCGCTATGTTGGTATTGGTGTAGGTGATCTCACCTCTTTGTTATGTTGTCTTGCTATGTCTCGTATTGTTAAAATCAAATAATAGAAAGAATGAGTTGTCTTAGACATAACGGGCGATGGATACTCGTAGATTGATGAAAACATTGAAGAGTGGTTGTCTCAAGTTCGAAGGTGTTCTGAGTAGACAAGGAGTAGAGTTCTGATGCAACAAGCTGGATACAAGATAAGGAATGAGTATGTTAAGTTTTAACGTTAGTGTTATACCGTGCTATTAAGTAGGACCCGTCATGGGGTTTGCTACTGTTAAAAAAAAAAAGAGTCTGTTAATTTTATATTTCTCTTTAAATTGTGAAATATTAATTGGTGTCAATGTTGTAAATGAATAGTTAAATATATTTTCAATATTACCTATGGATTACAAGTAAGTTTATATTTCAAAAGAAGAAAGAAATTTTTTTTTAAACCCACGTTTTTAACTCAAACCTTTTATGAAAACATTTTCAGATTATGAGTCGGAAGTCAGACATGTGATACCCTCGGGAGGGTGTTACATTAGTTGGTATCAGAGCACGGTTTGAGTCTTTTGGGGTTTGTGGTTAGGTCTATTTTGCTTGTGTTGTGTTCTCTGTGTTATTGTTTTCTGAAAGGAAACAATGTTGTTTATAATGGATATCAGATCCATTGTATTTCGATCCGCACGCCTCGAGGAAAAAAAAAAAGGAAATGGCTCGGGATAGTTGTACTTGTGTGGAAGTGGAACATATTACTAGTAATGCAGTTACAGCTACAGGAGCAACGGGAGCAATGTGGAAGGACAACTGCAAGAACAAAGGACCGCTGTTCAGGGGGAAAGAAAATGAAAGTTGAAGTTCAAGATCTGATAGAAGAGAATCAGTCTTGGAATATAAGACTTCGTAATTTTGGAACCCGATATTTTTAAGGATATTTGGAAAGTGATTGATTTCAACAGAAGATGTATTTACAACCATTGAGGAAACCAAAGGCAGTAACTAATGTGAAAGAAAGTACTTAATGAAGGAATGTACGTCAAGAAAACAAACGTTTATTTGAAATGGTTACATTGGTTTCCATTTTATTTTGATTCGTCCATCTTTGAAGAAAAGAAATGACTCGTGATAGACGTACGCGTGTGAAGCGAGACATAATGGTGGTGATATGACCGCAACTTTGGAAGTAATACAAACAAGGTTGAAGCAATTATACAAAGAAACTCGAAGATTGTTCCGCGACAAGAATTGATTTCTTAAGCTAAGATTTTGTTAGAGTTGAATTAACCTCAGGATGAGAAACCCTGTAACGTTTGACTATATTAGTTACGAAAAAAGGGAAATCATAAGGTCAAGCGATTCCAGCAGAAAACGTACTTGCAATCTCCAAAAGTCAACAACAACAACAATCTTATGGAGAAAGTACTAGTAATGACAAGTTTGGTTTGACTGTGACATCTCCGCACCGAAATGTAAGAAGTGTGGAAAGGGCACTTAACGAATGAAAGATTGTACGTTCAAGGAAATAATTTGTTTCAAGTGCGCAGAAAAGTTCCAATGAAAATAATTTCTCGTTAGTAAAAATGGAGTTCCAGTGAGAAAGTTTTTCTCGTTAGTAAAATGGAGTAGGAAGTGTTCGGAGCGGAAGTTTTAAACAATGGAGATTATGTCATTGGAGCTAATCCTATAAACCATACTGAATATTTCTTTGAGTAACCTATTCCTTATGACATGTGATTGAGTAGATCAATTATATGTTAGAGTTATTCATAATCCTCTGATTTGTTTTCTTCTGTTTCTATTCTTAGCCGATCGAGCTACTCAAGTTATTCAAATCATTGTTATAGATCAAATCTTTGTGTTAGTTTGATCTATCGTTCAAAATTTTTATGTAGGTTGATCTGTTTCCTAAAACAGATGTGATCTTTCAAAACTCAAAATTTTGTGTTAGTTTGATCTATTTCATAAACAGACGTGATCTTTGAAAATGGATTGGTTATTTTCCAACCATATCCTATGAGATTGTCTCAATACAGTATTAGTATTTCAGAAAAACTCATTCTTGAAAATCAGGCAAAATCAAATTCTTGTTGAATATGTTTGGTAACATATCAGATCATTTCACTACCTTTTCTTCCTAAACCTCTATAATGTTCTTTCATATATTGCATTTGCAAGAAAGAATATTTTGCAAGAAAGGATATTCCTATTTAAAATCCATGTCATAGTATCGGGTGTAAAATGCGGTTGAAAGGAGAACTCGGTTAGTGAGATGTTTCCTGTTAAAGAAGCTAAAGCTGGAGAATGAAGTGATATGAGGATAAGAAAATTTTAAGTAACACATTACATTAGTTGGAAGTTATCTGAGAAAAACTATTCTAGGCATGAATGAAGGTTGGTAGCCGCTATATTGGTATCAGAGAATTTATTCTTGAAGATCGAATTACATCTAATTCTTTGCTGGATATGTTCGATAACATATTCGATTCGTTTTGTTCTTTTCCATGATGTTTTCTTTCATCTACTACAATTGAAGGAATATTTTGCAAGAAAGAATATTCCTATGTATATCCAGGTCAGAGTATCAAAGTGGCGCAGTGGAAGCGTGGTGGATTCTTCAAAAGTTGAAGAAGTACGTCTATGAGAAAAGTTAAGACGGTAATGGAAAACCGTAGAAAAAAAAATTTATTGGGGTATTTGTTTGATCAGGAGAAGTGAACAAGAGATAAAGAACTTTCAATGGTTTAAAATCGTTTGGAATAACGTAAGAGGTGAAACTACATGGGAACTGAAGAAAAGATAAAGGAATAATGTCATTATTATTCCGAGGGTGTGAAATCATGGTCATGAAATTTCGAGGACGAAATTTCTGTAAAGAGGGGGAGTATTGTAACACCCCAAAATTTCCGTATCTCTTAAACAAGTAATTTTTGATATAATGTAATTTCACCGTTTAGTGATTTTGCAGCGTGCAAAATTAATTTGATTATTCCGTCACGTATTTGATTATTTTGAGTGATTTACTCCGTGTCGGGAAAATAAAAATTTTGGTAGGAGAAAACTTTACGTAATTTAATTTTTACCGTTAGGTAATTAATTTTACGTAATCTGATTTGATATTTGTGCATTTTATAATTTTTGTGATTTTTGTGGATGATTTTGAAATTTTTTGACTGTATGTGGGCCTAGGTGGTCGTATGTGGGCCTGTGTGGCCATACGTGGGGCCTGGTGGGTCACAAAGCAAAAATTTTTCTACGCATAGAAAAATTTGAATCTTGTTTAGACGGAGACAGGGATCTTACTAAACCCGAATCCGGAAACGCTTTTAAAAATTTTTGTCTTGTGTTTTATACTCGTATTTAATTATCGGATGATAAAAATACAAGAAAATATTATTTGTAGGATACAAGAATAAATATTATACTTTGCGTAGTCAACAAAGAGAGCTTGACTTGAATTATACCCTTGGATGAGAATACTTAGTTTGAATATTAACCATTGATTTAATCAAAGTTAAGAAACAAACTTAATAAAGAAGTTTGGATAATAACCATTGATTTAATCAATGGTGTGAGAATAAGCTTAGTTAGGAAGGCTTCGATATCAACCATAGATGTAATCAAAGGTGTAGAATTGGTCTTGAAAAATGACAAAGACCATTTATAACCATTGGATTTAGATTAAATCAAGGGTGGAGATTTAATCTTAAAAAGTAACAAAACCATTTATGACCATTGGATGAATTAATTAATCATTGGTGGAAATTTGGTCTTCTAAAATAGCAAAGACTAATTAGAACCCTTTGATTAAAAGTTTGAAGGAGTAATCTTAACCATTAATTTTGGAGACACATCTAATGGTTAGAATTTAAAGGAGAAAAATCCAATGGCCTAGATTAAGTCTTCTAACCTATCTAAATCAACCTAAATCCTAACCATTGAATTAATCAATGGCTAGAAATGCTTCAAATGGTGGCAAATAATGAAGACAACTTTATTGAATGCATTATGAAGAGAAAGTGATGGTTTTGGAGTGTTTAGAAGACAAAAAAGCAAGCTTTATGTCATTTTTGCATGTCTTGGTCAAGTTAGACATCATAATGGCTTACTTTTGATTTTTTTGCACTCAAGAAGAATGCAAGAAGGGGGACTACGAATTTGGTGCTGCATGAAGGAGTTTGGAAGACCATAATTGCACGCTTTAGTCATTATTGTCTTCCTTGGTCTTCATTGATTCATTTTCAAGAAGGAAACTTAGAAAATTTTCTCTCCATCTCCTTTCTTCTCTAGATTTTGGCCAAGCCCTCCAAGAGCACCTTTCATCACTCAAAAATTTCATCCAACTTGATTTTCTAAACCTAAACACCATTCTAAGAACATCTCTAGTTATGAGTTTTTCCAAAATCATTCATCTTGATCTTCAAATCCAAGCTTCAAGTTTCTATCAAAAATCAAAAATTTCATCTTTGTTCTTCAAAATACACCATTCGGTCATACTACCTAAAATCACCATCCAAGCTCTTTTAATTTCATCCAACCTTGGATCTTGAATCTCCATGATATTCTAAGCAACTTTCATGTTGGAGATTTTTCTAAATCATTCATCTTCAAGGAGTTTCTTCAAGATCCATGTTATTGGGTTTTTGAGGTGAAGTATAAGGAAACTTCATTTTCTTCTCTCTTTTTCATGATCTAAGCCATGTTTGATCCATGGTTCCTCCTAATCAAGCTTAGTATACTAATTTCTATGTATTTTGTTTTGTAATTGAGAAGCTCTTGGTGATGAAGGACTTGGAAAAAGAAGCAAATCAAGAAGCTTTTGAGGATCTTCAAGAGGTAAGAGGGAGATCCATCTCACCAACCAAGCATGGTGGTGAGAGATGGTATTTTATTTGATGGATGTGGAATCCATGTGAGGATTCATATCCATGGTCATGTAATTAATTTGTGGGTGTTTATGAGCTTTGATTAATTTTCTATGCTTGATATGCCTTGCATGATTTTATAGCTTTGATGATATGCTTGATATGCTATACATGCTTTTATGGCTTTAATGGTATGCTTATATTATTGATGATGAAATATATATGTATATGCCATGACTTGATGGTGGAAAGGAAATTGATTTTTGGCTCCAATAGCCAAGGAAGAGCTACTGTTTTGATGCCCTTGATTAGGGTTCATGTTGAAAATTTTCAAGAATAAAAGAATTGATTTTTGAGTACTTAGAACATAGTGGATTTCGAACAAGACACCTCAACATAGGTGTTTATAACTTAAGATTTTCTTGAATGATGAAAATGGATGATTTGAAGAATTTGGAAAATAAACAAAGGGTTTGTTTTTCAAGAGAACAAGAACACGGTTTTTAGAAGGATTTTTATTAATTTATTTTGTGTAAAAAGTTTCTAAGTGTTTAACTAAACATGAGATTTAAATGAAAATAGTAATGATGATTTTAAGGATTTGCAAAGAAAGTGAAAAAAAGATTTGTAAAGAAAGTGAAAATGGATTTGCAAAGAAAGTGAAAAATTGAAAATGAACAAATGATTTGATTTTCAAAGACTATGAGTCTTACGTTTTTGTAAAGGATTTTTAATGGTTTTGTTTTGTGTAAAACCATATCAATTTAAAAGGAAAAATATTTGATGGTTTCAATAGTCATGTCCACGATTTTTTTTTAAGGCTTGTAATGCCTTGATTTTTATGAACAAAGTGAATTTCAAAGTGGAAACGTGAATCGGATTTAATACAAGGATTTTGGAAAGGAATCGAAAGCGTTTATCACTGAGAAAATCAAGTTTTTGTAAACGAAAATGTTTTCAACTTCAATTTATTTTGAAGAAGGTTGTGTTTGGAAATGATTTGGGAAAATGAAGAATATAATGGTATTTTGAAAATTTACTAACATATAACTTATTTTCAAGTTTTGAAATACGTTAGAAAATGTTAAGTTTTGAAACGTTGATTTACATCAATAGAAAAGTGATTTTATGAATTATATTTTGAAAAAGAATTTCTTGAGTAAAGAATCTGTGAAAAAATATTTTCTTGAGTAAGAAAATATGTTAAATGAAGTATAAAGTTATATTATTTTGAGAAAAGTTAAAAAGGAATTTTTAAAGGTCAAGAAATATTTTCTCAGTAATGAAATTGTGGTGAAAAATTATTTACGTATCTTAAAAACGTGATTTTTAAGTTACGTGATATGAAAAAATATTTTTATGTGATTTTAAATAATTATACACGATTTGAATTACGTTTAAATATTTTACGTAATTTGAACTATTGTTGAAAAATCACTATGTGATTTAAAAGTAATAGATTATTTTTACGTGATTGTGAAAATGACGGAAAATCGTTATGAGATTTGGAAAGTGTTTTAAATATTTTGAGAATGATAGAAAATGATTTACGTAACATAAAAGAATGATTTTTAAGTTACGCGATTTTGAAACAGTAAAAAAAAAATACTATGCGATTTAAGAAACGTATGTTTTTACGCGATTGAGAAAAACATTAAAAAATTAGTACGTGGTTTAAAAGTGCAACAGAAGAGTTGCAACATTTTGAAAACGTAATGTAAATGTTACGAAATTTTGTAGATGTAACAAGAGTGTTACGGTATTGTGAAAACGTAATAAAAACGTTTTAAAATTTTAAAAACGTAACAAAAGTGTTACGGTATTGTGAAAATATAAGAGAAGTGTTATGGTATTGTGAAAACATAATGTAAACGTTTTGGATTGTGAAAACGTAATGTAAATGTTACACAATTGTGAAAATACGGTAAAAGTGTTTTACAACTATGAAAATGTGATAACATGATTTTATTGTTGAAAGTACAAAGATGATGATTACTATTGAACCAAAGTGTCCATACACTGTTTGTGAGAAAATGACATATTTGTCTATGATTGGATTTGGTGCATTATACATGCATTGGAATGGTCCGATAAATTTGGATATGGCTGATTGCCTAGGAGAAACACACCTCTTGAGTGGGTGCGATATGCGTAGTGTAGGTCACTTGTTGACCTTGGGGGCATCGGGTGCGGGTTGCCTACATGGGTGGTTGGTCGCGCTTCTTCCCGTAGGTTAGACCGATGCAACACACCGATGATCCGGACCGAGACACTATTCTTAATCAAGATCTGATAAAGACTGTCGTGTATGTGCCAGATGTGCAAAATCAAAATGAGGATTATAGCACGTGGTCTGAGGCATGTGGTACCGGCAGATCTTTTCGATCATTTCTCCGACCGAGTTTTAGCTCCATGGAGTAGGAAATCGAGTCTTGTGTACATGCATAATCTGAACATTTATATCTGTGTGATATATTAATTGAGGAATATTGGCTATGACAATTGTTTTGAATACTTGGATGATGATGATGATAATTAGGACATTATCATAATTGTTGTTTATAATAATTGAATTGATAAATGATTTGATGATGATAGTTGATTAATATTGAATATATTATTGGAAGTTTGATATGATATCCCTGTAAAATATTGCTGCTTGTGTTATCTCTGTGCTGCTATGTTGGTATTGGTGTAGGTGATCTCACCTCTTTGTTATGTTGTCTTGCTGTGTCTGTATTGTTAAAATTAAACAGTAGAAAGAATGAGTTGTCTTAGACATAACGGGCGATGGACACTCAGAGATTGATGAAAACATTGAAGAGTGGCTGTCTCAAGTTCGAAGGTGTTCTGAGTAGACAAGGAGTAGAGTTCTGATGCAACAAGCTGGATACAAGATAAGGAATGAGTATGTTAAGTTTTAACGTTAGTGTTGTACCGTGCTATTAAGTAGGACCCGTCATGAGGTCTGTTACTGTTGAAAAAAAAGAGTCTGTTAATTTTATATTTCTCTTTAAATTGTGAAATATTAATTGGTGTCAATGTTGCAAATTGAATAGTTGAAATATGATTTTTAATATTACCTAATATTTTCAGTAAATTTATGTTTCAGTAAAGAAGAAATTTTTTTTTAAACCCATGTTTTTAACTCAAACCTTTTATGAAAACATTTTCAGATTATGAGTCGGAAGTCAGACATGTGATACCCTAGGGAGGGTGTTACAAGGAGGAGATCCTTTTTTTGTTCTTCCTTTAGGTAAGAGGGAGACTACTCACTTCAACCATTTTGGTCGTGAGGGAACCCTTGTTTGCTCACTTTGTTTGGTGATTTTGTATGCTTATGTATTCTTGAAATTTGATATATATTTGATTGATGATCTTGAATGTGATCTTGGATATATTGAAATGTTTGATGGTGTTAAGGTCGTTAAATGGAAAATTTGGAGTTTCCTACCCTAATGCTATGTCACGGTTTTGAATGGAATTTTGGCATATAAATTGATTTTTGTGTACAATGAAATAAAGCTTATGTGATTAAATGTTGAATAATGACATTAATATTAATGAATGGAAAATTTTAAGGGTTTAATACCCTAGGGTGAGGCCACAGTTTTGATTTTGAAAATTGAGAGATTGGATTGGTTTTGTGTAAAATAAAATTTAAGTGATTAGATGTTGATTGGTTAAGGCATAAAATAGAAAGAAATTGGAACCTTGGTGGCTTAGGGAGGTCACGGTTTTAGAGAGAAAATTTTGAGGTAAAATGATGCACCTTTGGAGATTAGGAATTTAGAGACATGCATAATCCATAATCAAGTAGAAGAATTAAATTGAGAAATGACTTTTGAGAGTGCCACAGTTTTGATGGGCTATTTAACTAAATTTTTCATGATTGACCAAAGCTTAAGATTTCGAAATGTGAGAATCCATAATATGGACTTATGATAATTGATGAACCATAGATATAAATTGATGTGGGGAATTGATTTGATGTTATTGTGGACCCTATGTGGGCTAAGTACTTGCTAACTGTGTACTTGAGAAATGATTATATATGCCATTGTGCTATGCTCATGATGAATGCATCATTGATAAACATGTGTGATGTACATGGTGTCGTCATGCATATGTGTTATCCGTTGGACATTGTTGGAAAGGCCATGTTGCCTAGGAGTTTGAATAACACCTATGTGCGAGTGCGAATACACTAGCGTAGGGTCATAGAGGTTGACCTTGGGGGCTTCGGAGTGCGAGTGTCTCACAATAGACAACGGTAGCTCCGCTGAGTCCGTGGGATAGACCGATGCAAACGCACCGACAATTCAGACTGAGACGTTGTCCTATATCGCGATCAACTATTGAGGTGCTATGTATGAGCCATTTTGCATAAATAATTTTTTTTATGTGATGAGCACAGGGCCGACGGTATACTGGCATTACTCCTTGATTATTCACTCCGAAAATGTTTATGTCTAGCTCCATGGAGTAGGAATTTTGGTACCATTTACATTGTGAACTGCCAGTCTCATAATTCATTGAGCATGAACATTTATAACTGTGGAATAATATATATTCTTATTACTGTAATAATTACTTGGCTTGTTTACTGTTGATGATTCTTACTACTGTTTAATATTGTTTTGCTTTTACTATTAATTTTAATTATCACCGTGTTGATGTATGGGGGTCCAGCGCCGTTTGTTTTCTTGCTGCCATTTTGGTACTGAAAGCTGGGTCTCTCACCTCTTTCTGTGTTTTCTCTATTTTCTGTATTTCTATCGGATTGTGTACTTCTGAGAAAATGTTCGTGAGGAAGCCAAGGAAACACCTGAGTTTCCGGGTTTTTGGCCGCATTATGATTAGAGCTGTTGAGGATGTCATCACGTCCATGCTATTTCTTGGGGTACATGAAGTTGACCTTTCACGGAGGACCCAATTGCTAGCACTTGCATGTGGAGACAAATCGTTGTGTCTACCGTGGGGAGCTGACGATGTCTTTATCTTGGGGTCATTATGACGCCCCTGTCTTTGATTTTTCTGCTTTTGTTATTTTAGAGTTTCACCTACCCATGAGGGATATGTGGACTGATATATTCTACACCCCTCAAAAAGATTCTTTCCTCTCCACTGCTCAGGCTTCCGCCCGAAACTCGGTCGCTCTAATGGCAATTTCGTCGGATGAGGAGGACCCTGAGGAGGACCCGGCTACAGTCCCTTCTCGTCATTCGTAGGGGCTGATACTGTTGGTGGCTACTGATGGCTACCCGTTTATCTTTTTGGGGAAGCCTGATATTTTGCTGTTTAATGGGTGTTGTTTTTTGTAAAGCATAATGTAAGTAAACAAGCTAATGCATATAATATATATATATATATAAATGTGAATGTATGAATTTCAATACTTTGTCGATTTTACTGCATTTGTAATTATTGCTATCTTTTTACCGTTATTTAAAGAAATCAATAAAAAAAATGTGTACACATATCTCAATATTCGATCATTTTATAATCCAAGAATGCAAATTATTTAATCAAGTGTTAATTAATGAACCGGGTCTAAATTAATCGAAGTAATTATTATTTTCACAAATATTTATTTTGTTTCTTTATATTATGGTGCGACGTCCCTTCTTCGCGTCATTGAGAAAAAGGGGCGTTACAGGGACCAATACTTCAATCGATGTTGACAGACATTGCCATCAACACTTATGTTTTCTAACGAAATAGAAGCAGAATCACGATTGGACATTGTCATCGTCTCATTACCGCTTCTCATGCGCATGAGATGTTCATACTTTTGAACATGGCTATTAACAGTGTTGGAAGCAATTTTGCACAATCGCTCTCAACTTGGTCCTACTGGGTATGCCAATTTGTTTGTTGTGATTTTTCATCAAAAGTACTAGTACCCTTTTGATTTAAGATCTAATATCTAGGAGCGAATCGATTCCTCTTAGGACCCTCAAGTCTAGTAATTTGCAAAATTATGACGTCAAAGGTTAAGTAACCGTCGATCAATCACGCGTTAATGAAAGGGTACATCCAAAAAGAGTTAGCCATTAAGTATGAACATGAATAAAGAAATGAAAATGAAGCATTAAAGTAAAAAAAGTATCGAAATTAACTTACTAGAAGTAAATTGACTGAATAGAAATGTCGAAAGTAAACATATTGAAAATAAACTTGACATAAAAGTAAATGACTGTGGAAAGTAAACTTGTGGAAAGTAAACTGACATAATGTAAATGGTAGAATGTAAATGCCAAAAATGTCAATGTTGATGCAATATGCTAATAAAAACATCTTTAGGGTGCTATATGTGTTTTAAGTGAAGATTAAAACATGAAAATATGCAAAAAAAAAATACATGAGCATGCAAGAATATGAAAAACAACGAAAGTGCATAAAGTAAATGTAGAAAAGCATAAATCTGCACTAAGTTGGAAATATGTTAAAGGAAACTTGAAAAAATGTGAAATGCATGGAAATTAACCTTGAAAGTAAGTAAATTGCAGAATTTAAAGAGAATTTGAAAAGTAAATAACCAAGAACATGGAAGAACAAGTAAGAATTTGAATTGATCGGAATTGAAATTATATTAACTGAATTGTAAATGATACAATAAATTGAAAAGACTGAAAGATAAATGTCGAAACATAGAGAGGCATGTGAAATGAAAATAATGGCCATACTTGAATGATAACTTGTTAATCCATTAATCCATGAGTGTCACACTTGGAACTTAGGAGCCATAGGAAATATAGGGTGTGTTGTAAGTAAATGGACTAGCCTGTTAAACATTGTTCAATCCTCTATTTATAGGCAATTATCCTCTCCTTTGGCATCTAAATTTTAAACTCTATAGCCCCTAAGGTGTTTCCACCTGGTAATCATGCAATTTCCAGCATATGTTTAGTTTTTCATATGGCTTTCCACGTGGTAACTGCTCCAAGTAGTAGGTGGTTTCTTTCTTCTCTCTAGCTTCTAACTTCCCCATGATGCCACGTTCTTATCCTTTCAGCATCAACCTTGGGAACTACCCACATTTGGTGATAGGTCCCACCATGATCTCCTTTTAGCTTACAAATTGTTTCCTTGTCGATCATAAGCTTCGATGTCAACAAACCTTCACTCGTATGGCTTCAGCATTCTTGCATAGCTTCACTTCGACAATAATTTGGGACTTTACTTTTAAAGCTTCGTGATTTTGCTTATTATTCTTTTATTGATCCACTTGTCTTCTGACACTTAGTTTCTGTCGAATCTTTCCTTTTGTTGACATGGTCTTTTTTTACTTATGATCCTAGCTGAACCGATTGTCAAAACATTATTGATGTCGGTTGACCACTTCATATAAACCACTGTCTTTGACAGATACTTGAAACTTAGTCTTTTTAGCGGCTTCTTATTGCTTGTAAACTATGTTTGTCAAAATGACTAATTTTGACCCCCAATAGTCACTAAGTATAAAAACAACAACTTCATATGAAGTTGGAATGTTATACCTCACTTCATTTGTCAGTCTTTTTCTAATTAATCCTAATTTGACATATCTTAATTCTCCATCCAAAAATTTGTCTCTGACCATTTTAAAGGCCCTTGTCAATATATTGTTATCATCAAGCATCAATTTTGTAACATTCTCCTTAACCTAATAGCTCTAATTAGAGTTATAGAAGCTCAGTATACTGGTATGAGTTATATGTTAATTCAGGTAACTTTCTAAACCAGTTTGAGCGTAATTCTATAACATTGAATATGAAAGAATAACTAAAGTTTCTGCATAAACAGTTGATATGATGGAAATAAATATAAAAAATTTATTTTCTAGTTATAGACAATTGATAAGAGTTGTAGTACATTATGGAGAATCAACTGAGTTAATCTGGTATTTTTAAGGATACTGAAGAGGAATAAATAGAACAACTAAGAAGCTCAGAAAATTATGAAATTACATGAAGATGATAAGTAAGATATGGAGAATAATTTGGTATAAAATGACAACTAAGATAAGTATCAGTAGGCATATTTACTTAATTCCTAAGTTTAATTTAACTTCGGACAAAGTAATAAAGTTTAACTGATAAATAGCAGTATATAGAGAATTATGGAAAAATAGATATAAGGACTAAGTTGAGTCCTAAAATTTTTCATAACACTTGTGGACACTTGAAAACTCAACTTTGGAAGATTAAAGTGTACGTAACAGATCTAGAAGTTTCAGCACCTCATTTTTCTATTCATCCACCGCCTTAACTTTGTGCACAAATTTATCCATATTTTGACTTTTTCCTTTCATCTATTTGCTCCTATCTCATGCACATATAGTAGCTGGAAACAAGGGATTTCACGGCCAAGAAAGAAAGAAGAGAAAAAAGAAAAGAGCAGGAGAAAAGGAAGAGAAAAAGAAAGAAAATTCAAGGAACCAAAGCTAGGAAGTGAGGTAGGGGATATTTGCTTTAATTTGCTCTTATGCTCCTTGTGTATATGGTGCTATTTTCACGGCCAAACCAGAGGAAGGAGGAATTTCTTGTCATTTTTGTGTTGTTGTTGCTTCTTACTTTCATTTAGTTCCTTTTCCTTGATGAATTCTTGAATGGAAAAATTTGTTATTGGTTGAGTTCATGGTCATGAAGTTCACGGCCAAACCATGTTTTGGTGGTGATTTATTTGCTTAAATTTGTCTTATTTCTTTTTATTCTTGTATTGAGTTTGTGATGTTGAAAATGATAAAATTTCATTGTTCTTAGGGCTAATTGGTTATGGCAGCTTGCTGCCCTATATGTGCCTAGAAAATTAGATTTTCTTTGAGTATGAAATTGTAACTTAAATGATGAATAAAAGTCTTGGCAAGTTGCTCCCCTGAATAACCAGAAATTTCATTGCTTTTGGTGTATGAAATTGTGACTTGAACGGTGATTTAAGGTCATGGTAGAATGTTGCTCTGTTATGACCATAATCTTAGTACTTTTGTGCTTGAAAATGTGACTCAAATGGTGATTGAAGGTCATGGCAGAATGCTGCTTTGTGTGAGCAGAATTTTGGTGTATTTGAACATGTAATTGTTGCTTGAATGATGGAGTGAAGGTCATGGTAATTCTTGCCTTGTGGTGACCATAATTTTGTGTGCATTTGTATCATGTATTGGTGCTAAGTTTTAATTGAAAATGCTAAGAATGAATTATAATTAGTTATGAGTTTAAGATGAGAATTAATTTAGTACATTTGATATAATCTTGGCCATGACTTGTCTATGATTAGATATGCTTGTTATTAACCATTTGAGAAAGAATCCTTGTGTTGGCCATGTAGAACGCACTCAAAGAGATATGAATATCTTTATATTGCATCCAATGTGTAAATGTTTAAATTGTGCTTAAATGATTGGTTGTATGGTAATTACTTGGTTGATCGACCATGTAACTATGAGAGCTTGATTATGCTCACCTAATATTCATTTGATAAATGGATGAAACTTGGAAATTATTCACTTTACGAGAATCCATGGAATGTGATGAAAATTGATAGTGTGAGGAAAGATGATTCACTCCCTATCTTGAAAGAAGGGTATTATGAGGAAGGATGATTCTCCCCTATCAAGGTAGTTAAGGAATGATGATTCCCTCTTTACTCTACATGATTGATAGTATGAGAAAGGATAATTCCCTTCTTATCAAAGTAGTTGAGGATGGACATTCTTTTTCTACTTAAATTGAGATATATTAAATGAGGAATGATGATTCTCTCATTATTGGGTTCTATATGGGTTTAAATTTTACACGTGTTATATTCACGTGTGTAGTCAGCATTGTACTAAATAATTTATCTATCTATATAATATATAAAGAGAAAGTTTATCTATGAAATCTTGAAAAGATATGTTGTCATATGACAATCTTAAATGATGACATGTATTAGTTTTTACTAATGTAGGTGAAAGTTGGGTGAGATTAAATCTCTCCCTCTATTAGTTATAAAACAATAATGTAAAAAAAATTAAAAATTGAATTTGTTAGTTAGCATATATATTTTAAAAATTAATCTTATCGGTTAGCAAATATCTCTCTAAAACTAACCCTCTTTGTCAACATATGTCTTTAAAAAACAAATTCTATTATCATATTTATTAGCAAATAAAATGTAAATTTATTTGTATTTAAGAACAATTCTATCATGAGAGTTGAAGAAACTAATGGGACAAAAGCATATTATTTTAATAATTGCCTTATTTATATTTGTTATTATTTTTATTTTATCCTTTTCACATTTAAGGTTAAAAGTTTTTTTGTTGAGGTTAAGATTGAAAGGTTTTTTTAAACTATTTTGGAGACAAAATATATTTTTACATGTTCTTAGGATATCATTTTAAAATATTCATAAGATATATACCTAATATTAATAATTCCATAAGATATTCTTAAAATATATCTATGTTACACTTTTATAAGATATATTTTAAAAATATATCTTAACAATTCTAATAATAAAAATATATAAAGTACAAAGGAATATCTAAAAAGTTATAAGATTCTAAAAATATATTTATTATATCTTTGAAAATAAACAATGCTTATTATAATATGCAACGATTAGTTACATCTAATTTACATAATAAATTATGAAATATTAAACAATATACACTCACTTGGCAAGCTCAAATAACAACATATGTAGGTTTCATGAGAAAGTTTAGGTGCTCTCGGAACAAGATATTTCTTTTACTCTGTACTATTGAATGAGTATCACATTTAATTTGTAGGTCATCTTTGTCTCTCACTTAAACTAATTTTTAATGTTACCATTAAAGTATATATATTTAAAAATATAATTTAAATATGAGATATGGATGACCTTATAAATCTGACGTGACACTAATTCAATTGTATAGAGTAAGAAAAATGTCTTTGTTCTGAGAGCATATAAGAATCTATCTCGAGTTTCACTGGAGCATATGAATGTTAGGTGAAAATGCATTTCACTATTAATAATTGTAAAATAATTAATGTAATTAAATATAATATTAAAAATAAACTTTATTTCTTACTAGCCAATAATAATTATTAAAATTTAAATTATTTCAAGTTTCTCCAACCAATAGTTGAATGAAACAAATTTTAAAGCATAATACTAAGCTATAATAAACATGAATAATGTTATTTTATAAGTTATAATAATAACAAAAATATCATAATCTATCAAAGAATAAAATTTAATATATGTCAAAAAATAATTTGAAATTTAAAATATCAAAAGTTCAGTTAATATATGTTAAATACAAAATTTATAATATTGGTCAATATTTTTTAAGTATTATATTTAATTAATGATAATAGATGTCCTTTCATAAACATAAAAACCAACACGTGTATAAAAAATAAAATCAAAATCAAAATATTATTGTATTTAATAATAATAATAATAATAATAATAATAATAATAATATTATTATTATTATTATTATTATTATTATTATTATTATTATTATTATTATAAAGAGATAATTAAGAAATGAAGTACTACAAGAATATATAGCTAGGACAAACTAAAACACTAATAGTTATACACTTTAAAATATAGTGAAATGCTAAAGGGAGATGTAACAATCAGACATGTTATAATAATAACATGTGTAAACTTTTTTTAAAAAAAATATCTTACCCAAATATTCCCGTAACATTTAAGTGTGAGACTAATCTCATTATTGTTATAAGTCATTTTCTTATATAAAACTTACATAATTACTTATGTTATAAGTCATTATCATATAAAAAAGTCATTATATATTATTATTAATATTTTATTTTAAAAATAATTTCGTACATCGCACGAGTGTTAACTTTTAATTACAAAACAATAGAAAGACACATGACAAGAACATAAGGGATCAAATTACTATATGACAGAAAATTAAAACATGTACTGATAATTAGAATTGACACATGATGAAATTTAAAAATATATATATTCTTTTTATATATTTGTTGGTATAAAGATAAAATACTTTTCGATTTATACTATTTCGATAGTTTAATTTGGTATGAACATAATTCTTGATGAATTTACAAGTTTTAAGCTGGAATTGAAGCTGATCGAGACATAGATTTCGATTGGTCATTTTCATCTCATATTAAGAGTGATAGTTTCGATTTTTAATCGAAACAATAGGCTTGGAGAGTAGCTACGCTTAGCAAAATTTCTAGAAAAAAGAGACCTTGAGTGAAGAATCAACAAAGGTTCAAGCATATAAGTTTGAATTCAAAAAGAAGAATTTTGAATTTGAAATAGTAGTTAGCAGCAGTTAGAGGTGAAATCAAGACAACACATGGATTGCTGACAAAGATTTAGTGATTATTTGACAAAGAATTACTGATCATTTAGGAAGTTATCTTTGTTATAAACACATGTCAAAATCTTGTAAAGTAGGTAGTTACTTAGAAAGTCTATAAATACTAAAAGGATGAAAACATTTAGGGGTTAAAAATTCTATACTCACAAATACTTGTAAACTCACGTTCTCACGTCCATTGACATCTCGAGCAAACAGCACGCAAGTCTAGTCTAGTATGTTTCCATCCACTTTTATTTTCAGTTTCATTTATGTATTCTTTACAAATTCAATGCAACTTTAAATTCAGTTCATTTACATTTAGTCTTTATTTTTCTTTACAAATTCTCTTCTACTCCTGATCAAATGGTTCTTTTTAAAGATCGTTTGAGTTCTGTTTATTTGCTTGCCTTTAACTTCTTTCTTTACTTTTAATGCAACTTTACTTTCTTGTAATTTACATATCTGCACATTTACTTTTCATTGCATTTGTTTCCGATTCCTTCATTTTCTTTATTGCAAATCTTTTATACTCTGTCAAATTTACTTCGAACACATTTTCATTTTAGTCATTTATATTTAACTTATTTTCATTTGCACTAATTCTTTATTATTTTCTTGAAAGCAAACCTTTTTTGAGTTTCAAACTTCGTTTTCATCAAGATAAATATACGTTTAAAGCTTTCGATTTTGGATTTGCATAATTTTCTTGAATCAAAACCATCAATTCTATTCCTTTAAGATATTCAGGCTAGAATCCCAAGACGAAGCGATTCCCTTCCCTGAATTGAGATCAAGAATCAAACTTTATCCATAGACAAAGGGTTTACCATAGTTCAAATAAGTATAATCGAAATATTTTGGTAAACAAATTGGCACGTCCGGTGGGACAAGTCAATTGAATAAAATCTTAAAGGATTTTTGCTAAGTATATGCATTTGAGAAGCGGTAGAGTACTGCAAAATATGTCTGAAAATACATCTTTGAGTGCTCAGAACCCACAAACAGGGAATAATGGTACTAGTGGCAGTAGAGACACCATAGTCTCTGCAAATTTACCACAAGCCTTAGACCCCCTGATCAGTGAAATCACAGGGGGCCCTGTTTCGAATCTAGAAACCAGAACTCTTGGGGTGAACAGAACTGCACCCCTATATAGATTACCCCCTGGATTTGTTCCCCAAAGTGTCACACAGAAAGTAGGGACTGCCCAAGCCACATACACAACTCCTATACCTAATATTTCACCAAGAAACCAAATGATGAATGTTGGTGGTCAGGGTGCAGGGACAAGTACCAATCGAATTGATAAGCAAAATATGGGAATACCAGTGTTCCCTAATATGCCCAGGGATATGTCTTCGATTCTTTTAGGGAATACGAATACAGCCTTGAACAATATCAAGCAACAGATTGATGAAAGTAACCATGAGATGGTTCACATGTTAACTCAGTAGATGACTAGTGTGATAACACCACTCATAGAATCAACCAATAATACCTATTCCACATTGGCTAGGCAAATGGGTAGGATTGCAGATGTTTTGGTAACCCAGAAGATTCTGTGGGCAATCAAAGGGTGAACAATCAACCCGTTTATCAAGAAAATGCCCAATTGGTAAATAATTCCAATGCTAACAACACAGTTGAGGATAACCAGCCAAGAGAAATTCCACAAGGTCCAAACTCAGGATTTCGAATAGTCAATCGAAATCAGGATGCTGATAACCTTCTAGAAAGAATTAGACTTAATAATTTTGGGGGGCAACAGAATATCAGCCAAGCAGTGGAGCAAGTGCTGAATAGGTATGATTTTAATGTGAGATATGTAAATAGACCCTATTTTATGTCAGTTTTCCCTGAATTTATCCAACAAGCAGAATTACCTAGAGGGTACAAAGCACCTAAAATCTCTAGTAAATTTGCTGAGGAAAATGGAGAATCTACTGTAGAGCATATTGCTCAATACACAATCGAAGCTGGGGAAGCAGCCTCGAATGAATATTTAAAAATGAAATATTTTCCCAGTTCTTTAACCTAGAATGTCTTTACTTGGTTTACAACCCTTCCACCAAATTCGATTCACTCTTGGAATCAATTGGAAAGAAATTTTCATGACTGGTTCTTTAGAGGTGAGACGAAAGTAAGTCTCATGGATTTGTTTAATATTAAAAGAGGCCATGAGGAATCCATAGATGATTACTTGGCTAGATTCAAGCAAATGAAAGCTAGGTGTTTTACTATGGTTCCTGAATTGAGGTGGTAAAAATGACTGCTGGTGGATTAGATTATTTCATTCGAAAGAAATTAGTAAACTAGCAAATCCTCGACATGTCTCAACTTGCTGATAAAGTAAAACAAATCAAACAGTTAAAACTCAAACAGGAAAGGTTTAGGAAAAATCTGAGAAAAGAAAAGATTGCTTATGTTGAAACTCCTGATATTCAGGATAAATACTTTAAGAAATCAAAAGATAATAAAGTGGCCTATGTCAAAATCGATGAAGGCATTGATGATGAGGAAAATGAGGTTAACATAGCATAACTAAAATCTGGGCCTCCTTATACTTGTTCATCTTTAGTACCTAGTCGAATCAAGGATAATATGAAATCTACTAGGCCAACTTATGATTTTGACATATCTAAAGCTGATTTAATTTTTGATGTCTTGTTGAAAGATAAGCAAATCAAACTTCCTAATGGACATAAAATCCCTTTGATAGAAGAAATAAATGGTTAAAAATATTACAAGTATCATAACAGATATAGTCATTCGACTAACAATTGTATACGTTTCAGGGATTTATTTCAGAAAAGCATCATGGAAGGAAGATTGATCTTCGACAACAAGAAAACCATGAGGGTGGATGCTGACCCATTCGAACTTAATGCCAGCTATGTTGAGCCCGTTAGCTTCACCGAGGTTAATATAGTGGAGCTAGGAGAATCTAGCATAGTCCACACTACTGATGACAACCTCGAAGTGTTTAAGGCCGAAGAACAAGAGGTTTTTCCGAAAGCTGGGGAAACGTTGGTCGAATTCCTTCTCAAAAAGAAGGAAGCTGAGAGGGAAGTGTCCTTGTGCCCTCGATGCAGCACTATTTTCGATAGATTGGCTGCTAATTCTTACTAGGCAGCCAAAAAGCAGAAGCAGAAGAGGACCCTTGCAGGAAATTCAATCAGCATAAAAAATCAACCAACAAACCACAATTTCGTGGTAGTTAACAATCCGGAAAGGATCAAAAAAGGCAAAACTAGAGTGCCCCCTTCAAGTGTGGTACCTAATCAATGGGTGAGGAATAGTCCACATCCTCATAAATTCCAGAATAGACCATTTTGGCCTAACTTGGAGTATGGTATGAGTCCCTTTTTGGGAAGACCAAATACTTGCTCTCGAGGAGAAGGTTCGAACTCGAACCAAAGCTTTAATTCATTTCCCTCGAAATCTCAATGGCAGAAAGCCCAGAGGTTTTGACAACAACAATAGCAGGCACTGGCCAAGTTGTAACAGCAACAAAGATCATATACCCAGGTGGTCCAAGGACCACCCTTGAGAAAAAAGAAGCAAAAACCTCCCAGTCTAATGGAGGAAGATGTTATTACAAATTCTTTTGAATATAGTTTTAAGGATGACCTGGATATCATTTTTGGTATCAATGTGGTGTCCCTTCTCCCTTATAATTTTTCTATTGCAGGAAGTCAAGAACTGAATCAAGAAGGAGACTTCGAGGACAGTTCACAGGAGACCAGTTGGTATTTGGTCGAGGAAGACACTGTCGAGGTAATGGAGAACTCTGCAGTTTTCAACATTCCCTCTCTCGAAATGAAGAGTCATCTGCGCCCACTGTTTATCAAGGTAACGATAAATGGTAAGTTAGTGGGTAAGGTGCTAATTGATGGAGGGGCTACTATTATTTTGTTGCCAAAGAATTTGCTAAGGAAGTTTAGCAAAATAGAGGCAGATTTATTGCCTGACAATGTGGTGGTGACAGATTTTAATGGTAGATCCTCCATGTCAGAGGGGGCTGTGAATCTTGACGTCAAAGTGGCCTCAGTCACAAGGTCAACCTTGTTCATAGTGGTTCCTTCGAAGGCCAGCTATAATCTTCTTTTGGACAGAGAATGGATTCATGTCGCACGTGTTGTCCCTTCGATTGTTCATCAGAAGATGTTCTTGTGGAACCAACTAGGAGAGCTCGAAATGGTGAAGGCTGATGATACTCTCTGCCATATAAACCAAAATGATGCAGATCTACAAATATATGTACCTAGTGTCAGACCATTCTGCATATGGGATTCGACAGCTTTGACAGGAAGGGAATCGAGATGGTGGCCATTACACCAATAGGTTTTTCTATTATACCTAAAGCTGATTCATTTCAGCTTCAAAATTGTAATGACTCTAGGGCTTACAGATGCCTATTTAACATTCCAGGCCGAGTGTATTCAGCCTCAAGTTGTAATATAAATGGAGAAACTTAAGAGCCACATGGCTCAAATTACAGCCTACATGGCTGAAAATTGTACTGAAAGTGCAATCTCGAGTCATGAGACTCGAATCTCAGCCTATATGACTGAGAAATTTGGTATTATTACAAACACTAAGTTGGATTGTATTTATGATAACTCTTCTCTAGGATTTGAACAAGCCTCTTTATCTTCTGATGTTAAAAAGATAGAGGTACAAGATCCTTTAGAAGAGATTAATCTAGGTGATGATGTAATATATAGACCTACTTTTATTAGTAGTTTAATAAAATCTGATTTCAAGTATGAGTTGATTCACCTACTTGAAGAATATAAAGACTGTTTTGCGTGGGAATATGAGGAAATGCCTAGGCTCAGTTGAGATTTGGTAAAGCACATACTACCAATTCGAACAAGACATAGATCAATCAAGCAAGCTCCAAGAAGATTTGCCCCTGAAGTGGTCTCGAAGATCAAGGAAGAAATCAAAAGGTTATTAAAAGCTAAGTTCATTCAAACTGCTAGGTACGTTGATTAGATCTCTAACATTGTTTCTGTTATGAAGAAGAATAGTAAGTTAAGAGTATGTATTGATTTTCGAGATTTGAATTCTGTTACTCCTAAAGATGAATATCCTATGCCTATTGCTGACATGTTGATTGATTCGGCCTCAGGTCATGAAATTTTAAGTTTCATGGATGGTTATTCTGGATATAATCAAATTTATATTGTAGAAGAAGATATGCCAAAAATAGCCTTTCGATGTCCTGGAGCAATCGGTACCTTCGAATGGATAGTTATGCCATTCGGTTTAAAGAATGCTGAAGCCACATATCAAAGAGCTATGAATACCATTTTTCATGATATTATTAGTAAATTCATGGAAGTCTACATTGATGATGTGGTGATTAAATCGAAATCAGAAAAAGAACACCTTGCAAATTTAAGACAATCATTCGAAAGAATGAGGAAACATGCATTGAAAATGAATCCTATTAAATGTGCTTTTGGTGTTTCCGCAGGAAATTTCCTTGGGTTCTTGGTCCAGAAGAAAGGAGTAGAGGTAGATCAGAACAAAACTAAAGCTATTCTGGAAACATCACCTCCTTTGAATAAGAAACAACTCCAGTCTCTACTTGGAAAAATTAATTTCCTGAGAAGATTCATTTCGAATTTGTCTGGCAAAACCAAAGCCTTCTCTTCACTTTTGAAGCTTAAAGCTAAAGAAGAATTTCGATGGGAAAAAGAACATCAAGAGGCATTCAAACAAATCAAACATTGTTTGACCAATCCTCCAATAATAATGCCTCCAGTGCCTAAACGCCCCTTGAAGTTATATATTTCAGCATCAAATGAAACTATTAAGTGTATGTTAGCCCAGGAAGATGAGAATGGAATCGAAAGAGCCATTTATTATCTTAGTAGGGTTTTAATAGATGTTGAAACTAGATATAGTGCAATCGAGAAATTATGTCTAGCTTTGTATTTCTCTTATACTAAGTTAAAATATTATATAAAGCCACATGATGTACTTATTGTGTCAAAAACTAATATAATAAAATACATGTTATCTAAGCCTATTTTGCCTGATAGAGTGAGAAAATGGGCACTTGCTTTAACAGAATTTTCTTTAAAGTATATACCACAAAAGGCTGTGAAAGGTCAAGTGTTGGCAGACTTTTTGACTGATCATCCTTGTGTTGACATCGAAGAAAAAGACATTATATACGTGGGTTTAAAACCATGGAAGTTATTTTTCGATGGATCGAAACACAGTGGAGGTGTTGGTCTTGGAGTTCTAATTGTTTCGCCAATTGGAACTCCAACTAAATTTTTATTCGAATTAAAACATGAGTGTTCGAATAATGAAGCTGAGTATGAAGCTTTAATAGCTGGCTTACAAATTTTGATTTCCTTTAAAGCCAAAAATATTAAAGTACTGGGTGATTCCCAGTTAATTATTAAGCAATTAACTCGAGAATATAAATGCATTAACCAAAATTTGTTTAGATACTTTGCTTTTGCAGCAAAGCTATTGTATGAATTTGATGAGGTTATGTTGCAACACATTCTGAGGGAAGAAAACTATGAAGCTAATGAGCTTGCTCAAATAGCTTCAGGGTACAAAATTTCGAGTTTCACTTTGCTTAAACTAATCGAAATTAGAGAAAAGTTTTATCCATTTAAGAATTTAGAAGTATATCTAATAGAGGATATGGATGATTCTAATTGGAGAAAGCCAATTGTAGATTATTTACAAAACCCAAACATAGCAGTCAAAAGGAAATTAAAATATAAAGCCTTACATTATGTTATATTGGGTCAATCACTATATAAAAAGTCAGTATATGGGAATTTATTGACATGTCTAAGTAAGAAAGAAGCATTCACGGCTTTAGCAGAAGTTCATAAAAGCATTTGTGGTGCTCATCAAGCTGGTGAAAAAATGAAATGGGTATTGCATAGGCAAAGAGTCTATTGGCCTAAGATGGCTAAAGATTGTCATTTATATGCTAGGTCCTGTGAGGAATGCCAAAAGCATAGAAACATTCAGCATGTTCCTACAAGTGATTTACATTCGATTATAAAGCCTTGGCCTTTTCGAGGATGGGCTCTCAATCTGATAGGTCATATTCATCCACCATCTTCGAAAGGACACAAGTATATACTAGTGGCTATCGATTATTTTACCAAATGGGTCGAAGCTATTCTTTTAAAGGATGTTACTCAACAAGATATTATTAATTTTGTTGAAGAAAATATTATTTATAGATTTGGTATCCCTCAAACTTTAAATACTAACCAAGGTACTGTGTTTACTAGTCGTTATATTACTAAGTTTGCTAAGACAAGGAATATCAAATTACTTACTTCGACTCCTTATTACGCTCAAGTTAATGAACAAGTTGAAGCAGCCAATAAGATTTTAGTTGGTTTAATAAAGAAACATGTTGGTCGAAAATCAAGAAGTTGGCATGAAACTTTGAGCCAAGTTCTATGGGCTTATCAAAATTCTCCTAAGGAAGCTATTAGTACTACACCTTATCATCTAGCTTATGGGCATGAAGCGGTGTTACCAATTGAAATTAATCTTTAATCAATTAGATTACAGCGTCAAGATGAAATTCCTACTCAACATTATTGGGACTTGATGTTTGATGAACTAAATCAATTAGACGAGGAAAGATTAATTGCTCTTGAAAATTTGATTCGACAAAAAGAAAGAATTGCAAGATTCTATGATCATCGAGTCAAGAGGAAATAGTTTGTTTTAGATGATTTAGTCTGGAAAATTATTTTACCAATGCAGAAAAAATCGAAATCATATGGCAAATGGTCTCCAAATTGGGAGGGGCCATATCGAATCGAAAAAGTTTATTCTAATAATGCTTATTCGATTACGAATGTTAATACAAACAAAAAGATTACTTTGATAAATGGTAAGTATCTAAAAATATACAAATCAACTATTCATGAAATTAAAATTTCATTATAAAAATATTGTTTTGGATTCAAAACAAATCGAAAAATTGAAATTGTCATTACAAAAAAGATATAATATTTATTGGAGTCTCGAAAACAATGAGACCCAAGTATCTAAAATCCTATCTTTTTCTTTGGAAGTTGCCTCAAGGGATGGAGCTAATTCTTGAATCGCTTGCTTCACTTGATTTCCTTCAACTGTCAACTCTAAATACTCTTTATCAAGAGTCTTTTCTCTACTTGCACAATCTTTAGCAAGGGCCTGAAGTTCACCTTGCTGATCTTCCAGTAGTAGTAATTCTTGTCTAAGCTCAACAATTCTTTCTTTGTTTTGATCAATGTTTTTCTGAGTTGATGAGAGAACAGAGGTAAGCTTCGAACACTTTCTCTTGACCTTAGCAACAGTTACCATCAGTTTCTTCTTCTTTTCGAGTAGTTGATAATTGTTGGTGATGACTTGATCAAGGTTGGGAAGTTGGGTTGGCAAATCCTTTGTAAGATCAACTAATTCTTGAATTACTAATTAGGTATTCGAATCCAAGAGATGTTTATTTTGATTTAGTTGAACAAGGAGCCCAAATAGTTTCTTGTTTATCTTTGGCAGCCATAACTTGTTCTACCCCAAGAACGAAAAGATCAACCAGTTCTTTTAATAGCTAGGGGGCAAAAATACTTTGAATTTCGGCTTCAGAGTGGGTTGTAGAATGATGGGACTTAGCAGAGGCAGATCATTTCGATAAAATATCCTCCAACCTCTTCTCGGCATGATCCTCGTCTTCATCATCATCAAGGCATATGGCTTCTACTTCTTCTTCAAAAGTGATTTCAGTTTGTCCTGACTGAACTTTAGTAGAAGAATAAGGGATAGCCTTTGAAATTTGAATAGCCTCGATCAAGATAGGAACTTCGATCTCAGTGGCAATGACGGTTTTAGGGTGAGAAATGTTCTCCTGAAAGTAAGAAAATTCGATCTTAGAGATAATCGAAGCAATTCATGTACATTCAATCTCGATAAAATACAAACCTGAACATTTGTTTCAGTAATGGGGACCTCAGAACTAGGTCCAGTTTCAAAAGCTATGCTTCCCTGAAAAATATGAAAACAAAATTAGCATTCTTTCGAGATTTATATAAAATGAATATTGGCGAACCTCAACATTAGCTTCGAGAGGGATATCTTGAGCCCCAGTGCTAGATTCTTTTTCGGCCTGAGTTTTGGCATCGAACATCCTGTCGAAACGGGAACTCAAGGCTGAAGTTGGTTCTGGCTCTGGAGTGAGTTGGTTCGAAATAAAATTTGAATCCCTTGAAGGAGAAAAGAAAGTAAAAAAGGGGGAAAAACCCTTTTTCACCTATATATAGGGGTTTTACAGAGACAGAAAGAGAAAGAGGGGGAGAACGTGCGTAGTAAACTCCCATTAATGCTGACGTGATGGAGTACGGCTGAAACCATTTTTATCCATTAAAAAGCCATCATTGGCTTTGTAATTCCCTAAAAAGTGGGAATTGGTTAATTAATGGGGATTGGCCACGTAATAACTGTTCAGATGAGTAAGGATTTGGTTATCAAATTACAGATATTACCATTGGACCTTTCAGTTGCTTGTATTATGGTAAACTGAGATAGAAAGACCAAAAAATATTTTTAAGTCCAATTATAGTCGAAGAGTAGTATTCGAAAAGTTAAAATATTTATCTCTCATACTTCGAGAATAAATATTGGGGGGCATCTGTTGGTATAAAGATAAAATACTTTTCAATTTATACTATTTCGATAGTTTAATTTGGCATGAACATAATTCTTGATGAATTTACAAGTTTTAAGCTGGAATTGAAGCTGATCGAGACATAGATTTCAATTGGTTATTTTCATCTCATATTAAGAGTGATAGTTTCGATTTTTAATCGAAACAATATGCTTGGAGAGTAGCTACGCTTAGCAAAATTTCTAGAAAAAAGAGACCTCGAGTGAAGAATCAACAAAGGTTCGAGCATATAAGTTTGAATTCAAAAAGAAGAATTTTGAATTTGAAATAGTAGTTAGCAGTAGTTAGAGGTGAAATCAAGACAACACATGGATTGCTGACAAAGATTTAGTGGTTATTTGACAAAGAATTACTGATCATTTAGGCAGTTATATTTGTTATAAACACATGTCAAAATCTTGTAAAGTAGGTAGTTACTTAAAAAGTCTATAAATACTAGAAGGATGAAAACATTTAGGGGTTGAAAATTCTATACTCACAAACACTTGTAAACTCACGCTCTCACGTCCATTGACATCTCGAGCAAAACAGCACACAAGTCTAGTCTAGTATGTTTCCATCCACTTTCATTTTCAGTTTCATTTATGTATTCTTTACAAATTCAATACAACTTTAAATTCAGTTCATTTACATTCAGTCTTTATTTTTCTTTACAAATTCTCTTCTACTCCTGATCAAATGGTTCTTTTTAAAGATCGTTTGAGTTCTGTTTATTTGCTTGCCTTTAACTCCTTTCTTTACTTTTAATGCAACTTTACTTTCTTGCAATTTACATATCTGCACATTTACTTTTCATTGCATTTGTTTTCGATTCCTTCATTTTCTTTATTGCAAATCTTTTATACTCTGTCAAATTTACTTCGAACACATTTTCATTTTAGTCATTTATATTTAACTTATTTTCATTTGCACTAATTCTTTATTATTTTCTTGAAAGCAAACCTTCTTTGAGTTTCAAACTTCGTTTTTATCAAGATAAATATACGTATAAAGCTTTCGATTTTGGATTTGCATAATTTTCTTAAATCGAAACCATTAATCTCATTCCTTTAAGATATTTAGGCTAAAATCCCAAGAAGAAGCGATTCCCTTCTCCGAATTGAAATCGAGAATCAAACTTTATCCATAGACAAAAGATTTGACATAGTTCAAATAAGTATAATCGAAATATTTTGATAAATAATATTATATTAGATTTTAATATACAATTCAAATCTTTACACTAGTCATGTTCTTTGGTAATTAGTTTTTTTTCTCTAATAAAACGTCTCTTCATTAGTTAATAATGTTTCAAAAATTTCACAAAAATTATTTCACAACGAATGCCAAGCAAAAAGTAATAATTTCTTCCTTAATTAATGATGATGTCTATATGCATATATTTTGTACTTAATTAGACGTTTATATGCATATATTTCGATCAATATCTTTTTTGGTAGAGATTTCGATCAATATCTGACTATGTCAAATATTAAAAATTTTCAAAATTCGAATTATTTCAAAATTAATTAAAGACTGCCAAGCAAACAAGAATAATTTGGTCCTTAATTAATGCTGTCTATATACATATATTTATATGATTATGCCACATTTTAGTAAAAGTTTAACAAACGAAAATCAAGAAAATACAACCGATTATTGATAAGAAAAACTATGCATATTAACTTCTTCTATTTTTTTAGCTGTCTCTGCATATTAACTCTTGATTTGCGAATATTGTAGGAGTATCATAATTTTCTTTATGAAAAATAAACAAATAATGAATAATTTTAGTTGTAAAATTATATGCTTTTAAAAGTTCCAATTTGGTTACAATGGATAAAGATTTTAAATGATGAAGCATTTATAGATAAGACATAAAAGATTATGATTGTAAATTCTTCTTTCTCAACCTTATGAGAATAAATTAGTGTACCGTAAAATTTGTTTCTTAATTCTTTCAATTAACTCTTGATTAGCGATCAATGCAGGTGTAATGATTTGATTTGATATGCAATCACTTTTTTTAAAAAATAAATAAATAAATAAATTTTGGAAGTATACATATATAAATAGAAAAAGATATTCTTACACTTCTTTTAAAAAATGTGTTACTATTTATATTTTTTTAAAGAATATGATTGAGTGAGAAAATAATAGAAAAAAATATTTATAATAAATAATATTAAATAAAATGTGAAAATAAATATATACGTTATTTGATATAAGAATACGTTAATTATATATAAAGAATATAATAATTGTATATGAATAGATTCAAACGAAACAACTTACTCAGCAAGTTTAAAGGTTGGTTTGGATCGGTGGGATTGAATAGAATGGAAAGAAATAGAGATAGATTTTATTATTTAGTTATGTTAAAAAAAATAGAATGAAATAAGAGTGAGTAGATTTCATCTAATCTTACCAAAAATTATTAATTTTCTTCTTTCTAATTTAACAAATATAAGATAAAATTATTTTTTTAATATGAATATCATTATATTTCATTAAAAATTATTCATTTTTAAATAATAAAATAATTATTTTATTTTATTTTATTTTAAAATATTTAGATAATAAAATAATATATTTTTTTCGTTATACTTCATCGCATCTTATCACATACTATTTTATTGCATCAATTATTAAATATCTAAATAAAGTAGTAGTGATACAAAGCGAGAGCCTCGCTACAGATAGCAACTGCCAGTTATAGTTTCCTATCTCAGGAAGAGAAAGGCTACATCTCCGTTTAGGGTTTTCACTGTTTCCTTCGCTAACTGCTACGCGTTCTGAAAGTCATGGACTCGGCTCTAGTGATCAAGGTTCCAATGTTAAATTCCCCTTTTTTTTTTCTCTTTATTGTTTGATTATCCGGTCTTTGAATTTATTTATTTTTTTAATGATCGGAGCTATTGTATGCCGTGCGTGATGCTCTGCGTTTAATCAGTTGGGAAATAAAGTTAACGGTTTAATCATTTTTTGTTGCATGATGCCGCTCATGATGCATATGCAAAAATCCCCTTTGTTCATCAAGTATCTGCTTCATTAACAGATGTCACGTACACTTAATCTGATCACTTAAAAACCACAACAAATTAACCCTTGATGCTGGATTATAATTCAACATCAGCAATAAAAATGGATTAAAAATCAGAAATCTGATATTGGGTTTCATCCGAGAATCAAAACCAATACACACCTGAACAAAAGCATGAAACTTTCACCGCAGAGGTTGTGCTAACAGTGGTTCCACTGCTTCTCAAGTTGCATTTTACCCATGTTATTTTGCCCTTTTTTTACTGGGAAACTAATTTGTTGGAAGTTACTTGATCCTTAGGTTGATGGTAAATGTTGGATTAGTTCATAAAGTATCCAGAATTCATATGATTTCTGGAGGATTATAGCTATTATATCTAATTTGTTTTTGAATTTTCCGTCATCAACAATTAATGTATTTTATGTTTACAATTTTGCTGACAAATAATTCCACATGTGGTTTTGACACCATGCAAATGTTTTCTCTTTGCATCATGTCTGGTTGTACAGGTCAAATATGGAGATACCCTCAGGCGCTTTAGTGCTCGTGTGGATGAAAATAATCAACTGGATCTTGACATGGTCAGGTTGAGGGCCAAGATACTTTCACTCTTCAATGTCCCTGCTGATGCAAATTTCATTCTGAGATATGTTGATGAAGATGGCGATTTGGTGACTCTTCTGAATGATGATGACTTGGGTGATGTGATGAGGCAGCGCCTAAAATTCTTGAGAATTTACGTACATATGAGTGATGACGGTGTTGGTAAATCAAATGCTAGGTCTCGTGGAAGTGCTACTCCCTTAAGATCGCCTACTGTGCCAAATCAACTTCTGAGTGGAAATGTTGCAATTGCTGATACTTGGAAGTCTGTGCCAGATCCATTAGTCAAGGCTCTTTGTAATTTGTCTGTTGACTTTGTTTCAAAAGCTGCATCTTCAAGTCCAGTGGTTGCTACTCTTGCTGATTGCATTTCCAAAATGGGGCCATCTATTCTGAATTCTGATTGTCAGCCTCATGTTGCAGCTGGTCCAAGCTCAAAAAGTGGTGTTCCTAAGGAACCTGTTACTGATGAAGGAATAGTTTCACAGTCTACACGTGTGGAATCAAATTCCAGTGCCAGTCAACAGGTGAAGGCTGGACATGTAACTGGACGTGTAATAGCAGGAGTTGCCCCTGTTGATCTCAATATCCTTCCATGTAAGCCCAATCCACAGTCTACATGTGTGGAATCAAATTACAGTGCCAGTCAACAGGTGGAGGCTGGAAATGTAACTAGAGGTATAGTAGCGGGAGTTGCCTCTGTTGATCCCAATATTCTTCCATGTGAGCACTATCCTTCTCAGTCCACAAATGTGAATACTACACCACTTTCATCAGCAGTCCCTGATGGAGATGGTAAAAAGGGAAAGGCATCTACTGGTGATAGTTTTGCCATTGAGGGTGGTAGCAGTGGGATTTCCACAAGTTATGTGGCTTCTGATAACATTTCAACCCAGACTACTGCAGTGGGTCCTACTTCTAGTCTTATTGCTGAGTGTCCATTTTCTGGGACAAATATTACTGATTCAGTACCACCCTCTTTTGGAAATCATCGTCTTCATCCATTTAAAAGGAGTCACAATCACATAGAGGCCACAGGTGGTACGTTCCATAAGGGCATCCGTTGTGATGGCTGTGGTGTATATCCAATAACTGGGCCTCGTTTCAAATCCAAAGTGTAAGTACCTTATTTTATTTTGTTATTGTGAAGTAGCTTTCATCAGTGTATTAATGAATTATATTGCTTCTCTTTCTGCAGGAAAGAAAACTATGACCTCTGCAGCATCTGCCTTAACACAATGGGTAATAGGACTGATTATATTAGAATGGATCGCCCTTTGTCTGTTCATAGCCCACAGTCCTTCAAGGATGTAAATGAACATGTATATTTGTCACCCCTTCAGAACACTGTTATCCCTTTTTGACCTTACATATTCATTCTTTTTTCTTTTCTGGTGCAGCATCTTTTTAGAACAGGCGCTATTTTGAAGCATGCAAGGCCCAAGCTAGATAGTATGTTCATTTTGGATGTCAATGTAATAGATGGGATGATTATGGCCCCATCCACTGCATTTACAAAGATCTGGCGAATGCAAAACAATGGCACTTCAGTGTGGCCCAAGGGAACTCAACTTGATTGGATTGGAGGAAACATGCTTAGTGACTCTCAGTCAGTTGACTTAGAGGTTGGTGAAATACTCAGCTTGGAGTTTGATCATTGATAAGCTTTTAAGTAGGTTTGTTTTGCATGTATAGAATATTTCGCTCGGCTTTTGAGTGCTTTCTTTGATTAAACATGCCAGATTCCCGAGGATGGTGTACCTGTGGACAAGGAACTTGACATAGCAGTTGAATTGAGAGCACCTCAATTGCCCGGTCGATACATTTCATACTGGAGGATGGCACACCCATCTGGTCAAAAATTTGGCCAACGTGTTTGGGTACTTATTCAGGTAAAATTTTGATGTTGCAAGTATTTTTTTTTTCCTTTATACATTTTTGGCTAAGCAACATTTGTTGTTTCTAATGATTCAGTGCATGTTTGGTTTCACGTTTGCCCTTACAAACGTAAGTTGGAGGTCCTCGAACGAAGAGAAATATTGTTTGGGTTTTCAACTTTTTCATTTGATTGAACACATTTTCTCTTCCCAACTCACGTTGGGACCACAACAACAACAACAACAACAACCAAGCCTTTTCCCACTAGGTGGGGTCGGCTACATGGATCAGACAACGCCATTGTGTCCTATCATGAACCAAGTCTTCAGAAAAGCCATTCAAATCTAGATCTTTTTTAACCGTTTCACCTATAGTCTTTCTTGGTCTTCCTCTACCTCTAGCTAATGGGCTATTCTCCATCTGATCTACTCTTCTTACAGGGGCTTCTAAGGGTCTTCTCCTAAGCAACAAAATGTTACTTTTGTGTTCACTTGAACATATTTTCTCTTTGTAACTCACTTTTGAAATAAAAGTTTCCAAACAAAAATCACGTTACTGTAAACACACTTTTAACCAAACTTAAGTTAGCAAACATACTTTTAACCAAACTTAAGTTTACCAACTGTAATCCAAACACACACTCAATGATATTTTTGCTAACTTGCATTATCTTACTTGCAGGTGGATGCTTCTCTCAAGGACTCATTTTATGTTGGCTCTCAAGGTCTGAACTTGAATGTTCCCCTTGATGAAAGTGGCTCTAAAGGGCCTCAGGTTATAGATATCAATGTTCAACCTATTGTAGATGATGTCTTTCTTCAACCCCACAATTCTACTGCTCCCACTGAACCTGCGAAGCAAAAGGTGGATGAGCAACCCAGACAAGAGCCAGAAAACAACTTCCCAATTAATGAGTCCACATTCGATGGTCATAGTGCCGCACCCCCTGCAACTTCTGTGGCACCATCATCTGTTTCTTATCCCATTATTGATTTCTCTGAAACAGCTCCAGTTGTTCCTTCCAATCAGCAATCCTTGGCTGTGGATGCTCCATCATCATCTATAGGGATTGGTGGAACTAATTCATTAGAAGAGACTCTCCTTAAAGAGCTTGAGGAGATGGGTTTTAAGCAGGTTGATTTGAACAAAGAGATCTTGAGGATGAATGAGTACAATCTGGAGCAGTCGGTGGATGATCTCTGTAATGCTTTTGAATGGGACCGAATCTTTGAAGAGTTACAGGAATAAGTAAGTTTTTTTTTTTTTTTGGATGGCGTTTTTAATTCGTTTGGTTGATGCTGCTTGTTATTTTTCTTTTAGCATCTGTCACATATCTTTGTTTTTTATTGTACGACTAAATGCAGTTTCAATTTGTATTGGGTAGTGTGAATGAAGGGTTTCCATGACAACGAAATGAATAAGGCTGCTGATGAAAAACAATGGAAGCATCAAGCGTGTTGTTATGGATTCAATCAATGGAGAGAAGGTTTAGTTGAAATGCCCCTTTTCGAATGCAAATGTAGCCGGATCCTATGCTCTGGGATGTTTAACTTCTGCCAACTATGGCACTTTACATGAGTAGAAAACTTAATTCTATTTTTTTTATGTTCATTACATCTATTTTACCAATTAAATTATAATATGTGTGTATTTTTTTAAAAAAAAGAGTAAGAGAGAGAATATTAATGAACATATATCATAATTTAATTGATGAAATAGATGTAAAGAGAGAGTTAAGTTTTGTCCTTTTACATAATTATCTGATGTTGGATTTATGACTCTTGACTTTGCTTTCATATATGTATATAAGTTTATTGCTACATCATTTTGGTTGTTTATAAGTTACGTCTTATTTAGAGTTGGAACAAACTCTTATTTTTTTTTTTTCAAACTGCGTTGGCAAATTCTTTTCCACTGTGGTGGGGTAGTGGTGGGGTTGTGATGACTGACTGATGAGGATTATCTGCCATGCTTGCAAGACTTCTGGGGTGGGCTCTATCCCTGTCCATTATCATGGATGGAGTTTCAAGGTCCTTTTGGGCCCCTTATTAGGTGCGCTAACTTTGGCAGATTACTACTTCTGGATCAGTGACTCCTGGAAAAGGATGGTGGTTAATTTTTTAGTCTAGTAAGGCCCGTTGTAGCCTCTTTACCGCTAGGGCTTAATACCTAAGGCCCGTTGTAGCTTCTTTACCCCTTGTAACGTGTTGCTTGCTACCCTCCTCCCCTATCCTCTGTTGGCATTCAGGATATTAGCCTTTTAGGGGAAGCAAGGAATCAAATGCAAACTGAAAACAGATTATTAAGACAAGGAAACAAATAGTTCATGTTTATTCAACTAAGTTGAGAGCCATCTCAACCAATAGAAACGCCCTCAAGCCAAGTACTGGCATCTGTTGTTAGTACCTATTCCCTAATTATTTGTGGTTGGATTTGGATACTCTAAAGTGAGTGCTTCTATAATATGCTTCTTTCCTGTACCAAAGGCATATTGATGTGTTTACTCTCCAATTTCTTGCCATTGATATGGCTTCGACATGTGATTTGGGACCATTATAATAATAGTCTCTGCCTTTACCAACGTGTTTGCATTTGTTCTAATTCTCTGCCCTAAGCGGCCAAAGCCAGGTTCGATTAATAGGTAGGAGGAGTTGCATTATCTTTTTAAAAAGATCACGTTTTCTTGGCGAAAGCATAAAGCAACGAATATGCTGCTATACATTAGAAAACACGATCACAAAAAAGATTATTAAAAAACAAACAATGAAAAATCAGTGTTTAATGATATCTGCTTCTGGCCATAAGCGTGATCCAATCTTGCAGTGATCTGTTATTTTGTTCTGTAAAAGGTCTTAATACGGATCGAACCTCTTTTTTCAATATCCAACTTGAGGAGAAAAATTGTTGGACGTTCTATCTAAAAGCTTCTCAAAGAAATCAAGGGCTATGAACACTAGATATTCTCAAAGCAGTCAAGCGAGTGGTAGAAGAAAAAAAGTTTTTACGATATTGTTTATGGTAACAAATGTGCTTAGTTGTACGCATAACTCTTTGTTATTAATTGAAGCCATATGTGTATCTATGCAAATTTAAATGCATAAAAACTCTTGGATCAAATGCAAACATTTCTGAAGACTCAACTGAAAGGAGTGCTTGTTGCAAAGAAACGCAAGACAATAAGGATGTTCCTCACTTCCTCGTGTGTTATGCTCTTCGGGCATATAAACTCGAAGACACTGAGTTCATGGTTTTGCTGCTGTCCCTTTTGCAAGCTGATGTCACTCAATATTCTTTGCATTTTGTCTTAAGAAATAAATCCAAACTGAATTTGTCGGATTGGAACTCGACATTTTCCTTTGTTCCTTTTGATAGTTGAGTCAGGGTCACATTTCGAAGAGCACGCAAGTTCTTCCAAAATAGATTTCTTCCATATCCACCCAACTTTCTAATCATGCTTATGAGTTGTTGTTTATGGTGAAATTTAGTTAAGACAAATTCCAACAAACAAATATTTATTTTCAATTGAATGTAGGTTCGGAGTTATATGGTAATCTTGTTTGAAAAAAAAAATTGAAAACAAACCCAAGGTAAATAACATAAATTTGTAAAACTTAATATAAGAAGTAAGAGGAAAGAAATGAAAATTCATAAAAGCTTTAAAACATTGCTGGAAAATAAAGAAATTGATGAATATCTTGCAGAAAATTAAAATGCATAAAATGTAAAGTGTAGAAAATTAAAGGAAAGCAATAAAATAAAGCATTTAAAGAATACAATGAAATGTAAAGAAATTTAAATAACAAGACTTAAAATAAAAGAATTTTAGAAGAACATTACATTAAAGTAAATGACTTGAAATGAAAATGGAATGCATACTTAGATCAAATCCGTTAATCTGCTCGAATGAGATATTAAGATTGTATATCCATCAAAAATCTCCCTTTATACATCGTGAACATTAGTATTTATAAGCAAATCATGAAAATAACTGACTTTTAAAAATTAAACATGTATATGGCAGTTATGCCACATATTTAACACTAATATTTTGCTCAACTATGAGAGCAACTATGAATCATTTCGACAACAACCAACGCTTGACTATTAACACTCGTGGAGGTCCAACAGTTAGAAAAAATATTTTTAATATCATCATCTAACTGTCGAAAGTTCTTCTTCGTTGAATTAGAACTTGTAATTTTACCCGCAATAGATGCCCTCCAAAAATTTTCTTTCGACATTGTTGGAAGAAAGATAAATTTTAATCTCTTATCTTCTAGTTCCAATCTCGACGCTAATACCTTATCAAAATCCTCCCAAAAGTAATTTTTTTAAAAAAAAATCAAAAATCCAATAATACCTTCCATAGAATTCTCGAAAGCCACAAATGAAATCATCACTTCAGACATTAAATAGTCATTTCTCAATAAATAGGGATTATAGGTCATAATTACCCCTATCCAAAAAATGGCTTTTTAAATTCGCAAAATCACACGTCTTTTCACTCCTTTCTCTACTGTTCATCATCCTCAACCTCATTCTCGCGTGTCTCCTCTGCAAACCTTGGCTTTCCGCAATGGCTTCTGACTCTCAATCTCCTAACGAACCATCAGTGGATTTAGGTAACCACGTTGTTGTACAAGACCTAATTCTGGAGAAATTTGAACTGTGGAACCTCTCTAAGATAATTCTTCCTATCGAAGATTCTTCGCTCTCTTTAGATCCTCCAACTGCTTTCTTGGGCTCAGTTCTGCCCAAAGAATCCATCACCGATAAAATACATAGCTTTTTTCCTTGTAAAAATCCCCAAGAAGCTATCTTAACTTCTCTTCCTTCCATTCCTATCAGTTATTTCAGCAAATCTGAGAGGCTTTTCAGAACCCCTCCTGTCTAAATCATGGGTATCTTGATTGGCTTGATAGAGTTCAAACCTCTAAAGAAGTTTTGCGAAGGAACATAGGTATCTTTGACTGCATTCAATTATCCTATTATTCCATAAAAATGGATTCTTGCATGTTAGGTGTGTCGTTTTTCTTCTGGAACAAAATCACCAATTCTTTTCAGTTCCCTTATGGCATGATGAGACCTACGCTCTTTGACATAGCTGCCATAACTGGTTCTCCTGTCCTCCTACCTTTGAATACCTTTGATGTTGACACAAATGCCCTAACTTCTTTTTCAAACTTCATTAGTTTCCACTTTACAGAAACAGGCTCTGTATCCAACAAAGAACATGTGACTTTTCTTCTTCTCTAGTTGTTGGCCTATGCTCTGGGTACCAAGTTAGTTCAAGTTTCCAAGTCTTATCTTTAACTTGTCAATCTTCTTCATGAAGGTCGAACATTGGCTCTCACCCAATTCCTTCTTACCAATCTTTACCTTAGCATTGGCGAAGTTGTTCAAAGCATCCAGTCTCAAATAAAGAAAACTAATTCTAGTGGCCCAATATGGCTACTTCAGCTTTGGCTAAATGCTATCTTAGGAGATTATCTGGTCGACACTTTGCCTCTGACAGTTTCTCCTACTACCTATTGCATAAAGCTTTGTCATGTCAAACATGAACGAATCCATAAACAACACTTGGAGAATTTCATGTATGTCTTTAGCATTTTTCATTCCATCTCTTTAAATACTAAAGATATCTATTTTGCATCATTCGCCGACCGTTCTCTTGGTCCTGAGTGGTTTACTCGACCACTAATTTCCAATGATCCTTCCACTCAAACTGACAATATTTCTATTTATTCTAATTTTCTTTATCGATAAATTCCAATTACTAGTCTCCCCGGTTCGATGGATAAATCCTTAGAGCTGCATCTACCAAACATGGTAGCTCGACAACTAGGATTTTGTCAAGTCATTCTAACACTATTCTCTTCAAAAGCCAAAGAGCACCTCATCAATGGCCACTTACTAAACATAACAGACCTTGTACGTGTGGCTATGAAGAATGAGAGGCACAAGCAACATTTCTTGATTTCTGCATTTACTCCTTATAGGGGAGTTTCAAAAGATTTTATCGAATGGTGGACTAAATATTATAGTCCTTACCATGTCGATATTGAGGATTGTCGAAGCCATATTATTGAAACCCTTGTTCCTGTGCAGGGTCAAGAGCCTTCAACAAAAATCAAAGGTAAGCATATTCAAGAAATTAGAACTTTTGAAAAGTACTACAAGATCAAATGGGAGTTCAGGTATCAAGGCTTAATTATTTAACACTGCGAAGAAGTCATGGCCAAACTAAAACAAACACACAAGAAAAAATGCTTTGCTAATATCCTTGTGGTTTCCATACAAAATCCTTTGGCACGGCTTGAACCTTTTCAAGTTCATTTTCCAAAACTAGTGCCTCTTCCTTGTGCTCGTTTTGGTTTGACCGACGAATTCCCAGGCAAACCTACCAAGGCTGGTAACTTCCCTATTTCTGATAGGATTTATTCTATGAGTAACATATTTCTTACAAGAACTCCAAAAATTAATTTTACCCATCGGTTTGCTTTGTCGCATGAACAATTTGCCAGAGATACCCAAATCATCACTAAGATACCCAAAGGTATTTCTTTTCATATTCTGTCGTTTAATTCTTATCCCATCTACTAATTGTTATTCTCTTTTTGCAGCAATTCCATTAAAGAGACCTTTGGAGTATAAACAGCCACAAAAGGGGGAAGGAGAAGAAGAAGAAGAAGAAGAAGAAGAAGAAGAAGAAGAAGAAGAAGAAGAAGAAGAAGAAGAAGAAGAAGAAGAAGAAGAAGAAGCTTTTTCCTTAAAAAAGAAAAAAGGCAAGAAAACTCAAAATCCTCCTATCCTCAAAGCTCCAAAAGCCAAGACAACCGAAACAACTTCGACGAAAGGTATTGCTAAGCACAAGGCTACTGCTAAACCTTCAAAAGCAAAAACTCCCAAGGTATCTCTTGTGACCAAAATTTAGAACTTATTCTCTAAACTTGTTGAAACTAAATCTTGTGTCGAATATAGATTGATGACTCCACTTCTGTCTCTTTTGTTGAATTTATTGAGTCTTCAAGCCGATCTTCTGAGAACCCTTTAAATGTATGTCTTCTATCACTTCCTCTTTTATGTCTCTTGGTTAAATCTCACCTTATTTTACCTTTGCAGAAGAAAAAGAAAAAGACTCAATCTTCAAGTTCCAGCTTGAAACCCACCGCTGAACTTGAGACAAAAACCACCTCTATCTTATTCAAGGTAAATTTTAGTCGACATAATTCTTTTCCTCAAGTACTTTAAGACTTGGTTTCCATTCAAGATCTGATTTCTTTTCCACTTCAGGACCCAGAAGCTGAACAAACTACTGAAAATCCTTCAGGGCCCAATGTTGATTTAAGTACTAAAAGATAAATCCGACAGTCTCCTAAGGTAAAACACTTTGAATTTCATCTATAATTTTCATGATTTTATTTGTTCTAACATTTTCCTTGTTTGTCTACAGAAATCAACAAATCTTGTTGTACCCGACAGTCCTGCCAGGCAAGGTAATGAGAATCCTTTTCCTAATGCTCAAACTCCTCTGACTCCTGCAATGCCTGTTATCTCTCTACCTCTTCCGACAGAAGTTCAAACTGCCACGAATTTAAAAACTCACATCCCTTTGAGCGTTGGGAGTCCTTCCCAAGAAGATAAAGACAACTTCATCTAAATCTTCACAGACAAATTCGACATGGATACCCTTATAGCTGAATTTGCACCTATCAATCCACCTCCATATTCTCCAACAAATTTAATTATTGCAAGACCAGAAAGCATTGAAGACATGGAAGTAGATTTAGATGAACTAATAACCATGTTATCGAGTAGTCACAAAAGCTCTTCACAGTCAGGTCGCTTTTCTACATAGCATGGACAAGATTCTAATGACTCTTACGTCACTAGACTATTGGCTGAGCTAAAGAACGCCTTCACTTATTCTTTTGAACACTTAAATTCTGACCAACCTTTTCGAGAAAGGATGATGGCCATTATGACCAAGTTGGAACCTCTCTCTCAATAGCTGCTAATAGTCAGTCAAGCTCTTCCTATAACTGTCAAAGATTTTCTCCAAAATTTGTCATAAAAAATGCATACTATCCATCGAGTCATTCCTGCTTATTACATAGAAGTCCAAGAAAAGTCCAAGATCTTGAAGCAGTTGACTGCCACGAAGAACGAGAATGTTAAATTAAAAGATTATCTCATCAAAGGAAAAAATAAGGAGGCGAAACTAGACAAAGAGATTGAAAATTTGGAGAAAAAATTTGAAGAGACTCGACGTCGGAAGCAAAAGCTTAACATTGCACTACAACAGGGACTGTTAAGCAACAAAGCATTGCCAACAACTCCAAACAATGGGTTGTCGAGGCCAAGGCAATGTTAGCGAAGATAAACTCCCTTGAAGCAGAGTATGATTCAATTTGCGCTAACAAACAATTCTTGGAAGATTCTTGGGAAGTTTTGCAAAAAACTTAGATGTATCTCTTCTCCTTTTGGTTAATTGTTGGTTTATTATTATTTTTTCTCTGTAAGGTTCTGGCAATTTAGTCAAGTTGTAATGTTATAAGTACTTTCATTGACTTAATGCAATATGAATGAAATTTTTAATCATTCTTTGTCAATCTTTACTTCACACATTGTCGGCCTATATGGCTTCAAATATTTGCCATTAATAGACTTAATTCTTAAACCTAATTTCACTCGGACAAATGCATAAGCATGTCCAGAAAATACTTGAATAACTTTAAATGGTCCTTCCCATTTTGGAGACCATTTCCTATACTCTCGACAACTCCTATCTATGGGTAAAATCACCTTCCAAGCCAAGTCATCAACCTTAAATGACTTGTACTTAATTCGACTGTCATAAAATTTAGCAATTCTTTCTTTTTGTCGAATCAAGTTTTCTAAAGCAATTAATCTCTCATCACTTAATTCGTTTAATTCATCAAACATCAAGTCCCAGTAATGTTCAACCGGTAACTCATCTTGTTTTTGAATACGAACTGATTGAAGATTAATCTCGACTGGTAACACTGCATCATGACTATATACTAACTTGTATGGTGAAGTGTCCGTCGATTCTCTTGGTGAATTTCTATATGCCCATAGAATTTAGTCAAGGGTATTTTGTCAATTTTTGGGCTGTCGACTAATATGCTTCTTAATCAAACTTATGATTATTTTGTTCATAGTCTCTACTTGGCCATTTGCCTGAGCATAATATAGAGTCGACGTAAGCATTTTAATCTTCCTTGAATTGGCATATTCGACAACTCTCCTTCTAATGAACACCGTCCCTTGGTCGATTGTCAAAGTTTGTGGTATTCTAAACCAACAAACTATATTGTTTTCTATAAAGTCAATTACATCATGTTAGGTTACTTCTTTTAACGCTATAGCCTCAACCCACTTAGTAAAGTAATCAACTCCTATTAAAATGTATCTATGTCCCTTCGACGATGTAGGATGAACTTGGCCTATTAAATCTAAAGTTGATCCTCTAAAAGGCCAATGTTTGACTATGGAATGTAATTCATTAGCAGAAACATTCTGTATATGGCCATGTTTTTGACACTCTTCACAAGACTTGGCAAACATTATACAATCCCTGACTAGTATAGGCCAATAATACCTTTGTCGTCGAAGAACTCATTTCATCTTGTCACCTGCCTGATGAGCTCCACAAATTCCTTCATGGACTTCTGCGAAGACAATATAAGCCTTTGCTTCACTCAGGCAAATCTCTAAATTTCCATCGATAGATTTTCTACACAAAGTCCCTCCTAGTACCATAAATTTCAGTGCTCTGTACTTAAACTTTCTATCCACATTTTGACTTGGATTTTCCAAATAACTTAATATTGACTGTCTTCAGTCATTAATTGTTGAAATATCATTTTGTAGTACATCTCTTTCTTCTAATGGATATAAAAGTTTCCTAATCTCTATTAGATTTGTTAGAACCTTAGACGAAATTTTATACCTAGAGTCTATCTGTGCCAATTCATTAGCCTCTTCATTCAAATTTCTGGGGATGTGTTCGACAGTCACTTCGTCGAATTTCTTTATCAACTTACTCGCCACAATGTAATATTTGGTCAGATTATAACTAACACATTTGTATTCTTGGTTGAGTTGTTTGATGACTAGTTGTGAATCCCCAAAAATATGCACGTTACGTGCTTTCATTTCTATTAGTATTTCTAGCCCGACAATTAAGGTTTCATATTCAGTCTCATTTTTGGAGCATGTATATTTAAGTTCAAACATGAACTTAGTTTGAGCACCTTGAGGAGAAACAATTAGAATTCCCACTCAAACTCTATTTTGATGTCTTGAGCCATCAAAATATAAACGTCAAGGTTTTAACCTAATGAAATATATATTATCAATATCCAAACATGGATGGTCAGCCAAGAAATTAGCAATTGCTTGGCCTTTGACAACTTTCATTGGAACATATTATAAAGAGAATTCTAACAAAGCAACGGTCCACTTACTAATACATCCATTTAGCACTAGTTTTGACAACATATTCTTTGACATAACCAATACATTACAAGGCATCATAAAATACTTGAGTTTAGTACATGAGAAATATAATTCTAAACATAGTTTCTCTACTACACTATATCGTCTTTCGACATCATTCAAAACTCAACTAAGATAATATCTGGCTCTCTCGACGTCATTTTCATCTTCTTGAGCCAGCATACTCCCTATAATTTCATTCGACGCTGATATGTACAACTCCAACAGTCTACGAGACACTGAAGGCATCATGACCAGTGGGTTTGTCAAGTACTGTTTTATCTGGTCAAAGGCTTCTTGGTGGCAAGGCTCCCACACAAAGTCTTGTTCAGGCTTCAACTTAATCAATAGGGCGAAGATTCTGGTTCTTCCTGACAAATTGGATATGAATCTCCTCAGAAAGTCCACTTTTCCTAAGAAAGATTATAGTTCCTTCTTGTTCGTCGGTGGTGCGGCTTCCAGAACTACCTTAACTTTATTCTTGTCTACTTTAATACCTTTCTTATGAACTAAGAAACCTAAGAATTTGGCAGCCGACACTCCAAAATCACATTTCTTTGGATTCATCTTGAGGCTGTGCTTTCTCATTCTATCAAATGCATACCTCAAGTTTGTCAAGTGACTTTCTTTTTTTCTTTGACTTGACAATTTCATCATCAATGTACACCTCCATGAACTTTCCAATAACATCATGAAAGATAGTGTTCATTGTTCTTTGATAGGTGACCCCTGCATTCTTTAAACCGAAAGACATGACTACCCATTCATATGTCCCAATGACTCTTGGACATCTGAATGCAGTTTTCGACACATCCTCCTTGGCTATGAAAATTTGATTATAACTTGCATGGCCATCCATAAAACTTAACAATTCATGTCCAGATGCGACATCAACTAACATGTCTGTAATAGGCATAGGATGTTCATCTTTAGGAGTAGCAACATTTAAATTCCTAAAGTCTATGCATACTCTTAACTTGCCATTTTTCTTAATTACAGGAACTACATTAGACAGCCATTCGACATACTTGGTCGTTCTAATGAACTTGGCTCTAAGCAGCCTTTAGACCTCTTCCTTTATTTTTAACACTACCTCAGGTGCAAATCTCCTGTTAGCTTGCTTAACAAGTCTACATCCTTCTTTCAACAGAAGTATATGTTCGACAAGGTCTCTGCTCAACCCAGGCATCTCATCATAATCCCATGCAAAACAATCTTTATATTCCTTAATTAAGTTGACAAGTTGTTCTTTGAACTCCTTTAGTAGAAATGAACTCACAAATATGGGCTTTTTATCTGTTTCAATACCTAAGTTTATCTCCTCCAAAGAATCTTCGACCTTTACACTTTGCTTTTCATCAAGTCTTGTCTCGAATCCCAAAGGACTATCATTTATTATACAATCTGACAATACATCTTCAGTGGTGTATACTGCTCTGTCAGCCAAATAAGCTGACAATCTATCTAACTGATCATTAACACTCATGGCTAGTGCTTGGTTGATCCTTTTTAGCCTTATTCACTAGTCGAACGCCAAATTGATCCATTAAGCATGCTTCAAGTGCATCTTTCTCGATGACTCCATCATTTGTCGTGACTGGCTTGACATTTGGAGCATAAATTTTAAAATCAACATGAAGTTGTTGTAAATAGCAAGGGCTATCATCTGCCTCTACTATTTCTACTTGATCATCTACATTCCAGAGGATGAGTTTCTGATGGACTGTCAATGGTATTGCTCCGACAACATGTATCAAATCTCTTCCCAATAGAAGATTGTAACTAGATTTCGTTGGAATTACAACAAATAATGTCAACCTCACAATGGATCTGACTTGCACATTCAACATTACTACTTCATCTAACGGGGAAGTCTTGCCACTGAAATCAGTGATAATCATGTTAGTTGATATCAGATTAGACTCATTCTTCCCAAGCTTCTTAAACATTACCCTTAGGATCAAATTGATAGTGGCCCTCCCCCCCCCCCCGGGTCTATCAGGACTCTATTTGTCGGCTTACCTTCTAACAAAGCCTTGATGTGTAATAGGTGGAGATGAGCCTTCTGCTCTTCTGTTGGCTTCTAAAATTATGTTGTATTGTCGAACACAGTTAACATGTTATCCTAAAGGAAAAGTCAATGATCACTGAGGTCATCTAGGTCTTTTTCATTTTGTCCAATATACTCAATTTCATGATACCCTTCAAACTCAGCAGGCAAAATTGAAATCAAATTCACGCTCATTGACTTTAAGAACTCTTCCTCAATCGACTATCCATCACTTATGTATCCTCCAATCTTGAAGTAACCTTTGTAAATTGAACCATCTGACGGCAAATTACTATCCATTTCCATTATAATATCATCTAGATCCTTGTCCAAATTGAAATCTATATCGAATTGATCATTATCATCAAAGCCTAAAAGATCATTTGGATCATTCAAGGCCTCAATAACTTCATAAGCTGTCAAATCCATGTCTATAGCTTGGCAGTCAGGCTTCGCCAATTTTCTCCCCTTGATCATGCCAAACATTTTCTTTCTCCACTCAATATCTTGGTCAGGATTTTTCAAGACTTCCATGATTTCTTCCTTTGACCAATCTTTAACATCTTCACCACTTTCTGGTTCAATTTTAACACCTTTGATTTCGGCTATTCTCATTATCATCTTTTTAGCTTTCAATCTAGTCATTTCCTTGTTTTCCTCAACTACTAAATTACTTTTCTTTGCTTCTTTCTCTACTGCTACTAGTCCAATTGGCAATTTCCCTCCATTTTTACTTGGAATAGGTTCTTCAACCTCTTTTCCTTTCTTTATCTCTGCAAGCTTTTCTTGTCAGAAACTATTATTCATGTCCAGTCGTCTAACTGTAGTTGTTATTGGCTCAACTGGGATTGATCTCCTTGTATCTGTGGATTCTTTTCTGACAATACTTTTCAATTTCTTGTCATCTTTATTTTTGTCTGGTGCTGGCTTAGTTTCGACTACTAAACATCCCATTTTTGTGGGTTGTTCTTTGATAACTAAACCCTCAGCCATGTTTCTTCTTTTTTGCGCTTGTCTCATCCTTTGCAGCCTCCTCTTTTGACTCTTTCATAATGGTAAATACTTTGATGGCCCTGCTACATTCTAGCCAATCATAGCTTCATCTTGGTTGATCTTACCATGTCTGTAATCTTCATTCCAGAATGGTTGATCTCTCTGAAACCTATTCTTTCTAGCAGCCACTTCCCGCCAAAGTTGTGGGTGGCATACCATTGTAGAATTTTTAACCAACCTGTCCACAGTAACATTGGCAAGTGGCACTCTGGTCTTAACTGGTCTGACATAATCCCTGGGAAATGAATTGCTTCCCATAGACTCACCAAATAACTCAACCAGCCAGCCATTCATGTTAGACCTGGGCGTATAACCCGGCTTTGGTCTTGGAGTATAGAAGGGCTATTGTGGTTTCCAAGCTTTCCTGTCGAAAGACATCTTCTTACCTTGTGAGTTACTCTGTTGTTCCTCAGCAACCTTTTTCGCAGCAAATTCATCATACACTGTATTGCATCTTGGACATAACCCTACCTTGCCTTTCTCTTTCTTTCTCTTAAGAAATGTTTTAAGAGATTCTCCTGATTTTGAATAAATGTCCATTGCATCCTCCATATCAATGTCAAATTCCTGCAAATTCCTGATGTTGATCATTCCAACATTCAGAGGAACCTGCTGGTCGACATAGGAAACTCTAGCCTGAAACGGATCTGTATCAACCTTTATATCTGTCTTAGGCTTGTCAGCAAACTTCAAACGCCTATCCATTAGTGCTTTCTGAATTAAATCTCTGAAATGAATACATTTATTAGTAACATGACTGAAATTGTTATGAAACTAACAATATCTCCGGTCTTTTATTTCATCAGGTTTTAGTAGCCTATGACATTCCGACAGTTTAATCTGTTTATCTTTTAACAATAAATCAAAGATTTGTCGGTTTTTGTTACGTGGAATGTATATATTTTTTTATTGACATAATTCATTTTCTCCTTATTTCTTGTAGGTTGTAGAGCCTGACACACATAAGGAGAACTATTCTGAAGTTCAACAATGTTGACCTCAAAATCATCATTGTTATCTTTAGTCTCATTGTCAGATTCACCTAATCTGACAAATATTACTTTCTCTCTTTTAAGGAATCTCTTTTGTTTCTGAACTTTTTTAGCTTTCAGTTGTTCTATTTGCCTAACCTTCTCACCTAGTTGGGCAAGATCAACTAAATATTGGTTCACTAACTTTTTTCTTATGTAACAATCTAAACCTCCTGTAGCAATTTTTACTATTTCTATCTCAGGTATGAGAGTAAAACATCTACTCCTCATTTGTCAAAACCTAGCAAAATAATCATCACGATTTCATTGTACATTCTCTTGATATTGAAGAGATTTGTAAGTCTCACTTTCAAATCTCCCCTAAGGAACTAGTCATGAAAACTTCTTTCTAATTGAGTCCAAGAATGAACTGAATTTGGTCTCAATGTCAAAAACCAAGAAAATATATTTTTATGAGGGAACTTGGGAATAATCTTATTTTAAGGCCTTCAATAGTGGTCAACTCCCTCATTTCTATAGTGTACCGTGCAATATGTTTGACAGTTGATTCCTCACTTTCACCAGTAAACTTAGAAAGTTTAGGAATTTTAATTTCTTTGGACAATTATGCTTGTTGCACCCACTCGGGAAAGGCCGAAACAAAGTAGGGTTAGTTGACATATCCAACATTGAAACCAAACCTATTCAGTACTTGATCCACCATTTGATTTATATTTTGCTTAACCACTTGGTGCCCCCAAGATTTTGTCGAAGCAATCTTATGACTGCATCATTCCTAGTCATTTGATCCTCATCACCTCAACGGAGCAAATGGACATTACCATATTCCAAGCGCGGTTGATCATTTTACCCAAGTTGACTAAGATTTTGCTGGTCTTGTCCCATGTTTGCTTGGGGTGTAGTCACTCCTGCATTTGCCCTAGGTTGGGCTCTTTGAGCGTTATCATTGGCCAATCCTTCTATTCCCAAGGCTTGGTTTTTAGCTTTACCATTTGTTGAGTCAATGTATTACCAGCATTATTTGTAGTTTCTATGATTGGCGTAATTACAACACCCATTTACTGAGTGAACATTTGCACCATCACATAGTTGCTTTCATCTATTTGTTGTCGAAAGCTAGCCAAAGAGTTCAAGGTTGGCCCTATTACATTTTAAGGAGTGTCCCTCGACATATTTGAGAATATTGGTCCCAAATTCAATCTCTCCTGTCGAAAAGGAGTTAGATTACTTGAACTTGCAACCCCTACTCCTTGACCATTGAAACTCACTAAGGCTGAACTTATTGTGGTTGGCCTTTTGAAGCCGCTGTTTGGCCTACATCATTGGCCAAAGTATAGCCAAGTCTCATTTGTGCCAACACAAGAGGAACATAGTTGGGTGGCAAATCATATTATGGTATAAACCTTGAGTTTGAATTTATTGCACTTTGGTTACTTGGTTGACTTGGTGATGGATGAGTCACTCCAAGCATCGCTTGTTCTAACACTAGATTACCCCAGAGAGTGTCAGTTACTATTGCATCAACCACAAGACCCGTACTAACAACAGTTGAGGGTGATGTAGTAACGGTTGTCGAAGGTGGCGTACTAACATCAACTGAAAGTGCATTCGACGCCTGATTATTTGCGTTACTCATGACTTGCGTATTTTGAGAAGAGGAAGAATAGACCAACTTTCCACTTCTTAAACGCATAAAACCATCTTTTATGAAAAGATGTTCGCGCCATTATGAATTACTCTGAACTCGTCTCATCGGTCGTGCCAATTTGTTTATGTTGAAATTTAGTTAAGGCAAATTCCAATAAACAAATATTTATTTTCAGTCGAATATTGGTTCAGAGTTATATGATATTCTCATTTGAAAAAAGGCTTTGAAAACAAACTGGAGGTAAATAACAGAAATTTGTAAAACTTAATGCAAGAAGTAAGAGGAAAGAAATGAAAATTCATAAAAGCTTTAAAACATTGCAGGAAAATAAAGAAACTGATGAACATCTTGTAGAAAATTAAAATGCATAAAATTTAAAGTGTAAAAAATTAAAGGAAATCAATAAAATAAAGTATTTAAAGAATACAATGAAATGTAAAGAAATTTAAAGAATAAGACTTAAAATAAAGAAATTTTAAAAGAACATTACATTAAAGTAAATGACTTGAAATGAAAATGGAAGGTATACTTGGATCAAATCTGTTAATCTGCTCGAATGAGATATTATGATTGTATATCTAGCAAAAACCTCCTTTGTACATCGTGAACACTAGTATTTATAAGCAAATCATAAAAAATAACTGATTCTTAAAAATTAAACACGTATACGGTAATTATGTCATATATTTGACATTAATATTTTACTCAACTATAAGAACAACTATGAATCTTTTCAACAACAACCAACGTTTGACTATTAACACTCACAATGGTCCAACACTTAGAAAAAAATCTTTTTAATATCATCATTTAACTGTAAAAGGTTATTCTTCATTGAATTAAAACTTATAGTTTTATCCCAACAGTTGTGTATATGCGTAAGACCCTTCCACCACAAGCACATAGAAAAATCCAAATATATGTAGAAAAAACAAAATATACAGTAATTGATCTCTATGAAATTACCAACAGCATGCAATTGCATGTTTATAACAATTTTCAAAGCTATTTCATTTTTTTTTAAATAAAACTTCACTCGTAGAATATGGGATTAATCTTCATTTGAGTATAGGCATTTGTTCTTGCCCCAATATGGCTTCGGTGGGAACCCCACTGCAAATAAAGCCCAATACTTTTTATTTTTGTATCTACGGGTATTATTATAAACATGATGAAAGTCTTGATACTCTTAAACTCAATTATTCTCATCTTTATTATTAAGGGTCAGATTAGTAAACTCAAAAAATAGAGGTGAAAATTTCATGGGTAACTTTTATACGAAAATTTATATGAAAAACTCATTTCTAAGCTTTTCGTCTCTATTTTTGAGGATTTACCAAATTAACTATAAGGCTGAATTTTCAGATAAAAAGTAATGAGCTTTGGGAATTATTATATGCAGCAATGGTAAGTTCGTAATTATATATATATATATATATATATATATTGTAATGTAATGTAATACTTATCATATGCAATTATTGAATTAAATTATACATCATGTTGATATTTTATGTGAAATTATTAAAAAATATAAGCATAAATAAGAATGTAATTGAATAGTTCATGCTTTTATATATTTTGAAAAGTGTATATGTTACGTTTATTTAATATATATTAAGTATAAAATAATTTCATATTAATATAAAATTTTATAAATATGATGTACATAATAAATAATTTTAATTCTACAATGAATTTAATTTATAAAATTTTAATTTAATGCATAATATATATATATATATATATATATATATATATATATATAGAGAGAGAGAGAGAGAGAGAGAGAGAGAGAGAGAGAGATAGAGATGAAAAAATTACTGTATCCATGAGGATCCGTAGAGATTACTCACGATAGGGTGAGGATAGATATCCGTTTAATAAATAGAAGTGAGGCGGAGATTATGATACTCGCCTCCAGGCACCGTAAAACTTGTTAAGTATTTTTTTATTTAATATATATCATATATTATAATTTTTTTTTAACTTTGAGATGAGATGAAAATACATATATTTTTATTATTTTAAAATAAATTTTTTATTAAATGAACCTATGATGATAAAACTTGTTGAAAAAATATATATTATTTATGTAAATTGATTATTACAAAATATAATTGAATTTAATTTGTTATTTATAATATTCTTTTAATTTTGTAAGAATCTTAGATTGTTGAACAAAGTTGTAGTATGTGGTGTTAAAGTTTATTTTTTTATAACTTTTAAGATTTTATTTTAAATTATTAACTACCCATGGATACTCATGAATATCCCGTTTACCCGCAGAAATCATAAACGGGTACCTGTGACAAAAGCGGAGTGTGTGTGTGTGTGTGTGTGTGTGTGTGTTAAGTGTTTAGAAAGCAAGATATATTTTCTTATTCTACCATTGAATATGTACCAAATCACCTATAACATTAAGAATGTAGTTAAAGTGGAAGACAATTATGACTCACATAGGTGCATGCAAATGCGCATGCTCACATACTCATATAATGTTAAATCCTCCTAATACTTAATAAAGTATAAATTAAAAAAATTCTAAATCATCTTAACCAATCTTCTTAATAATCATCTTAATTACTAAATAAAAAAAGTATTGTATGATTTTTATATTTTTAATATATTAAATAATTTACTTTTTTATTTAATATTTTTTATTAAATATTAATGAAAAGATGTTTTATAAAGATATAGTCAAACTCTTATTAGAAGGATTAAATACGAAGATATAAAATTATTTTGTGTATATACTCAATTTGTCCCAACCTATCTTGAAAGACATGTTATTTGTAAGTTAAAGTAGTTATTTTACTAAAAAAATATTATAATATAATTAAATGTTGACTTTGTTGTTAATTAAGTTATACATATTTATTTAGATGACAAGTGTAGCGTAAGACGAATTAACTCCAAACTCGTACCCATCATATTCCTTCCTTTCTCTCAGATGGTGGGGAAATGAAGGTGGTACTACTCCAGAAAACTACTAGGTTGGTTAGATCCATCAAGAGGAGATACTTGTAAGAATTCTGACGCTCAAGTTAATAGAGGATATAGGAACAAATGCTAGAAAAGAAAAAAAGTAGAGAGAGAAATGAAAAAACTATTTTAGGCAAATAGGCATTGCCTATTTATAGTAGGATTAAGGGGTACGGTAAACACCCTAGATTACAGCTAGATCAATGATTGGCTGAAAAACTTTCCATAAAGGTGTTGACATGTGTCTCGGCCATTACAAATATTTTGGAAGATATTCTAGGTGTCTAGATAGAGATTGAGTCAGGTGTAAACTTTGGGTTGTGGATTAGGTTAAAGTTAATGGGTCGGTGTGGGTTGGATATTAATAGGTTTTGTTGGGTCGAGTCTTTATGGATGAGTCAAGTCGGATAGGGCCTTGGGAAACTGGTCATTATGACCCTTATGATTGTATAGGTGTTATTTGAATTGGATCAAGTTGAGCTTGTAATTAGCATTGACAATGCTAACAGTTTTGATGACAACAAACAATAAAGAAATGGTTGTGCAAAGATCAAGTCCCAAGGTTCTTCAAGTTTAGTTCATAGGACTTAGATCTTGTGTAAAGGTAAATAGACATCACATTAAGCTCATATATTGGTTAAATATTCAACTTAAATATCTTTGCAAAATCATGTTTTAAACTTGTGAAAATATTAATTAAGTTTGAGCAAAATGTTTTTAGAAAGGTTGAAAAGGTTTTGGGAAACTTTTGTTGCAAAATCCTTTAGAAATATTGTTTTCTTGACAAACCAATAACTAATTATCTGAGTTTAATAACTGGTTATCTAGAAACCCAATAACTGATTATCTAAGAGCCATAACAGGTTATTTGCCATGTCAGAAGCATGTCTTAATGTTTTTAAAAGGGAATAATTGATTATGGAATACACACAACAGGTTAATAACTAAGTCAGGAGCGTATAATAGGAAGGAATAAAGTTAGGCTCGTAGCTAAAGGGTATAATCAAGAAGAAGACATAGATTATGAGGAAACTTATGCACCCGTAACTAAATTAGAGGCCATTAGAATGCTACTTGCATATGCAGGCATTATAGATTTCAAATTATATCAAATAGATGTTAAAACTACTTTTTTAAATGGCTTTATATAAGAAGAGGTGTATGTGGAGCAACCTCCTGGTTTTGAAGACTATCAACTGCCCAACCATGTTTTTAAATTAAAAAAAGACTTTATATAGCTTAAAACAAGCTCCTAGAGCTATGAAAAATTGAGCAAGTTTCTTTTGGAAAAAGGCTTTACAAGAGGAAATGTTGACACAATCCTCTTCATTAAAAACAAAATGCATGATATTCTCCTTGTGCAAATATATGTTGATGACATAATTTTTTGTGCTTCTAATGAGTCTCTTTGTAAGGATTTTGTTAATACTATACAAAGTGAATTTCAAATGTCAATGATAGGTAAGCTCAACTTCTTCCTTGAACTCCAAACCAAGCAAACAAGGGATGAAATTTTCATAAATCAATTCAAATATTGCAATGAGTTCCTCAAAAAGTTTGGAATAGACAACACCAAGCATATGGCTACACCTATGGATACTTCATGTTATTTGAACAAGGATGAAGGAAGTAAACCTATAGAAATCACTAAGTATAGAGGTATGATTGATTCTCTCTTTTATCTTACTGCTAGTAGGCCAGATATTATGTTTAGTGTATGCATGTATGCTAGATATCAAGCTAATCCTAGAGAATCATACTTAACTGTAGTAAAAAGAATAATGAAATATCTTGTTGGCACTTCACAAATAGGATTGTTGTACCCCAAAGGTACCTCTTGTAGTCTTATTAGTTATTCTGATTCTAATTTTACTGGATGCAAATTGGATAGGAAAAGCACTAGTAGGACATGTCACTTGCTTGGAAGCTCTTTAGTTTCTTGGCATAGCAAGAAGCAAAATAGTGTGGTATTATCTACTACTGAGGCTAAATATGTTGTAGTTGAAAGTTGTTGTGCTCAAGTCTTTTGGATAAAACAACAACTTCTAGACTATGGACTTCAGTTTGATCACATCCTTATAAGATGTGAAAATACTAGTGTAATCAATTTGTCTAAGAATCCTAGCTTGCACTATAGGACTAAGCACATTGAAATAAGACATCACTTCATAAGAAATCATGTGCAAAAAAGAGATTGCATGCTTGAGTTTATTAAAACTACTAAACAACTGACTGATATCTTTACTAAACCTTTGCCTAAAGAGACTTTCTTTTATATAAGAAGAGAACTTGACATATTGGATCAATCATGCATTTAATTTGGATAAATAACCTTACTACATAATGCTTGTTGCATAATGCTTTATTGCATAAATTTCTTGAATTTTTTTTAATCCAATTCTGACTTGAGTGTTGGAGTTTCCCCCAATTTGGTTTTGTAGGTACTTGATCCATGTTTAAGTCCTCAATTTTTAAATCTCAAGTTCTTGTTGATGAAATTTGCTTTCTGGTGTTTTGAAGAGGAATAATCTATTATTGGGTTGCATTTTTTGTGCTTGGAGTGGATAGAAAATGAGGCCAAGTTAAAATGATCTCCAAGAAGGCATGAGTTTGTGTTTTAAGGGCTAAATTCCTGAAGATATTTTGTTTCTGTTGGCGAAAAAATTAGTTATGAGTTGCAAATAACCAATTATTTTCTTAATAGAGGTGTCCTGATACATTTTTGTGCAATCCAAATAACTAATTATGAAAGGCAATAATCAGTTATTCATCAAAGTCAGAGGCTGTTGGTGTTTTTCATTCCATAAATAACCAATTAGAAGAAGTGATAATCAGTTATTCATTAAGACAGAGACTACTGATGCATATAATTGTTTCTCAATTCATGAAAATAACTAGCTATTGGAATGAATAACCAGTTATTAAGGTTGTTTGGTGCTCTCTGGAACACACAAATAATTGGTTATGAAATGCTCCATAACTAGTTATTCCCCACAAACAGAGGCTGCGTTTTTTAAGCCACACAAATAATACAAAGGCCCTAACCGGTTATTCACTTCACACATAATATGGTCTTTTTTAAACACGCAAATAACCAGTTATATACAAATGCCAACCAGTTATTAAGCTCCTTAAAACAGCTTGAACAACTTGTTTTGCCATTCATGAACGATCCCTTCACCCTCTTCATCTTCTTCCTCTCAATACCCACTCACACTCACTCCTTAAACACTTTACCCACCTCAACTCCAACCAAAATCCACCATTCAAACATATTTTTTACTCAAATCCATCACTTTCCATAGTTCAAAACTCCAAAATTCCTCCAAAAATTCATTTTCCTCATCCTTTTCTCTCTCCTAAACCATGCCTTAACCCTCATTTCCACCATGGCCAGCAACTCTTCTCACCTAAAGAAATCACGCACCAAAAATCCCTCTATTCCTAAGCAAACTCCTACCCTAACCATCAACCCTGGTGTTCCTCTAAGCTTAGACCAACGAAGATATTTTTCCCATGTGCTTCAGATGAACAAGTAGTGCATGAGTTTCAAGCTAGAAATCTCATTCAACCAAAGTATATAGATTGTGATTTCTTTGTTCGAGAAGGCTTCACTTTCCTCACCGAGCTCTTGGAGTTTCATGGATTGAGAACTTTTGTCACCACCCATTGTGAGTACTACCTTGACCCAACTAAAGTCTTTTTCTGCAATTTGAGTATTAGTGGAGCCAATTTGGTCACTGAGATCAAAAGGCATAAGATTATTGTGGCACCCAATCAGTGGACTTCCCTTTTTGGTCTAACTCATTTTAGGGAAGCCTTGATGGAAGATAGTCATAAGAACTAGGCAGGATATAATAGAGAGGCGACTATCCAGGGTATACTTCAGCCAGGCATTGCAGTTTCAGAAGGGTCTTTCACTATTGGAATTTTGAATCCTCTAGATCACCTTCTTCATTTTGTGTTGGCACACATTCTGATTCTAAGAGCCAGCAACTATGCCTTGGTTGAAGAAGAGGATATCTTCCTGTTGTGGGCCATGAAACAGAGAATGCATATTAACTGGCCCTTTTATATCATGCACTACATGATGAAAGCCAAAGGAAAGCTGAAGATGGACCTCCCCTATGCCTTGGTTATTGCTAAGATCCTAAATTAATTCAAGCTATGCTTAAGTGATGAAGAAGTTATCCATCTTACAGGTCATAACAAGTTTGCGAAGGCTTTTATCAATCGCATGAAAATGAAGAAAGTAGATGGTGTTTGGATGTATGGTGTTGGACTTGAAGCAGCCGCACCAGATGGAGGAATGCATGCTAGCCTTGTTGATGAAGCTATGGAAGAGGCCCCTGTTACAAATGAAGACCGATTTTTGGCTGCCATAGCAAACATACAAGTCCAGCTTACGGATCTTTGAGTCTATGCGGAGCGTAGCAATGAAGCTATCTACGATCGTTTACAAGTTATGGATGATCGCTTGGATAGGATTGAGCATCGCCTTCAACCACCGGAGGATGATGTGGCTTAGGCATGGATCACATATTTTTAGCTAATCTATTTTTGTTTTAGCTATATTGTTATGTTTTAGGATCTAACCATTGTAGATTTATCTTTTGAACATGATGATTATTGTCTTAGCTTATGCCTTGCTTGACTGATTTTAGTAAATAGTGCTTATGTTGTTTTGCAATGGATATCCTACTAAAATTGTTATAATGCTGAAATGGTTATCTTGTTATTGAAATGCTTATTGAATATTTGTTTATTTTGGCAATGGTTTTGTGATACTTCTCTTGGTCAAAATATATATATTACATACATTTTTTTTATCATGACAAAAGGAGAAGAAGTTTTTGGTTCTGTGACAATGAGCAAAGGAAAGTAAAATACATAAAGGTACAAATTCAATGATCTTGGGATTCCAAACTTAAGGGGGGACTATGCATATTTGATCTAATCACCTCTTGAAAAATAGAGAGGGAGTAAGTCTCTAACACTTTTTTGTGAGTTCTAATTTATTTGAACTAACCTTTTTCTTAATGGTTGCTTGTAATCATCAAAAAGGAGGAGAATATAATTAGCATTGGCAATGACAATGGTTTTGATGATAACAAATAAGAAAGAAATAGTTGTGCAAATATCAAGTCCCAAGGTTCTTCAAGTTTAGTTCATAGGACTTAAATCTTATGTAAAGCTAAATAGGAATTACACTAAGCTCATATCTTAGTGTTTTTTAACTTAAATCTCTTTTCAAAATCATGTTTTAAACTTGTGAAAATATTGATTAAGTTTGAGCAAAATGTTTTTAGAAAGGTTGAAAAGGTTTTGGGCAACTTTAGTTGCAAAATCCTTTAGAAATCTTATTTTCTTGATAAACCAATAACTGGTTATCTGGAAACCCAATAATTGATTATCTGAGAGCCATAACAGGTTATTTGTCATGTCAAAAGCGTGTCTTAATGTTTTTAAAAGGGAATAATTGATTATGGAATACCCATAACAGGTTATTCACTAAGTCAGAAGCGTATCTTAATGTTTTTAAAAGCTCCTAACCAATTATGGCCTTTAAATAACCAGTTATTTGCATGCTACAGTGTTTCTTGATAAAAATCAATAACTAGATATTCAAAACCATAACCAGTTATTTAAACCAATAACCAGTTGTTTGGGGTGTCATAAAACGAAAATAATGGCTAGTTTTTTTTACCTTTAATGCTCCCAACCACCACCAACTGCTCTTAAATGCTTTGAGCTATAAATGAAAGTGTTTGACATTTAAGAAAAGTTGGAAATCAATCTGAACAAGCTTCTTGAGCATTAAATTCGAGTTTTACTATCATTTCTCATAAACCCTTATTTTGAGCTTTAAGTGTGTGATTCCTTGATACCCATTAAGCTTCAATTTATATTATCCACCCTTGTGAGAGTTTCCATTCATCTATACTTTGTTTATTCTGTAAAGAGGGTGAGGTATCCCTCAAAGGATTGTCAGGGTGAACTATCCCTTATTGTTGAGACTCAAGCACCAAGGGTGAGGTATCCCAAGGTATGTTGAGTGCTCTAGTTTGTAAAGGTAGCAAGCACATATTCAAGCTTGAAGTTATAGTAAAAAATCTCAGGTGATTACTTGAGGACTGAACGTAGGTCACAAGGAGTGGCTAAACCAGAATAAATCTGGTGTTTGATCTTCTAAACTTAAACTCTTTTATATTTGTGTTTCTTTTTTATATGCTTGCTTGAATACTATCTATTTTGGCTTATTCATTTGTGAATGAAAGTATTCAATCTTCTCTATCTATTTAACTCAATCGATTAATAGTTTCAACGAAAATTGATATTCGAGTGTTTTGTGAAAGAATTGTGAAAAACTTTTATAAATTTAATTCACCCCCCTCTTGAGTATTGAAGTCACTTAGTAACATAGCTTTTGGTGGTGGGTCAAAGTGGGATTGGACCCTTCTGATGGTACGGTCCACATCCTAACCTACGGTACTTGCTTGCACCATAACATATTTTAAACCCACTATGTGTAGGATGGGATGGGACATGTTAAGTGGTCATTTGAGATTGTTGAACCCATTAGAGAGCATAACATGGTTGGCAAAGTAATGAAAGTATAGTATTACTAGGGAGCATCAGAAGTAGAGCTGTCAAAATGAGCCGACCCATCGAATAGTCCGACAAAAAGTACGGGTTGAGTTAGAAAAATTCAAGTCTGAACTTAATTTGCCCCAACGTGACCTGACACGAAATCAAGTTGGCTCGTTTCGGGCTGGCTCGACCCGACCCAACTTGTTGGTCCGAATTTAATTACTTTTTTAATCTAATAATATACACCTAAAAGAAAACTACTATTTTTTTCTTAAAAAATTAAAATTCAATTGACTATTGAACTTGTTATCTAATTTATTTATTATTGACATAAAATTAAGTAACCTAAATTCTTCATTTTTCACTAATTTTATTTTTTTTAGAATTAAATTCGTTATCTTCTTAAAAAATAAATAAATTGTCTAACTAGTAAGTCAATCCACCTAATTCGTTGTTCATATGAATTAAGTTAAATTAACAAAATATTAATTTAAAATATACTTAATTCAATTTGTTTGGACCCAAAAATAATCTGACCGGATTGTCCATTTTTCTAACCCTAATTAAAAGGCAAGAGTTTAACCTTACACTATGGAGGTTTTGCTTATGTAGCAGGTCGTCCCATGTTGACAAGGTCAGTGTCTCCATGTGCCCTTTATTAGTTTATGGCTCCCACAGTCTTTATTACATTACTTTCCTGCTCTAGTCCTCTTCCCGATCTTCCTTTTTCACCCAAAAAAAACAAAGCTTCTTCTGTCTTCCTTTGTATTCTCTATTCTGTATTTATTAAATTAATATATTATGCATAATCTCAATCCATTTTTTAAAGAAAAACATCATATTATACCTTTTTTTAAGAAGTGTGAATATTATATATATATATTTTAAAAGTATATAATTAAAAATAATAATAATAAAATATAATAAATAGAATTAGATGAAATATAAAAAATAATATATATATTATTTATCATAAGAATATGAGAATTATTTTCTAGATCATGAATCTGATTTCTGTCTGCAGATCAAGTGTGACGTTCCGTGCCCACACTGATTAAACAAACTAAAACCCGTTAAACCTTATCATCTAACTACTTTAAAAACAAACAAAATCATTATATTATAGCATTTAATTTTAAGCTCTTTCATTGAGAGAGTAGTAGAATTTTCATAACTAGGGAAAGGCACACACTTTGGTTTTTACTTAAGGGCTTGGTGATTGGTTCTTTTCCATGTTCCCCTTTCCGGTGATTCTTCTCTTTTCCCCATGAATTTTCAAGATATCTTTTTGTGCTTTGGGCTTTGCTTGCTTTTGTTGTCACACTCTTCTAACTCCATCTTTATCTCTCAATCTCTCTCTCTCTCTTTCGCATGTGGGTTCCATGCTTTTACCTTCCCAAGGAAATGTAAAACATCAATCTGCTGAGTTTTGTTCTCCGGGCCTGACTTTTTGAGATGTGGTTCTGAGCTTCAGAATACACTGCAGAACATGTCTTGTGTAGTTCTGTGTTTCATGTCAGCATATCCGTTTGCTATGCAAATCTAGCTTCCAATGGTTTCCTTCTAGGGTTCTCCTCTGTCTGATTTCATCTTTGAAACTGACTCTGGCAGCTGGAGACTTAACAGGCTCATGTAGATTTTGACCATTTTTCCCATTACAGTAAAAAAAAAAAATTATGGAATCTGTAGGCAGGTTCTACTCAGTTGATGAGTTCAGATTGGACCCTAAATGGCTGATTGATCCTAAGCATCTCTATGTTGGGCCACAGATTGGTGAGGGAGCTCATGCCAAAGTCTATGAGGGAAAGTAAGTTTATATCTTGAAAACCCCATTTCCTATTTGGTCTGCACAAAGTTAATTTTTCTATCTTCACCTAATTGGCAAATTGCATATGTGATACCTGCTATTTGGGTAGGGTGTCTTCTTTGAGAGAATTAGCATATCCATTGTTGTCATGTGTGTGATTTGTGAAGCATCATGCTTTATAGCTTAATTGCTTGAGCTACATATTACAAGTACTTTGAGGTTTGGTAGAACTTCAGCTTCATTTCTTGTTACCAAAAAAAGAAAAAAGGTCAAACGTGCTGCAACAATCACTAATGGACCTGAATTAGGCTTCTCTGATCTAGTAATTATTTTTGAGTTGTGTTTGATTAAGTTGTAGACTTGTAGTTATGTCACTCCTCTACTTAATGCACTTTTGTTGGGTTCGTTTCAGATATAAAAACCAGGCTGTTGCTATTAAAATTTTACATAAAGGAGAAACTCCAGACGACATTGCCAAGAGAGAAGGCCGCTTTGCAAGGGAGGTGGCTATGTTGTCTAGAGTGCAACATAAGAACTTGGTGAAGGTTGGAATTTGTTTTAGGCTCTCCCTGATTCTTGTCCCTTGTGTCTGTTGTATGTTATCGAAGGTTTGAAGCAAAAATAGATATTGACAAGGAATACTTGTTCAACAGTTTATTGGTGCCTGCAAGGAGCCTGTGATGGTGATAGTCACTGAGCTCTTATTGGGAGGAACATTGCGTAAGTATTTGCTTAACATGCGACCCAAATGCTTGGACATACATGTTGCCATTGGTTTTGCACTTGATATTGCCCGTGCTATGGAGTGCCTGCATTCTCATGGGATCATCCACCGTGATCTTAAACCTGGTAATAATCTGGTTTGTTTTCTTCCCCAATAAATGAATCTTTTTAAGTCAGATCAAGTAACTGTAGGCTTGTATGCTTTGTACTTTACATTAATGTTGTATTACTTTCATCCTGTGGAAAATCCTGAGGTGTATAGCAGCAGTATTCTTTATGACAAGACTGCTATATTTCTAGTATCTGCTTTATGACCTCCCTTAAATAAAAATTTCATACTGAAATGTGTTATTTTTATATATAATTTTCCTTGCCTAGATGTGTCTTTTTCTACTCTGTCTTTATTTTTCTTTTCTTCTTTTAATTGTAGTTATATTTACAGATTACTCTCATTAGCAGAATTTGAGGGCAAAAAAATGACATTATGGTTTCAAATTATTATCTTCGCTATTCTGGTTATCACATATGCTTACCTACCTGCCATTTTGTGGAATTAGATGCCACTGTCAACTACCTATGCATCTCTTGATATTTGACCTTGAGTCTGATATTTTTAATCAGAAGAAAACAACCTCAGTCAGATAACTGATTTGTAATTTTTTTTACTAAAAATTTTTAAGGTTGCAAAGTTATATTTTTAACTATACGTGATTGTTTCATCTTATAGAACAGTCAAAGTAAGCATGAAACAGCTTTGAAAACTCTTACTTTTCTTCTTGTATGTTTGTGTTTTATTGGCAGTGAATTGACAAGTTAACATGCAAATAGATTTTGCATCTTCATTGAGACTTAAGACATCGAGTGAAGTTAAAATTGTTTCAACAATGCAATATATGATTATGACTGTTAGGATTCGATCTCTTATATTCTCGTCATATAATGTCATGTCTATCTATAGGCACTATCCTTATTTTAATTCTCCCCCCTCCTCCTACTCTTGGTCATATCTGCCATGTTTGAGCTCATATTTTCATAAAATTTATACTTTAATGAACAAGCTTTTATTGGTTCTTCCCTTCTTAACACGTTCCCTTTTTTTCAGTTTGTGTTATTGATTAATAATCAAAACTTGATCCAGGTGCTCCACTAAAACATGATTATTTCATTGATCGATTATAATATACCCAAACACGTCCTTCGTTAAAGGGAGTTGAACTAATGGACTGTTTTTATATGCATAATTCACCTTGGAAAAAAGTCATATATGATAGCACTTTCCGTATAGCTGTCTGCAAACACTTCTTTATTGTCGTGGCAATACAAAATGAGTAATTTTATTCATGTTCTGCTATGAGTTGTTCAGTACTGGAACTTCCTTTTCTCAAATGTATAACTTGCCGAAGCGTAAAACATCTACATAATGAATATGATTATTCTTTTCTTTTCCTTTATGCAGATAACTTGCTATTGACTGAAGACCAGAAAACAGTCAAACTAGCAGATTTTGGCTTAGCAAGAGAAGAGTCATTAACTGAGATGATGACTGCTGAAACAGGAACTTACCGTTGGATGGCTCCAGAGGTATATTGATAAATAGATGTACTTTCTCTGTCTTTTCTACAGATTCATCAGCATCTGTGGACTGATCGCAGTGACAAAATTGCAGTTGTATAGCACTGTCACACTGAGGCAGGGTGAGAAGAAGCATTACAACCATAAAGTTGATGCTTATAGCTTTGCAATCGTGTTGTGGGAGCTCTTACACAACAAAGTTCCTTTTGAAGGCATGTCAAACCTTCAGGCAGCATATGCCGCAGCCTTTAAGGTGAACCGATCATACTTATTTCCAACATGTTGTCATCTAATATTGTTTCTGAAGTCCTTCTGTCTTATACTGCTACTTGTAGCTGATAATTTGAAGTGCTTCCTTTGGTTTCAGAATGTAAGGCCAAGTGCAGAGAATCTTCCTGAGGAATTGGCTGTAATTCTAACTTCATGCTGGCAAGAGGACCCCAATGCCCGACCCAACTTCACCCAGATAATCCAAATGCTCCTAAATTATCTATACACCATTTCACCTCCTGAACCTATGATTCCTTCAAGAATATTCACTTCTGAGAACACCTTCTTGCCACCAGAGTCCCCTGGTACTAGCTCCTTAATGGCGAAACGTGATGACACAGGGGATACACCCAGAGCGAAGGAAGAAATCAAACCTAATGGTTTTCTATGCTGCTTCAGTCAGTGTTATTAACACCTGAACAAGTCTTTAAGTTAAAATGGGATAAAAAGAATGTTAGATAGAATCGAGTCCAAAGAAATCTTTTTGGCGACTCGGTAGATGTTCAGGTTAATACCTTTACACTTCCAGTAAAATTTAGTTCTTTTTTCCTCTATTCTACCTACCAATGTTTGTCGTCTGACACAGATGTATGCATAGGATCTCTCCGTCTGGTCAAGTAGACTAATCATCCAGCGTTGTTAGGATTTGCACCTAGAATTTCTAAAATGTTTGATTATATCTTGATGCCATGAATTCGGTTCATGCCAACGCAATGAGGTTATAGGCATTACAAGGAGTCAAGGTAAACAGTGGGAGGCAAAGACAAAGAAATTCTAGTATTTTGATAGTCATGGGTTATTTGTATTTCTTCTTTTTTAAACATTTTTGTCACATGAACTTGTATACATTCATTAATATTTATAGTAGAAGTTGAAAAAACAATCAAGAACATGGTTCCCGTGTTTGATGATTGCTCATGTATATAAAGATAAACGAATCGAGGATTTCTGAACAATTTTCTCAATTGGATCTGAGTCACATTTGTGAATCCAGTATGTATTATCTCACAGGGCTTCGGCCTTCAAGATAAAATGGGCAAGCATAAATATTCTTCTTATTCAACATAGATGCTTGGGTTTACCAGTAATCATTGCAGGAACATGACCCCTCTTGGAAATGATGGAAACGGTTCCTATCCCTGACAATAATTTTTCTATTATACACCTTAGATATTATCTTTGTGGCATTGTGGCAATCAGTACAAACTCTAAGGTTTTTTGATATTCTAATGGTAGCCCCCGGTTGAGTTTTGATTAGACCAAATGCAATAGCCAGCTTCTCACTATGGTGAGACACAGAAACTAATTTATCTTCCTCTTCTGCATCAATTCTTGCATCTGCAATGTTTGGCTCATACCCAGCTGATTTAATTCTTTTGATCATCTCTTCAGTTGCCCTATATATCTCTTTTGAGTGAGAATGTTCATCATCTTCAGAAAAGAACTCAAGAACCACCCCTTCCAATTCAATCAAGCTACAACCAGGTGACTTCTTAAACCCTCGCTCTCTCATGCGAGACCTCACTCTCAGAGCATCCTCACTTCTCCCCACCGAAGCATATATGTTGGATAGCAGTATGTAGTCTCCACTATGAGCCAGCTCCAAATGAGTTATCTGTCTAAACGATTCTTCACCAAATGGAACATTTTTATGTGCCCTACAAGAAGCCAACAGTGTTCTCCAAACTACTGCATTTGGTTCAATAGGCATGTTCTTAACAAACTGAAATGCTTCCTCAATTAAACCAGCTCTACCAAGAATATCAACCATACAACCATAGTGTTCTATCCTTGGTTCGATTCTGAAATCTCTGCTCATACTAAGGAAAAGAGCTCGACCTTCCTCCACCAGACCCCCATGACTACAAGCCGAAAGCACACCGATGAAAGTCACATTGTTCAGTTCAACATTTGCTTCCTTCATCAAATGAAACAACTCCACAGCTCTCTTTCCCTCGCCATTATTAGCAAGCCCGTGAATAATCGCCGTCCAAGAGAACGCATTCTTCACCGGCATTTTGTCGAAAACCTCAACTGCACTGTCTATAGACCCACATTTGGCATAGAAGTCAATAAGTGCCGTCCCAAGAGTAACAGTGAGCTGCAGTTTCTTCTTATTTACATAGAAATGAACCCATTTTCCGGTTTCCAAAGCTCCAAGAACCCCACAAGAGTAGAGCACGCTAACCATGGTAACCTCATTCGGCTCCACATTAGCCTTTTGCATCTCATGAAACAAACCAAGAGCCTCACTGCACCTATTTGCTTGGCTATACCCAGATATCATTGCACTCCATGCAACAACATCCCTACGTTCCAATTGGTCAAACAGTACTCTTGCCTTGTCAACATTACCACATTTTGCGTACATGTCAAGAAGTGAAGTCATCAAAGTAAGGCTCTCGCTCATTCCATTGGCTTTAATATACTCTCCAATGCACTCTCCCAATTCCAAATTCGCCAACCTACCACACGCGCTCAAAACGGTAACCAACGTAACCTCGTCAAACCCAACAACATTAACACCCGGCAGTGCCTTCATCCTAAGAAACAATCCCACAACCTCGTCCCAGCAACCGTTCTTGGCGTACCCAGCCAACATGGCGTTCCAAGCAACGAGGCCTTTGTGGGGCATTTCGTCGAACACCCGCCGAGCAACCTCGACTGCATCGCACGTGGCGTACACGTGAATCAGCGTGTTCTCCACGAAGCCGCTTGACATAAAACCGCGCTTGATAACGTGTGCATGAAGCTGTTGGGCTTGGAGCGGCGCGCGCAGCTTGGAGCAGGCTTTGAAGACGGCGCAGAAGGTGAACTCGTCGGCGGGTACGAGGTTGTCTTGGCACATTTGTCGGAACAAGAGAAGGGCTTCGCGAGGGGAATGGTGATGGGTGAGGCCCCTTATGATGACGTTGTAGGCGGGAGGGTTGGGTTGGGGGATGGAGCTGAAGATGGAGAGTGCGTAGTCCATGGTTTTGGGGAGGATGAGGGCGGCGGATTCGAGGAGGTTTTCGGTGATGGCGGGGCTGTGGATGAGGCCGGTTTTAATGAGGTGGGCGTGGACTTGGTTCAGGTCCTTGCGGGTCCTGCATTTTTCCAGTATCATGGATTTTGGATTGTCTGGGAAATGGGGAATGTGGGTTACGGGAGTTGTGGTTTTGGAAGGAAACATAGATCCTGTGGCCATCACCACCATTGTGTTGTGCTCTGTGTCCGTGTGTTTGTGTTCCAAAATCCAAACTTCCAATGGGAGGATGGCGACGTTTACTTTGCACCGGTGTTCTTCATACTTACTCCCGTCGGATATTATAGAAATTAGATTAATGGCAGATATTGAAGAAGGGCAACCTGCTTAATAGGTTAGTCCATAAAGTTGATAATTACAAATGTGTACTGTAGAAAAGAGGTTATTAACCGTTAAGTTATTACAAAAAACAAAAAATAAATAAATCTTGTAGAAATCCTGAATTTAGATGTCTCGTAAAAGGATTTAATTAAAATTTGTGAATTTTTTTTTATAATTTTAATATTTATATCTTTCTTTTTACTTGATTACTTGCAAAAAAAAAATGTAAAAGGATCCAAATAGTAAACTGAGATTTAAAAAAAAAAAAAAAAAAAAACTCTCTCATCTTCAAGCAGCACTTCCATGGTAAAACAAGGTAAAGGATTTGGAAGATGCTGTACCAGTCGCGGTGAGGGTCAGGAAGAGGGCAATGCGGCAGTACTGGGCGGCGATGTGGTCGATGTTGGTGGTATAGCGGAGGATTTGGAAGATTTCACACCAGTCGCGGTGGTCGACTCGCTGGTGATGAAGGCGTCGGTCATGGTGAGGAGGAGCTCCGAAGCAACAAAGGTTGGTTTACACTCGCGGCCCTGGATCGCTAAGGTGCTTGTTCATGGTGTAGAGCCACCGTTCTGCCTCAACTATGTTGTCGCTACCGTTCCGCTTCGCCTATGTCGCCGCCACTGTCTCTGGTGGTTTTTGGTGAGAATCAATGAGAAGGAACATGGGTGATGGGGAATTTACGGGAGGGTCATTTTTTTCCTGGTCTGCGTTTCGAATCTTGAAGGAAAATCAAAGATTCTTCCTTGACTCTTTGATAGATATTGGGTGTCGGCCATCCAGACGCCGGAGGTTGGACGTGCTCCCCTTCATACATCACCAACATGGCAGTGCTGCCGCCAGAAATTTTTCGAAAACGCCAGAAGCTAGATCTCTCTGCGTCTTTGGCGCACCCAAGGGACTGTGAAAATGTAGTTGAAAATTGCAAATCCATTGATGATAGTGGACAACAAGGACCAGCAAGAGAAAAAAGGAGTCCAAGGTAGACGACGAAGTCGTTTCTGGAACGCTTTCTTTGTTGAACAGATGGGTCTTCGATGCAGTGGCTTCCGGTGGCCGACGGCGAGATGGCACCATGGTGTGTTTGGAGTTTGGACTCAGGCAGAAGGACTAAAATGAAAATATTAATAAATTCGGGAAAACATAAAAGGTGTATGTATTTCATTATAAAACATAAAAACTTATTATATCCAGCGAAGTCAAACTGTTTACCAAACTGTTTACCAGCGAAGTTTATTACGTGAGTTTGTAATAAATTGTTTTTTAATATTTAACTTGATTTTTTAAAAAATTGATTTAATTTAAAATTTATTTTATAATAAAATTTTTAAATAAATTAATATGTCTATTTTTAAATAAATTAATTGACATTTATATAAATTAATAGGCCTATTTTTAAATAAGTTAACGTGTTTTATATAAACTAACAGACTTACATATAAATATGTTAATATGTATTTATATAGGCAAACATGTTTAAGTTTTGAAATAAGTTAATAGACCTACTTAAGGTCAATAGGTTTTTGTTATAATTTAACACTCATCTTTTAATTTTATAAATACTTATTATTTTTTACTCTAATCTTTGATCAATGTAAGATTTTGAGATATACTAAGTGACAAAATTATTAGAGGCATATAATTGCAAATATAAAGATCAAACTTACGCTCTACTAATTGCAACATAAATACAAAAAATATTAGAGTTATAATGAATTAACATCATGATAATAACTGCATGTTGTATAATGAATTGATAAGAAAGATAATATCATAATATCAATAATGGATAAAGTTAGCATATTACCCAAAGAATTCCACAAATAGCTAAATAAATTAAGCATGAAATATAATCTAGTAATTTTGATAACTTTTCGTCAGGTTCTTACAATTAGAGACAAAATAATTGTACGATTTAACCATAATGAAATTAAAATAATAACCTTACATATGTTATTACCAAATATATATAAAAAAGAAATCCAGAAATAGCGTATGGTATATTTTCAGGTTTTGTAATTATATGTTTTCAATAATTTTGTTTCTTGGTATATCTTTAAGTCTCACATTGACCAAATATCAGAGCAAGAAATTAGTGAACATCTATAAAATGAGGAGATAAATGTTAACTTATTATTTTCATTCTATTAAATATATTACATTAAATATATTAATAAATATGTTACTTTATTCTAACTTATTAACTTAAGTTTTAGTTATTGACTTTTATTAAAATTTAATTAAAAAATATATTAATATATTATAATAAATTAATAATTATTATTTTAATTTATAATTATTATAATATTATATTATATATAATTAAACAGGTTATCTTGACCGACCAAACTTAAAAAACATATTAGATAGCATAGAGCCTAACCTTTTTAGTTAAATAGACTTTTAAAAAAAATTTAACCTAACTTATTTAGTTAATAAACTAGACTAAGTCAGATCTCAAACAGATCAAACTATAAGTTCTTAATAGACTGTTTGACTTATTTCTACCTTATTTCCTTTTACTGTAGTCTAACTTAGTAAGCAGTGCATGAGTGAACCTTTGACCCAACTGGTAATAGAGGGTTTAATTAATTTACAATTTAGTCCTTGTTATACTACAACAGATTAACCTTATTCGTTCTTAATGAGATTTCTTTTGGAATCCATTTTCATCATTAGACAACTATGAATCTATGATTATCCTAACCGAAGTAGCTTTGACCAGAATGTTATGGATGATGAACACATAGGATTGAGGCAGGTTCGAGAAGAAGAGGAATACCAGACTCAGAAGAAGATGGAACTAAACAAGAAGATTTTGTTGGAAAGAGAAATGTGGAAGAAGAAAGAACCAGAACTGATATAAATTCATCCAAAGAAGAAGTCATGATTGAAGATCTTGATGATGATGAGGAGGAGAAGGAGGAGAGGGTACAGATACTGAAACTGAAATTAAGCATGATTCCAAAGACTCACAAGTCCATGGCAGTGCAAGTTTTGAAGTATCGAAAGCTCAAAACACGGGTTATATTAAATCTAGCCATCGAGAAATGGCAATTGGTAATCAAGAAGCTAAGGAAGAAACACTAGGTTTTATTGTTGCTTACTCTTGGGATTTCAAACCGAGATATGTTACTGATGGTTGGAGGACATGTCTTGCAAATTCCCTTGTTTCACTAATTTACCTGCTAAGCAGGTAACTTGTGGTCAATGATGGCCATTAATTAAAATTGTCTTTTATTCAATGGTTTAAACTCAATAGAGCACCCAATGGGGTGCATAGTAAACATTGCTCCATGGTTTATGTCAGGTACCTTAGCCAATTTTGAAAGTTAAAACATGGTTGCTCACTTTGTTTCTTCATTTTTTTTTATTTCATGGCTGTGATTGGTGGGTGGTACTTGTAACATTTTAGAAAAATATGTTAGACTTTTATATATGTATAAAGGTAGCATATGACTTGTTTAACATACCAGTGAAATTTTGTGACGAACTAAGTTAGTTTAGACAATTTACTGCAACACAGAATAGGATAAATGACCTAAAATGACTTAGATACTAGTATAAATTGCTTAGTTAAGAGAAACATATATGGATAATTTGGTTCTAGGTCACAAATGAGCTAAGTAAGGTAGGGTAAAAGTTTCAAGGTAATCAGAGTTAGTTTGATATTTTTAAGCATACTTGTTGTGTGTTTTAATGTCAGATTGACCACCAGCAAATATGGAAAAATAGCGAAATGATGAAACAAGATTTTTAATGAATCTCAGTATTTATTTTAAACTTGTTAGAAGTTAGAAAACTAGATTCATTGGAATCTGAGTGTTCTTGGCAGAGTAGGAGTTTTAGTACCTATCTTATAAGAGGCAAAGTTAGACTTTGCTTCTTTTGTTTCTTGTTTATCCCATGGCATAAAGCAGAGAAAGAAAAAAAGAAAAAAGAAAAAAGAAAAAAGAAAGAAGGAACCAAAGAAAAGAGAGAGGGGGAGAAATAAAGGAGAAAAGGGAAGCCAAAGCCAATCTTGAAGATCAAAGACAAGGACCAAGCTTGAAGATCATGTTGGGAATTGCGGATCAAAATATCTTGCAGCGGAATCAAAGAATTCCCTCACAGGATCCATGCGAAAAGTCCATAATCCGAGTTTTAAAAGTTTACCTCTTGAAGCGTGATAAACACAAGCGAGGTGAATCACAAATACTGTAATAGCGACGATGTTTCTGCGGTATCCACACGAATAGACTTGCAAAAAGGAGTCACGCCTCTGTTTCGCGGTGCTAGCTGCGAATAGAAGAGAAGAACCTTTCACTATCTCTCACTCACTTTCTTAGGTGCGGCTAGGGTTGTGATGTAACGTTCGTAGCAGCCCCCTTAGCAGTACTATTTATAATAGTGGCTGCCTTAAGTGAGTGTGAGCAGTAGCAAGGTAAGCTGTGCAACCCTAAACCCATCTGTCATGAGTTAGGCCCACAATTGAATCTAAGTCCAACTTAGATCCTTATTGCTCTAATTTAGTCTGCTCTAAGTGTGCGACCCTGCAGGTTCTCATAACGTTGGTAGTAATATTAAAATCTCATTTGAATATTACAAACAGTGAGCGGTATCTAGCAACACATCACTGCTACCCAAGTAATGAGAATGTCAATGATTTGACATAACCTATCCGTAACCAATGTTTCCGTGTAGTTTAGTTCCTTTGTCCAGATATCCAGATTGAACACAAGGCATGGAACGTGTCACCCTTGTTTAGTTCAATCTTCAGTTTCCTGATTCCCGAGTAGACATAGTAATAACAAATGAGATCAATATCTCATATTGACTCATTTGAGCATGGTCATGCATTTCGTAGTCTCACTCAATCAGGGGGCTCGAAGATATCATTCTTGTTATGTAGGAGGGAGAAATCTCATCTAAGTCACTCACATCCCTCCACATGTATCGCAATATGTCTAATAACTAACTTTATAATCATCTTGTTACAGATGACGTTTGATGGCATTAAAACACACAACTCCTCATGTAGGAATCGTAGTGATTTCAAGTCAAAGGACCACATACACCATTATTACTATGAGAATCGCTTATGACACTCATGTAACGATCCACGTAGCGTTCTCATGGCGAGTCTGTCCAATACATTATTACTCTAATATGTATCTATATGTAGACTTGATATCTCATATCCATGACCCGTGAGATATGGTCATCAGTCTACGCACATACTAGTCTTAATGCATTATTGTTATCCTAATTAACAATAATACTTGACTAGGGACATTTAAGAATAGTATTTTATCTAATAGGATCTCACGATCAAGTCATCCACTTGATGTCTTATGGTGTTAAACTTACTATTCTAAGGACTTTATTATGTCTATCAAAAAAGAACACAATAAATGAAATGCCTCATATATCAAAAATAGCATAATACAATGTATGCAAATACAGACAAAATATATTGGCCACTAGGGCATACACCAACAAATCATCATCCAAGACAAGAGGTAAGGGTGTTTGTTTTCTTCATTTTTCTACTTTTTTCGTCATGTATGAAGCATGTAAGTTAGGTTAGGAAAAATGGGATTTGAGATGTTTTCAATGGGTTTTGAGTTGGTAGAACTCATTAGGAACATGAGTTAAGACTTGTAATGAGTTGAGACATGATTGTTAGTGTTGTAGAGCATGTGAGCATCCATGGAAATCCATAACCTTGAGTTGGTGAAGTATGAGTTTTTATGATGAAGGGTTAGCATACATGTGTTTTGATCATGAAGATGAGTGATTAGAGAGCTTGTATGAAGGTCTTAAGGTGATTAGAGATTATGTTTAGGATTGGAAATCATATAGAATCCATGAGTTGATGGAAAGAATGGATAGAGGCAACATTATACCTTGTTTTCTAGTGCATTTTCGCACCAGATAACCGATTATTGAATCTCAATAATAAGTTATTGGGTTTAGGCAAAGGGCTGTATGATTCTGAATAACATGTTATTGAATAGTGATAATCGGTTATCAGAAACACATAATAGGTTATTTTGTTGTGGTAGAAGCCTTTAGTAAATGAATAACCGATTATGGAATAGTAATAACAGGTTATGGGCATCTTAAAAGTTAGATTTTGGCTTGTCATAGCCAACTTTTCAAGAGGGATAAATGCTAGAAACTTATGGAGACATAGTTTATTACCCTTGGGCTTCATACAAGGCTTGTTTAAGTTAAGTAATGAATACTCATGATTGGATAGAGACTCTTATGCATATTTTCAATATGCATAGGAAATATATAGGTGAGCAACCTAAAATGATGAGTTGCCATAGTTAGGTATCTAGCTCCCTAGGCAACATAGCATTGCACTAGATATCACTTGTGGAGTGATGAGGAGGTAGGATACTAGATACAAGCAAATTAAGTATGATTGGCAATAGTTAAATGACATAGTGCGAGAAAGTTCTCTAAGAGTGTAGTAAAGTTAGTAATGCAAGAATAGAAAGTGTACTAAGTCTAGTTGACATTAGTTAAGTGTTGTAGTGCATGAACTGCTCTTACAGAGAAGAGGTAGTCTTAGTAGTGCAAGATGGACTTAGTATAGAGTTATTTGGTAGTTATGTTAGAGTTAGGATATAACTCTGCATTTTCACATACTTCACTTCTCACATATACTTTTTATTCCTAGAGTTGAGATAGTGGAGGCATCCACTCAGTTTTTGGTAGCGATATCCACCCAGTTTATGGTAGACTACTTGGTAGCTACTTGGTAGGTTAAGGAGGGATACGTGTTATGATAACATATTCTCTTCCTACTTTGTAAGTTATAGGGAGTTACACGTTATCAAGGCAGATTACCTCCCTACCCAGGGGAACAGTTAAGTTTCATGACATTGCACCTATACCATCATACTTTTCTTTGAACATAAACATACATCATTTCATCATTTCATTATTTAATACTTGTTTGGATTGGAATTTGTGTTCTGGTTGTGTTTGTATTGCATTACCTTCGGTGACAGCTGTATGGGCGGTTGTCTTGTTAATGATTTCGAATGATTGTATGGGCATTTATTTAATATCATCGTAGTTCTCGGTTATTAGAATAGAAGTATAGTTTGCTTAGGAACGTTACAAAGAAGTTGTGTTTGTATCTTTTGCAGAAAGTATTAGTATAGTTACTAGTTTCAATTGGGTTTATTCATTGCAAATGTTTAAACTACTGGTTTTGGTTACTTATACTGAGAAATGTGATTTCTCACCCTATTTGTTCTCATGTAAATCTAGGTGGAAGCTCTTCCAAGGGAAAGAAGAAAAAGTATGAAGACTAGTAGATTAGTTTTTATGCTTAGATGTAAAGCTTTGAATTTATTTACTTTGCTTTTAGTTTTTTTGTATAAAGTTTATATATATAATGAGCCTTTTTGTGGCAAAATATATGTATATGACTTTTAGTTTCCGCAAGGCTCTCCATTATTATTTGTTTAAATGATAAGGATTAGTATGATGTTTAAGTTAGAAGTAGCATAACTAATACTGTTTATCTAAGTATATGCATGGTATACGTGGTTACTGGTATTAGGGTGTTACAGTACTCATCCTAAAGAGATTTTTTTAAAAAAACAAGTGCCCAAAGAACAATTACTAAGGAATTAAAAGTAGAAAGTAGGGTTGCACACAGTTTCGAGTAGACTCGATGACTCGATCCAACCCAACTTAATATTTTTAGGTTAGTTTGGTTCATTAGGTTAGTTTGGGTAAAACTCGATTAACCTGCCCAAAGGTTAGTTCGAATGGCGGGTTGAGAAAAACAACACATGAACCCGACCGGATGACTTGAACTAAAACGATGTCGTTTTAACGCTTTACACTTAAAACTTCAGAATTTCTCAACCCTCATTCCCCATTCCATATCCTTAGCCTTAGCCTCCCTCCCATTGCCATTGATGTTACTGCCTCCCTCCACCATGATTGACAACCACCTTTGTTCATCCCCTCTCCCCTCTGTGATCTATGACAACAACTTTTCTGAGTTTTTTCAATTTTGTGATGTGTGAATGCGAGTCATGCGATAGCCATCATTGAGGCTCAAATCTGGTATTTTCTTAGCCTCTCCCTCCATGATCTTCTTGATGTGGGCTGAGAGGACTTAGATCTAGTTCTTGAAATTGGTGACGTTCTCGATCTCCTAACACTGGCAACTTCTTCTGGAGGAAGTGGTGGAATAGACAATGGAGGGAGCAGGGGTGGGGTGGGTATGATGCCGATTGGCCTTGTTGGTTGTTCTCCATTTAGGAGTGATTGGTGTTGATTAGGTTTTGATGCATGCTGGAATTGTTACTTTTTCTTCACATTTTTTATTTTATTTTTTGAGGCATTTTGGTTGTTGAAAAAAAAGAAGAAAAAAAACATGTATAACCTGACCACTAGACCTAAACTAACCCATTCCACATCAGGTTGATTTGGTTCAAATTACCCAAATTTTTTCACCAAACTGACTCAACCCAAGCTTAGATAATTTGTTTGGACTTCAATTTTCCCTAAGTCTAACCCAACCCGAACTGTATGCAGCCTTAGTAGAAAGTATTAAATGAAAAATACAACATTTAATATGTTAGAAACTCAAAAAGTTATACTTTTCATTTATTACTTTCTAGTTTGAATCATTAACAAGTGCCTATAGGGTACTCATCATAAAAGCTATATTTTTTTTTTCTATTTCTCAAGCTATTGGTGGTAAGGGATGGAAATAAGGTGGTTTTAACATTTATCATGTAATCAAAGGTCCATAAATGAACCTACTAATATAAATCGTCAATCAATGAGAACTTTATATTCATGGCTAAGATCAATGACCTATAACATGGTTAACATGTTAATGTGCAATGCTGGTGATTACAAAATCAATCTTTCAACAAAAGGAAATTATGTGTAAATTTTTGCAGAAAAAGTCCCATTGTTTGTTTCTAGTATAACATTTGGATGCGTTTGAAGAATTCATCGATGTTTGAATTGTTGGTAAAAGATGGAAAGGTTGTGGTTTTCACATTGACCCTATAGTTAATGGTCCATGAATGACCCTATTAATGTAAATCATTGATTCGGGAGAATTTTATATCAATGGCTATAATAAGTGACTTATAATCGGATTAACAGGTTAATGTGCAATGCTGAAAATTAAAAAATCAGTTTTTCAACAAAAGGAAATTGTGTGTAAGTTTTTGCAGAAAAGTCCCCATTGTCTATTTCTGTTATGACATTTGGGTGGGTTTTAAGAATTCCATCGATGTTATCAAGCAAAGTCTTGCCAGAGGAAGTACTGTCGATCTAGAATCAACCACATCTCCACTGTTGTTGCGTCCTCCCCCAACCATGTAACGTCCATGCTCCAATTTCCAAGTATTCTAACGTTCCTTAGTGTTATTATCTCTGATTAGAACATCACGTCATTAATTTACTTATTTTACAGCCTCTTTGTTTTTGTTTTATCTGTGTTTGCATCATATTAGTGAATTAACCTAATAAATTCGTTTGTGAAGAAGTTTATGGTCTATTTTTCTTAATGTTATTCCCCAAGTAGTCCAATTATTTAAATTGGTCACTTATTTATTAAAATCTTTGTTAGCTATTAGTAAGTATAAAAGTATTTTATATTTTTAAGTTTCTAACTTAGGTGGTGTGCTCTGCATCTAGCATATATTTTTCTTTATCCTAATAATTACTCATTGATATTTATCCTAGTAAACATTGCTTTAATATTACTTCAGTAAATTCTTTACCATGTTCCTAAGCTCGGTCGAACACCTACACTAAGTGTGGGGTTTGATTCTTCCAAAAAAATTTCCTTCTAAGTGATAAGCTTTTATCTAAAATTCTAGTTACGTATTTTCTTTCCTTTATTATTATTATTATTATTATTATTATTATTATTATTATTATTATTATTATTATTATTATTATTATTATTATTATTATTATTATTATTATTATTTATACAACTATACTATCAGCATACAGATAAAATACTATACATCTTAGTTTATACTACAACTTCAAGAATACATAGTAGAGGGTATAATCCCTTCCAAAGTTAGTGCAGTTTATGCATCATAGCACATCAAGATGCTACATATCAACGATCCTAAACACTAGCCATTGTTATCCACCTCCTCAGTGGTGGTCTGCACAAAACCCTGGCAATGGTACCCTGCTCTTGAATGAAAACCCAGATGTAGTAATATCTAGTTCAGATCTCGAAATACAACATTTGAAATACCACTCTATAAATAGTGAATAAAACTCAGTAGGAGAAAGAAAACATTCTAAGTTAAACTAATAGTATTCTAGTGTATATAGAAAATGCTTTTCTTTGCTATCTCTTTACATAGTATTCTTCACAAGTCATAATCTAATGTCTCTAAAGATTTCATTTAAAGAAGTAAAATAAAACATCATTTTATTTTGAAACTCATGGAGGAAAAATATTAATTCTTCTTTCTGATCCCTTTTTCTCATCCAAGACTACATTCTTGAATTTTTCTCTTCTGAGCATCGGACCCCAAAATTTTCTATACATGATCTTAAGTGCATATCATATAATGTGAGCTCATATCTACTCACAGCGTTGTTAGTACTCAATTTTTTTTCAGGTTTTTTTTATAAATAATAAAAAAAGAAGGAATAAAAAAACATCAAAATGAAAGAAGAAAAAATATGCATTCATCTCTTTTATACATGAAAGTCCCACATTAGTAAATTATTCACTCTACTAAAGTCCTACATAAGAGAGATCAAGCTCTATTTCCCTTCCTACCTCTTATATAAAGAATTGATCCTTAAATGTTTAAACCATTCAGAAAATTACACACTTTGGCTTACTACTAAGTGGAGAGCCTAAGGATTTTAGTAAAATAATTTTTTTTGGCTAATATTTAATATTTGATTTGTGAGAGCAAGTGGGACCCTGGGTAACAAGTATAGTGTTTACATGCCTTGGAGGTAAGTTTGTTTAATCTTTCTTTCTTTCTTTTTCTTCTTCTTCTTTTTGTATGTAATTATTTTTCCCTATATATATATATATATATATATATATATTAGTTAGTTTAGTTTATTTATTTATTTATTAGTTCTTTTTTTTTTTAATATTTTAAATTTAATTCAATAATAAAGAGGTATTAACTGAGTTGTGACAACTTATTAACCCCGTGACATTTTGGAATGTCAGTTTGTTACCAAGTAACTTTAATACTTAAGATGGAGTGAATTGAGCAAATAAAAACTCTTTGAAAACTTTTATCAAACACTTGTAAAACAATTTTCTTTGAAGCTATTTATCGATTGAAGTGAATGAATAAAGAAGATAGAAAGATGCACTCATAATTTAACAAACCATACAGAAAGAATTCAAGCAAATATATGAAATTAAAAACAGAAATATAAAGGAGTTTGAGTTAGAAAAGCAAACACAGTGTTTATCTTGGTTCAATCATCAACTACTTGATACTTACATCTAGTCCTCAAGTAATCACTCTAGATTTTTCCACTATCAATGCAAGCTTGAATAAGTGTTTGCTACCGTTACAAATCAGAGCACTCTTCATACCTTGGGATACCTCACCCTCGTGCTTGAGCCTCAACTTTCAAGGATACATCACCCTTACAAATTTGTTGAGGGATACCTTACCCTTTACAAAGAATCAAAGTGTATAAAAGATGAAACTCTCTCAATAGTATGTAATACAACTGGAAGCCCTATGAATCTCTTCAATAATATCACAAATATTTGCAAAACAAGACACACAAAGGATTGAAAGAATGATTCACAAATTAGAGCAACAAAAACGTGTTTCAAGTTGTTGGGTGTTCTTAAAAGATGACCCAAAGACGTGTATTTATAGTGTTATGTCCAAAAGAGCTGTTGGGGTGATTTAATATCTCATTAAATGCCAAGAAAAGAGTCATTACAGACTTTCAGGCTTGTTGTAATCATTTACATGGCTTTAAGAACACATTCTAGGTTTTCTAGGCATGATGTAATCGATTACAAGCCTCATGTAATGAATTACAAAGCCTCTATCAGAATTGTAATCGATTACAAGACTTGTATAATCGATTTCATAGCATCTGACTTTGGAAAAATGGATTCTCGCATGACTGTAATCGATTACCAGGCCTTGGTAATTGATTACCAGCTCTCAAATAAGTTGTTAATTGATTACTAAACCTTTGGATAAGATTACAATAATATTTGAACCCATTTTTAAGCCCAAATTGCTTGATAAACATTTCCAACTTAGAAAACTTGGATTTTCAATATATAAACTTAATTTTCATTGGCGAAGTTCAAAACAACGTTTCTTTAAAGAAAATGATCTGTCAATTATAAGAGTTGATTTTAAAGAGACCTTTCAAAACCATTTTGAGATATGTTAAGAGCTTCTTGTATAAAGACTCTAAGTCCTATAAACTATAACAAATATACCTACTTTGGACTTGGTCTTCGTCTTGGCTTTGATATCATAAAAAAACTTCATGTTCTTCATGACATAAACATTCACATTCTCCCCTTTTTTTATGATGACAAAACAACATAGGAAAAGAGTAACATATATATATATATATATATATATATATATATATATATATATATATATATATATATATATATATATATATGATTCAAGTACAACTCTTCCCCGTAAGTTATGCATGAGGTGGGACAAAAATTAAGTAGAATTTACTTATAAAGCTTCCCCTTACTCATGCAAAGTTATATCTCTCTTCTGTTGGCATTATAAAAAAGACATAAGCATTCATCAAAAATATCATGCCAAAATGAATTAATGAACATCATATAATTAGCAGTGAAACCAATGTAGTATCAACGCATATAATTAGCACATAGATATTAACAACTGAGAGCTCAAAAATAAATATCAGAGTTTATACAATAATCATAGTAAAAAATACAAAGAGTGAGACAAAATATAACAGGATACATATGATCATAACTAAGTCATGTCGTCACTTTGTCTCCTCGCTATCATCCTCGTCATCAAGATCTCTATCATCAACAAGAGCCTCATCAAGATCAAGGTCCTCATCATCATCGGTACCAAGATCTTCCTTATCATCATCATCATTAGCAGCAGCATCAGGATGCTCCTCAACAACGACAACAATAGTAGGATCACACATGTATATGCTCCTCAGCAGCAACCCAAGGTGTAGGTGAAGGAGGTGCAACAGGCCTCCTAACCTCATGCATCTGGTCATGCTACATCATAGCTCGTAGAGCAACTATCTCTTGATATGTATGTAGTGTCCTCTCCTCCAGGTGATGGATAAAGGTCATAATTTCACTGAACTGATCACTAACATGAGTGTGTAGGCTGCGTAACTCGCGGAGTAAAAGCTTTATGGAAGCCTCTGCTGGAGCTGCCTGTGGTGTTGCATCCTTATCATGCTCATTATCTCCCCGGGGTATGTGACCATCCACCGCATGATGTAAGTAGTACCATTGATCATCAATCTTCTTTAGTTGGAGCTTTGTCAGAATATGTGCACTAATGGACTCTGGTCCATCAGAACTCTTATCCTTCGCCTCTCCAGACAAAAAGATATGAAAATGCTCCAAGATGGCTATGATCAGCATAGCATAGGGCAGAGGATAGTTACCCTTTCTGGCCTTCAACATGTCCTGGATAACATAACATGCCCAGTTGATAGATCTGTCAGTGTTCATTGCCCAAATGATGAGAACATCATCCTTTAGCACTTAGAAGTAGTTTCCTCCCCTGGGAATCAAGGCCTTGGCCAGGATATAATGGAGTACTCTGTTCTCTATGGTGAGCCTAGTGGCCATAATCCTCTGTCTCGACTTATGTTCACTTCTCAGTACAGAGTTCAAGGCAATTTTGTAATTATAATTGTCTCCCTATATATTAGCACCAGAAAAATATGCACCATCAAAAGTGAGACTAGTGAGCCTATACCAAATATCATGAGTGATGGCAAGAATTTTTATATTTCAAGTACGCATAAAATACCCTAACTAAATATAGGTAAATGTTCTTCCTAATGCTCAAAAAGTTCATCAACTCAAGTCGCTCAATCAGCCTAAAGCTTTCTAAGGACTCGCTAGAACAAAAAGTTATAGTGAGATACCTGGGTTGGATTATCTTTCGCAGCTGGAATTTTTAGTGAAAGATATCAGCTTTCTTGGTGATTCTGAAATGGGTTGAGAGGTCCAAGCCCATAATGGTGAGTGGAAGAGCTTGAGAAGACATCCTCGCAACCACCCCTGTTTGTGGCCTCTTTGTTCTTCTTGATGATTTAGCCATATTTGTGAAAGAGGTGAAAATAGTGGAGGGGAAATGGAAGGAAGGGGTTTTAAGAGTGTTTGGTGGGAGGAATTGATAGAAAATGGTGAGAAAATGGAGGAATTTGCAAGTTAGGTTTTGGTTTCTAAAGAGAGAAAGAGGAACATATGGTGAGAGGAGTTTTAAGGGTGGATTGAAAGGTTTTTATGGGAAATTGGTTAGGGGTTTTGTAGGGATGAAGATTTTGAGTGATTTAAAGGTGGAATGATGAGATTTAGTGAAGAAATGAGAAAGATATGGTCAAATTTATGGGGTAGGTTCGTGGGTTTTAGAGAGAGAAAGCTTGGTGGTTGAACAACAATGGTTGTTTCGCATGTGAGGACCCTTTAATACCTTCATGTAATCGATTACAAGGGGTGTGTAATCGATTATAAGCATTATGAGAGCCCTGTAATCGATTACAAGGGGGTTGTAATTGATTACGTGCAATCTGGGCCCTGTGTAATCGATTACAAGGGGGCTGTAATCGATTACAGGCATTTTGTTCTTGGTTTTTCTCATTTCAAACAGTAGAAAATTGATTCTTAACCTTTCAAAATACTTCTAAACCCTCTCAAACTAATTTTAAACACCATTTAAGCTTAAAAACTATCGAAGTTTTTATCCAAAATACTCTTGATCACTTATTCTTGTAAAATCACCATATTCATCCAAGATCAAACCAATGCAAGTGACTTTATCATTTTTCAAGAACTCACTCTTGACCATTGTGAAGCTAAACTCTTGAGCTAGTTTGGAGGACCTAGTCATGATGGAGTACCTACAAAACAAACTTAAGGGAGCCTCTGACGCTCAAGTCAGTATTGGATTCAAGCAATAATTAAAGCATGAACAGATTATGCAGAAAATTATGCATAAAAAATATGGTATTTTAAATGCATGATTGATCCAAAATGCCTACCTCTCTTCTTATATGAAAGAAAGATTCTTTAGGCAGGGGTTTTGTGAAGATAACTGCAAGTTTGATTAGTTGTTTCAATAAATTCTAACATGTAATCTCCTTTTTGAACATTGTCCCTTATAAAGTGATGCTCTATCTCGATGTGCTCAGTTCTAGAGTACAAAATGGGAATTTTAGATAGATTGATTGCACTAGTATTATTACATCTTATAGAGATATGATTAAGCTGAAGACCTTAGTCTAGAAGTTGTTGCTTCAACCAAAGGATTTGAACACAACAACTTATGACTGCAACATATTCAGCCTCAATAGTAGACAATGTCACACAATTTTGTTTCTTGTTATGCCAAGAAACTAAAGAGCTTCCAAGCAAGTGGCACGTCTCACTAGTGCTTTTCCTATCCAACTTGCATCCTGCAAAATCAGAATAAGAATAACCAATAAGACTACAAGAGGAACCTTTAGGGTACCACAAATCCACTTATGAAGTGTCAATTAGATACTTCATTATTCTTTTTACAGCACTTAAGTGTGACTCTTTAAGATTTGTTTGGTATTTAGCATACATGCACACACTAAACATAATATTTGGCCTACTAGCAGTAAGATGGAGGAGAGAACCAATCATGCCTATGTACTTAGTAATTTCTATAGAATTACCTCATTCATCCTTGTCCAAGTAACATGAGGTGCTTATAGGTGTATCTATATGCTTAGAGTTGTCCATTCCAAATTTCTTGAGCAGTTCCTTGCAATACTTGGATTGGCTTATGAACGTTTCATTCCTTGTTTACTTGATTTGAAGTTCAAGGAAGAAGTTGAGTGCACCCATCATGGACATCTCAAATTCTCTTTGCATAATGTTAGCAAAATCCTTACAAAGAGACTCATTAGTAGCACCAAAGATTATGTCATCAACATATATTTGTACAAGGAGAATGTCATGCTTTTTATTTTTAATAAAGAGAGTTGTGTCAACATTTCCTCTTGTAAAATCATTTTCTAAAAGGAACTTACTCGATCTTTCATATCAAGCTCTAGGAGTTTGTTTTAAGCCATACAATACTTTTTTCAATTTAAAAACATGGTTGGGAATATCATAATCTTCATAACCTGGAAGTTGTTCAACAAACACCTCTTATTGAATGAAACCAATTAGAAAAACACTTTTAACATCCATTTGATATAATTTGAAATCCATGATGCATGCATATACAAGTAACATTCTAATGGCCTCTAATCTAGCTACAGGTGCATAAGTTTCCTCATAATTTATACCTTCTTCTTGATTATACCCTTTAGCTACAAGCCTAGCTTTACTTTTAATTATTAAGCTCGTTTCATCAAGCTTGTTTCTAAAGACCTATTTGGCGCATATTATTGGATGATCATTGGGGTTTAGAACTAATTCCTAAACTTGATTTCTTTCAAATTGGTTTAGCTCCTCTTGCATGACCAAGATCCAATGTTCATCATCAAAGGCTTCATTTATGTCTTTGGGCTTAATTTGTGAAACAAAAGTCATATGGTTACTTGCATTTCTAATTAAATTTCGAGTAGTTACCACTTTAGACACATCACCTATTACTTGGTCAAGATGATGATTATAACACCATCCCTAGGGTATCATATGTCTGACTCCTGACTCATAATCAAAAAGAAGTTCGCACAAAGTTTGAGTTATAAAAGATGGGTTTTAAAATTTCTTTCTTACTGAAACAAAAACTTACTGAAATTTATAAGTAATACTGAAAAATACATTGAAACAGATTCATATACAACATTGACCCAATTGTTCCATTTATTAATTTAAAGAAAAATATAAAACTTACAGACTCTTTTTTTTTAACAGTAGTAACCATTTGACAGGTTCTACTTAATAGCACAATATAACACTAACGTTAAATCTTAACATACTCGTTTCTTCTCTTGTATCCAACTTGATGCATCAGAACTCTACTCCTTGTCTATCCGGCACATCTTCGAACTTGAGACAGCCACTTTTCAATGTTTTCATCAATCTCTGAGTATCTACCATCAGTTTCTTCTCAGAAAACTCGTTCTATCTATTACGTATTTATTTCACAACACAAACCCAACCAAAACATAAAACAAAGAGGTGAGATCACCTACACCAATACCAACATGGCAGCACAGAGATAACACAAACAGCAATGTCATACAAGTATATCATACTAGAGTTCTAATAATGTATTCGACATTAATCAACTATCATCATCCAATCCTATAGCAGTTCAAACATACATGACAATGCCATCAACATTAATTATCATCATCATCATCCAGTATTAATCAACAGCTCAATTATTCCTTCATTTATATATATCACACAGATATAAATATACTCAAAAAATGCATGTGCATTTAGACTCAATGTTCCTACTCCATAGAGCTAAACTCAGGTTCAGAGAAAATGATCGAAAAGACCTGCCGGTACCACGTGCCTCAGACCACGTACTTTAATTCTCATTTCAATTTTTGCATATCTAGCACATACACGACAGTCTTTATCAGATCTTGATTATGGATAGTGTATCGGTCAGGATCATCGGTGTGTTGCATCAGTCTAACCTATGGATACAGTAGAGCGACTCACTGCCCACTGTAGGCAACCCGCACCCCGGTGCCCCCAAGGTCAACGAGTGACTTACACTATGCATATCGCACCCACTCAAGAAGTGTGTTTCTCCTAGGCAATCAGCCATATCCAGTCCTCATCGGACCATTCCAATGCATGTATAATGTACCAAATACCAATCACAGGTATATCTCATAATTTCTTAGATATAGTTTATACAATGCACGAATATACCAGTGCAAGTCCAACCACAAGGGTCATTCTTTTCAAATTTGTTTGTTCAATTCAATCATATGCCTTAACGCATATTTTTTTTTCCAATGCATCTAAAATGCACTACGCGCCAATAACAGACAAAACTCGTTGTTTTCACAAACAGTGTATGGACACTGGTTCAACAGTAATCATCATGTTATTATGTTTTTATAGTCATAAAACACTTTTGTCGTGTTTTCACAATCTCGCAACATTTCTGTTACGTTTTCATAATTCTAAAACATTTCTATTACGTTTTCACAATGTTGTAACACTTCTGTTACGTTTTCACAATTCTATAATTTTTCTATTACGTTTTCACAACATCGCAACACTTCTGTTATGTTTTCAAAATACCACAACACTTCTGTTACACTTTTAAATCACGTATTAATTTTTTAACATTTTTCTCAATCGCATAAAAATATACGTTTCTCAAATTGCATAGCAATTTTTCACCATTTTCAAAATCGCGTAACTTAAAAATCATTCTTTTAAGTTGCGTAAATCATTTTCCATCATTCTCAAAATATTTAAAACACTTTCCAAATCACATAATAATTTTTCGCCACTTTTCACAATCACGTAAAAATAATTCATCACTTTTCAATTACGTAGTGATTTTTCAATAGTAGTTCAAATTACGTAAAATATTTAAACGTAATTCAAATCGCATAGAAATATTTCAATGTATTTCAAATCGCGAAGAAATATTTTACTGTATTTCAAATCGTTTTTAAGATACGTAAAATATTTTTCAACACTTTATAATCACGTAAAATATTCCTCAATATTCCAAACATTATTTTGGACTTAAATAAATCAATATCATTTTCAACACATTTTTCAAATTGTGTAGCTTAAAAATCACGTTTTTAAGATACGTAAAATATTTTTCATCACAATTTCATTACAGAAAATATTTCTTAACCTTCAAAAATTCCTTTTCAACTTTTCTCAAAATAATATAACTTTATACTTCATTTAACACATTTTCTTACTCAAGAAAATCTTTTTCCAAAATATAATCCACAAAATCACTTTTCCATTGATATAAATCAATGTTTCAAATCTTAAAATTCCCTGACGTACTTCAAAACTCGAAAATCAGTTATACGTTGGTAAATTTTCAAAACACCATTATATTCTTCATTCTTCCCAAATCATTTCCAAACACAACCTTCTTCAAAATAAAATGAAGTTCGAAAACATTTTCGTTTATAAAAACTTGATTTCTTAAGTGATAAACGCTCTAATTCCCTTTCCAAATTCTTGTGCAAAAATCATTTCGTTATAAAATAAGGTATCCGTAAGTCTTCAAAAATCGTGAACGTGTTCATTGAAAACTGTCAAATCTTTCGAGTGACAAAACACTTCATTTTATAAAATATTACTTTGTTCCATAAAAATCAAGGCATTACAAGCCCTCAAAAACCTTGGTACTTAGCCATTGAAACCATCAAATATCTTTCCTTCTGAATTGATATGGTTTTACACAAACAAAATCATTAAAATCTTTGTTTTCAAAATCGAAATACCGATGATCATAAAAACCAAACTCATTTGCTCAAATTTATTTTTTACTTTCTCTACAAATCCTTTTTCACTTTCTTTGCAAATCCTTTTTCACTTTCTTTGTAAATCCTTAAAATCCACGTTGCCCGTTTCGTTTTTCGAAATCAAGTTTAATAAACACTTAGAAACTTTTTACACAAAATAAATCAATAAAATCCCTTTTAAAAAAAATGTGTTCTTGTTCTCTTGAAAAACATATCCTTTGTTCATTTTCCATGCTTTTCAAATCAATCCAATTTTATTCTTCCATGAAAATATTAAGTTATAAACACCTATGCTGAGGTGTCTTGGCCGAAAATTCTATAGCCTTTAGAACCAAGAAAATTTATTTTTCTCCACTTCATAATTTTCATTAAACAAATCAATTTCTTTGTTCTTGAAAAATTTCAACATGAAACTCTAATTATGGGCATCAAAACCGTAGCCCTTCCTTGGCTATTGGAGCCAAAAATTGATTTCCTTTCCATCAACACATCATGGCATACACATACATATTTTATCATAAATACTATAAGCATGTCATATACTCATCATGCATAATATAAGCATACCATCAAAGCCATAAAATCATGCATAGCATATCAAGCATAGGCAAATAATTAAAACACATAAACACCCACAAATAAATTACAAGACCATGGATATGAATCCTCACATGGATTCACCATCCACCAAATATAATACCATCTCTCACCACCATACTTGGTTGATGAGATGGATCTCCCTCTTACCTCTTGAAGATCCTCAAAAGCTCTTTGTTTTGCTTCTTTTTCCAAGTCCTTCACCACCAAGGGTTTCTTAAACACAAAACAACACATATATTTATTAGTATCTTAAGCTTGAATAAGAAAACCATGGATGTGCACCATGGTTAGAACCTTGAAAATCAAAAGAAAAGTGAAGAGTAACAAACTTCACCATTAAAGCTTCAATCTTTATCTTGAAGAACAAGGTTGAAGATAGATGATTTAGAGAAAATCTCTAACATAAAAATTGCTTAGAATATCATGTAGATTCAAGATCTATGGTTGGATGAAATTAAAAAGGATTGGATGGTGATTTTGGATGGTATGGCTGAAATTTCTCTTGAAGAACAAAGATGGAATTTTTTATTTTTGTGAGAGAAAAGCTTATTAGACTTGGTTAAGACAAAGGATGAAGTAAAAACACTTAGTTTTTCCTTCCACAAATTTTATGAAGCTCCTTGGAAAAATTCCTAAAAATCATAAACAAATGTTACAATCAATAACAAGTGTAGAAATAGGTAAACCATGGTTCAATCATGGCTTAGAAAATCAAAACTAGAAGATTAGAAGAAGAAATATGAAATTTACCATTTTTGGTAGAATCTTGAAGCTTGGATTTGAAGATCAAGATGAATGATTTAGAGAAAACTCATAACTAGAGATGTTCTTAGAATAAGGTAAGGATTCAAGAAACTAGATTGGATGAAATTTTTGAGTGATGGAGGGTAGATTATGGTGCCATGGCCGTGAGCTTAGAGAAGGAGAAGGAGAGAAATTTTTCTAAGAGTTTTGCTTGAAGGAAAGTTCAAGAATGATGAAGTATGGTCAATAATGACCAAGGTGATAAATTATTGTCTTCAAAATTTGCTTTAGCTTCTAAAGCAACCACAAAAATTGTCACCCCCCTCCATGCTTCTTCAAAGAGTGCAAATAATTCAACAATGATGCATAATTGACCAAGACCACTTAACAATGACATAAAGTTTTCTTTTAGCTCCAAAATGCTTCATAAAACCGTCCCCCCCTCATGCATTATGCATGCAATAATGTTGTCATCTTTTTCAAGCCATCATTTAGAGCATTTTAGACCATTGATTAATTCAATGGTTAGGATTTAGGTAGACTTTTGATTAGAAGACTTAATCTAGGCCATTGGATCTTTCTCGTTAAAATCTTAGCTATTAGATGCATCTCTAAAAATGAAAGGTTAAGATTAATCCTTCTTACTTTTAATCCAAGGGTCATAATTAGTCTTTGTCACTTTTTAAGACTAAATCTCTACCATAGATTAAATTAACATCCAATGGTTATAAATGGTCCTTGTTACTTTACAAGACCAAATCTTCACCCTTGATTAATTATTCATCCAATGGCCATAAATGGTCTTTGTCACTTTTTGAGACCAAATCTCTACCATTGATTAAATCCATATCCAATGGTCATAATTGATCTATCTCCACAGTTGATTAAATCGAGATCAAGTCTTTACCGTCGATTAAATCAACGGTTGATATCAAAGTCTTCAATATTAGACTTGTTTCCTATTAGTCCATCAAAAATTGTCACAATCACTAATATTGACTTAATAGTATAATTTTTATTTTTATCTGCGAAAATCCCACGAAAGAATATATTTACTCTATTTTTATCGCCCAATAAATAAATACAGTACAAGAAATTTTCTAAAATTGTTTCCGGATTCAGGTTTAGTAAGATCCCTTATCTCCGTCTAAACAGTACAAATTTTTCTATGCGTAGAAAAATTTTCACTTTGCGAGACCCACCTGGGCCCACGTATGGTCACCTGGGCCCACATACACCCCTAGGCCCACAAACAGTAAAAAAAAATTTCATAATCATCCACAAAAATCACAAATATTAGAAAACGTACAAATATCAAATCAGATTACGTAAAATAATTAAAACCTAACGGTAAAAAATTAAATTACGTAAAGTTTTCCCCGGCCCGAAAATTTTTATTTTGCTGACACGGAGTAAATCACTCAAAACGATCAAATACGCTGACGGAATAATCAAAATAATTTTACAGTATCCAGAAATTACTAAACAGTTAAATTCTGTTAATTATCAAAATTACTGTTTAAGAGATACATAATTTTTAGGGTGTTACAATGATATCTTGAAGTTCTCCATTCCTTGGGAAGGTCCATAGTTTGTGAATCCTCTTGACTTTCCTTTTGCTTCTTGCCTTCTTTCTCCTTGTTGTCCAAGAATGTTCTTGCTAAAGTTTCTATGACATCATCAATAATATCCTTTCTCGATCCATTTGAGTTAATTTCATCAAAAGCAACATGAATGGACTCTTCAATGATCATAGTTATTTTATTGCAAATTATAAAAGCCTTACTATGATTAGAATAACAAAAAAATATACCTTCATCAGATTTAGCATCAAACTTTCTTAAGTTATCCTTTCCATTATTTAAAACAAAACATTTACATCCAAAGACATGAAAATGTGAAACATTTGGCTTTCTTCCTTTGTATAACTCATGAGATTTTCTTTAAAATTGGCCTTATTAGGGCCCTGTTCATTACATAACAAGCAATACTTACTACATCCATCCAGAAATACTTAGGAAGTGTAGCCTCATTGAGCATAGTCATTGTCATTTCTTCTAAAGATCGATTTTTCTTTTCTACAACTCCATTTTGTTGTGGAGTTTTAGGGGTAAAAAAATTATGCTCAATGCCATATTCATCACAGAAAGTTTCAAATTCATGACTTTTAAAGTCACCATCATGATCACTTCTTATAGATGTAATGCAAAAACATTTTTCATTTTGGATAATTTTGGCAAGTTTCTTAAAAGCTTGAAATGTATCATTTTTGTGAGAAAGAAATAATGTTCATGTGAATCTAGAAAAATCATCCACAATTACTAATGCATAGTAATTCTCATCAAAGTTCATAGTTCTAGATGGTCTAAAAAGATCCATGTACAAAAGTTATAAAAGTCTAGAAGTTGAAACCATATTTTTAACTTTAAAAGAAACATGTATTTGTTTTCTCTTTTAACATGCATCGCATAGTTTGTCTTCTTTAAATTTAAGCTTTGGTAGTCTAATTATTAGCTCTTTAGAGACTAACTTATTTAAGTGATCCATGCGAATGTGTGCAATTCTTCTATGTCATAACCATGAATCATCTTCCTTACTTAAAAAGCATTTCACATCATTTGACGATATATCATCAAGGATAATCATATATATATATATATATATATATATATATATATATATATATATATATATATATATATATATATATATTATTAACTCTATGACTAATAAACTTAATTTGCTTATTATCTTTTCCTTCAATTATGCAATAGTTAGAATCAAATATAACTCTATTTTCTTTATCACATAATTGACTAATACTAAGCAAGTTATGTTTAAGTCATTCAACAAGCAATACATTATTAATAGAAGTAGGACTTTTACTGACTTTGCTAACTCCAAGAATCTTTCCTTTGTTGTTATCTTCATAGGTTACATGTTCGTGTGTCTTGGGAACAAGGAATGAGAACTTGGAGTCGTCTCCAATCATGTGCTTGGAGCATCCACTATCGAGGTACCAATTTGAGCTTTTGGCCTTTAAGCACACCTACAATACATATTTAATTTTTAACTTTTGGTTCCCAAATTTTCTTAGATCCTTGTGTGTTAATTTTGGGTACAGTACCCTTGTAGACCCAAACTATTCTACTCCCAATTTTTGTGTTGACGTTTTTCCTTACGTTACATGTTGAGGCATTATGTCTTCTCTTTCCACAATGAAAACATTTGATATAAGGGCTGCTTGAAGTACTTGAATAAATAAATAATTTTTTTATAAAATTTTTACTAATTTTTTGGATTATACCCTAAATCAGCTTTTTGAAAAATAATCCTTTATTTTCCTAACAAAATATTTAAATTATCTCTTCTGAAAGTGAATTTTGAAATAGTGTTCTTTGAATTTTCAATTTTTTTTTTCAAAAACTTGGAATGATGAATAAGATGAAGATGTTAATGCATGTGAAGAATAAGTTGTACAAGAAGAATTAGCATTAATTAATCTTAGTGTCTCATTCTCAATTTTAAGTTTTTTTATTTCTTTGTTTAAAATAAGAATTTAGTTTTCCTAAGAAGAAATTATTTTCTTAGATGAAGAAACTAATTTAGTGAGTTTTATAGACTCATCATGTAATTCTTCAAACGCATCTTGTAATTCATTATATGAAGGAGAAGAGTCAAGGTTTTCTCATTGTTTGAACTATCTGTGGAATCCGTGTCATTGTCATCTCACGTTGTGTAGGCTCTTATTCTTTTCTTATCCTTAAAAGTTTTTTTTTCAAACTTCTCCACCTTCTTTTGATAAATGGGACATTCTATCTTTATGTGTCTCAGTTTTCAACATTCGTAGCACGTTGGTGTGGATGAAGTTCATTACCCTTTGTGAAAAGACTTCTTTGGTAGGAAATGTGATCTTCTTTGACTTCCTTTATTTTTATGAAATCTTCCAAAATTTTTCACGAGTAGGCTAAGATTTTCTTCATTTAGTTCCAAGTTCTCCATACCATCCCCATCATTTTCATTTTCATCTTCATCGTTAATAGTGGAGGAAGTAGCCTTGAGTGCATTCCCTTTCTTTTTCTTATCATTTTCTTCACTTTGATCAAGTATGTTTTGCTCCAACTCGTGCTCTTGAAACTTCCCAAAGAGAGTACCTAGTGTCATTGTTAATAGATTCCTTGATTCTGAAATAGTTGTTACTTTGGGTTGCTAAATCCTGCTCAAATACCTTAAAACTTTGTTAATAAGATCTTCGTTAGAAAAAGTTTTTTCTAATGAAGCAATATAATTTACAATGTAAGTGAACCTCTTTTGCATTTCTTGAATGTTTTTTCCTTGGTTCATTCTAAACAGTTCATATTCGCTAGTGAGAAAATTGATTCTCGACCTCTTCACTTCATTAGTACCCTTATGGGTAACTTGTAAAGTGTCTCACATTTCTTGAGCAGTATTACAATTTGAAATCCTAAAGAATTCATCATACCTCAAAGTTGTGGTAATGATGTTATTAGCTCTCAAATTATATTGAACATTTTTTTTGTCTTCGTCAGTCCATTCACTTCTTGGTGTTTTAACCTTTACACCATCAACAACACGTGTGGGAACAAAAACATCATTTTCAACAGCATCCCACACATCTAGATCAATAGTTTCAATGAAAATTTTCATTCTTTCCATCCAAAAGGCATAACCATCTCTATTAAAAAAGGGTGGTCGATTTATAGAAGATCCTTCAGAAAAATTATTTAAAAAAGTCATTTTCTCTTGAAGCTTCTAAGCTTTTTATACAAGAGTCTTGTTTTGATACCACTTATAACCAAGTGGCTTCAATATTCAAGAGAGATGGTGAATTAAGTAAATAAAAATTCTTTGAAAACTTTTATCAAACACTTGTAAAGCAATTTTTTTTGAAGCTATTTATCGATTGAAGTGACTGAATAGAGAAGATAGAAAGATGCACTCGTAATTGAACAAACCATACATAAAGAATTCGAGCAAATATATGAAATTAAAAATAGAAATATAAAGGAGTTTGAGTTAGAAAAGCAAACACAATGTTTATCTTGGTTCGGTCATCAACCACTTGTGACCTACGTCTAGTCCTCAAGTAACCACTCGAGATTTTTCCACTATCATTGAAAGCTTGAACAAGTGCTTGCTACCGTTACAAACCATAGTGTTCTTCACACCTTAGAATACCTCACCCGCGTGCTTGAGCCTCAACTTTCAGGGATACCTCATCCTTACAAATTTATTAAGGGATACCTCACCCTCGTTATAATTTCTCTGAGGGATACCTCACCCTCATTACAAAGAATCACAGTAGATAAAAGATGAAACACTCTCTAGAGTATGTAATACAACTGGAAGCCCTATAAAGCTCTTCAAGAATATCTCAAATATTTTCAAAACAGAGCACAAAAAGGATTGAAAGATTGATTCACGAATTAGAGCAACAGAAACATGTTTCAGGTTGTTGGGTATTCTTAAAAGATGACCCAAAGACATGTATTTATAGTGTTCTGACCAAAAGAGCGTTAGGGTGATTTAATATCTCATTAAAAATGCCAACAAAAGAGTCGTTGCGGACTTTTAGGCTCGTTATAATCAATTACAAAAGTGGTGTAATCGTTACATGGCTTTAAGAACATGTTCTGGGTTTTCTGGGCAAAATGTAATCAATTACGAGCTTCCTGTAATCGATTACAAAGCCTCTTCCAGAGTTGTAATCGATCACAAGGCTTCTATAATCGATTACATGACATCTGACTTTGGAAAAATGGATTCTTGCATGGCTGTAATCGATTACCAGGCATCGATAATCGATTACCAGCTCCCAAAGAAGCTGTTAATTGATTACTAAGCCTTTGGATAAGATTACAATCATCCTTGAACCCATTTTGAGCCCAAATTAGCTTGATAAACATTTCTAACTTAGAAAACTTGGATTTTCAATATATAAACTTAATTTTCATTGTCCAAGTTCAAAACAACATTTCTTTAAAGAAAACAATCTGTCAATTAAGAGTTGCTTTTAAAGAGACCTTTCAAAACCATTTTGAGATATGTTAAGAGCTTCTTACATAAAGACTTTAAGTCCTATAAACTATATTAATATACCTCCTTTAGACTTAGTCTTTGTCTTGACTTTGATATCATAAAAACCTTCATGTTCTTCATGTCATAAGCATTCACACAGTTGAGTTACGATAGCTTGTTGGTCTCAAAGTTAATTAAAATTAATTAATCCACATTTATTTCTTAAAGAACTACGTTAACTTTGAACTCATCATTGCACTTAGGAGATATGTAGGTCGAAAGTCAAGTCAAAAATTAAATTTTCATAATTTAGTTTCTCTTTTTATTTTTTTTATTTGTAAATATTTTAATTTTGACTTTGATTTATTTGATTTATATGTAAATAGTTTTTATTTTAAATTAATATTTTATACTTATTTAATTATTAATTTGTTCTTTGACCTTGAATGTTTTAATTCTTGATTTTTATATTGCTTGTAACTATTTTAATTGTCATCGGTTTTTTTTTTTAGTTGTAATTCCATTTTTTATGTTATTTTTCTTTTTATTTTATTCTATAAATATTCTTTTTTGTCATTTATTATTTATTATTTTTTGGTAATTTAAATATTTTAAATTATTTAATTCACACAATTGACTATAAGGTAACTGTTTTTGGATGTATATATAAAGTGCTATGAGATTAAGTTGTGACCATTTTCTGTGCATAATTGATCCCTAAACCTAATTTGATTTGCACAGACTAGTTTTCCAATTTTTTTTGGATTTTCTAAATTTTTCCTAACTCAATAAAGTTGGTGGCGACTCCTGTTTTTTATTTTATTTTTTTGCTTCCATCACGATCCCAGTCGTGATAGTTGGTGACTCAATTGGAGACGCTAAAAGAGTCTAGCCTAATAAAGTTAGTTGTCTGAATTTTATAACATTTACATATTTGTTTTACTTTATTCTTATTATTTTGTGATTAACATTGTTACTTTTTAATGTTATCTTCTATAATTTGTTACTATTTATTCTTGATCCTTATGGTAGATGATTTCTTGTGATATTATAGCTCTCATTTTTCTTGTAAATAAATGAGTAGTTCATAGGTTGATTAAATTTATTGGACATATTACTCACACACTTATGAATGAGGCTTTATACCCGAGTCTAAGTAAAGCATATAATAGGTAAGATGTTACGTAGTGGTAGTCATTTTGGATATACATCATTTTTTGTTATCAAGAAAACCTCATCTAGAATGTGTCTCTTTTAAGAATGTTTCACACCTAGTGGTTTACCTACTATTATGGTCAACATTCTGAAATGAGATATTAACTATGGAGACCAAAGACCTTTAGAGTCATAAAACCACCATTGAAAGCTCATATACTAATAGAATTACTCTAGAGGTCATTCAAAAAGCTAGAAGCTTAAATTGTGTTTGGTACAAGTAGGTTTTTCTACCCCATCTTAGGCTTCAATTAAGAAATTTGGGGATTGATTTATTTCTTGTCTTTTATTAGTTACCTTAAAAAAATTGAAACTTTTTTGTAGATACATTTAATTTCTTGTTCTTCCAATAATCACTTCATTTCTCATTTGCACTTTTATTTTCTCTTTGCATGCTTTTTCAAAAAATAATAATAATAATAATAATAATAATAATAATAATAATAATAATAATAATAATAATAATAATAAGCATTCATAATTTTCATTAAGTCTTCTTGCACCCATTCATTTTTTTTTCATAAATCAAAAATAAAAAATATTTTGAATATCCATTTTCATACTAGTACTTTCATTCGTTTTGCATTCGTGTATTATTTTTTTCTAATCATATATGAAAAATTCTCTTTTCAAATTTCCATTTTCATGCTAGTGCTTTCATTCATTCTTTTTTTTTTTCAAAAAAAATTACATTCTTGCATTATTTCTTTCTTTTTCATAAAAATAAAAAATTCTCCTTTTGAATTTCTTTTTTCACAATAGCGCTTGCATTCATTTGTTTTCCTCATAAAATAAAAAATAAGGAAAGTCTTGAAATATCCAAATCTTAAGCCATCATTTTCCAGCAAAAATTGCTTTCAAACTCTTAGAATTCACTGTTGTGTCATAACACATTTGTTTGTAATCTTAGCTCATTTTTGTATCCACCTTAACTTAATTCCCGATCATTTGTCAATGACATTCGACTTGAACCTTTTGTGGATCCTAATGTCCTGCTCTAGAGTAGGCATTACCAATTCTTCTTGTTTCTTCTTCTCCATCCCAAAATACTATTCCATGAGTTCCTCCATTGTTTAACCCCCTTCAGATTTGGCCTTCAGTCACATGTTCATTGTCCCTTTACCACCAAGATTTACATGAAATTATCAAGTTTAGGAAGTTGCATGTCAATAAAAAGTTGAGGAGAATATAGAATGTTGAAAGGAAGTTGAGGAGTAGTACATGTTAATCATACCATTATTGCACTTTAGCATCATTTGTTTTCATTGAAAATGGGTTCATGTAATCGAGAGTGTCTTGTTGCTTCATAGTTAAAAAAGAGAAAAAGGAAAAATGAAGAAAAAAAATGAGAAAGGAGCAATTGAACAAAAAAGAGAAAAGTTTGAAAAGGAAAAAGAAGAAGAAAAACTATCATTGTGAAAAATAAAAGAAAAAGAGAAAAATAAGAAGAAAAGGTTTTGGTCCGATATGAAAATGAATGATTGTTCTTGAAAAGAAAAAATGCAATTGGCAAAACATGACTTGGTGTTGCAATATTAAAGATCATTTGTTCCAATTAACCTTTAAACACTTGTTTGAGCCTTTTATATCCTTTCTTTAATAACCCTTAGTTATGATCACGTTACAAGCTTTATAAAGTCCATTCAGATCATTGATTGATTGCTTTTATTTTCAAAAACTTTACTTTTGAGACAAATTATATCTTACTCCTTTAAGCTATTTAGTTCATTGCTCCGGAGAAAAAATGAAAAAAAAAAAGGTTCTTTGAATAATAAGATACTTGAATTACCTTTTTGGCGAAGGCAATCTTTTAGACAATTAAAAGTTTGGATCAAGAGATGAAATTTTTTTGAAGGTGAATATGTTATTGAACCTCAAGGTCCATGTGGATGTTGAACTTTCAAAGTTCAAAGTTCTTGCATTAAGGAAAGTCGAGAAGGTGTTGAACTTTATAAACTACAACTAGCATACCTGGAGGCTAATTTTGGAAGTCCCCACGTTAAGGAGAGTTAGAAAGATGATGAATTTCTTAGACTAATACTTGCATACTTGGGGGCTTGTCTCAAAATCCCTAATCTCTTTTGTTACATCTTCAAAAGATTCATTTCTTTTCCTACCAGCCTTAAATTCACCTTATTTGTTCTTGAGTAAATAAATGAGTATTGTGATACAATGGTGAATGATCTACTTAGAATTTTATAGGAAAGGCTTTTTCATCAAAATCTGAACCTTTCTTGAATCTTGTATTTTTTAAATGACTTTTCGCATCAATTAAAAACTTACATTTGTATGAGATATTTGAAAGACTAAGTTTTGAAGTCCATCATTCTTCATTGATGTTTAGAATAAAGCATTGTTTAATTTTACAATTTTACAACAATAAATTGTCGTTGCAAGATTTTTACCAATAATTTTTGCATGACAGGTTACTAGTTTCCAAATTTTGGGTTTTTGAACAACTTAGTGATGGAATGACTTAATATTTTTGTTACTAGGTCTAGGGTTGCCTAGTTGGCTCATTTTAGAATTTCAAAACAACTTATTAATCACTTGGTTTTTGAACTACTTCTTTATCTCATCAGTTTTGGGTTCAAACCATGGGGATCTTTATCTCAGTAGTTCTAGGTTCAAACCCCGAGGATTTTGATCTTATTAGTTCCGGGTTCAAACTCTGGGGATCTTCATCTCATCAGTTCCAGGTTCAAACCTTAGGAATCTTTATTTCATCTAATTTTGGGTTCAAATCCCGAGGACCTTTATTGCATCAATTACGGGTTCAAACCCCACATATCTTTATCTCACCAGTTCCAAGTTCCAACCCCAAAGATCTTTATCTTATCCGTTTTTATTTGTCTTAGATATTTGAATTCCCTGTTGTTAAGGTTGATGAATATCTATTACTTTTTTGTTAGTCTCAAATATTTGAATTCCCAATTATTTAAGTTGTCAAATATCTGATAAATTTTTGTTTATCTCAAATATTTGAAATCCCTATTATCCAAGTTGTCTAATATTTGCACAAAAAATGTAACGTCCTAATTGTTAGCATGTAAATGTCCTAATCTCTATGTTCCTTCTGGCATAGTTGCTTCATAGTTTGCCGTAAATATAAAAATCAGAAATTCGTAACCCATGAATATAAATAAACGCAGTTTTAAGAGAAAAGAAATCACAGAGTTCATTCCGCCATTTAAGAGGGAGGGTACAGGGTTATAAGCGGTTACATCAAAATTTGACCATAAAGGTCATATACAACCGTCAAAATAATAAATAAAAAATAGCAAGCAACAATGACATTTTCTCAATTCAAGTACTACTAAGGAGGAACCCAAGGCAGAAGACTTTCAAACAATTATACTTCAACACCGCCGCCCATGCAATCATCAAGGCGGTAACACAAACTAGAAAGTGAAAACGCCAGAGATTTTGACCATCCCATACTCCGGATGGGCGGGCACCTAAACTTGGATAGTTATTTGTCCCATAAAAGTGAAAAGTTGTGTGTCCTCATCATAGAATCATCTACCTTCACCTAGCTGTACAATAATGGTACTCATACTTACTAGTTTGGAACACCACGACAACAAAATAAAAAAGGGTAAGAATAAAATTTTCTCATAAGGAAATAAAAAATAGAACTCATGGTATTCCAAGGGAATCAATTTTCGCAAACGTTTTCAATGATACAGAAAAAGACTTTGTATTTGAAATCTCCAATTCTCAAATCATTTTATTTTAATCTTTCAAAAATCTCTTCTCTACAAGATAAAAACAATAATTAGAAGAAAAGAATGATTAGTCAGATATCTAAAGAAAACTTTGATCGAAACATAAAAGATCTACATAGTTTACCACAAATAACAAATACAGAAAACAAGTACGTTAATATTAATAGGAGTGAAATGTAAGGCAAACAAAGAATTAAATCATAATTCAAACACCAAAGCAATTCAAACATGATAAGAAATCAATAAAACATCAACATAATATAAGGAAACATAGAAATAAAGAAGAGTATAAGCAAAGAATATAAGATATAACACATAAAAATTTAAAGTCTTTTACTTAATACTCCATGGAGTGCTCCACTGGGATAACGAATTAGACGAGAGTACACATGCGTCGTCTACATGCTCTCCATCGCCCTTGGAAAAAAAAAGGTGTGTCAAACGTAACTCCGTTTCTGAAAGCAATCTTCACGGCAAAATCATAATCCTACCCGAACCCATGAAGTCACAATGGCTTGTTACTCCAAAATGTTCCAACACCCTCCCAGTCCATTCCTCACATATCTTATGCAACTCATCCCAAGGAATTTTATTTTTAATTTCATGTTATCATAGAATTAAGCTTCATTAAATGTCTCAAAATGTTCCGAGGCTCACTACCATAAGCAAAGGGAACATATCAATTTAGTCCAAGACCATTTTAAGGCTCACGACCATCATCATCAAATCCAATGTCCATATGTTCAATCCAAGCATAGATATCAAATCCAAAGGACATTCAAAGTACTTCAAGCAAGGCATAGGTATCATATACGTCATGTTCATATAAGTCCAAAGAACTCCCAATAACGCATAGGTATAATAGTCAAGTCCATACAAGTCCAAAGAACTCCAAATAAAGCATAGGTAAATCCATAGGTCCAAAGTCAAGAATTAACATTATCAATCTTTAAGTTATAGTTAAGTGTATTCCCTTGATTAATTCAACTTAATACCACTTAATATCAAGGTGTAAATTGATTAACTTGGTAAGAGAATAATTTAGGATAACATAGTCTTTCTTTGGAAAAACGATTACCCAAGAAAAATATTAAGTTCATATACATATTCAAAGTTCATAATATGATGAGAATACAACATGATTAGCAATTTAAAACATCTCTAAGTTAATTTAACTCATAAAAACAATAGCTACAATTAAATGAGAAAAGAAGTAGAAAAGGTAGAAAAAGATCCAATAAAGGTCCAAGTTAAAAAAATAAGTAGAGAAGCTTTAACTCCCATTTCCTACCTCGGTTGTCCTTCTAACAAGAAATGAAATCAATCTGCTAGCACTTCCAACAAAGCACGAACAAAGCAATAGAAAGTGAAAGGATTAGAGGAAAAAGAAAGGAAATGATGGTTAAGGTGGTCATCGTTTGAAGAGAATTTGAGAGCAAGATAGGTGTTGTAAGATAGTTGCATTTGAAGCTTCTTACCCTTAAATCCACATCTTCCAGTCGTGAACACTCTCCCTTTAGGCAGATCCATAGCTATCATGATGTCAAGCAAGACTAGAGTAGGCATAGACTTAATGTGGTGGCTTCTTGCATGCATATCTTTGCGTCCAATGATGTTGGCCGAAAGGACAGCTTTGAGACATCTCAAGATGTCTCTACATTGAAATGAAACGAAAGTTTGTTGAGGTGATATGAGGAAGCAGCACGGCAACCTATTCTTTGCAAGATTTGAAATGATTTCTATAAGTTAGAAAGATGTCATCTTGCATGTGTGAGGGTGTGTATGCTGCACACTTGTCTTGACATTTTGAAATGCTTTCCATAGAGTGAAGAGGTGTCATTTGCATGCTTGAAAGAGCGCATGCTGCTGCACACATGTCTTAGTCAAGTTTGAAATGGATTCCATGTGTGAAGATATGTCATTTTGCATGCTTGAAGGTGTGCAACCTAGACACATGTCTTTGGCACATTGAAATGACTAGAGAGGTGTCATTTTGCATACTTGAAAGTGTGCATGCTACACACACTTCTCTTGGTCGTGTGCTTCGTTGAGTTTGAGAGATTATATTCCTTATTCCTTTCTTGACAAGTGTAAAGTCATTTTGTGCATGAATTCTAAGTGTTCCTTTATGTTTTACCTCTCTTGTAGTCATGGAGCTTAAATGGTAAACATCACTTGATTTTAATTCTAATCCTTGCTTAGTTTGCTAATTCTAGTCTTCTTGCTTGTTTTGTTAATTAATTTCTTTTCTTACTAAGTTATGATAAGTCTTTGACACTTAACTTCGTAATATTAACATTCTAATGCCAATCTTCACTAAGAAGTGACACTTAGCTTGTTAACATGCATGCGGCCACATGCTCTTTTTGCATGACTTCTTTCTTCCTTTTGTTGCCAAGTTGCAAAACAACATGATGAGATTCCTCTCTAATGTTTGAAGTAGCCATAGAGGGATTCTTTTCCTTGGAATTTGATGAAGGCAGTGTGATATTCATAGAGAAATTAATATAATTTTATCAAGTCATAGATTTGAAGATGTGTCTTGAAAACATGAATCTAAGTGGCTATTTTCCTTAGTTGGTCATGCCCTCCTATTGATGGTTTATTAATCCATTTTAACTTATTCCTTTTCTTACTAGCTACTAAATCTAGCATTTATTATTGTCTAAGACTTGTACTTAATTCTCAAGCTAATCAAAGAATTCTTAAAATTACTAAACCATAATTGAGAATTTGGGATGTTACATTTTCCCCCACTAACAAAAATTTTGCCCTTAATTTTACGTACCTTGAAATAAAAATGGATATTCCTTCTTCATAGATGTCTCTATTTCCCAAGTGGCTTCTTGAATATATGCTCCTTCTCATAGCACCGTGACCAATAGAATTGTCTTGCCTCGAAGTTGCTTTTCACGGCTGTCTATGATTCATACCAAGAGAATTTCATAAGTCAAATTTTCCTTCAGTGTTATAGATTCAGGAATTAGTACATGAGAAGGATCAAGAATGTATTTTTGGAGTTTAGAAACATGGAATACATTACGAAGATTAGAAAGTTGTGGTGGTAAAGCTATACAATAAGCAACTGGTCCGATACGATTTAAGATCTTGTACGGACCCAAGAATCGAGGCCTTATAAAGTTATGTTGTGTGTGAATTCCAAGTGTTCCCTTATGCTTTTCCTCTCTTGTAGCCGTGGAGCTTAGATGGTTAACATCACTTGATTTTAATTCTAATCCTTGCTTAGTTTGTTAATTCTCGTCATCATGCTTGTTTTGCTAATTAATTTCTTTTCTTACTAAGTTGTTATTAGTCTTTGACACTTAATTTCCTAATAATGACATTCTAACACCAATCTTCACTAAGAAGTGACATTTAGCTTCTTAACATGCATGCAGCCACATGCTCTTTTTGCATGTCTTCTTTTTTTCCTTTTGTTGCCAAGTTGCAAAAACTACATGATGAGATTCCTTTTTAGTGTTTGAAACAACCATTGAAGGATTCCTTTCCTTGGAATTTGATGAAGGCAACGCGATATTCATAGAGAAATGAATATAATTTTGTCAAGTAATAGATTTGAATATGTGTCTTGAAAACATGAATCCGAGTGACTATTTTCCTTGGTTGGTTGTGCCCTCCTATTAATGGTTTCTTAATCCATCTTAACTTTTTCATTTTCATACTAGCTACTAAATCTACCATTCATTATTGTCTAAGACTTGTACTTAATTATCTAAACAAGCTAATCAAAGAATTCTTAAAATTACTAAACCATAATTGAGAATTTGAGATGTTACATTTATCCCCCACTAACAAAAATTTTGCCCTAAAAATTTTACGTACCTTGAATTAAAAATGGATATTCCTTCTTAATAGATGTCTCTAGTTCCTACGTGGCTTCTTGAATATTTGTTCCTTCCCACAATACCTTGACCAATGGAATTGTCTTGCCCTAAAGTTGCTTTTCACAGTTGTCTATGATTCGTACCGGGCGAATTTCATAAGTCAAATTTTGCTTCAATGTTATAGATTCAAGAATTAGTACATGAGAAGGATCAGGAATGTATTTCTGGAGTTTAGAAACGTGGAATACATTATGAAGATTAGAAAGTTGTGGTGGTAAAGCTATACGATAAGTAACTAGTCCGATACGATTTAAGATTTGATACGGATCCAAGAATCGAATACTTAGTTTATTGGCTTTCAAGATTTGATTAAATCCCGTCACCAGAGATATTCGAATGAAGACATGTTCTCCTTCTTGAAATTCTAGTGGTTTTCTTCTTCGATCAACATAACTCTTTTATCGACTTTGAGTAGCCTTCATTTTCTCTTGAATTATCTTGATTTGTTCTGTGGTTTGTTATACCAATTCAGGTCCTAACATAGATCTTTCTACGATTTTATACTAACAAAGGGGTGATCTACATTTTCTTCCATATAGGGCTTTATAAGGGGTCATTCCTATGCTGGAGTGAAAGCTATTATTGTAGGTAAATTCAACAAATGGTAAATGCCTATCCCAACTTCCTCTTTGTTCCAAAATACATGCTCTCAGCATATCTTCTAAGGTTTGAATGGTTCTTTCAGTTTGTCCATCAGTTTGGGGGTGATGAATTGTTTGGACGAATAGAAGGTGTTTTTGTCATGTTTCGGTTGAAGGGAGAAGTGGAGCATTGGTTGAGGAATTTAAGAAGATTAATGAACGTTACTGGCTAATAAATGACAAGGTTGAGGATTGTTCATCAAGATAGAGAGTAGTATGATCTTCCAATCTATTTTTAGGTAAAAAAATTTGAAGGTTATAACTTTTGAAGTTCTAAACCGAATTACATTTTCTGAGTATATATTTACAAAGCTATGTTTATATATGTGGAAATATTTATCAAAGTTTGTGGTTGAGTTTCCAATTCTTTTCTACATGAGATACAATGTTGTTAGATACTTGTAGAATTAAGGGAATTGGAATAGAAGTGATAGAGTAAGAAAGTAGTTATTCTGAAGTTTTCAGCTTCTCTTTCTGCAGTTTTCTTTTCGAAAAGACCATGTAGTAATTCAAATGGAATAGAATAGTATGTTATAGGTTATTGACATCAGCCATTCGAATTTGCAAGTTCTCAAAGATAAATCAGAGTATACTAAGTAAGCAAATTTTGAATGGTGTGGTCCTCAAGGCTAATAGAATAAACTAGCAACGCTAATTGATCAGCATAGTTCAGGAAGACATGCAAGTGTTAATTGGGTAGACTACGTGTACTACTTGATTTAAGATGGTTAAGATGTTAATTGAAATATCAAGTTTGTTTTGAACAATAGTTCAGAATAACATGCTTTTGAAATTGATCGAATCAGACAGGGTGGTGTTTTAATATCATTTCAAGAGAGTAGTTGAAGGTACTGATAAGTAACCTAAGTGGAATAACACAAGATTTTCATAAGAGGAAAGAGAATGGACATTAGGTACAAGAAGGTTGTTTCTTTAACCTAATTATCCTCAAGAAGAAAGTAAAAGTGAGTAAGTATAGGCAAGATCGAAGAGATCAAAAGATGATATATGTGGCAGACAACATGTTATACATGTGGTCATCTAAGATACGGTGTTCATAGAAATAGAAAGTGATGCCTCACCCCAAATCTCAAGTTAGAAGAAAACTTTATACGTTGAAATGATAAGGAAGTAGAATTTCTTGAGTTGAAACAAGGAGATATGTCCATTGGACAATATGAAGCATAGTTTGAGGAACTCTCTAAGTTTTTCTTTTACTTTAGGTTCAATCTAGACAAAAACTGGAAGTGTGTAAGGTTTGAGTTTGGACTGAGGGATGAAATCAAAATATTTGTCAGGTCCATGGATATTAGGGATTTTCCACCTTAGTTAGGAAGTGTAAAATTGTGGAGTCTGGTGAGTCCAAATCTCAAATAGAATAGAGGATCACAGATCTTCAAAAAGACAAAAGAGTGGATGATGGGGATGGAGAAAGTGAATTTACACCTAGCAATTCATGAGATGAAAGTGAGCAAAATCATATGGAAATAGTGGAATCTGAGTGCCATAAGTGTGAAAGAGGACATTATGGCGATAGACTCTTCTTGGTATGTTTTGTATGTGGTCAACTAAGGCACTTTGCCAAAAGTTGTCCACAGAGACATGACGTTATGCCTGACCTTAGGCTACAAGTTATAGGAAGGATGTAAATTCTAAGAAGATAAGAGGAAGCTTAATCTTTCAACCCTTTACAATGTAACTCTTATTAAGATAAAAGAATGTGAACCTGAGTTTTGGTTAGAAATTGGAAAGGATAAGATGAATACAATTAAGGATGACCGTTAGATGTCTCCAAACTATAAGTATGGAAAGTAAAATTTTGGGGAAAGAATTTTTAAAAGGAGGGGAGAAATGTAACATCCTCTTTTTAGCAAATTAGACTTGTATAAGGTTACAGAGGTAGCTTAATACTTGTTTAACATGTTCGCTGAATTTTGTGACGTTTTAAGTTAATTTAGTCACTTTGCTACAACACAGAATGTGCAAAATGACCATTTTAACTCAAAAAAATAACATAAAATGCTTGGTTAAAAGAAATAAATATGAAAAATTTATTTCTAGATCATAAATATGTTGAAGAGGATGCAATTAAATTTTGAGGATAAATGAAGTCAGTTCGGTATTTTTAAGTACACTAATTATGTGTTTTAATACTAGATTGACATGTAGCAAATATGAAAAAGTATGAAAAAGGTGAAATAAGAATTTAGATGAATCTTATGATTTATTTTAATGCTTTTGGATGTTAGAAAACTTGATTTAGTAAAATTAAAGTGTTCTTAACATATACGAAGTTCAGCAAAATAATCAAATTACCCTTAATGCTTATTTCTTTTAAAATGAGTTTCCACTCACTTTCTCTTCTCACTTTCGGCTGCTGGGTAGCAGAAAAAACATAAACAAAGAAAATAAAGAAAGGAACCAAAGGGGAGGAGGAGAAAAGGGGGAAGGAAAGGAGGAAGAGCAAGGCCAAGACTTATGGTTCATCTACAAAGTTTGAGGTAAGGGAATTCTTTTATTTACACTTTCATCTTTGTTTCCTTCTTTTGCTATTCACGTTTGAGCTTGGAAACAAATGGGTTTGAGTATTGATTAATAATTTCCATGTTTGATTCTCCTCTTTTTAAGCTTAATGATTGTTGTTTTTAGATTGTCAGAGGATGGTTAAGTTAGAATATATTACTTTTCCATGAAAGGTTGAGTTTTAAAAATGGGTTTTTATCTTGGTTTATGATTGATTTTTTATTTATTTTTGATGGATTAGAAGTGTGTTTAGAGATTATTAAATGATTAAGGTGTTGGAAATTAGTTGGAAACCTAAAAAAAATTGAGTTCTATACTTTCAATTTTGCTGTCAAGAATGAACAACCTGGAGGTTTCATTGCATAACTCGAGTTATAGATATTGAAATGACTTATTTCCGATGACATTTGAAAGCTAAGACATAGGACTTCATGTAGTAAAAATATCAAAATTTTAGGCTAACTCAAGTGGTACCAATTTCTGTTTGAACCCGAGGCAGATTCTGCAGAAACAACAATCTGACAACTAGTAAACCAGATTGCATAACTTCTTGCTCCGAGGTCATAATTACATGAGACCAGTGACATTTTAAAGCTAACATGTAAGGATATAATATTTAAAAAGTTTTAGAACTTTTGCACTCTTCGTTCGTTCCCAGTTTCATTTTAAAGTGAGGTCAGTCTTGGGTAAAATAGTGAATGTCATGTTTTAGTTTCTACATAATGTGGCATAACTTTGGCTAAACTTAGCCAAATGAAGTGAGGTTTGTGGCATTGGAAATATATGAGAGGAGGTTATTTTCCTATAAAATTTTAGAATTTTTTAAGTTATGATGCACATTTGGTGCATTCATGAAAAGTAGTCTTTTTAGACAAAAATTGAAGTATTTTTGTGATGGTTTGAACCCTAAAAACTTTAGTAACTTCTTTAATAATTAAAGTTGAGTTATGAAAGTGTAATAGATATGTGTTTGTCCCTTTATGGTTAAACTTGAACTAAATACTCCTTTATAGAGTATTGAAATGAAATGAATGCATGATATTTGATATATGAATGTGATGAATTGAATTATTTATGATATGAATCATTAATTTGTATGGAATGAATCATATATAAATTAATGATGTTGAGGAGCATATTGATATATGCATGTTAATGAATAATGTTGACAAGCATGGTATTGAGAGGCATAAAAATGAAAGGATAAGGGTAGACTGAGGTTGAATGAGTCACTCTCTCTCTCTCTCTACTTGACTATGAAAGAAATGATTGAATAATATATATACATACAATGAACTAGATGAATGAAAAGCTTGATGACTAAGGTTATACCTCTTTATTATGCAAAGAAAAGCAAGGTTATATGAAAAGCAAATAAATGAAAGGTTTTAAAATATTGTTGCAAGTTTTATTTTCAAACTTGTTACTTGTTATTTCGTTGTATGAATAGCCCTATGGCTTGAGCTAAAGGTGCTCATAGTGTCAGGGTTGTGGGTGCTCATACCCAGTATGGTGGAAAGGTAAACGGTAACCTCACTACTATGGGGCAAGATTGACCACCCATACCAAGATAGTGCAAGGATATCAAGGAACAAAGGTTGTCTTACCTCTTCCTACCTGAGGATATACAAGGATCAAAAGGACTTCCTAGAACAAAGATTTTCCTGGAAGGGCTTCCTAGAACAAAGGTCGTCCTGGAAGAAAGGGATGAGATTTTTTAAAGATAAAAATAAAAGGTTTTGGAAATCGGAGATTTCAAATACAAAGTCTTTTTCCTTATTATTGAAAACGTTTGCAAAAACTGATTCCCCTGGAATGTCATTAGTTTTGCTTTTAATTTCCTACTAAGAAATTTTTATTCTCACCCCCTTTACTTTGTTGTCGTGGTATTCTATGCTAGTAAGTATAACTACCATTATTGTATGGCTCGGCAAAGGTAGGAGATCCTATGATAAGGACGCGTAGCTCTTCACTTTTATGGGACAAATTACTATCCAAGTGCCCGCCCATCCGAAGTACAAGACGGTCATAATCTCTAGCGTTTTCACTTTCCAATTGGTTTTACTGCCTTGGTGATTGCATGGGCAGCGGTGTTGAAGGATGTTTGTTTGAAAGTCTTCTGCCTTGGGTTCCTCCACAATAATATTTGAATGGAGGAAATGTTGTTGGTACTTGCTTTTTTTTTTTTTACTTGACGATTGTATATGACCTTTATGGTCAAATTTTAATGTAACTGCTTATAACCATGTACTTGCCCTCTTAAATGGCGGAATGAACTTTGTGATTTCTTTTCTCTTAAAATTGCCTTTTATTTATATTCATGGGTTACGAATTTCTGATTTTTATTAAATTACGGCAAACTAAGAAGGAATTATACTAGAAGGAACATAGAGATTAGGACGTTTATATGCTAGCAATTAGGACGTTACAATTTTGGTATTATCAGAGAAGTTCGTCCTGATACAGCCTAGGGTATGAACTGACCAATGCTTATGAAAATTCAAGGTAAGAATTGTTTACATTTGATATGATGAAGATAATTGTTACCTTTCCTTTGTACTAATCAATGGCAAGAAGGAACGTCGTTTGAGAAATTGAGAACCTGGTAGGAATGATTAGAGACATGGCCACTGTCATGCAACCACAGGTAGAAAATACAAAGAATTTTGGAACAACTAAAAGGAAATCAAACTCTAAACGTAGTTGAGCCTCAACGCGAAAGAGACGAATTCTTCGGTCTAGCGGAATTTAGGAAAGCCAAACCATCTTCTTTCTAAAGCGGTCCTGATCCTGTCATAGCTAAATTATGGATAAAAGATATGGAGAAAATATTTAGAGTTATGGATTGCAATGACGCCCAAAAGGTACTTTTTGCTACATATATGCTTGTAGGTGAGGCAGAACATTGGTGAAACAATACCCGCAGACTTTTGGAGGTAGATGAGACTCAGATCTCTTAGAAAGTATTTAAAACTACTTTCTTTAGTAAATATTTTTCAGAAAATCTAAGGAATGCTCTACAGTTAGAATTTCTTTGTCTTGAGCAAGGAAACATGATATTAAATCAGTATGTATCTAAATTTGAAGAGCTATCAAAATTCTTTGCTTATTACACACATCATCCTGATGAGAGGTGGAAGTGTATTAAGTTTGAAGCTAGTTTATGCCCGAAAATTTTAAAGGTTGTGGGACCCATAGAGATTCGCGACTTTTCGACACTTGTTAATAAGTGTTAAATTATAGAAGGGTATAACACCCAAGTGGAGCCACCTCGGACAAATTCCTATCAACTGAAAAGGCAATTCATTCCTAATAAAGGAAACAGAAATATCAAGTTTAAGGCTCCTTAAAAAAGAAATAGACCGCCTTAACCACAAAGGTTTGGGCCACCATGTGGAAAGTGTGGCAAAAGTCATGAAGGAAGATCTTGCTTGATAAGTTATAGATGTGGAGAATTTCGACACTACCAGAACACCTGTCCATGCAATTAGGGGAATGCTGCTACTTTCTCCAACCCTAAACCAAAGACCACCAAAAGAGTATTTTCGCTAAGTGGCGAAGAAGCGGCCAAGACGAATGATCTCATACAGGGTAAGTGCAAAATTAAAGAGATTATTTTAAATGTGTTTTTTGATTTAGGAGTTACTCATTCATTTATCTCTTATGACTGTGTGAAACAATTATAATTACATGTGTCTTCCTTACCCTATGATCTGATTATGTCTACTCCTACTCATAAATCTGTGTTGACCTCCTAAGTATGTTTAAACTGTCCTTTTGAAATCGAAGCCAGAAAATTTAATCAAGATCTCGTCTGTTTACCCTTGAGTCATCTTGACATCATTTTAGGAATGGACTGGCTCTCTAAAAATAAGGTACTACTCAATTGTTCTGATAGAATTGTAGTTTTCCAAACTCCTTCTCCTTCATCATCTTCTATTCCTTCTTCTTGTGCTGAATCACTAGAGAAAGTCGAAGAATACATGTTTTTCTTTTCATCTACTGTCGAGATTAAGCGTTGTGACCATAGAAAATGAATTGTTTTAGAAAATCATAGAAGCTCAACAACAAGATGCCTCTTTAGAACCCATTAGGAAGCAAATTCAGGAAAACATTCTAATAAGGTTTAATCAAACCCTAGAAGGAATGCTTAGGCTTAATGACAGATTGTGCATACCTAATAAGCTAGAATTAAGGCAAAAAAATTTTAGAAGAAGCTCATATGAGTAAATTTACTATTCATCCTGGTGCAAACAAAATGTATAGAGATCTTAAGAAAAGATTCTGGTGGCCTAAGTTGAAAACAGATATAGCAAAGTCTGTAGCTTCATATTTAACTTGTCAAAAAGTGAAGATAAAACATGGAAAACCTTCAGGACCTCTTCAACCTTTAAGTATGCTAGAATGGAAATGGGATGAAATCACCAAGGATTTTGATATGGGATTTCCTAGAACGCCACCAGGTCATGATTCAATCTGGGTTATAGTGGATCGACTTACCAACAGTGCTCATTTTCTACCCGTTAGGTCAAACTATTCCCTGAGAAAGACAAGCTCAAACCTATATTCATGGAATACCAAGACTACATGGTGTTCCTTGTAGCATAACATTAGATAGGGACCCCCAATTTACTTCTAGATTTTGGAATGCGCTTCAGAAATCTTTTGGGACTAGGATTCAACTTAGTATAAGTTATCACCCCTAAACTGATGGACAAACTGAGATAACCATTCAAACCTTAGAAGATATGCTGAGAGCATGTATTTTAGAACTAAAAGGAAGTTGGGATAGGCATTTACCATTAGAAGAATTTGTCTATAATAATAGCTTTCACTCCAGCATAGGAATGACCCCTTATGAAGCCCTATATGGAAGAAAATTTAGATCACTCATTTGTTGGTATGAAACCGAAGAAAGATCTATGTTAGGACTCGAATTGGTACAATAGACCACGGAACAAATCAAGATAATTCGAGAGAAAATGAAGGTTGCTCAAAGTCGACGAAAGAGTTATGTCGATAGAAGAAGAAAACCACTAGAATTTCACGAAGGAGAACATGTCTTCATTCGAATCTCTCCGGTGACGGGACTTAATCGAATCTTGAAAGCTAATAAACTAAGTCCTCGATTCTTGGGTCCGTACCAGATCTTATATCGTATCGGACTAGTTTTATCATATAGCTTTACCACCATAACTTTCCAATCTTTAAAATGTATTCCACATTTTTAAACTCTAGAAATACATTCTTCATCCTTCTTATGTACTAATTCCTGAATCTATAACACTGAAAGAAAATTTGACTTATGAAATTCGGCCAGTACGAATCATAAACAGACGTGAAAAGCAACTTCAGGGCAAGACAATTCCATTGGTCAAGGTATTGTGGGAAGAAGCATATATTCAAGAAGCCATGTGGGAACTGGAGACATCTATGAAGAAGAAATATCCATTTTTATTTCAAGGTACGTAAAATTTTTAGGGCAAAATTTTTGTTAGTGTGGGAGAAATGTAACATCCCAAATTCTCAATTATGGTTTAGTAATTTTAAGAATTCTTTGATTAGCTTGTTTAGAGAATTAAGTACGAGTCTTAGACAATAATAAATGGTAGATTTAGTAGCTAGTAAGAAAATGAATAACTTAAGCTAAATTAAAAAAACCATTAATAGGTGGGCACAACCAACCAAGGAAAATAGCCACTTGGATTCATGTTTTCAAGACACATCTTCAAATCTATGACTTGACAAAATTATATTCATTTCTATATGAATATCACGTTGCCTTCATCAAATTCCAAGGAAAGGAATCCTTCAATGGTTATTTCAAACACTAGAAAGGAATCTCAACATATAGTTTTTGCAACTTGCCAACAAAAGGAAAAAAAGAAGTCATGCAAAAAGAGCATGCGCCTGCATGCATGTTAAGAAGCTAAGTGTCACTTCTTAGTGAAGATTGGTGTTAGAATGTCATTATTAAGAAGTTAAGTGCCAAAGACTAATCATAACTTAGTAAGAAAAGAAATTAATTAGCAAAACAAGCAAGATGATTAGAATTAGCAAACTAAGCAAGGATTAGAATTAAAATAGTGTGATGTTAACCATCTAAGCTCCACGGCTACAAGAGATGAAAAGCATAAGGGAACACTCGGAATTCATGTACAACATGACTTTACACTTGTCAAGAAAGGAACAAGGAATATATTCTCTCAAACTCCAAGAAGCACACGACTAAGACAAGTGTGGCAAAATGACACCTCTCTAGTCATTTCAAAGTGCCAAAGATAAGTGTGCAACATGCACACCTTCAAGCATGCAAAATGACACATCTTCACCCATGGAATCCATTTCAAACTCGGCCAAGACATGTGTGCAGCAGCATGCACACTTTCAAGCATGCAAATGACACTTCTTCACTCTATGTAAAGCATTTCAAAATGTCACAACAAGTGCACAATATGCACACCCTCACACATGCAAGATGGCACCTCTCTAACCTATAGAAATCATTTCAAATCTTGCAAAGTATAGGCTGTCAAGCTGCTTCCTCCTATCACCTCAACAAACTTTCATTTCATTTCAATGTAAAGAACTTTTGTGATGTCTCAAAGTTGTCCTTTCAGCCAACAGCTTTGGATGCAAAGTTATGCATGCAAGAAGCCACCATTTCAAGCCTATGCCTACTCTAATCTTGCTTGACATCATGGTAGCTATGGATTTGCCTAAAGGGAGAGTGTTCACGACTAGAAGAGGTGGATTTAAGGGTAAGAAGCTTCAAATGCAACTATCTTACAACACCTATCTTGCTCTCAAATTCTCGTCAAACTATGACCACCTTAAACCATCACTTCCTTTCTTTTTCCTCTAATCATCTTCACTTTCTATTGCTTAGTTCGTGCTCCTTTGGAAGTGCTAGCAGATTGGTTTCATCTCTTGTTGGAAGGACAACTAAGGTAGGAAATGGGGGTTAAAGCTTCTCTACTTATTTTTTAATTTGGAACTTTATTGGATCTTTTTCTACCTCTATTACTTTTTTTCTCATTTAATTGTAGCTACTATTTTTATGTGTTAAATTAACTTAGAGATGTTTTAAATTGCTAATCATGTTGTATTCTCATCCTATTATGAACTATGAATAGGTATATGAACTTATTATTTTGCTTGGGTAATCATTTTTCCAAAGAAAGACTATGTTGTCCTAAATTATTCTCTTACCAAGTTAATCAATTTACACCTTGATATTTAGTGGTATTAAGCTGAATTAATCAAGAGAATACACTTAACTATGACTTAAAGATTGATAATGTTAATTCTTGACTTTGGATCTATGGATTTACCTATGCTTTACTTGGAGTTCTTTGGAGTTGTATGGACTTGACTATTATACCTACGCTTTATTTAGAGTTCTTTGGACTTGTATGAACATGACGTATATGATACCTATGCCTTGATTGGAATACTTTGAATGTCCTTTGGATTTGATACCTATGCTTGGATTGAACATATGGACATTGGATTTGATGATGATGGTCGTGAGCCTTAAAATGATCTTGGTCTAAATTGACATGTTCCCTTTGCTTATGGTCGTGAGCCTTAGAACATTTTGAGACATTTAATGAAGCTTAATTCTATGATAAGATGAAATTAAAAATAAAGTTCCTTGGGATGAGTTGCACAAGATATGTGAGGAGTAGATTAGGAGGGTGTTGGAACCTTTTGGGAGTAACAAGCCATTGTGACTTCACGGGTCTAGGTAGGACTGTCCGGGTAGGACTATGATTTTACCATGAAGATCGCTTCCGAAAATAAAGTTACGTTCGACATACCTTTTTTCTCCAAAGGCGATGGAGAGCATGCAGAGGGCGCACGTGTACTCTCATCCAATTCGATATCCTGGTAGAGCACTACATAGAGTATTGAGTAAAAGACTTTAAATTTTTATATGTTATATCTTACTTATATTCTTTACTTATACTCTTCTTTATTTCTATGTTTCCTTATATTATGTTGATGTTTTATTGATTTCTTATCATGTTTGAATTACTTTGGTGTTTGAATTATGATTTAAATCTTTGTTTGCCTTACATGTCACTCCTATTAATATTAACGTACTTGTTTTTCGTATTTGTTATTCGTGGTAAACTATGTAGATCTTTTATGTTTCGATCAATGTTTTCTTTAAATATCTCACTAATCATTCTTATTTTCTAACTATTTTTTTATCTTGTAGAGAAGAGATTTTTGAAAGATTAAAATAAAATGAATTGAGAATCAGAGATTTCAAATACAAAATCTTTTTCTGTATCATTGAAAACATTTGCAAAAATTGATTCCCCTGAAATACCATGAGTTTTTTTTTAAATTTCCTTTTGAGAAAATTTTATTCTAACCCTTTTTTATTTTGTTGTCGTGTTGTTCCAAACTAGTAAGTATGAGTACCACTATTGTATGGTTAGGCAAAGATAGATGATCCTATGATGAGGACACGCAACTCTTAGAGGTGGCAAAATGGGCTAACCCGCCCCGCCCCGCATTCAACCCGCAAAAATGCGGGGCGGAGCGGGTTAGCCCGTTTTGAAAAATGGGTTGGAAAAGCTAACCCACCCCGCTTTAGTGCGGGTTGGCGGGTTGGCGGGTTGGCTCGCATAAAAAAAAAAAATTAAAAAAAAATAAGTGAGTTGATCTTAAAAAACAAAACAAAATGTATAAAAAATAAAAAAAAAATCATAAAATTTAAAAAATAGAAAAATTATAATTTATAGAGGTTAAAAAAATAAAATAAATTTAGTATCATACTCATAAAAATATCATAAACATAAATAATAAGACTAATTTGTAACACTTTTTTTAAAAAACTCAACCGTGAGCCAACCCACTTCGCTTGCCGCTTAACCCGCGGGTTATGCGGGGCGGGTTATGCGGGTTGAAAATCAAAAATGGGTTGAAATCTTGAACTCAACCCGTAAAAAAAATGCGGGTTGGCGGGCCAACCCAACGGGTTGAACCCGTTTTGCCACCTCTAACAACTCTTCACTTTTATGGGACAAATAACTATCCAAGTTCATATGTCTGCCCATCTAGAGTATGGGATGGTCAATATCTCTAGCATTTTCACTTTCCAGTTGATTTTACCGCCTTGGTGATTGCATGGGCAGCGGTGTTGACGTATAATTGTTTGAAAGTCTTCTGCCTTGGGTTCCTCCTTAGTAATACTTGAATAGAGGAAATGTGGTTGTTGTTTGCTATTTTTATTTTTATTTTGACAGTTGTAAATGACCTTTATGGTCAAAGTTTGATGTAACCGCTTCTAACATTGTACCCGCCCTCTTAAATGGCAGAATGAACTATATGATTTCTTTTCTCTTAAAATTGTGTTTATTTATATACATGGGTTACGAATTTCTGATTTTTATTATATTTACGACAAACTATGAAGGAACTATGCCAGAAGGAACATAGAGATTAAGACATTTACATGCTAGCAATTAGGACGTTACATTTTTTGTGGTATCAAGTATTTGTTGATTGTTTGTATGTCTCAAATAATCAAATTCCTTGTTATTATCCAAGTTATCAAATATTTGTTAATCATTTATGTGTCATGGATTTTTGCAAAATTTGATGCTATCTAGGTTGGGAAATAATTAGTTGATCTTTTCTTTACGCCAGATTTTTTCTTAGCAATCTATTATTTTCCAAATTTTTCAATGATTTTTTAATTTATTGCTTCTTTTCTTAGTCAAAGAAGATTTTGATTTGATCAACAAAATTTCTCAAACAAAATTGATTGTTTTTTTTTTAATTTGCTTTGACCTTTCTATTCGAATGGTCAAGCAAAGGAGATTCCTATCAACACTCAATTTTGTCTGATTTTTTTCATTTAAAAAAAAGAAAGAATAAAAAAAGATCAAAATGAAAGAAGAAAATATATGCACTTATCCCTTTTATACATAAAAGTCTCACGTTCATAAACTATTCACTCTGCTACAATCCCATATTGCAGAGATCGAGCTCTATTTCTCGTCCCACCTCCGATATAAAAAGTTGATTATCAAATGTTTGAACCATTTAAAAAATTACACACTTGGACTTAATACTAAATATAGAGCCTGACAATTTTAGTAAAAATATTTTTCTTTTGGTTGCTCTTCAAAATTTAATTTGTGAGAGCACATGGAATCCTGTCTAACAAGCATAGTATTGGCAAGTTTGTTTATTCTTTCTTTCTTCTTTTTTTTATGAAATTATTTTTTTCCTATATATACATATATATTTTGTTCATTTTAGCCTATTTATTGGTTAATTTGATTTATTTATTTATTTATATTTTCTTGATTTTTTTTATATTTTGAATTTAATTCAATAATAAAGAGGAATTAACTAAGTTATGACAACTTATTAACCCCATGACCTTTTGAAAGGCCTTGAGTTAACAACTTTTTAGTCTCAAAGTTAATTAAAAATAACTAACTCACACTTATTTTTTAAAAAATTACGTTGACTTTGAGTTTTTAATTGCACTTAGAAAATACGTAAACTGAAAGTCAAACAAAAAATTAAATTTTTATAATTAAATTTTTTTATTTTTTATTTATAAATATTTTGATTTTGATTTATTTAATTTATATGTAAATAATTTTTATTATAAAATTTTGCAAATTATTTTTTATGACTGTTGTAATTCTTGATTTTTATATTTCTTGTAACTATTTTAAGTGTCATCAATTTCTTTGTTTTAGTTGTAATGCCTTTTTTATGTTATTTTTATTTTTTTTTTTCTGTAAATATTCTTTTGGTCATTAATTATTTATGATTATTTATTATTTTTTAGGTAAATTAAATATTTTTAAATTATTTAATTCACACAATATTAGAATAGTCATCTTAAAATAGATATATAAAAATACTGTGAAATTAAATTTTCACTATTTTTTATACATAATTAACTCCCAAACCTAATTTAATTTGCACAGACTAATTTTTTAATTTTTTTTAATTTTTTAACTTCTTCCTATCTTAATAAAATTGATGACAACTCCTTATTTTTTTTATTTTATTTTTTACCTCCCGTCGCAATCCCAAGATCGTGTAAGATGTCCCTTAGGAATTTCTCCTTATGGCCATAACATTTGCACATATTGGGGATATTTAATTATCTCATCCTTCCTCCATTTTGAAAACAAAATTATTTTTTTAATAGTTATTAAACAAAGAAAATCTTAAACTTTTGTGGTCATCAAATCTGCCACTTAATTGCACTAGAAATTATGAGCACATTTGCTTTTTGGAAAGATGAAACACGTAGGAAGTATCATATACAATCCGTTTAATTTCTAAAATTTCAAGTGCTGTATCATACTATTAAAAGAATTAAATTGGCTTTAAGATAGTGAAACAGATTTGGAAAGGATAAATTAAATCAAAACAGAATCACTAAAATTCAATTCAGAATCGTGGTGATCACATAACAAGTCCATGGTGATCACATTTCATTAGCAACCCAATCAGATTTTTGTTTAAATCCATTCTTTCCTATACATAATGGGAATCACTAAAAATCAACTATCAATTAAAACCATCTTTATCACATATCAAATCCATGATGATCACAATCAAATTTAATCAAATCAAAAACAGAATCATGGCATGTCAAAATCATAATTTTCAAAAAATTTAATAACACCCAACCATCTATGGCAAATTATGATTTTTGTAGGTTCAAAATCAAGCAAAAATCAGAATTTTAATCCTTTCAAATCATTAAAAAAAAAAATCAGAATTTGTGCTCCAGTTTCTTTGAAGCTTCGATGATCAAAGAAGATGAAAATAACAACATGCATATCACAATTAAACATACCCATACAGCCTTAAGCTACAATTTCAGGTTTTTACATATTACCATCCCACTTAATCAAGATCAAGTTAAGGTTTTTAGACATCCTCCAAGCAAAATTTAGGTATCTTAACCACCACACCTCACAGGCTTGAAAATCCCAACTCAAGCCCTCCAAAATCTTCAACCAAAAATCCATAAAATAGAATGTCCAGAATCCAAAAATTTACAGTCCATCAACACACATTCCAATTCCAGACCACCATTTCAGCGTAAGGTATGAGATCAAGGCAGAAAAATAAAAATAGAAGGAAAGACACAGAAGAACTTGAACCAGTAGAGCAAAGAAAGAAAAAACAGCATGCAATAAAACTCTCTGAAAATCGTATCTTTCCATAAATCAAAAAGAAAATCAAGGCTTCCTTCACTTGATGAAAACCTGAAAAACGTAATCTTTACAAGAACAAGCCAACCCTCTCATTTTATTTTGAACCCTCATCCCGTTTTTGACTCTCAAACAAGAGATATGGGGTTGTGATAATACCTTGGACTCGGTAAGTGTTTATACAAAAGGATGTGAGGCATTAGGTGTTGAATATGCTGAAGGAGATGGGCCCAAGAATTCTGCTGAGGGAGATAGGCCTAAAAGAGTCCTTAAGCGACCACCAGGATGGGATGATTTCATCCATTGAGTGGTAGATTTTCTGTTAAGATTCTATATATGAGCTGTCATGAGTGGTAGATTTAAGTGTTGTGTTGTCACCCAATGATTGAGTTTGTTATTTTTATTTCTATCAGTTTCTGTTATTTCCCTTTACGTATGAGTAATATATAGGGATGTAATGAAAGGAATGAAAGGCAAGAAGTATTATTCAGAAAATTCTATTCTCTCTTCTATTTCTGGAGGTATCTTTCCTGGCATCAAATTCAGGAAAAACGTTCTTCTTTCGCCTTGCTATACAACCCCTATCATTTGGTGCTTTCATTGCATTTCTTCCATGGCAAACAATACCCGCTCTCAGGCCATTACTCACCTAGATGAGGCCGTTACAAAGCTTACCCAAACCCAGACTGCTCTTACCGGTAATCAGAGCTCCCTCCACTCCAAACTCGACAAGGTTATCCACCGTCTAACCTCTCTTGAAACCACTCGCCCTCTATCCGATGCAGAACGCGGCCCCCTTTCCAACACTTCCAAGGGATTTAAACCCCACATGAAGCTAGATGTTCCCCGTTTCGACGGTACTGATGCCATGGGTTGGATCTTTAAGATCTCACAATTCTTCGACTATCATGGCACCCGAGAGGAGGAACGTATTTAGGTTGTGTCTTTCTACATGGATGGCCCTGCTCTCAGCTGGTTTCAATGGATGTTTTGCAATGGCCAAATTTCTTCTTGGTCTAGCTTGCTACACGCTTTAGAGATGCGCTTCACACCATCCTACTATGACAACCCTAAGGGTGCCCTCTTCAAACTCACTCAACACGGTACGGTCAATAACTATCTCTCTGAATTTGAGATCCTAGCTAACCGTATAGTCGGTCTCCCTGCACATTTTCTCTCAAGTTGTTTCATCTCTGGTTTATCCCTTGATATCCGAAGGGAAGTTTAAGCCCTTCAACCACTAACGCTTCTTCAAGCTGCTGCCCTTGCAAAGTTGCAGGAAGACAAGCTCAATGATGCTAAACGTCCGGCGCGACCCAAGTTCAATTCGGCACCGCTCTCGCTTCCTCTTTTGGCTACTGTTCCATCGCAGTCTCAACCACCTCTGTTACCAGCACCCCCTAAAACCATCTTTAAAAGATTGACCCCCGTTGAGATGGCTACCAGTCACGAGAAGGGTTTATGCTACAACTGCGACAAGCATTTCAACCCTAATCATAAATGCAAATTCTAGTTTTTCTTACTTATCGCTGCCAACGACGATGACGACCCCGACCTCGGGGTACCTCCAACATTGGTTGAGGACGTCACGGGTCCTAACTTTGTTGATGTAAGTGGCTTATCCTCAGCTCAAATAAGCTTTAACGCTTTATCAGGGCAGCTGGCTCCCGAAACATTACGGTTCATGGGTATGGTTAATAGGCAGGCGGTGACTGTCTTGATTGACGGAGGTAGTACCCATAATTTCATTCAGGATAAAATGGTCCGCTTTCTCAATCTCAAAGCTCAACCCACTAAGTAGCTAAGTGTTATGGTCGGAAATGGTAGTGAGCTACTATGCAGACAGGTGTCCAAAGGAGTCCATGTGGTCATCCAGAACCACCATTTCGAAGTGGACCTCTTCATTATGTCCATTGTTGGTGCAGCATAGTATTTGGGGTTGAATGGTTAAAGGCACTCGGCCCAATTGTGACCAACTACAACCTCTTGACTATGAAGTTCATAAAAGGAGACCACATGGTTGAGCTTAAGCGTCATTCTGGACTAAGCCCAAAAGAAATAACCCATCACTAAGTCAAACGACTCATCAATACCAATTGGACCACAACCTACTTTCATATTCAGATGGGGACTAACTTGGGTTCATCCTCGGACACAACCACTGCCCCTTCTTCCTTGCCCTCTGCGCTACAAAAATTGCTTGACCAGTATACCAGGTTATTCCAGCAACCCAACGCTCTACCACCTTCACGCTCTACGGACCATTCCATTCATTTATTCCCTGAAGACAAATTAGTGAATGTTAAGCCCTACCGCTACCCGTATTTCCAAAAGCAAGAAATCGAAAAGCAAGTTAACGAGATGCTGCGACATGGGTTGATTCAACCCAACAGAAGCCCATTTTCATCACCTGTATTGCTAGTCAGGAAGAAAGACGGTACCTGGCGGTTTTGTATTGATTACCGCGCCCTAAATGCAATCATGATCAAAGACCATTTCCCAATTCCCACCATTGACGAGCTTCTGGATGACTTAGGAATGGCTAGTTGGTTTTCAAAGTTGGACCTTGCACAAGGCTTTCACCAGATACGCATGCGCCCAGAAGATGTCCCCAGAATGGCTTTTCGCACTCACCAGGGCCACTACGAGTACAAGGTCATGCCATTTGGCCTCTGTAACGCCCCCTCCACTTTTCAAGCCACAATGAATGAATTGTTCAAATCATTTCTCCGTAAGTTCGTGCTCGTGTTCTTTGACGATATATTGATTTTCAGCAAGCATTTCAAAGAACATTTACAACACCTCGAGCTGGTTTTCCGTACATTGCAACAAGGTCAGTTTTTCCTCAAACATTCTAAGTGTGCATTTGGTCAGAGAAAAATTGACTACCTGGGCCATAATGTTTCGACTAACGGGGTTGAACCAGAACCATAAAAAATCCAAGCAATGCAAGACTGGCCTGTGCCCAATTCTCTCAAATCACTGCGTGGTTTCCTTGGTCTCACCGGGTTCTATCGCCGATTTATCAAAGACTATGCGAAGATTGCTTCACCCTTAACAGTGCTGCTTCGGAAAGATCATTTCAAATGGGGTTGTGAGGTGCAATTAGCATTCGACCAGCTCAAGACAGCTATGACCAAGGCTCCAGTTTTGGCTCTACCTGATTTTGATTTACCTTTTATCATAGAAACGGATGCTTCCGGAACAGGAATAGGAGCGATTCTGATGCAGCACAATCACCCAATTGCTTATTTCAGTAAGCAATTCTGTCCTAAATTAATGCACTCCTTAACTTACATTAGGGAGCTTCATGCTATCACTACTGCATTAAAGCGATGGAGACAATATTTGCTTGGTCACCCTTTCACCATTCTTATTGACCATCGGAGCTTGAAGGAATTGATGTGCCAAGCTGTGTAGACCCCTGAGTAGCATGTCTACCTTGCAAAATTGATTGGCTATGACTATACCATTCAATACAAAGCTGGTAAAAGCAACACAGTAGCTGATGCTTTATCTCGCATCCATGAGCAGTCAACTGATGCCTATTAGATATTTAGTATGCCTCATTATCAATTTTTGGACAATCTTTAGAAGGAATTGGTTCGCAATACGGACTTCCTTGCTTTGGCACAAGTCGTACAGCAGCAGCCTGGAGATCATCCCAACTATCAGCTCTCCAATGACTTCTTGTTTTTTAAAGGACGCATTTGGATTAACCAAGGCAACCCTTTTATTCCGCTTCTATTAGAAGAATTTCATAAGTCTCCACTAGGGGGCCACATGGGACTTGCAAAAACTCTTAGTAGACTTAAGGATAATTTCTTCTGGCAGGGGATGAAACAAGATGTCCATCACTACATCCTACAATGCTCTGACTTCCAACACACGAAATATATCCCTAAGAAGTCTCTTAGTTTATTACAACCTATCCCACCTCCGCCAGGCCTATGGGAGGAGTTGGCATTGGATTTCATTATAGGATTACCATCCTACCAAGGTTCCACTATGATCTTAGTTGTAGTGGACTGATTCTCAAAAGGTGCTCATTTCGGTTTGCTGCCTACTCATTTTATAGCCTACAAAGTTTCTCAGCTCTTCATTGATATGATTTGTAAACTTCATGATTTCCTTGAGAGTCTTATCTCAGACAGGGACCCAATTTTTATGAGCCAATTGACCAAGTTATGCATGAGCACATCATATCACCCCCAGAGTGATGGGCAAACTGAGGTGTTAAACAGAATATTGGAGCAGTATCTGCATCATAAACCCTCTCAGTGGGGTAAGTTTCTGAGTTTTGCAGAATGGTGTTATAACACCACATGTCACTCTGCAACTGGCTTGACTCCATTCCAAGTAACTTATGGGAAACCTCCTCCCAACATTCCTCAATACATAACTGGCTCCTCATCTGTGGAAGTTGTTGATTCCTTCCTTTCTTCTCGCGGGAGATATGCTCGAATTCCTCAAGAGAAAATTGCAGAAAGCTCAGCAACAGATGAAAAATACTGCTGATATGCACCGCAGAGATGTTAAGTATACTGTTGGAGATTGGGTCTATGTGAAGCTTTGCCCCTATCGCCAAGTCTCCCTCTCCGGTGCCCGTTACCAGAAGTTGGGAAAGAGATATTATGGTCCATATCAGGTAATTGAGGTAATTGGTTCGGTTGCTTATCATTTAGCTCTACCAGAGACTGCCAAGATCTACAGTGTTTCATTGCTCATTGCTCAAACCCCACCACGGACCCGTGCAGTCCCAACAGGACATTCCAGACCAGGTTCTTGATATCAAACCTGTTATTCAGCCACTTTCCATTCTCGATTATAAGTGGGACTCCTCTGCTGACCCTCCACGAAGGTTGGTTTTGGTGCAATGGCTGGGCTTACCACCTGAAGACACCACTTAGGAGGACTGGGACGGATTGAATGCTTCCTACCACCTTGAGGACAAGGTGTTTTTCCAAGAAGTAGGGAATGATAGTATCTTGGACCCAGTAAGTGTTTACCAAAAGGATGTGAGGCATTAGGTGCTGAATCTGCTGAAGGAGATAGGCCCAAGAATTCTGCTGAGGGAGATAGGCCCAACAGAGTCCTTAAGCGACCACCAAGATGGGATGATTTCATCAATTGAGTGGTAGATTTTCTGTTACGATTCCATATATAAATTGTCATGAGTGGTAGATTTAAGTGTTGTGTTGTCACCCAATAATTAGGTTTGTTATTTTTATTTCTGTCAATTTCTGTTATTTCCCCTTACGTATGAGTAGTATATAGGGATGTAATGAAAGGAATGAAAGGCAAGAAGTATTACTCAGAAAATTCTATTCTCTCTTCTATTTCTGGAGGTATCTTTCCTGGCCTCAAATTCAGGAAAAACGTTCTTCTTTCGCCTTGCTATGCAACCCTTATCAAGTTGTATGTCATCAAAACCAAAAAAAAAAATCCAGAAGAGGATGAAGAAAAACATAAAACCTGATTAGATGCCATGATCAAGAAAAACGAAACACAGATCAGGGCAAGGAAGAACACATGAAAGAGATAAGGTTTTTAGTTCTCCTACCTTGATTGAGTCTCGAAATGGAGGAAGTTGAAAGGATGGTGAAGAACCAACAGAGGGCTTGGACGAAACAGGCTCCTTCTTCTCCCACAAGCTCTCTGTTCTGCGTATCATTCTCTCTCGGTTTTTCTTTAGTTTGGGAAGAGAAGGGAGGGTACATGAAAAGGTCGGTGTACAGAAAGTACCTAAACGAAGCCAAGTGTAGTCAGTTTCTCTCTCATCCCTCATGCACGCTGACACAGTCATTTGGTGTCAAAAGGCCCGACAATTAGCGTGTCTTTCTCTCTTTAGCAGCTCTTGCCAATTTCTGATTGGTCAACACCATAAATTCCCACTTAATAGACATTATTTCCCTAATTTTCTCTCTTCTCTTATTTGACTTTTGATTTCCAATAATCCCAATTGATTTTCTTATTTCAAATTTCAAAATCAGATATCTTCCGATACGTTATTAACCAAATTAGAATTGAAATATAAAATTTTTATTTTTATTTTTTTAAAATTAAAATTAATTTAAAATTTTAAATTATATATTTAAAATTATCAAAAAATTAAGATAAAAAATTATAATATTAAATTTAATTATAATTTTATTATTTAAAAATAAAATCTAAAATATTAAAAAATATTTACAAAATTAATATTAATAAAAATATTCATACAATAATATTTTTATAATATAATAGTAATATCTTTTTCATAAAAAATTAATGAATTTTTTTAATAAAAATAAATAGTTATTATAATAATTTTTATAAAAATATAAAAATAATTTATATATAAATATAGAATCTTAATAAATATGATTGTTCATAAATAAATATGAATAGAGAGAGAGTTTAATTTTTACGTTATGAAATTGATAATTCGGAAGGTATATAAATTTAAGAATTGAAAAAACTTAATTTAATTATTTTTCAATTCATAGTAATTGGTTTATGGAATTACTATTTCAATTTTAAATGACATCTAAATATAAAAATTAGAATTAAAAAGTTTAATTCAAATTCTAAACTCTAATTTTATCTTTCAATTTCAATAGTTAAACAGACACTTATATCTATTTTATTAATTAAATTATGATATATATTTATTTTAAAAAAAAAAAGAATAAGAAAGAAAATATTAATAAACACATCATAATTTAATTAGTAAAATAAATATAATAAACATAAAAAATGATGTTAAATTTTGTCTTTATTTTTATTATGTGTATCATCTAATTATTTATTTTCATTATTCCTACTCATAAAATCGTGTTCCCTTTTTTTTATTTTATCATCCAATTTTATTTTATTTTTGAACAAAGGGCATCAAGCCTAACTAACGACTAAAACAAAATGAAAAAACTGGACGCCACAATTATCAGCAATAAAGCAAACTGACGAAAAGGAGGGTAAACTCTAAAATGAATGATAACCCAAGGGATACAAATGACCTCGTTTCGCAAGAGCATCTGCACAAAAGTTAGTTTCCCTAAAGACATGTCGAACCAAAATGATCCAATCTTTCTCCATGAGCTTCTTCAATGAATATAACAAGGAGGCATAAGGGTGCCAAGGTTGCAAGTTGAAATTAATAAAATAGACCACACAAACCGAATTCACTTCAAGAATAACTTGCTTGTATCTCATATTATAAGCAGTTTGTAAACCAAAGAAGGCACCCTCACAACTCAGTAAGAGTAATAGAGTAGCTCTCAAGGTTAGCTGCAAAAGCAATGACAAATGCTCCAACCTCGTTATGAATAATGTCATCACAGGAGGCTTTAAAGATATGATGTAAAATTAACCCATCAACATTTATCTTGATCTAACCTGGCGGAGGAGAGGACCAAGAAATGTGGATGGGTTGGTAAGTGGGAATCAAACTTCTAGCACAATTAACTATTATAAAGCATGGCTAAAATCCCTTACAAGAGCAGCAACTTTATGAGAAATAGCATAGATAGGATCACCTTGGCCCTAAAAATGGTCTTATTCCTCTAATGCCACAATATAGAGCAAGTGGTGGCAAAAAATAAAAGCATGTTATCATCCAATTATTTTATTTCTATTATTTGTTTTTGTTTTTGTTTTTATTTAAAACGTATATTATGCCTATATATATTTTAGTCTTATTGTTTCTAAAATAAGATTTTAAATGGGGATATTACATAACAGCTAGAATTTTAGCATGATATCGACCTTTAAAGGGGTTTTGGGGTGTGTTGAAAGGGAGGAAAAAGAAAATTTAAAGACATTAAAAGTTAAAAAAAAATCATACCAACCATGACGTAAATTTATTTAAAAAAAAAACTCATTTCGACGTTAATAGTGTTAGAATTAATAAATTTAAAAGCAATAAATTAAGATTAAGAGAAAAAAAAACCATTTTATGTTGCTTAATCACAGTTAAAAGTCGTTGTCGCGACCGGGATCGCGGCGGAATAACGACTTAAATTAACAAAATTTAAGGGAGTCGCCACCAATTTTATTCTTATTGGGGAAATTGGAAAACCCAAAAATGATGGTCTACGTTCGAAAATTCGAGTTCGGGAGTCTAATTATGCACAGGGAAGGGTGGGGACTTAACCTTACAGCACCCCTGATACATTCATCCTAAGACGGTTACCTTAAATCAGTTGTACAATATGTATAACTTTTAAAAATATTTATTTTACCCATTTTATTAAAAAATAAAAAATAAAAAATAAAAACTAAATAAACAAATAAATTAAAAATTACGAAAATTTAGTTTTGACTTGACAGAATAAAAATCCTGCTCCTACGTATCCTCGGGTGCAATGAGGAATTCAAAGTCACGTCATTCTTTAGAAAACGATTGTGGGTTGTTTATTTTTAATTTTAAAAATATTTTTATTTTGTAAATTTATTTGATTTTTTTTATTATTTTAAAAAAGAAAGAAAGAATCATCAAGCTGTGGCAACTCAGATGATTCTAAAAGTTACAAGATTAACAAGCTGTCACAGCTCAGTTAATCCAATTTTATTTTTTCTTAATAAGAATCAAACATTCGATTATTCTTTTTAGAAAATGAACCATCAAGCTGTCACAACTCAGATGATTCTAAAAGCTATAGGATTAACAAACTGTCGCAGTTCAGTTAATCTCGTTTTGTTTTATTTTCAACAAAATTTTAATTATTAATATTTCTATTTATTTTTGTTTTTTTTAACACAAATCATCAAGCTGTCGCAACTTAGATGATAAAAAAATGAGATTAACAAGTTGTCGCAACTCAGTTAATCTCATATTAGTCTTTTTCGACAACGGTTCAATTATTTCATTCCCTTAAAAAAAAGAGTAAGATCAATACCTAAAAAAACTAAAAAAAGATAATATTGACATGATTAAAAAAAGAAAGTGAAACAAAATCTTGAATGAAGCATACAATGATGTCTTTGTTATTTTTATGTATAAAAAAAAATTGTTTAGCTTCCAAAATAAACTCATCAAATCAAAACATTTATTATTTACTTATTCTTCCCAAAAAAAAACAAATAAAATAAAAATAAAATATGGATCACTAAAGACCTAAAAGCCCAAGAAAAAAAAAAATAGCTCAAACCCCTCAAACCCAACATGCATCGAGACAACCTATCAAGACAAAAGAAAAAAAGCTGTAAGTAAATAAGAAAACAAATAAAAATAAAAAAAACAAAGTCTGCTGAAACGTAAAAGAGAACCCAAAAAATCACCATACACACCACAAATATCAGGAATCAAAAGACAAAGAAAGGGAAAGAGGTGGAGGCAATCCGGTGGAGATCCAGCACGATTTGGTTGATGACAGGGACGGTTGACGGCGACGCGAGTCAGACGGCGTGCAGCGGTTGGGTCACGCCGTATGGCAGCTGGTGGAGCGAACGGCAAGCTTGACGGCGAGATGGGTTCGCAGATGGGTGTTCACGGCTGGACAGGGGTGGCCATGAAAGGGGCTGTTCTGGGTGGAGGATGGTGGCTGGTCTGAAGGAGGTTGTTGGCGGCGAGGTGATCGTTCACGGCTGGTGGAGGCTGGGTTCGTGGTGGAAGAAGAGGGCTTCGCGGTGGTGGGTATGGTGGTTGCGGGAGGGAGCAAAACAAAGATGGGGGGGAGGTGGACGTGGTGGTGGGTTGTGGTGGAGAATGTTTTCGGCTTGGTGGAGGCCGCTTTCTGGTGGAGGACGGTGGGTTACGGTTGTTTGGGGGAATGGGGGTCTTTGTTGGAGGGTTTAGGGGGACGTCGGGCTGAACTTGGTGGGGGTATGGAGCTGCGTGGGGAAGATGAAGATGGTGTGTGATGGTGTTTGGAGGTGGTCACGGTTAGGTTGTGGTGAGGTGGACGTATGGTGGTACCTTGTGGTGGGCGGGAGGAGGAAGCACAATGGTGGTGATGAGGAAGAAGATGAAGTGAGGGCGTGATGGATGAAGATGGTGAAGGTCACGTGGTGGTTGTTATGGAGGTGAATAGTGAGGATGAGATGGTGGGCTGGTTTTGGAGTAGATGGTTGAAGGTTCAAGGAGGGTGGTTAGAGGTGAGGAAGATGGAGTGTGGTGGTTTGTTCTGGTGAAATGTGAATGAAGAAGAAAAATGAAAATCCCCCCCCCCTTTGCCTTACGTCAATGAGTGTATGAGAGTGATCTCGTTCACTTTGAAAAGCCCCGAGAATCAAAAAAACCCCATGCTCCCCTGTTACTTCTGTAACGCCCCTTTTTGGGAGGGAACGTCACATTGTCAAATAAAATAGAATGCGGAAATTGAATAAACAAACGATTAAGACCCGGTTCATTTTATTTAATTGATGTTTAACCATGTGAGCAAAATTGGCAATATTTTTTTTATAATAATAATAATGATAATACGGAATGTAGATAAAAGTGACGAATAAAACAATACACAGAAATTGCACCTGAATAGCATACATATATATATATATATAATTTGATACAACTGTTTCGTAGATACAAGCCTGGCCATCACCAAAAAGCAAAACTATACCCAACCCAAGGGAAACATGCATATATACCATCATGCATATACAAAATATACAGCCCCACCAAAAACAAAATACATCAGGCCCCCAAAAATAAAAACACTGGCAGCCATCAGTAGCCACCAATGATCATCGACCCCTCAGATAAAAAGGGACCGATTCAGGATCCTCAGGAGGACCCTCATCAGGATCTTCCTCATCCGAGGACACATCCATAGGAACCACAGAAGCACGGGACGGGGCCCGAGCAGTGGAATCAAAAGAATCCTCCTGCGGGGTGTAATAACGGGCACCCCACATCTCCCTAATGGGCAGGTAAAACTCCAGACGCAAGCTGAGGTAGCAGGTGAGGACAGGTGCCTCATGACGTCTCCAGGCAAGTGCTATCGACACGTCTCCCAAGTACACGCAGCGGTCGGAGTTCAGGTTGATGTGCCAGCACTCTGGCCCCCCAAGGAAGGTCAGACGCACATCTCCCAGGAATCCGCGCATACGTGCAGACATCGTCGCAGTAGAAGTCAATCTTGTGCAGGCCAGAAGCCGGGGAAGGCAGGATCTTCTGTCTCTTCACCGTCGTCTTCGATCAGTACAGGGTACACATAAACAACAAATAATAGAAGCACAGGGAAAGAGGTAAGACATCCTACATCATTACCAGTTATAGCATGCTAGAAACAAAACGGCGCCACGCGCCCAAATAGCAATCCAACACATCATATTCAATTAATGAGCAGTAATCTCAACAGTAAGTAATTAAACAGTTACAGGCATATAATTATTATAATAACAGTTAGATCAAGTATAGCTTCAGAAAATAAGAATTAATGATGACAGTGTATATCATGACTCGTATGCATGCTTTCCCAAATTCCTACTCCATGGAGCTAGACTCAATCAGTCGGAGAGAAAGATCAGGAGACATGTCTGTGACTCGGCTGCCGAGGCCAGTGCTATCAATAAATTTTCTTGCGCACAATCATGGCATTGCACAGACATTCTACACTAGATCACGATATAGGACAGTGTCAAGTCCGGATCGTCGGTGCGTTGGCATCGATTTGCCCCACAGACAGAGGAGCTACCAACTGCCCATTGTGAAGGACCCGCACCCCGACGCCCCCAAGGTCATAACACGCACCAAAACAACTTCTTCAAGTCTTGGTACATCTTCGTTATACCAGGGTGCATACTTAGCTTGCTAGTGTGGGCATGATCCACAATATATCGTCTAAGCTCTTGGTCACGAGGAATACAAACTCTACCTCGGAATCTCAGAATTTCATTTGTTCCTTCTTCGAACTCTGTTTTCTCACCTTGTTTCATTTGTTCTCTTATTCCTTGCAAGAATTCATCGGTCTTCTGTTTTTCCCGTATGTCTTCCATCAACTCGCTTGAGATGGTAACCATATTCATGCAAATTCTTCCAGGTTCCAACTTAACAAATGACCATACATCTCTAAATTGTTCGATGAGATCTCTTTCCTTAATCATCAAGGCAGAAACACTAATAGTCTTTCTACTTAAGGCGTCAGCCACAACGTTCGCCTTGCAAGGGTGGTACAACAACTGGAAATCATAATCCTTTAAAAACTCCAGCCATCTCCATTTGTCTCATATTCAGCTCTTTCGATCGTACAAGTACTTCAAGCTCTTGTGGTCACCGAAGATGTTGAATGTCGCTCCATAAAGGAAATGTCTCCATATCTTGAGCAAAAACCACACCGCCAACTCCAAATCATGAGTCGGGTAATTCTTTTCATGCACTCGCAATGCCCATCGCGAAGCATAGGCTACCACCTTTCGGTGTTGCATAAGAACAGATCCCAATCCTTGATACGAAGCGTCACAAGTACACCTCGAACGGTTCATTCGGATCGAGGTAACACCAATCTGGTGAGGTAGTCAGCCGTTTCTTCAACTCTTGAAAACTCTGCTCACATCTATCAGTCCATTCGAAAGCTTGATTCTTCTTTGTCAATTGAGTGAGCGGTCCGGCAATCTTGGAAAACCCTTCTATGAACCTTCGGTAATATCCGGCTAAACCAACGAAACTACGGACTTCCGTCACTGACTTCGGTTGTTCCCACTGCAGTACTGCTTCTACTTTGGATGGATCCACTGCAATTCCTTCTTTTGAGATCACATGACCCAAAAACTTCACCTCATCCAGCCAAAACTCGCACTTCGACAGCTTGGCATACAGTTCCTTTTCCCTCAAAATCTGAAGAACTATGCTGAGGTGCTCAGCATGATCATCCTGATTCTGGGAATATATCATGATGTCATCAATAAAGACGACAACAAACTTATCCAAGTACGAACGAAAGATGCGGTTCATATAGTCCATGAAAATAGCAGGCGCATTCGTCACGCCAAATGGCATCACAAGATACTCGTAATGACCGTATCGCGTACGAAAAGCAGTCTTAGGTATATCCTCCGTCTTTACTCTTATCTGATGATACCCAGATCTCAAGTCAATCTTCGAAAATACCGCTGCCCCCTTCAGTTGGTCCATCAAGTCGTCAATTCTCGGGAGAGGATACTTGTTCTTGATTGTCAACTTGTTCAATTGCCTGTAGTCCACACACAATCTCGAGGTACCGTCCTTCTTTCGAACTAGTAACACAGGTGCTCCCCACGCGGACACACTCGGTCTAACTAACTGCTTCTCCAAAAGTTCTTCTAGCTGCTTCTTAAGTTCGGCTAATTCTGTCGGTGACATTCGGTAATGTGTTATAGACACGGGACCAGTTCCCGGTACTAGATCAATAGCAAACTCGATCTCACGTGCCAGTGGTAAACCAGATACTTCTTCAGGGAAGATCTCAGAAAATTCCTTCACCATCGGAATAGTACTCAAATCAGCCTCACTCTCAACTTTCAGAGAAGATAATAGCATGTACCCCTGAGCTCCAAGAAAGCTCATGCTTGGTTGGCCGTCAAGTATCTAGAATTCTCATTCACAGGAAAGACTATGGTCTTACTAGAACAATCTAACAGAACATGGTTGGAAGATAACCAGTCCATCCCTAGGATTATATCTAACTGTGAAAGGGGTAAACAGATCAAATCAACAGAAAAGATTCGACCTTCGACAATCAAAGGACACTCCAAACAGACTTTGGTAGTAACTACCGGTTTATCAGTGGGGGTTGAAACAGTTAATTCAAAAGGTAGTTCAGACACAGGTAAACCAAGTCGTAGCACACAGTCATATGATATGAAAGAATGGGTTGCCCCAGAGTCATACAGTACTTTTAAAAGATTACCTTCTATGGCGCCTTCTCCTTGAATCAAGTCTTCGGATTCAGAAGCTTCAGCTCCACTCATAGTATAAACTCGACCTCCGGCTTGCGGTTTCTTGGCTCGGGTTGCATTGACTGAAGGTTCAGCCTTTGCTTGGTTACAATCTCTGGACATATGGCCCGGTTTGCCACATCTGAAGCAAATGATTCCTTTTATCGTGCAGTCTCTTATGAGATGATCTTTCCCGCACTTCAGGCATTTGGACGGGTAGGTCGTATTCTGACCAGTTCGGTTACCAGAAGAACCTCCACCTGAACTTCCACCGGTTGGTTGATGACTCCCCGTTGGTCGGGAATAGGGCTTCTTCTGAAAGCGGTTTGAACCACTGCCTCCACCTCTTTGGGACCGTACAGGCCCAAAGTTCCTGTTTCTCGCGTCTCTAGCCTGCTCCAAGGCTTCAACTTCACAACAAGTGTCTAACAGTTCTGAGAACACCTTCATTTTCAAGGTAATCACAGCTTTCTTTACCTCGTACCTCAGTCCTTCGGTGAATTTCCAACATTTCCAGGCTTCATCAGTTTGATGCTGGTAATGGGTCGAGAACTTCTCCAAATTCTCAAACTTAGCGGCGTACTCGCTGACGGTCATGTTCCCCTGTCTCAGGTTGAGGAACTCCATCTCCTTTGCGTGTCTCGCATTCGCAGGAAAGTATTTGCCCAAGAATTTCTCCTTGAACAATTCCCAAGTAACATCAGCTCCTTCGGCTTCTAATGCTCTCTGCGCTCCGTTCCACCAGTCTTCGGCATTGCCGACAAGCATAAAAGTCGCATAATTCACCTTCTTGTCTTCCGCACAATTCATGCCACGAAAGACTTTTTCTAGCTCCTTGATCCATAGATTAGCCTTGTCAGGATCAAATTCTCCCTTAAACTGAGGAGGGTTATCACGACGAAACTCTACTAAGTTTTGCGCATCGGCAGTCGCCTCAAGCTGTTGAGCAGCTCTTTCCTGTTGTTGAGCAGCGCGTTCATTTTGTTGGGCGAAGACTTCAGCCATTCTCTGCATCGCTTCAATAGCAGCTGCCATTTCTCCACCTCTTGCCATCTTGCTTTTCTCTCAAATTAGATTACTGAAAACATAAGAAAAGTCAGAGGAATCCACTCAAGACACCCATCACAGAGATTCACACAGCACAAACAAGACAGACTCACCCTCAAGACCCAAAGAAAACATAAACCGGGGCTCTGATACCAACTTAATGTAACGCCCCTTTTTGGGAGGGAACGTCACATTGTCAAATAAAATAGAATGCGGAAATTGAATAAACAAACGATTAAGACCCGGTTCATTTTATTTAATTGATGTTTAACCATGTGAGCAAAATTGGCAATATTTTTTTTTATAATAATAATAATGATAATACGGAATGTGGATAAAAGTGACGAATAAAACAATACACAGAAATTGCACTGAATAGCATACATATATATATATAAAATTTGATACAACTGTTTCGTAGATACAAGCCTGGCCATCACCAAAAAGCAAAACTATACCCAACCCAAGGGAAACATGCATATATATCATCATGCATATACAAAATATACAGCCCCACCAAAAACAAAATACATCAGGCCCCCAAAAATAAAAACACTGGCAGCCATCAGTAGCCACCAATGATCATCGACCCCTCAGATAAAAAGGGACCGATTCAGGATCCTCAGGAGGACCCTCATCAGGATCTTCCTCATCCGAGGACACATCCATAGGAACCACAGAAGCACGAGACGGGGCCCGAGCAGTGGAATCAAAAGAATCCTCCTGCGGGGTGTAATAACGGGCACCCCACATCTCCCTAATGGGCAGGTAAAACTCCAGACGCAAGCTGAGGTAGCAGGTGAGGACAGGTGCCTCATGACGTCTCCAGGCAAGTGCTATCGACACGTCTCCCAAGTACACGCAGCGGTCAGAGTTCAGGTTGATGTGCCAGCACTCTGGCCCCCCAAGGAAGGTCAGACGCATATCTCCCAGGAATCCGCGCATACGTGCAGACATCGTCGCAGTAGAAGTCAATCCTGTGCAGGCCAGAAGCCGGGAAGGCAGGATCTTCTGTCTCTTCACCGTCGTCTTCGATCAGTACAGGGTACACATAAACAGCAAATAATAGAAGCACAGGGAAAGAGGTAAGACATCCTACATCATTACCAGTTATAGCATGCTAGAAACAAAACGGCGCCACGCGCCCAAATAGCAATCCAACACATCATATTCAATTAATGAGCAGTAATCTCAACAGTAAGTAATTAAACGAGTTACATGGCATATAATTATTATAATAACAGTTAGATCAAGTATAGCTTCAGAAAATAAGAATTAATGATGACAGTGTATATCATGACTCGTATGCATGCTTTCCCAAATTCCTACTCCATGGAGCTAGACTCAATCAGTCGGAGAGAAAGATCAGGAGACATGTATGTGACTACGGCCGAGGCCGGTGCTATCAATAAATTTTCTCGCGCACAATCATGGCATTGCACGGACATTCTACACTAGATCACGATATGGGACGGTGTCAAGTCCGGATCGTCGGTGCGTTGCATCGGTTTGCCCCACGACGGAGGAGCTACCAACCGCCCATTGTGAAGGACCCGCACCCCGACGCCCCAAGGTCATAACACGACCCACACTTGTCTACTCGCACCCGCACTAAGGTGTGTTCAATCTCCTAGGCAACTTGGCCTTACAACAGTCCACAAGGACATCACAATGCATAAGACACTATGCATGCTCATGTATGATCCACAATCTCATACAAATTCATAATATGTCACATTAGGCCAACATAAGCATCATTATATAAATGGTCACTCACATGGACCCATAATCACATAATATAAGTATCAAGCCCATTAATGCATCATTAGGTTCATTATGAATCCTAAATTTAACTTTGTTCCCCTTTCTAAGGTTCATGTTCAAAAATCAATCCTTATAGCCAACTTAATATTCCAAGACAACTCACTTCCCCATAACTTACATTTTAATTGAGCTCTTAGGCCTTGCATTCTCATGTTCTTCACTCACTTAGAATCTCCTTAATTCTTATGACACTTTCACTCTTGGTTCTTTGAAAATTTATGAAGTCTTAGCTTTAATAAATTCTTTTAATTTCTTAATCATCCATTTCATTACTTAGGTTTACAATTACCTAATTAATTATGCTTCCAATTCATTAAAATCACATTTTCCACCTAAAATTACCCTAGAGGCCGTGGCCTCCCCATTAATCCAATTTCAAATCTCTTCAAGTCCTAATCATGTACATCATTCCCTTAATTATTTAAATTGTTCACTTGTCCAATTAACTCACCAAAAACCCTAGGTTCTTGGCTCCCAAAACCGTAGCCCTCATGGTGGTTTCTATTTCAAATTTTCCTTCCATTAAATTCCATCTAATACATTGATTAATTCAAGTCTTATACCATTTACAACTTCAACACAAATTCCCCTAATTTTTAACCTAAAACCGTGGCACTCTTGAAGGGTGTTCAATCACTTTTTCATCCATTTTAAATCACTCAATCCATTCCAACAATCCATTATGTACAACCAATCCATCCAATAGCATAAATAAATTAAAATCAACACATAACACAATTAATCATTAAATTCAAGAACAACCCTCATTAGGGTTCTTCACAAACCAACACAACCAAGGTTCCTAGATGCTAAAAATGGTTGAAGAGGAGTGTCTTCCTCTTACCTAAGTGAAGAAATCAAGAAGAACTCCAAGAATCCTCCTTGTATTTTCGGATTTGGCCTCCAAAAATCCCTAAAATTGGAGACTTGTTAGAATCAACATCAAGGCTTGAAAAATAAGCCATGGATGGCCATTAAAGAAACCATAATCACGAAAATGAGAGAGGAGAAAGAGTGGTCTTGAAACTTACCCAAAATGCTCAAAGTTGGAGCTTGGAGAAAATGGTGAAGATGATGGAATCTCAAGAAACTCCAAGAAGAAAAAGTGTTTAGAATGGTGAAAGGATTTAGGAAATGTAGTTAGAAGAAATTTTTGTGAAGATTAGGGTGGTGAAGGGTGGCTGGCCGTGGAGCTTGGAAGAGAGAAGGAGGAGAGAAAAATGGAAGAAGAAAGAAGAAGAAATGGTAGAGAGAGAAAATGTTTAGAAATTAATGAATTAAGTGATAATTGTATAATTGAAATGTGATAATTTCCTCCCCCCTTGGCTGCCTTCCAGCCGTGCAAAGAGAGAGAGAAGTGGGTGGGGAACGGCTTCCAAGAGAAGCTAACACATGTGGTCAAAGCTTGGGGTCAAAGCTTCTAAGAAGCTTTGATTATTTAATCAATAAATTTGAATTAAAGTAGATAGATTTGACATAAAGTAGATTACATTAGGATAATGTGATAGGATTTTTATTACACATTATTATCCAATAGATAACAGTTACAGTTGACAGAAGTCAGTATTTAATTGATCTGACAGATGAATTTTTCGCTGTATTGATTTAATTGTATCTGTTAAGATTTCTCGAAAATTGTGAAACCTCATAAACTATGTCAAGTCTCGGGTTTAGTAAGATCCCCCGTCGACATGTCCATAGTCCAAGGTTCTCAGAGGAAACATCGCGTTTCTCTGGTTCTGCTCAGTGCGCACGTAAAACGAGGAATATATTAAAATATTCGACGGTTCCGAAAAATTCTCAGAAAATTTCCAAAAATTGAAAATATTATAAAACGACTATCCGTCATATAAATTTCCAATTTTTAAAGCATTACAGTCATTTTCACGACTCTGCTCAATGTTCACGCAAAACGAGGAATATATTAAAATATTCATCGTTCCCGGATAATTCCGAAAAAATTTACATAAATCACAAATATTGGAAAATGACTATTCATGGTGAAATAATCAATTTCCGGAGTGTTACACTGGTCTCAGCAATTCTCAGCCCAGTGTGCACGCAAAACGAGGAATATATTAAAATATTCGTCGTTTCCGAAAAATTCCAGAAAAATTCATAAAAATCAAGAATATTATAAAATGATGATTTATGATCAAATATGTATTTTTCGGGGTGTTACAACTTCTCTGTTTTATCATGAAAAGCCAGAGAAAAAAAAAACCAATGTTGTGTGTGTGTGTCATGCAGCAGTGCGTAAAGTGAGAGTGAGTGGAGACAATGCAGTCTTTTGGTGCTGCTGGGTGTGTGAGCTGTAGCAGGTGTGAAGGACGTGAAGGTAGTGGGGAGGGTGTGCTGCAGCAGAGCATAATGCATGCCCAAAAAGAGAAAAAGCAACATAATGCAAGAAAAGAAAAATGTTTCCTTCCCAAACTAGAAAAAAAAAACAAACAAAGCAGCACCTCTGCATTTTTTATTCATTTTTGTTTTCCCTTTTTTATTTTTTTATTTTTTACGAAGTTAAGGTGGGCCTGTATTTGGGCTAAGAAAATGGGTAGGAATGTGGCCTTGAATTAGCTGAATTTCTTATTTTTATTTTTATTTTCAAATTTTATTTTTTATTTTTTATTTTTTATTATATTGACTTTTGAGCCCGGTCAAAATTGGGTGTTCACAATTGCCCCTCTTTACTTGTTTCTTACTAGATATTAGGAATAACCATAGTTTTTCATATTATCGTCATAAGAAACGAGTAAAGACGTGAACTTAAATTTTATCCGGCAATGCATGGGATAATGTGAATGGGCAATATAAAGATGTTGATTGAAAACCAGTTAGTTCAAATGCGGATTTACGAGCTGTCGTAGCATCGTTAATCCTACCAAGGTGAAGCTCAGCATAAAACCAGAGACGTCACCGTATTGTCAATAAGCTGTCGCAGCTCAATTGACGTTTATTTAAAAAAGAACTTAAATGACATTGAGTGACTTTGTGATTCGAAATCACAAAATACAATGAGCTTGACCCTGAAGACAATGGGCTTGGCCCAAACTTTGAAATGGCAGTGGACTCAACAGCGAATTTACGAGCTGTCAAAGTGTCGTTAATCCTACCAGGGTGAAGCTCAGCGTAAAGCCAGAGATGCCACCGTTTTGTCAATAAGCTATCGCAACTCAATTGACGTTTATTGATCAAAAGAATTTTTGTGTTATTATTTTTTTTTTTTTTTTTTTTTTGTCTTTGTCTTTTTTTTATTTATTATTATTTTTTAATAATTCTAGGTGACCTCGTGACCTGGAATGAGTTTTGCTCGGAATTTAAAAGATAGTGGGCTTGGCCCAGAATTTAAAATGCAGTGGGCTTCTATGTCCCGAAATGAAATGCAGTGGGCCTCTGTGTCCCAAATTTAAAATGCAATGGGCCTCTGTGTCCCAAAATTTAAATGGCAGTGGGCTTCTGCGTCCCAAAATTTAAAATGCAATGGGCCTCTGTGTCCCGAAATTTAAATGCAATGGGCCTCTGTGTCCCGAAAATTAAAATGCAGTGGGCTTCTGTGTCCCGAAAATTTAAATGACAGTGGGCTTCTGTGTCCCAAAAATTAAAATGCAGTAGGCTTCTGTGTCCCGAAAATTTAAATGACAGTGGGCTTCTGTGTCCCAAAAATGAAAATGCAGTGGGCCTCTGTGTCCCGAAATTTAAATGCAATGGGCCTCCGTGTCCCGAAAATGAAATGCAATGGGCTTCTGTGTCCCGAAAATGAAATGCAATGGGCTTCTGTGTCCCGAAAAAGAAATGCAATGGGCCTCTGTGTCCCGAAAATGAAATGCAATGGGCTTCTGTGTCCCGAAAAAGAAATGCAATGGGCCTCTGTGTCCCGAAAATGAAATGCAATGGGCCTCTATGTCCCGAAATTTAAAATGCAGTGGGCTTCTGTGTCCCGAAATGAAATGCAATGGGCTTCTGTGTCCCGAAAATGAAATGCAATGGGCTTCTGTGTCCCGAAATGAAACGCAATGGGCTTCTGTGTCTCAAAAATAAAAATGCAGTGGGCTTCTGTGTCCCGAAATTTAAAAAGACAATGGGTTTGGCCCAAAAGAAATTTTTTTCTTCTTTCTTCTTCTTTTTTTCTTCTCCTTCTTCTTTTTTTCTTCTCCTCCTTCTTTTTTCTTCTTCTTTTTCTTCTTTTCTCTTTTTTTTAAGGAAAGATCATCAGGTCAGTGGACCTAATTTATTATTATTCTTTTTGTGAAAGCTGCCAAGCCAAAGACCTGAAACATTTTTTTTTCTTCACCAGGTCATGGACCTGAAAATTATTATTATTATTTTTAAAGCTTTTTCTATATTTTTTTTTATAGTGAAGCCTGGCGTGAAAGCCAAAGACGTCACTTTCAAAGCTGTTGCAGCTTATTCTCTCGTGAACAGATATTGTACTATTCATTCCTGCAACTCAAAATCTAAAGATCATGTCAGTATCATGTCAAAAACTTTCTCTTGCATTCTTGATATTAATTGCTTCCTCGAAAAACTTTGATCCATCAACCCAAGGAGCAGGCTCTTGCAACCTAGGGCTTATCAACTTGTCTCAAATTTCTTGAACTCTTCAAACATTTGTGTACCTTTCCTTTCTCTTTTGGTCATCAGGAACACAGTCCCTCTCTTCTTCCTAGCTCTCTTCAAAATCTTCACTTCTATTTCTTCCTTTCTTTCTTTTTCGGATACCTCTTGATTTTGGGTCATCTCCTGGGATAACATCTCCTCTTCAATTAGAACTTACGAGTTCTTTTTGGTCTGAATTGCTCATCAGGGAGCTACCATTAGATGGTCAAATCATGGTGTTGTACTCATATTCACCTTACTTGAAGCATTACGTAATAGACAGACATGAATTCAAAAAGAACAACTTCCAGATTGACCTTGGGAGTTTGACTACAGAAAGGGTATTTACAAAAGAAGAGTATATGGAAGAAGACACAAAAATGGTGTAGGATTTAAAAAGGTGTTGCCCCAGTATGGATTGGTTCGACCTTTATGAAAGTCAACCTACTGGGCATTATGGTCAATGATTCACATCAAGCCAAATTGAATCAAAGATAAATTTGTCCCAGTGTAAGTCAAATCAAACCGAATTGAAAAATTGCCCCAGTTTAGGACTGAATTAAATAGGGCAGACACCCCAATGACCATAAGACTTGCTTTAGTGTAGGTCAAATTGAACCAAGGAAAAATTTTGCCCCAGTTTGGAATCTAATTGAACAGGGCGGAAACTTGTCCTATTGTAAGACCAAGATGAACCAAAAAATTGTCCCAGAGTAGTCTACACCGAGTTAGAGAAAAATGCTCTAGTGTAGAGCCAACTCGAACAGGATAGAAGCTTGCCCCTGAGTAAGTCCCATTTTTTCTTTTTATTCTCTTTTTCTTTTTTATAAAAGAAGCAATGAATTAGATACTTGGATGAATATGACATTTTGTCTCAAAATTAAAACTTATGAAAACAAAAGCACTCATTCATTGATCAGAATGGACTTTTTAAAGGTTGTAACATGGCCAAGGTTAGTGGTTATGAAATGAAAGATATAAAACTCAAATAAGTGTTTAAGGGTTAAATTGGACCAAGGATCCTTATTCAAAATTGAACCTTGTCAACTGTTTTTGCAATTTTCAAACACATTTTCTCTTATTGTTCTCAATTTCTTCCCTTTCTTTTCACTTTAATCATTCACCTTTGTCATGAATCATTTCATTTCACTTTCTTTCTTATTTCTTTCCTTTATCGCTTTTCATTTTTTTTTCATCATTTTTCACTTCCTGCCCCTTTCACCTTTTCTTCCCTTTTTTATTATGCTTAAAAGAAATACCGTGATAATCAACATTTGTTTTATGTTATCCCCTAGTGTAGGGGTGGTCCTTGTCTACGGTTTATCGAAAAACTTTTAGGCTCAAAAGGGATAACAAGGGATAATGAAATTATGAATTTTGTGAAGGAGAGAGAAAGATGACCAATCTTCATTTCAAATCTTGATTGCTCATTTTCAAAAAATTTTATTTAGAGACAAAAATATTGTGCACAACAAGTAAATACTCATTTGCTCCATTTTATTTTTCCTTTTGATTCATTTTCTTTTTTTTTTTCTTTTTTTTTTCTTGCCTTAGAAAAGGGCACCTGTACACGTGGACATCATGGCCACCAAAAGTTTTTCTGGAATGAGAGTCCAATGGGATTCGAACCAAAGGAAAGCAAGAAAAGGAAAAAAAGAGTGATAAGAAAGAAATGACAAGAACATGAGTGCCAAGAAGGTTAAGATCCATGCAAATCTATTACATTAATGCTTCAAGAGAGTTTACATAAGTTCAAGCATCACAAAAGTCTAAGATGACAATCAAATCAAATTAAACACCTCAAATCTCCAATTGTTCAGGGGTTTCGAGTTGCTGAAGGCGCTTGGTATAGACAGGATGAGTTAGGACATATGAACGCGGCGAAGGAACTTGGTATGAGGTCTGGTAAGCACTGACTTCTGATTCTTCCTCCATCGTCGGTTCCACCATCTTAGGAAAGCTACTTTCTGTATCTTCAGCAGGTAACTTATCTGATCTTTCAAGGTTCTCAATCCTTTCTCCTGCCAAAATTAAGTCAGAAAAATTCTCATAAGCAACCCCTGCCATCAACCCAATAAAAGGGGCTCCTAAGGTCTCCATGAAGTACGAGCTCATCTCTGACGAAGTCAATGGTGGTTGAACTTGGGCTGCCAACATTCTCCATCTTTTAGCATATTGCTTGAAAATCTCATCACTCTTCTTTTGCATTGCTCTTAGCTGTTCTCGGGTAGATGCAGTGTCGATGTTGAATCGATATTGCCCTAAGAATAGATTTGTCAAATCATCCCAGCAAGAAATCCTCGAATGGTCAAGTTGCATATACCATTCCAAAGCTGGCCCAGTCAGGCTTTCATGAAAGAAATTGATTAGAAATTTCTGATCACGTGACCAAATGACCATTTTGGTGATATAAGTTTTCAGATGAAACTTTGGATTGGTGCTTCCATCGTACTTCGAGAAATATGGAATTTCAAAGTCCTTAGGGATATTGACTTCGGCCTCCGGGCATAGTTCATTGATTCCCACTGAATCATGCAAGTTAGGGCCTTGAATGACTTTAATTTGTGCTTGCATCTTTCCGATCAATTCATTCCTTGATTTTTCTTTTTCTGAGTTATTATTCAAGAATATCTTCACTGGCTGCTCATGAGCAACTTTTGCCTTGTTGTTCTCCCCTTCAAGACTTCTGTTCATGGAGCCATCCCCTTCATTTGTGTCTACTCCAGTTCCGGCAGGAGTTTCATTTGTTGTTTTGAGGGTCTCGATTAACTGTCTCAGTAAATTCTCAACCCTTGATTGTCCTTCTGCTATTACATCAATTCTTTCCCTTATTTCATCCATCTCTTGACCCAAATTTCTTTTTGAGTTTGACATCTGTTGCAGCCTAGTTTGCGACCTTGTCTCGTAGAACCGAGTTTGTGCGATCTGCGTTTTCCGAAGACGAGCAATGGTTCAAATTTTATTTTTTTTATTTTTTTTAAAAAAAAGAACGTTAAATGGAAATTAAAACAAAATTTTTTCCTTTTAAAAAACAAAACAAAACAAAACATATACAATGCTCCCTTTGTGCCCTAAGGAATTGCCTTAAATTTGAGGAGTTCTACCCTAAGGTTCTATGAGTCCTTCTGATTCGTGAGAACTCTCGTGCGGTGGCTCTTTTATTCTAAAGGCCTCTAGAGCTAAGTCCTATTTCATAATGTTAACCACAAACAGTGGGTAAACCACCAAGTGCGGGACACTTATGAAGAAGGCACACTCTAGATGAGGTTTTTGCAATAACCAAACAGGATGTACATCCAAAATGGCTACCACTACGTAACCTCTACTTAACTTAGGTTTTGCTCAGACCTGGGTATAGGGCCCCACTCGAATGTGTGTGATAAACGTGTAAGTGCGGTGTGTGTAGGGAGCATACAAATCTTTATAATCCTAAAATCTACCCATATTCTGCAAAACAAACACAAAACAAATTCCAAAGGAGCCTCTATCCTAAGGTTTGCATAATAAATAAATAAAAACAGTTAAAATAATTAATAAACAAATTAAACAAACAAAGAAAAATAAAATAAAACAAAAAGGGTAAAACAAATATGTAAATGTCACAAAAAATGCACTACCAACTTGTAAAGGCTTGACTCTCAAAGATCCCCAGTGGAGTCGCCAACTGTCGCGACCGGGATCGCGGCGGAATAACGACTTAAATTAACAAAATTTAAGGGAGTCGCCACCAATTTTATTCTTATTGGGGAAAACTGGAAAACCCAAAAATGATGGTCTACGTTCGAAAATTCGAGTTCGGGAGTCTAATTATGCACAGGGAAGGGTGGGGACTTAACCCCACAGCACCCCTGATACATCCATCCTAAGACGATTACCTTAAATCAGTTGTACAATTTGTATAACTTTTAAAAATATTTATTTTACCCATTTTATTAAAAAAAATAAAAAGAATAAAAAATAAAAACTAAATAAACAAATAAATTAAAAATTACGAAAATTTAGTTTTGACTTGACAGAATAAAAATCTTGCTCCTACGTATCCTCGGGTGCAATGAGGAATTCAAAGCCACGTCGTTCTTTAGAAAACGATTGTGGGTTGTTTATTTTTAATTTTAAAAATATTTTTATTTTGTAAATTTATTTGATTTTTTTTATTATTTTAGAAAAGAAAGAAAGAATCATCAAGCTGTCGCAACTCAGATGATTCTAAAAGTTACAGGATTAACAAGCTGTCACAACTCAGTTAATCCAAATTTATTTTTTCTTAATAAGAATCAAACATTCGATTATTCTTTTTAGAAAATGAACCATCAAGCTGTCACAACTCAGATGATTCTAAAAGTTATAGGATTAACAAACTGTCGCAGTTCAGTTAATCTCGTTTTGTTTTATTTTCAACAAGTTTTAATTATTAATATTTCTATTTATTTTTATTTTTTTTTAACACAAATCATCAAGCTGTCGCAACTTAGATGATAAAAAAATGAGATTAACAAGCTGTCGCAACTCAGCTAATCTCGTATTAGTCTTTTTCGACAACGGTTCAATTATTTCATTCCCTTAAAAAAAAGAGTAAGATCGATACCTAAAAAAACTAAAAAAAGATAATATTGACATGATTAAAAAAAGAAAGTGAAACAAAATCTTGAATGAAGCATACGATGATGTCTTTGTTATTTTTATGTATAAAAAAAAATTGTTTAGCTTCCAAAATAAACTCATCAAATCAAAACATTTATTATTTACTTATTCTTCCCAAAAAAAAAACAAATAAAATAAAAATAAAATATGGATCACTAAAGACCTAAAAGCCCAAGAAAAAAAAATAGCCCAAACCCCTCAAACCCAACATGCATCGAGACAACCTATCAAGACAAAAGAAAAAAATTGTAAGTAAATAAGAAAACAAATAAAAATAAAAAAACAAAGCCTTTGAAACGTAAAAGAGAACCCAAAAATCACCATACACACCACAAATATCAGGAATCAAAAAACAAAGAAAGGGAAAGAGGTGGAGGCAATCCGGTGGAGATCCAGCACGATTTGGTTGACGACAGGGACGGTTGACGGCGACGCGAGTCAGACGGCGTGCAGCGGTTGGGTCACGCCGTATGGCAGCTGGTGGAGCGAACGACAAGCTTGACGGCGAGCTGGGTTCGCAGATGGGTGTTCACGGCTGGACAGGGGTGGCCATGAAAGGGGTTGTTCTGGGTGGAGGACAGTGGCTGGTTTGAAGGAGGTTGTTGGCGGCGAGGTGGTCGTTCACGGCTGGTGGAGGCTGGGTTCGTGGTGGAAGAAGAGGGCTTCGCGGTGGTGGGTATGGTGGTTGCGGGAGGGAGCAAAACAAAGATGGGGGGAGGTGGACGTGGTGGCTGGGTTGTGGTGGAGAATGTTTTCTGGCTTGGTGGAGGCTGCTTTCTGGTGGAGGATGGTGGGTTACGGTGTTTGGGGGAACGGGGGAGTCTTGTTGGAGGGTTTAGGGGGACGTTTGGGCTGAACTTGGTGGGGGGGTATGGAGCTGCGTGGGGAAGATGAAGATGGTGTGTGATGGTGTTTGGAGGTGGTCACGGTTGGGTTGTGGTGAGGTGGACGTACGGTGGTACCTTGTGGTGGGCGGGAGGAGGAAGCACAATGGTGGTGATGAGGGAAGAAGGTGAAGTGAGGGCGTGATGGATGAAGATGGTGAAGGTCACGTGGTGGTTGTTATGGAGGTGAATAGTGAGGATGAGATGGTGGGCTGGTTTTGGAGTAGATGGTTGAAGGTTCAAGGAGGGTGGTTAGAGGTGAGGAAGATGGAGTGTGGTGGTTTGTTCTGGTGAAATGTGAATGAAGAGGAAAAATGAAAATCCCCTCCCCCTTTGCCTTACGTGAATGAGTGTATGAGAGTGATCTCGTTCACTTTGAAAAGCCCCAAGAATCAAAAAAACCCCATGCTCCCCTATTACTTCTCTGTTTTATCATGAAAAGCCAGAGAAAAAAAAAACCAATGTTGTGTGTGTGTGTCGTGCAGCAGTGCATAAAGTGAGAGTGAGTGGAGACAATGCAGTCTTTTGGTGCTGCTGGGTGTGTGAGCTGTAGCAGTGTGAAGGACGTGAAGGTAGTGGGGAGGGTGTCTTTAAATGCAGAGCATAATGCATGCCCAAAAAGAGAAAAAGCAACGTAATGCAAGAAAATAAAAATGTTTCCTTCCCAAACTAGAAAAAAAAACAAACAAAGCAACACCTCTGCATTTTTTATTCATTTTTGTTTTCTCTTTTTTATTTTTTTATTTTTTACGAAGCTAAAGTGGGCCTGTATTTGGGCTAAGAAAATGGGTAGGAATGTGGCCTTGAATTAGTTGAATTTCTTATTCTTATTTTTATTTTCAAATTTTATTTTTTATTTTTATTTTTTATTTTTTATTATATTGACTTTTGAGCCCGGTCAAAATTGGGTGTTCACAGTCGTGACTAAACACTAAAAAATCACGACTAAATGAAGAATATTTTAAAAGTAAAAACAACAATAAGAATAAAATAATAAAATAAAGAAATTATGGTCAAAATTTAAAAACCCAAAAAATTAAAAACATAACAATAAAATAATTAACCAAATCGAAGTTGAGAACTTTGACTTGGTCAAAACTTCGTCGGCGATTTTTGGCTAGCCCACCAAATGTGGGTATAGAAGAGTACCAAGGACAAGGTTGAATATTGGATTTTCTGGTTTGTGGGATGAATGTCAAGGATGATGTATGGTGGCTATGGAGTTTTAGTGAATGGGTTTCGAATGGTGGAGAGGTGGTTAACAAGGTGGTCTTTTGGCTTGGAGGTGGAGGTTTAGTCATGGTCTGGTGCTCTAATCTGGCTTGTTTGATGCTCGATATGAATTACAATGCACCAGATCTATGAGGTGGGGAACCCAATGTGATTGGGAGATCGAATGGTAGCATTCTTAATGGGTTGTGGTTCAAATAGATCTGGTAGCGAGCGAGGACGAATGGTAGCGAGCAAGGCTTGAACCAAGCATCGGCGAAATCGAGCGTGTGGTGTATCAACAATATATAATGGATCTAATGAAAACACTAAAGGATTCATATGAAAATAACAATAGTTGTAGGTCTAAAGCAAAATAAAAGAATGGATGTTATTACAATATGTGATAATATATATAGTCAACATGTTAAAACTACTCGAAAGAGGTGGAATGAAGTGGAATGGCAAATGTTGCCATTTGTTTGGGTATTTAAAAATTGGATGGAATGAAACAAAAGGTTGTGGACTCCATTCAATTCCTACCCCTCCTTTCCCCTATTTTTCTTCCTCCCGAATTGAGAAGTAAATGATGGAATAGGATGAAACAACTTGTAAAATTACAATTTTGTCTTTATTCTAAGATTTAGGGAAAACTTCAAAAAAAAAAATTCTTGTACTAAATGTGATGTGCACTTTAGTCATGTTACTTAAAAAATATGCAAAATAGACATGTTACTTTGCGTTTTGTGCAAAGAACTACAAAATAGTAATGTTCATTAGTTTTTGGATGGAAACGTACACGTGCAACGCACGTGCACGTCTGAATTTTTCACCCCCAAATGGCAGTCTTCTTCCACCTCCTACCCAAACCCTAACCCTAAAACTCCATAACTCCATGCCTACGAAACCAAATCACCATTCACCATCTTCTAGCCACTAGTCGTTGAGCCACAATAGTCAACCCCATCAACCCACGATGCAAGCATAGAAGCGAAGAGTCGCCCCTCCAAGACCTCCACCATTGCGCACCATTGAATGACCTCACTTGATCGTTGTCTGTCCAAGACCGCGTGATTCCCCATCAACCCAAGATGCAATCACAAAAGCGAATAGACTGGGTCGTGTTTAGGTCAATTTTGTTCTACTCATTGGAATTGAAAAACGGTGGTTGTGGGGGCGCAGCAGTTCAGTGTTATTGTCGTTGCGCTGGTGGTTGTCATAGGAGACCAGATCAGTGGCAATGGAGGCGTCTTAGGTGCATATTTGTTGCAACAGTTTTCAAGGAATTAGAAATTTCAGTTATGGAGTTCTGTGGTTAGGGTTTGGGTGGGAGGAAGAATAAGACCACATTTAGGGGTCAAAAATTCAAATGTGCACGTGTGTTGCACATGCGCGTTTCCATCCAAAAACTAACATGCGTTACCATTTTGTAATTCTCTGCACAAAACGCAAAGTAACAAAACTATTTTGCACACTTTTGAAGTAACATGACCAAAGTGCACATCGCATATAGTACAAGGATTTTTTTTTTTTAAGTTTTCCCTAAGATTTAATATGTTTGAAATAGAGGCAATATGGGAGAAATAAACTTATAATTCTTGTCATTTCATTCACTTCAACTGGAATTTCCAAATAATAGAATGAAAACTTTCCTCTGTTCCGTCCTTTAATATTCAAACAATGGGATGGAAACTTTATGCTATTCCATCCTTTTCCATTCCATTCCATTACTGATCATACTATTCCTCTCACCATGAAATATCCAAACAAAACATCTCCATACTTTTTGGGAGTGAGACTAATTCTTTAAGACATGAAGTGATACAGTTAGGCTTTCTCCACAAGTGGCATCTCTAAGGCTTAAACATTTGTCCTATCTTGGGGAGCAAAATTTACTTACCATTGCATCCATCCCCTTGTAAGTTAAAATAGTCTAATTTTAATATATTGCACTATCATTCAATTATCTATATACTATTACATTATTGAAAAAATATTTGAATGATGGCAATTATTTGATTAAATTCTTTTAATAATATAATAATATATGTGTAACCCAAAAAATAATATAATAATATATGATTAAATTATAGAATATGGGCAATAAGCCAAAAGTAACAATCAATATATAAAAACCATATAAATTATTTGAAATTGTTAGAACTTTTTTTCTACTGCATCATCTAAGAGAATGATATTTTGTCACACTTCAATATTATAACTAAATAGAAGCCCCTATGCCTTATCATGTAGAGTCTTATTGGTATTATGGAGTGAGAGGAAAACAAAGGAATATGATAGAAAAAAAAAAGAAAGAAAGGAAAGGAAGGAAGAAGTAGAGGAGTTATCACCCATTTGTTTGGTATCATTCAATGAAAAAGAATGGATACTTTCTTTCGTTTGTTTGGTTTCATCAAGAAAAAGAAGAGAAATATATGTTAATAATATTAGGATAGATGAAAATATGTAGGGCCCACTGTACTTTCTTTCTTTTCTTCCAAATCCTCCCAAAAAGAGAGGGACAAAATATGGTGGCCTTATAGAAACTTCATCTCTTTTTTGTTTCATACTTTTCTAGTTTATATTGTTTTTATGTATATGAAACAAGAGATAGCTCAAAATATCATGTCAATTCCTTTCTTTCCCATCCCATATATGCATACCAATTACATTTGGTATAATACATAAATACATAATATCGAACCATATATGTGATAGCTGCCGAGACTATCAAATTATATCAATTTGTAAGTCGATTCACCAAATTACTTATAATATAAGGCACAATTGGAATGAGCCCTTGGATCACTTTAATTAAGCAATCATATTAAGAAGTTAACAAAGGGGGGAAGTTGCAAATTTAATTAAACGAAAGCAATTAAAAATTGTAAATAGAATTAAGTAAATAACAAATCCAAAGAAATCAACTAATCTTGAATTTAATTCATCATTGATCACTAGGAATCTATTCAAATGCTAATCAGATTCTTATTCTTAGATTATATTAAGAAGCCTTAAGATGATCCATAAATTCTCTACTAGATAAGAATATAGAATATAATTAATCAATGGTAAATGAATTAAGCACCTATCTAATCATAATCCTAAATTAACCTAAAACCCATAATTCGACCAAGCTTAACAATCCATCAAATGCATTTGATGCATTGTTTAGTCTCTGTATAATCCTCATTAAACACGTAGTAATTATGTAATTATCACATTAACATATAAAACAAATTAAGTAATTCAATTTAGATTTAACAAAATCAAAAGAGGTAAAAGAGAAACTTGATTAACAAGTAAAAGAGAAACGTGATTAACAATTAAATGTAAAATAATCAAAACAAGATCTCAGAAGTAAACATTAAGATTGTCAATCCCTATGATTGATTAAAAAAGGTTTATCCCTCCATGGATGAGAGGGAAGAGAAATAGAAAAGAAAGAAACTTAGAGAGAAGGGAGAGGAAAAGAGACGAAGAGAGAAAATGCAAGCAAAAATAGTTAAGAGAAAATAAGGGTTTAGTTTCGTGGTTGTTGCTGCTGCTTAAATAACTAATTTTAAAATTAAAAATCCAAGTTTTCCCTTAACTTAGGGTTAATCCTCTTCCTCTTAACTTTAATTGAAGACCTAATTTTCCTAATTTGTGCTTAGGATGAGAGAATTATGCCTAGAATACTCTTAACAACTCTCTAGACCCATCAGCCGACTTCAAAGGGCAAGAATACCATCAAAACGTCACAATTTTGATAAGTGATCTTCATAAGAGCTGAAGATCTATGTCTCATCTTTCCTGGCACCGGTCTCAGATCCATATGATTCTTACAACCCAAATTATGACCCAAATTTTGTATATCGTCCAAGTTCTAGTGACATCATATATGTTCTAACTTCTAGGCCCAATCTGACCCACTAGATATCTTATTCAGCCTTCAAGCTCTTCATCAAATTTGTAGAGCTTTCTCTCAAATTTCTCCAAGGTAAAATTCATAATTTTTAAATGCTTAGAACTCAAGTTATGCCCAAAATACAGAAACAGTATAAAATTTCCAATAATGCTAAAAGATACAATTAAGCCTAATTTGAACCTAAACTTATAAAATGTGGCTAAGACCAATCAATTAAGCACATAAGAGGTCTAAGAGACTAAAAATAATTGTTAACTAATATATAAAAATTATATTTATTAAATTCTCTCACACTTAACTTTTGGACTCCTGGGTAAAACTAGAAATTCAACGCTAGGGAACAAGGAGCAACAACACAAACTCAAAAGTTAAAAACTCTAAAATACTCACTTTCCAATGATGTTTAAGAATACAAAAGTCTATGAGCAAGAAAAGTAATCAAAGCTTCAAGGAATCAAAACATTCACGAAGTAACATTTATTTATATCTTAAACTAACAAGAAAAGTAACTTCAATTGAAAATCACAAATGAAGAATGATAGAACCACAGAAAATATACTCTCAATCCCACAAGTGTTTAGAAGGTAAATGTTTCGCTCAATTCAACTTATGAAAGTTTGAACTGCCATAAGCTTTCTTATCTTTTACTGTTCCACTACTCAAAACACATCTATACATAAATCAAGAGGACTTTATGCAATGTTATAATAGGGTCAAGGTAAGGAAGGGAAATAATATAGAAATGACACATTAAATACCAAAGAGAATAAAAGAACATTGGCGAAGAGTTCAAATAACAAGTATGAAAGTTTAACCCAAATACATTTAATGCAAATTTTCTTTACATATTATTTTTCCCTTTTTTTCTTTTTTTTTTTAAAAAATTCATTATTTTTTATTGACCACTCTTTTCATTTTCACCAAATATTTTACACATTAATTAGCACACTCTCACACTTGTTCAAAAACTCTTCCAATGACAATGTCAATGCTCTCTTATTCCCTAACATGATTTTCCACTTAAGACATATAATGAGCTAAAAATAAGGAATGATCAAATAAGCTCAAGGGGGTTAATCAAGGAAAATATACAAGGTTAACTATTTTGCTAAAGTAGATAATTCAAGAAAAATGCTTCAATCATGTTCATGTATGCACGTGAAAATGTAGCCTAAAAAAGAATCTAAGCAAGTTCTAGAGTAACAAATTCCATGAGTGAAAATTACACAAGAAAAAAAAAGACACAAATACTCAATCCATTTATTAAAAGGCTAAAGTCTCACAAGGTATGTTTCTATCAAAATCAATCTACTAATTCAATTTCCATTACCAAACTAGTTTACTCATTTACATTATAAACATTTAACTTCAATTAATGCATGCTCACAACTTTCACAAATCTCAAAATTTCATTGGAAAGTAATTAAAAACATACTTTCTCATATATATATATATATATATATATATATATATATATATATATATATATATATATATATATATATATATATATATATATATATATATGAGGAGGATCAACTTACTTAGGTGTAAGTTTTTTCTTCTTACACTAATTTTCAGTTGTTAGATTCACTTTCATCTAATGGTTACTTTTAATGAAATAATCTCAACCATTAAATAAAAGTTGAACTAATGGTGGAAAATAAGTGTAAGAGAAAAAAAATATACTGGTGTAAGCTGATATATATATATGTATATGAGGGAGGATCAACTTACACCAGTGTAAGTCTTTTTCCTCTTACACTCATTTTCAACTGTTAGATCCAACTTCATCTAATGGTTATTTTTAATGAAATAATTTCAACCATTAGATGAAAGTGGAACTAATGGTTAAAAATGAGTGTAAGAAAAAAGACTTACATTTGGTGTAAATTTGATCCCCTATATATATATATATATATATGTATATATATATATATATATACTTTAGAACAATAAAACATAATTTAAAAACAAAACATAATCAGAATTTGAAAACAGAAACTAATATTTTGAGACAAAATAGAAAACATAATAGAAAATAGCAATGACATAAAAACAAAAATAGTAACATAAAATTAAAAGCGTAAAGCATGATAATATAACAAAACAAAAAAAATAGAATTTAAAAAAGAAATAGTAAACATCATTATATTCTTCCCCCACACTTAAATTCTACGTTATCCTCAATGTAAAGCTTATAAAATATCAAATCATCAATATCCTACAAATATCATCAATAAATTTAGGACGAGTAAAATAAAAGAGAGAAGGAAGAAACATCATTATCAAGTGATGTAAATGGTCGCTTACTAGTGGACCTCCTCCATTGTGTTCTCTTAAGCTTCCTCACAGAATTGCTTGAAGTGATGTTCGTTGACTTTGAAAGCTTTGTTAGTTGCCTCACTTGTGATCTCCATTGCACCATAAGAAAAAACCTTAGTGACTATAAAAGGACCTAACCACCTAGAACAGAGCTTGTTGGGCATAAGCTTGAGGCGAGAATTGTAAATGAGAACTTTTTGACTAATCACAAATTCTTTTCTTGTTATCATCTTATCATGGAAGGTTTTGGTCTTTTCTTTGCAAATCTGAGAGTTCTCATAAGCTTCCAATTGAATCTCTTCAAGCTCTTGGAGTTGGAGTTTCTTTGGGATCTGGCTTGGTTCAGGTCAAGATTACACTTCTTTACCGCCTAATAAGCCTTGTGCTCAATCTCCACGGAAGGTGGCATGCCTTGCCAAAGACTATCCTATAGGGAGACATGCCTAAAGGAGTCTTGAAGGCAGTCCTATAGAGCAACAATACATCCTTAAGCCTCTTGCTCCAATCTTTTTTATTCGGTTGGACTGTTTTTTTCAAGATTTGTTTCAACTTCCTATTCAAAATTTTGACTTGCCCATTAGTTTGTGGATGATAAGGAGTTGAAACCTTATGCATCACAATATATTTCTTCAACAATGCTTTCATATTTTTATTATAGAAATGGAAACCTTGGTAACTGATTATGGCTCTTGGAACTCCAAACCTGCAAAAAAATATGACCTAACAATGTCTAAAACAACATAAGAATCATCAGTTCGAGTGACCTTTGTCTTCACCCACTTAGATACATAATCAATAGCTAATAGAATGTAAACAAAACCAAATGAATTGGGAAAGAGACCAATGAGATCAATGCCCCACACATCAAATATCTTTCAAAACAATAATGGTTGTTGAGGCATCTCATTCCTATGGGAAATGTTACCTGTTTGTTAGTTTTGTTCATAATTCTTATAATAAATGTAAGCACCATGAAATAAGGTGGGCCAGTACAATCCAGAGTCTAAAATCTTCCTAGCAGTGCATTGCGGTCCAAAGTGACCACCATATGTAAGGGTATGACAAAAATGCAGAATAAATTGAAACTCATAATTAGGCACATAACGTCTAATCATTTAGTCACTACACAGTCTATATAGATAAGGATCATCTCATACATAATATTTAGTCTCACTCTTAAGCTTATTAATCTAATGCTTCTTAAAATAAGTTGGTAACTCATATGCAACTAAATAATTCACTAAATCAACATACCAAGGGTCCTTATCTCATAGTAGAAAAAGCTACTCATTTGGGAAGGTCTCTTGGATAGGAAGAGTGTCCACTGCCTATGGGATTTAGCGCAAATGATCTGCCCCCAAGTTCTCGGCTCCGCTTTTTTCTGTGATCTCAATGTCAAACTCTTGGAATAGCAGTATCCACTAAATAAGTCTCTTCAACAAGAACTTCAAAGCTGCATGGTCAGAGAAAACAATCACTTTAGTACCCAGCAAATAGGAATGAAATTTATCTAAAGCAAAAACAATGGCTAAAAGCTCATTTTCAGTAGTGGTGTAATTGGCTTTGATAGAATCCAAAGTACGAGAGACATAAGATATCACATGAGGTTGCTTGCCAACTCGTTGAGAAAGGATGACGGCAACTGCAAAGTTGGAGGCATCACACATCAGCTTAAAAGGAAGCTCTCAATTTAGCAGTTAAATAATAGGAGAAGAGGTCTGGTTCTTCTTCATCTGATCGAATGTCTTCTTGCAATGCTCATCAAATTTGAACTCTACTTCTTTTTGAAGAAGCCTAGACAATGGAAAGGCATTTTTGCTAAAGTCCTTGATGAAACACCTATAGAACCCTACATGTCCAAGAAAGGAACGCACTTCGCACGCACAAGTAGGGTAGGGTAAAAGGGTAATAACATCGATCTTTGCCCTATTTACTTCAATGTCTTTGTTAAAAACTACATGCCATAAGATTATGCCTTTTTCTATCATAAAATGACATTTCTCAAAATTAAGAACAAAATATGTCTCAATGCACTTATCAAGTATCCTAGCAAGGCTATCTAAACATGCATCAAAAGAAGATTTATAAACTGTGAAGTCATCCATAAAAACTTCCATGTAGTGTTCTAACAAGTCAGAGAAAATGCTCACCATGTATCGTTGAAATGTACCTGGTGTAATGTCCTCCCTTTTAAATTTTATAATTTTCAATATTTTTTAATTTAATTACTAAGTATTTAGAAAAGTTAACACATCATACTATTTTATCTAAAAGTTTGATATAATATATATATTACATCAATGGTATAAACCCTTCAAAAGCTAGTTATGTATACACAGACATTTTCTAAGTTAAGTACCTATTTATAAAAAATAAGGCTTATAAAAGCCCATACATGGTACTTCTGATTACATATTTACTAATATTATTTTCTATGGTTACTCATGAAAGAGTAAAATTACTAAGAACAAATCTCTCAAATGATTGTGAAATCATAGTATCTTAACTATGGCATAAATTCTTATAGCACACATAAATCATTCTGAACTCTTACTGTCAGAAATATCTGAAATGTTACACCACAAAAAAATGAGATATAATCTCAATAGGAAAATGCAAAAACAGATATCCATTTACCACTCACTCTTTACCATTCTCTGTTTCTAAACTCATAACTGAGAGTCCAATTAATAAATCAACAAAATAAGAAGTAAATAACTTAATAACAGTGAGTATCTAATTTAAGATAAAATAAATTAATAAAAAAATAAGTAATTCAAATGTAAAAATAAGTAATTGAATATTCTTTTCACATTATTACTCAAAATCTTCTTTTCATCATCTCTTTATCATCTCATTTCAATACTCTTAATCAAATGTGTCTTTTTATCTTCATTAGGGTGTCTCTCAATGCTCTCATCATGACTACAATAATTTGATTAAGACGTCCCTTAATCCTTTCATCATGATCACAATCATTAAAAATAATTAAGGCATCCCTTAATCCTCTCATCATGATCACAATAATTTAACCAAGACGTCTCTTGATCCTCTCATCATAGTCACAGCAATAAAATTGATTAAGACGTCAATTATTCCTCTCATCACAACCGCAATTATTTTATTTTGCACATTAATTCATTTTTATCTATGGGATAACATTGGCCTTAAAAAACTTTTCCATAGAAAAGAAATATTCATCATAAAATAACTCATATAAAATATTTCCATAAATTAAGTCATAATCTAGCTGAATGAATAGTAAATAACTCAATTAATAAAAATATCATATATGAAAAAAGTTTAAAATCATAAAAGAATCATTTACGTTTAAAATCTAAATTTTTGGCATTCTAGTGTCTGTTATTTGAATAACTATTTGATTTATTCGAATAACACTACAACGTTTAGTGTTCTGGAAAAATTCTATTCGAATAAGTTAAAACTTATTTGAATGATGCTTCTTAAAAATCTTAGTTTGTAATTCTTTATTCGAATAAAGGATGAGTTATTCGAATAAATGAATTGAAAATATAACTTTCTGAAACATTTTAGCATGTTTTATTTGAATAAACACATGCTTATTCAAATAAAACTATCAAAAATCACTACTACAGAAACTAGAATGTCACTGTTGCATAAGCCAAAATACAAAGTTCATGAAAATAAATTTAAGGAAGTGGACTAGGAGGCATGGATGATAGAAATAAAGAGTAAATAATGGTGTTTTTGTCATTTCCTACCTATTTTATAGAAATAAGATTAGTGGGAAAAGTGGTTGAAGTTAGAAGAGATGAGTTTGCAAGAAACAAAGCTTGATTGCTTATGAGTTTTGGTGGGTGTGTTCTGATGAGATTGGGGAAAGGAGTGAACTATTTATAGAGCTTCTCATATAGGGAGGGTGACATAAAATCTCCCTTTGTTATCATTACTAATCATGATTCAAGAATTCCCATGGTGACACTTGTCTTAATGACTTCACTAAGCTTATGTCACCTTTAATCATTGTTAGGACACTTGGCCTTAGTTCTTCTTTCGTTTCATTCATCTTTTAACACTTATTTTCTATAATCATTTCGTGGAGAGGCTTATGAATCAAGCCTTGCTGTTCTTCCATTCATTCCTTAACACATGTCCATGTTGATTTCATAAGCCTATATCATCTCTTATTAATTTATTGGAGACTTGTCTCAATCGTGCTATACCATATGTGTTTGCTTACCATTTGTTTCATTACTTCAAATCCACATATTGTTGCTAATCATTGCTATGGCTTTAGGCTTGACATATGTCTCTTGTAATCATTATTTCAAAGACCAAGTCTTCCAAGAGTCTCTCCTCTTATCACCTATACTTGCTGACTTCATATGCTTATTTCAGCTTCAATAAATGCTTGGGCACTTGTTTCTTGTTGGTTATAGATCACCATATTTTGCTTCATATTTCATTTATTTATTTGACATGTTTTTCTTGCAATCATTGCTTCTTCCTTAATCATAATTCCATGAGTTCCATTCATGACACTTGTCCTATTGATGATGTCAATCTTACTTCACCATTAGTCTTACCTTATCTTCTAGGTCCTTTGGGAACCTAGGAATTGAAGTCTAAACTGATAAAAACTAAGTTTTCATTCTTGTTGTAGTGGGACGTGATGTAGATAATGTGTTGTAAACCCAAGTGCAAGTTGTCTCAAGTAATAAATTCTTGAGAGTCTAAGGTTGATTCACAGGGAATTAAAGAAGAAAAATTCTTGGAGGTAAAGAAAAAATTTGTCACAACAATAAAGGTGATAGAAGTTGTTCACAAATGAAAAAGGAGTTGCTTGGGGTAGGAGATCCACTCTTGATAATAAAATAAGGACAAGATTATTTCTTTTTTATAACTCAATTGAAATCCACGCATAATGGAGGTTCCAATCGAAAAATACAACATTCAAAGCTTATTTAAGATTATATATGTAGTTATAATATGGTTCTTTTAATTATTCGTCAACACCAATACTTGTAAATGGGTTCAAACAGTCATTGTGTCAACCTCTTGTCTACAACAAATCAAGATCTCTACTTTACAAGGAGGGTTTCTAAATTGATTGGAAACAAAATACAACATATATAATGATCAATTGATAATATATCATTCAAGCATAAGAAAAAGATTAATCTAACCTTATTTCATTACTAAGAGCTTCACCCTTTCACCTAAGCAAAATGAAAATTAGTTACTCATGAACAAGAAGAAAGAAAAAGAGAAGAAGAAGAAGATGAACATAACTTCTATTTAGAACAAAAGAAAAGTACAACAAGATAATACAAGAACTTGGTCTTAATGTCTTCACTAAGATGCCTTTAATGAGTAACTAATGTAGCTTTTTATAGAGCATGAAAAGTACAAAATGACAATAGACTTGTTTAATGAGTGGGTGAATGGTGGGTGGATGAGTGGAAAATGAAAATAGTTATTTAATGAGTGGTTGGATAAGTGGGTGAATGAGTGAAAGATGACAATAGAGTTGTTTAGTGAGTGGGTGGATGATGGGTAGATAAGTAGAAAATGACAATAGTTGTTTAATGAGTGTGGTGATGAGTGAGTGAATGAGTGAAAAATAATAATAGACTTGTTTAATGAGTGGTTGATGAGTGGGTAGATGAGTAAAAAATGACAATAGAGTAGTTTAATGAGTGGGTGGATGATGGGTGGATGGGTGAAAAATTATTATCATGCTTATCTCCCTAGTTGCACCAACCAATTCAGCTGTCTTAACTCGATTATAACTTTGTTAAAATGTTATTATCTTAAAAATTGGTCTTCATGATAGTTAAAGGATTTTGTCTTAGATTTCCAATGCCACTGGTTTCAGTCCAATCAAACTCCTACAGGCGAACTTATGGCCTAATCTCTGTACATTGTTCAGGTTCTAACTACAGCACCTATGTTCTGACTTCCAAGCTCAATCTAACCTACTAGATATCCAATTTAACTCTTGTGTTCTTATGAAAGTTGTAGATTTGGGTCTTAAATTTCATATGGGCTTAGTTTGGTGTTATTTGAATTCCTATAGCTCAAGAAATAGGCTGATGAATGCGCAAAGGTCAAGCTGTCAGGATCAGCACTCTATTTCTTGCTTTAACTCTAATTTAAATTATCTAAATGTGTAATTCAGCTCTTGAGGTCTTCATAAAAGTTGTAGAGAATTGTCTTAAATTTCCTATAAGACCATAATCACATCAATCAAATATTTACAACTTAGATTATAGCCAATTTGCTGAACATTGTCAAATAGACAAATTAAGGTTAATTCTTGCAATAATTCATTCAATGGTCCAATTAAGTTCAATATCATAAAATGTAACAAAATCAACTTAATTAAGCTCAATTAAACCTTAAAAATCCTAGTGAAAAGATTATTAAATAAATAAAATATATTGCTATCAGGACATGTTTCCCATTTATGATATTTCTTAGCTTTTATTCAAATAAAGATATGCATATTCGAATAACTTATGCCCTAACATAACTATCTATTCGAATAACAAGAAATCTATTCGAATAAGGTAATATGGTTTCTCCTGTTTATTTGCTCAACATAAGCCTTTATTCGAATAACCTTATTTTTATTCAAATAATACATTATATTATAGCTCATAGTCATCCATTTATTCGAATAGAATAAACTCTATTTGAATAACTTCATCTAAATTTTTTAGGGATGTTACACCCTAGGCATTACAAATTCCGAAAGGCATCCTTTTGTAAGCAAACGTGTCAAATGGGCAAGTGAATGTTATCTTGTCTTGGTTCTTCAAGGCTATGTGAATCTGAAAATAACTTAAAAATCCATCTAGGAAGTAATAATGTGACTTGCCAGCTAGCCTCTCCAACATTTGATCAATGAAGGGCAAGGAAAAGTGAGCCTTCCAAGTGGTTTAGTTGAGCTTCCTATAATTAATACAGACTATTCAGCTGTTATGTATTCTAGTGAGGAGTAACTTATTCTTCTCATTGACGACCACAGTCATCCCGGTCTTCTTAGGAACTACTTGTACCGAACTCACCCATTTGCTATTTGAAATAGGATAAATGATTCTAGCCGACAATAGTTTGCTCATTTCTTTCTTTACCACATCCAAAATCAGAGGGTTAAGTCTTCTTTGGGGTTGCCATATTGCTTTGGCTTCCTCTTCTAATAAAATTCGATGCATGTATGTGGAGGGGCTAATCGTAAGAATGCCTGCAAGTGTTCATCTAATTGCTTTCTTGCATTGCCTCAAGATCTGCAACAATTTCTCTTCCTGTTCAAGCTACAAATTCTTTGTCATTATCACTGGTAGCTTATTTTCTACTTCCAAGAACACATATTTCAAATGTTCAGGTAAATGCTTTAACTCAGAGGTAGGTGATTGTTGCACTGAAGGTATCAATCTGGTCGAAGAAACCAATTCTACTAATTTAACTACAACATCACCTGCAATGTGTGTACTGTTAGCTCTTTTGCTTACCGCAAGTGCACGGATCGCATCTGTAGTATAGATAGGAGTCGGATATCGTTCCCACGAGGATAAATGTCAAATTCAGTACTAATTATAAATCAATAACTTAATTATTTCTATTCAAGGAATTATAAATTGTAAAGGTTCGTATTAAACAACTAAGAAGAACTTTAAACCTATCAGATTGAGTTTAGAAAATGATTTAGAACATAGGGCATCCTTTTTCACCTCCTATATCAATTGTTAATAAATAACCCTAACGAGCGTACACATGTAATGGTTAGGTTAGCTTGGGAATCTGCTTTAGCCGAAAGCTTATGTCTAGGTCAATCAACCCTGGTATTACTTACCTAATCCAAGATATTTCTATGAGGACTAGTGTAAGCTCTACTAATAAACGATTTATTCCCAATTAATTACTATGCATGGTCAATAGGTATATTTCTATCCTATTAACGAATCATTGCATCCAAGCCAATTGAATGAAATAGAACATGCATCAATCATACATACGATCTCAAATCCAAATTCCTATGTCTAGGTTCATTAGATTTGAACAAATCAGTTGAAAACTGATCAAACAATCAAAGCATTAAACACTATATGATTGAAAAATACCAAATCATGTATATAACTCAAAGGATTACAAGATTAATCAATATCCATAGGAGGATCCAAAGTAAACCCTATAAACAACTTAGCCAGCCATGACAAATGAAAATAAAACACTAATACTCAGAGTCATGGATATGGAAAAGAGAAAGGAAAAGAGAAGAGAAAAACAAAGCTAAGGGGAGTGATCCTCCAAGCTCCAATCCTCCACCAAAGTGAAGAGAGACTCCAAACTGGGTCACTTCTGCTTTCTACTGGTCTGAAATGATAAAACCTAGCTTCAACTCTCAAAAATAAAACCTAACTCTCTCTAAAAATCGATGAAACAATATTTATAGGGCTCAGAAAATAGGGTCACGCCGCAGCATTCAATTTCCACGCCACGGCGTGTTAAAATACGTGCTCTCTGACTTCGGATGCAAGGTGGCTCATGCCGCGGCATTCCAATGCCACGCCACGGCGTGACAAGCTGATACTTGCACTTTGATTTCTCTTGCAATGCTAGTCCAAATCTGAGTTGATTCACTTGGTTGGAACCTTACCTGCCATAAAGAAATTTTCAATTCAATAATCAGTGCAAATGTACTCAATATATCCAGAAATCATGATGGAAGAGATTGAAATCAAATTATACGAATATACAGCTAAACTCTTCCATTCATTCATCAAAACAAGGACTAAACAGACAATATAATACAGATATGGGGCTCAAATAACTACAATATATGAAGTTATCATGTACATTCTTCCAAAATAGCATCATCATATCCCATAGGATCTAAAATTTTAGAACATGCAGTATCATATCCCATATATGCATAAATCTCAGAACATGCGACATACATATTAGTCTCATCATAAATAGAAATAGAAAATCTAGAAAAATCAACATTATATAGAAATCTCACAATTTCAGGAAATTCAGCTAGTATATCAACATGCATATCATTAACAAGCAAATCAATGACATCTAATTGAAAAACAGAATGTTCTTTTAAAGGATATTTCATAACATCAAAGATATTAAATTGAACTATTTTATTCCCAAATTTCATGGAAAGAGTACCAATATGCACATCAATCTTAATTTTTGCAGTTTTCAAGAAAGGTTTACCTAAAATCAATGGGGGTTGACTAGATGCAAATCTATCTTCCCTATTCAAAACATAAAAATCTACTGAGAATATTAAAGTATTTACCCGTACCAAAACATTCTCAAGTACTCATGCAAGATGAGTTGTGCTCCTATTTGCTAGTTGAGTGATAACTCCAGTTGGCTTCAACTCTCCAATCTGCAAAGACTCATAAATTGATTTTGACATCACATTAATTGAAACACCCAAATCCAATATTGAATGTGTAAATTGCTTGTTGCCTATTGTGCAAGGAATGTTGAATGTTCCATGATCTTTGCATTTAGGAAGCATATTTGGTTAGATCTAGGCAGAAACATTTTGTCTTATGCTTTCTTTCTCATTTCCTTTTAACATCATCTTATGAATGTACAATTCTTTCAAATACTTTGCATACTTCGGAATCAGCTTTATTGCTTTTAGGAGAGGTATATTGACTTTACCTTCTGAAAGATCTCTATAATCTCCTTATCGAATTCAGTTTCAGCTATCTTCTTTGATTAAGTCATTCTATTGGGAAAAAGAAAAAGAATGTTAATATTATATTTTTCTGTAGAATTTTTTATTAACTTCTATTTTTGCTTTGAATTCTCTACATATTTTATATTCTACTGTATTGAATCTTCTGTAAAATTTTGGTTTGCTAGATCTGATTTTTCTGCACAATCCTATTGTATAATCTCTGGTTGGAGTTAGGTTAGACCACTCACTTCTTTGCCACTTCTCAAGGTTATGACACTCACATTGTCTCTTGGATTGTTAATTATTTGGGAGGGCAATTGACCGAAACCTTGAGTCTTTAACTCATTGAAAGAAGTTGCAAGTTGACCAATTTGAGTCTCCAAGTTTTGAATGGTGGTGTTAGTTCTATGTTGAAACTAAATGTTATTATTGCTAACTGCTTCACCAAGTCAGCCAAGCTAGGTTCTAAATTGCTACTTTGTTGCATGGGTTGTTTCACTGGTTATTGAAACTACCGGTTACTTGGGTCTGCTACATTATATTTAGTCTACTGTTGCTGCTGAAATTGGCCTGAATTGTTGTCATATCACGATTGAGATGATCTCTCCATCTAGGATTATATGTGTTAGAATAAGGGTCATACTTTGGCTGCTACTAGTATGGTCTTCCAAGAAACATGCTAGCCACTGCTTCACTCCTTTCTTATAGTGTAGGAAACTAGTCTGTTGGGTGATCTGGCAAGAAATAGATTTCATAAAGTTTTGTTGGGGATTGAATTTGTTTTTGTCCCAATGCTAGTTGCCTAACCAAGGAGGTCAACTCCTCCAATCTGTTCTCAATTCTCTATTGATCAGTATAAGAAACCCTTACTTCATTGACTCCACTAGTTGAGATAACGACTCGTGTGCCAAATTATTGTGGATTTGTTGTCATATTTGCTATTAAATCTCTTGTTGTAGTTGGGGTTTTGTCTACTGAAGCTCCTCCATAGGTAGCATCTACCATGTTTCTATCCATGGGTCAAAGTCCTTCATAGAAATACTGGATTAGCAATTGGCCACTGATTTGGTGATGAGGACAACTTGTACACAACTTCTTGAATCTCTCCTAATACTCATGCAGAGTTTCTCCTAATATCTGTCTTATGCCACATATATCTTTCCTAATGACAGCAGCTCTGGAAGTAGGGAAGAACTTCTCTAGGAACAACCTCTTCATATCATTCTAGCATGTTATGGTAACTGGCTGCATGTAACATGTAACATAACCAATCATTGGCTGCTCCATCTAATGAGAAAGGAAAGGCTCTTAATTTAATATGTTCTTCTGGAATTCCCTAAGTCTTCATGGTCGAACAAACTACATGGAACTCCTTCAAGTGCTTATGAGGGTCTTCACATGCAAGTCTATGGAACTTTAGCAGCAAGTGTATTAATCCATATTTCAATTCAAAATCAGCATTTAAATTAGGATATTGAACACACAAAGGCTGGTAATTCACATCAAGTGCTGCTAGTTCCTTAAAAGTCCTATTATTCATATTATCAGTCATGTTTGCAGTGTTATTTGTATTCTCAAGTTTAGTTTCAGTATTATCAGCCATAGTTGCAATGTTACTTATATTCTTAAGTTTAGTTTCAATTTCAATATCACTTTCAATTTCAGAAACTATCCTTTCACTAAGCCTACAAGCTTTATTAAGTGCATTCAAGGTCCTCTCAATATTAGAGTCAATGTCAAGTAAATGATTACTAGAAGACATGGTCATACAACATGCAAAAGTGCAAAAACACAAGATATGCAAATGGACTGCACAACACTAAAATTCTACCAAAATAATACTAGTTACCTTATTTATACAATTTTAAAAATTATGGAACTACCATAAGGTAAAAACTACTCAGAAATGGTACTAAAAAATGCAATAAAAAATTTTCAAAAAATGAAAAAGTGGTCTAAATGATGAAATTTGGCAGAGACAGAGTGGACCTCACTGCGTTGTAGAACACACTATTTTCCTTTAATTGACCAATTTTCAGACTAATCTGAGCTTCTTTGTCCGTACAAAATTCCACTTGGAGACCAAAATTGAGTTGGAAACTAACTGAAACAAGGGAAACAGAGGTTGGTGAAAGGTTAGTAGTTAATTATACTCTTATTATGATTTATTAAACTTAAATTGATCCTTGACAGCGATGCCAAAATTTGATAGCTACTGAGACTATCAAATCATATCAATTTGTAAGTCGATTCACCAAATTACTTGTAGTATAAGGCACAATCGGGTAGACACCTTGGATCACTCTAACTAAGCAATCAAATTAAGAAGTTAACAAATGGGGGAAAATTTATAGAATTAATTAAATGAAAGCAATAAAAAATTGTAAACAGAATCAAGTAAACAATCAATCCAAGGAAATCAACTAATCTTGAATTTAATCCATCACTGATCATTAGGAATCCATCCAATTGTTAATCAGATTCTTGGTCTTAGATTACATCAAGAAGGCTCGAGATGATCCATGAATTCTCTACTAGATAATTATCTAGAATTTAATTAATCAAAGTTAAATGAATTAAGTAGCTATCTGATTCTAAATTAACCTAAAACCCAGAATTCAACTAAGCCTATCAATCCATCAAACACCTTTGATACGTTATTTAGTCTCTGTAATCCTCATTAAACATGTGGTAATTATGCAATTATCACACCAATATCCAAATCAAATTAAGCATTTCAATCTAGATTTAACAAAATCAAAAGAGGTAAAAGAGAAACTTGATTAACAAGTAAAAAATAAAATTAATTAACAATTAAATGTAAAACAATCAAAGTAAGATCTCGTAATTAAACATCAAGATTGTCAATCCCTAGGATTGATTAAAAAGGTTTTAGCCCTCCATGGATGAGAGGAGAGAGAAACAGAAAAGAAAGAAACTTAGAGAGAAGGGGGAGGAAGAGAGAAAGTGTAAGCAAGAGTGACTAAGAGAAAATTACGGTTCATTTTCGTGGTTGTTGCTGTTGCTTAAATAACTATCTCTAAAATTAAAAATCCAAGTTTTTTCTTAGCTTAGGGTTAATCATCTTTCTCTTAACTTTAATTGGACACCTAATTTACCTAATTTGGGCTTAAGATGAGAGAATTATACCCAGAATATTTTTAACAGCTCTCTAGACCCATCAATCGACTTCAAAGGACGAGAACACCATTAAAACATCAAAATTTTGATAAAGTGGTCTCCATAAGAGTTGAAGATTTGTGTCTCATATTTCTAATGACACCAGTCTCAGATTTGTATGACTTCTACAGCCACAATTATGGTTCAATCTTTGCATATCGTCCAGGTTCTAGTGACAATATCTCTGTTCTGATTTCTAGACTCAATCTGACCCACTAAACATCCGATCCAGCCTTTGAGCTCTGCATCAAAATTGTAGAGTTTTCTCTCATATTTCTTATAAGGTAAAATTCATAATTTTTAGATATTTAAAACTCAAGTTATGTCTAAAATACAGAAACAATATAAAATTATCAATAATGCTGAAAAATACAATTAAACCTAATTTGAATCTTAACTTATAAAATGTGGTAAAAATCAATCAATTAAACATATAAGGGTTCTAAAAAACTAAATATAAATGTTAACTAATATATAAAAATTATATTTATCAATATGCCAACGTTTCAAACTTTGATTGGGAATTATAGGTGTGTACTCAACTTGATAAAATCTTTAAAAATGGTATTCTTCTTGTGTGGAATAATGTGTTTAATTGTGTTCATCAAGACAAAAACTCTTCGAGGAGGCAACTATGACTACATTTTTTGGATTATAAGGCTCTCTTACGTGACTAGCACGTGGCGAGAATTCTATATTCTAGTTGGCCTCGTGATATTTGTATGTGCGTGAAGAATTTTTAAAGAATTTTGTGAACTGACATCCAAATTGCAAAATCCAAATAGAATAAAGGAAGATAAACTTTCTACTTATGCGCCCATATAATTTTACCTTTCCGTTCTCCTGGAAAAATTCTTAATTAGACATATTCATCTTCTTCAACAACTCAAATCAATTGACATGGGGTAAGGTTATGTAAATGTACATATTTCTAAAAAAATGTGATTATATATATGTTAATTGTTGATTTAATTACTTATAAATAGACTGTATTTATTTAAGAATCCATTATGCTCTTTTTTCAACTAGTCACATGTCAATTCTGGCCATATCACTTATAAGATCCATATGATATGATGAACTCCCTTATACACTTCAGTGTCATATATCTATTATCTATTATTTATTTATTAATAATTAGACTACTTCTAATTGACATATGGCAATTTCTTGTTTTAATTTACTAAAATCTTTCGCGTTAAAAATGTTTTCTCTTCCACCATCTCACTGTCCGCATTTCTTCCCGTGCTTCATTGTTTGTTATTTTAAGTTTTCTTTTGTTAATGCGTTTAATGGCTTCAATAACTAATCTGTTGTTACATGTTTGCCGTGGACTTGGCTTTCTACCATTGTCATGGACGTGACATTTTTATTCAATTTTATTTAAATTCTTTCTTTTTTTTATTCTAATTATTTATTTCTTGTTTTAATCTTTTTTTTTCTTTTTCTTAAACTCTTTTTAATTGAGAAAACAAATTCTTTCCAATTTAATTGAACATAAAATTAAAACCAATTAAAATTTATTTATCTGTACCAAAAAATTAATTTATATTAGTTTAAAGTTAATTATTTATTATTTATTTATAAAGGAACTGTGAGAATCTCTTTGTCTAATTTATTGGTTTTTATCTTACAATATCTTTTTACGTATTTTGAGTATGGAATTAATATTTATTTGGAGTCTTTACTATTAATTTTTCTCACTTAAATTTATCATCTCAAATTTATTCGTTTTGTTGAAAGTACAAGTAGTTGTTAATGCAGCCTCATAGGTGTCAGAGTGTTAGATTCTCGTATAGTGAGTATGTAATTTATCTTATTAATTTAATAAATAATTAAATTAAATTAATAAATTAAATTTTTATTAGATAAAAAAATATTAATTTTATAATTATAATAATTATTAATTTAATGCAGTTAGTAATATTTAAAAAATAATTATTACACAAAATTCAAAATATGTTCCTATTTGATAAAGTCGTAAAGCAAGAATACGAAAACTATTATAATTATATAATATCGCAGCAAGAATACGTAAAGCATATTACAATCGCTATAATTGTAAAAGCAATTGTTTATGGGATCAATTGGTTATGTGTTATAATTAATTGTGTGCTTTCGAATTTGATGTAATGTTATATTATATTTGTTTATAAAATATTGTATTTTGGAATTAAAGTATGTTATCAATTTGGGATAATATTATATGAAATTTATTAATTATTAAAGTGGTCGAATCTTTAAATTGATTTAATCTCAAATTGTATGGAAGTTATTTTTAAAGAATATATAGTATTTGATTTTTATGTATAATGCTATCAATTTAGAATGATATTATGTGAGATTTGTTAATCACTAAAGTGGTTGAATATTTAAGTTAATTTAATTTCAAATTATATGAAAGTTGTTTTTTTTTTCAATTACCCATAGAATGAATATTGTGAATGAATGACATGATGACTATTTGGATATGAGTAAATTGAAGTTCATTGTTATAAGATATTTTTGGATTGTCCAAAGGTTAATTAATTGCTCTCATAATAAATGAACGTGATTGTTGGTAGTATAAGTGCACTATTAGTTTTATTTATATATCCAAAGATAATAAATATTTCTAGTTAGTGCATATATTATTGTCAGGTAATGTTAAATTTTATTAACATCATTATGTTGAATATAGTATATTTATGGATCACCCAAAGGAGAATATTGATATACATTGAATGCTTAAGTGATTTGTTGTTTGAATCTATATAGTATGTTAATTTATGACTCAGAATATTAATGTTAGACATATGATCATTACAGTACCTATTGCTAAGCATTCGCATCTCTCATTTGTTTCAATTTTTAATAGACTTAATTTCTCTGAATGGAGTAAGCAAATCCAATTTTACTTTTGGATAATAGATTTGGATTTGGCCCATCGAGTAGAGAAGTCAAATGCTATTATTTTTTTAAGCATTGATGAAGAGAAAGTTCATTATAAAAGATTGGAAAAGATCAAACAAATTAAGTTTGATGTACATGCGGATGAGTATAGCTAGCAATATTAAGTCACTTCTTCCTAAAACTAAAAATGTTAAAGAATTTATGAGTTTTGTATAAGAGCGCTCCCAATTTACTAACAAGTTTCTTATTGTGACATTAATGAGTGCTTTAACCACCATGAAATTTGATGGTTCTCGTACTATGCATGAGCACCTCATTTAAATGACAAACATTGTAGCAAGACTTAAGTCATTGGGAATAGAAGTAAATGAGAATTTTCTTGTGCAGTTCATTATGAATTCATTACCGCTTGAGTATGGTCCATTCCAAATGAACTATAATACCATGAAAGATAATTAGAATGTGCATAAATTGCACAGTATGTTAGTTCAGGAGAAACCATACTTAAGAATCAAGGAAGTCACTATATACATTATGTGAACGATCAAGGAACTGGAAAGAAAGTTTATGTATGTTTCGAATCAAATTTAACTGAAATTCCCTATAATACTTGGTGGATTGATTCTGAATGTACAACTCATGTTTTTAATACAATGCAAGGATCCTTTGTAATCCAAACCATAAGGCTGAATGAGAAGTTCGTCTTCATGGGAAATAAAATGAAAATTCCAGTGAAAGGTGTCAGGACTTACCGTTTAATCCAAAACACTAGACAACATTTAGATTTATTTGAAACTTTTTATGTACATAGTATTTATAGGAATTTAGTTTCTTTGTCTAAACTTGATGTTGCTAAATACTCTTTTAGGTTTCGTAATTGATGTTTTAGTTTGTATAAGCATACATATATAATTGGTTCATGTATACTTTATGATGTTTTATATAAATTGAATCTTGATAATTTATATTATGAAATTCTTATGATCTTGCATCATAATGTTGGCACTAACCGCAGTTTAGTGAATGAACATTCTACTTACTTGTGACATAAATGTTAGGGTCACATTTCTAAAGAAAGAATGGAAAGGTTAGTTAAGAATGACATCCTTCCAGATTTGGATTTCACTGACCTTAATATTTATGTGGAGTATAATAAGAGAAAACAAATAAAACACAATGAAATGTGCCACGAGAAGCACTCAGCTTTTTGAAATTGTACACACCGATATATATGGACTCTTTGATGTCAATTCTTTCGGTAAAGAAAAGTACTTTATCATTTTTATTGATGATTATTCACGGTATGAATATGTCTATTTATTGCACGAGAAATCTCAAGCAGTGAACGCCTTAGAAATTTATGTAAATGAAGTTGAAAGACAATTGGACAGAAAGGTGAAAATTGTAAAGTCAGATAGAGGTGGTGAGTATTATGAAAGATTTGATGAAACTGGACAACACCTAAGTCCATTTGCTAAGTTCTTAGAAAAGCATGACATGTATGTTCAATGCACAATGCTAGGCACACCACAATAAAATAGTGCATCAGAAAGTGTAACCGAACTTTAATGGATATGATAAAGAGCATGTTAAGTAACATATCTTTACCCTTGTCATTGTGGATGCATGTTTTAAAAACTGACGTGTATTTGTTAAATAAGGTTCCTAGTAAGGCATATTTTCAAAGACACTTTTTGAACTGTGGATAAGTAGGAAATTCGGTTTAAGGCACCTGCATGTTGGGTAATGTCAGGCAGAAACAAGAATTTATAATCCACATGAAAAGAAACTGAATGCACAAACAATGAATGAATATTCCATTGGTTATCTAGAAAAGTCTAAAGGGTATAAATTTTACTATCCTACCCATAGTACAAGAATTTTTGAAACTGGAAATATTTGGTTTATTAAGAATGATGAAACCAGTGAGAGTGAAGCTTCACGAAATGTGGAGATTAAGGAAGTTAAAGTATAAGTTTCTTTAACTTGTGCTCATACTTATGAAATTGTTGTTCCTCATATTGTTGAACTGAATAACAATCAAGAAGAACAACAAAATAATGATCCTGAGATTAACAATAAACCTATAGTAGAACAACCACAAGAAATAGCATTAAGAAGATCCTAAAGAGAAAGGAGATTTGCTATCTCGAATGACTATGTAGTGTATTTACAAGACTCAGAAAACGACTTGGGAATTAATGATAATGATCCAGTTTCGTTTTCATAAGTCATCAATAATGATAATGTTGATAAATAGTTAGATGTTATAAAAGATAAGCTTAAATCAATGGAACATAATAGTGTATGGGACCTTGTGGAATTTCTTGAAGGGTGCAAGAGAGTTGGGTGTAAATGAATTTTTAAGACTAAGAGTGGCTCTCATGGCAACCTTAAACGCTACGAGGCTCGTCTTGTTGCCAAAAGTTTTACTCAAAAGGATGACATTGACTATAAGAGAACATTTTCACCAATATCCAAGAAAGATTCTTTCAGAATTATCATTACATTAGTAGCTCATCATGATCTAGAGCTGCATCAAATGGATGTGAAAATCGCCTTTCTAAATGGCAATTTAGAGGAAGATGCTTATATGGATCAACCAATGAGTTTTTCAGTTGAGGGGAAAGAATACATAGTGTGTAAACTTAAGAAATCAATATACGGAGTTAAGAAAACTTCCTGGCAGTGATATCTCAAGTTCAATGATACTATTGTGTCCTTTGGATTTAAGGAAAAGACTGTTGATCAGTGTATATATATCTGAAGGTCAATGAGAGTAAGTTTATCTTTTTTATTCTGTATGTTGATAATATCTTGCTTGCAACTAATGATCTTAGTCTATCAAGTGAGACTAAGAAGTTTTTCTCTAATAACTTTGAAATGAAAGATATGGGGGAGGTAAGCTATATGATTGAAATAGAAATATTCCGTGACAAATTACAAAGATTGTTGGGTTTGTCTCAAAAAGTCTATATCAATAAAGATATAGAAAATGAATAAATGACCAGCAAGTATGGTTCCAATTTAGAAAGGGGACAAATTTAATGTTATGACATGCTTTGAGGCCATTATTAATGAATTATGGTTGTAGAATTTTATTTAGGACTTAGAATTGTCGACAAAGTTTATTGCCTGCAATAATCTTCTTTTTCTAAAACAATAAGTATTTTAAAGGTGCTAAACATATATAATTAAAATATTTTGCTGTTAAAGAAGAAATTCATAAACATAGAGTGTCAATAAAGCACGTTAGCACTAACTTTATGATTATTAACCCTTTGACGAAAGGGTTACTGCCCAAAACATTTAGTAGACATGTTAAAAGTATGAACATTATTGTATATTATGTTAATGATTATGTTTTATGTACTTTGATACTTTGAACTCATTAATGAATATGTTTATGTCTTACCTATTTTTCGAGTTTGTATACATAATTGAAAAAGAATGATGATAACAGGTTCTGTCTTTAATAAAAACATTATTGTGTACTGATTATGTGCTTCATATTTATAGATCATGTCAAGGAGAAGGCTAATTCTGTGGTACATGAAATGGACTATGTCGATTAGATGATATACGACCGCCATGACTCATGTTTGTTTATTTTTGGTCATGATGAATGATGTATCTAATGTAAAGAAGAGTTTGACTATATATATGAATTTATATTACGTGACAAACTTATCAAACTATAAAGAAGATAATGTCACATGAGTTAAGTGAAAGAATGTTAGATTGAATGTCTCATGTAGTGGCTTGTAACTTATCTTATTAGTTTAATAAGTAATTAAATTAAGTTAATAAGCTAAATTCTTATTGGGTAAAAGGAAAATGATAGCTTTGCAATTATAGTAACTGTTAACTTAATGAAAGTTAGCAGTATTTAAGAAACAGTTTCTGGGCAAAACTCAAGATATATTTTTAACTGTCAAGGTTTATTCTTCCTTTACCATCATTAAAGTAGAAGAAACATAAATAAAAGGTAAAATGAATAAAAAATGAGTTTTAAGATTTCTATAATGCTTTTGAAATACAGTCTACTAATTTTTTATAGATAAATGTTAGTTTCTTCTTATACTCTTATTTATGGGAATCATGAATTTTAAGACCCTTATGTTTTAATAATAATTTTCTATATTAAAATTCTTTAAAAACTTACAAACTAACACTGAGACCTTAAATTCGTTGTGTCAATTTGTCTTTTTCTCTTTGTAACAGTCACTCTTCTTTTTATCTCTTTATTGAGTAGTAGTTTTCTTTCTCATTCTGATTTTTTTTTTTCTCTTGCTTGCTTTTTCTTCGAGAAACAATGATAAGCTTTTAGAGGGTAAGTTATTGAAGAAATGAGAATAACCTGCTTTTATTAATTAATCATCTTCATTATTCTTCGAGTTGGTTTGAATTCTAACTCTTTTTGAGTCATCTTAATTTGGACATTGAAAGAATGCACAAATCAAAGAGAATTCTAACTCTTTTAAGTTTTTCTTCTTTGCTTTCCGTTTTATTCTTTTAACTTTTTTTTTTACTAACAAAAGGATTTTTCTTTTATTAATATTAGATTAGATATAGACTTTCTTTACTATCTCTTTCTTAAATTTATATTTTCCTAGCTGATTTAAGTGCTAGCTGTTTCTACACATTTAGTTTGTTCAATGAATATTACAGTTTACATAAACATGTATATAATTTAATTTCTATTTATTATTATTAGTCAAAAAATTAATTATATTTTTGTAATAAGAAATTATTTAAAACATGAAATAAGTATATATATACAAAATAATAATTAAAAATTTTATTATTAAAAATAATATAATGTAATGAAAAAAATACATAAAATAAATAAAAAATATTCCGTAAAATTTACGGGAGGCATAAACTAGTAAAATACTAATTCATATTTGCTAATATGCCTATTCCTACCTTTTTCTTTTTTGTCCGTTTTCACTTTTTTGCTTTGTGGCTTGCCTCAGGTACGTTAATTAATGTGGAGGAATAAAATAAACTGTTTTGATATTGACAAAAGCTAGGGAATTAGATTCAATTTTTATCAATTTGAATGTTGAGAATAAAGAAAAGCATATATATCTGGCTATATATATGTCCACCTACCAATTTCAATCTTGTGCTTGTGCCTGTTCTTTTGCTTGTACTTGTGAGCATATCCAACACAAAGCAATGCTGAGAAACCAGGACTACCATGCCCACATTACAAAAGTTCAGAGGACGCCCAGTGTCTTCACTGACGTCCCTCAGTACCCCAACGCTCCCCAGGACTTCAACAGGAAGATTGTTTATGAGGAAGATGAGATTGAGGGGTACCCCCGCCACCACCACTACCACCACCACAACCCAGAGACCCGTGAGCGGGTTGAAGTGATAGAGTATGAGCAAGTACCTAAGAATAGGGTTGGTGAAGTCGTCTACGAAGAAGAAGTGGAGGTCGATCAATACTACCCTCAAAGGAACAGGGGTGGCCTTGAATTGCACAAGACCTTCAGGCATTAAGCTTGACATCATGTGGCTAGTTTTGCTAGGCAGGCTACCTAATATATCAAAATCGCCAGTGTGCTTGTATTAAATAAATTCCTGCTTAGCCAGCCATTATGTTATCATATATCAATTATCAATAAAGCTTAAATAACCGTATGTCTTTAATATATTTAAATTAGCATGCGATGGTTTATTATTTATTTAAACTTTACCTGTTGTGAATATCAAGATCCTCATACAACCTTCTAATATAAGAATTAAAACTCGTTTGTCGCCTAAACGGTATATATCTCCATATAACTGACGAACTATGACTGATTTCTCGAAATTTTGGAGTTCGGACACTCGCAACTGCAGAGTCTTACAAAACATGAAAACAATGAAGACTCGCAAAAGATTTCTATAAACTTGTCAATACAATTTTCGATTACCATCCCAAATTATATAAGGCAGGCTGCAACTGTGCTTGCTCTCCATGTATAAATTGTAAACATCCAAAGTAATGGGAAAAATTATCAGTAAGCCAGAGTTTGAGGGTGCACACATTGAACAAATTAATTAAGAGTAAAATAAACTGACTACTCTAATAAAAGAAGATCAGGTCTCAATTTATTTGTATCGTCCCATTTTCGGAGAAGTTAATGGTGTAGCTTAAGGGACTTGACGTCTGATAAACTAATAACAAATATAGATTATTAGATAAAACTTGGTGTAAAAGCTTCAGAGATTCTCAGGTGCTCCAAAAATTTCACTTGCACAATGAGTATCACGTTAAATTTATGAATTATTATTAACTTTCACTTAAATTATATTTTTAATACTATCGTTAAAGTATCATTAAAATGTAGCTATAAATATAATTTAAATATTAGATAATAATAACTCATAAATTTGACGTGTCATTTATTTAATGGTATAAAATAAGAAAAATGTCTTATTCTTGAAATACCTAAAAATTTCTTCAAAAACTTTTTTAACGTTTATGATTTTTAATCTTTAAAATTTTTAAGACACGTATAAGTTAACAAATTTAAAAATTTAACATATAGTGTAATAGAGACCGGAACGTTCCTACATGTGTTCATTACTAGAAAAAGGGATTTTAGCATTCGATTATAATCAATTGTTATAGTTTTGGTAGCTAATTATTAATGATTGATTTATGTTAGTTGTTAAAATTAGAGATCGATTTAGCAATCGATTAAATAAAAAAATAATTGCTAATTATTCAAAATTTGATTTTTTTTTTAAAAAAATAATTTAATGACCAATTTTTAGAAATTAAAAAATTAATCTCTAAATTAATATCTAATTCAGTCTCTAAATTAATCTCTAAACATTGAATATATTTTAAATTTTTTAAAATTAGTAGCTAATTTGGTTTTTAATTAAGAAATTAAAAAATCAGTTTCTAAATTAATCTCTAAACATTAAATATGTTATTTATTTTTTAAAATCGATCTCTAATTTAGATACTTAAAAAATCGGTCTCTAAAAATTGAATATATTATTTATTTTTTAAAATTAATCACTAATTCGATCGCTAAAATTCAATTTTTTAAATTTGGTCTTTAATATATTCAATGAATTAATAATCATTTTTAATTTATTAAAATCTACTTTTTTAAAATACCTAATGAACAACAACAAACCAATAATTAACAATTTTATATATATATATATATATATATATATATATATACACACATACACACACAAAACATATAAATTAAAATAATATAAAATATTATACATTGTCTAGAATATTTCACTTCTAAAATATTTCAAATGTAAAAAAGTTCAACATGTACTAAACTCTAAATTTTAACTAAACTCTAATCAGTCATCTTTATATCTTTCTCTTATATTTTTACTCCATTTGTCTCTGAAAATGACTAATACTTCAAAAATAACTACAAATGTTAATAGATCATCCTTGTCATCAACTCTCGTAGTAGCCAATTTGTCTACTCAAGCTATTGGTTTGTGGATTGAATTTATCTCTCATTATTCTCCAATCTCAACCCTTTAGAATGAAAATGTGAATTCAAATTTTAATAAAATAATTCTTATAAAGAGACCACATAATTCTTATATTTTTGTGGTCGAATGAAGATTAATTTCATATAAATAATTTAAATATACCAAATTTGTAAGGATATCTACTGTTCTTAAAAAAAAAGAAAAAAAGAAAAGAATGATGTTGAGATTATTGATCTCCAAATATCATTATTGCTCTTACTTATAAGCTATTTCGAATTTCGAAAGTAGAGTAGCAATCGAATTGGGTTTTCCCGCCTATTTTGAAAGAAACCCTTGTCCCTGGTTACATATCTCCCCTTCCTTCCCACCCAATTCTCAGTCTGAAAAGAATCAGTTGCAATTGCAACAGAATGAGTACTCCCATGGAGGTCACCCTGCAAAATCCCCCAACCGACGAAATCTCCGATCAAAACGGCGTCGCCACACAACACTCACCTCCTTTTCCTTCTCCTATGCTTCCCGAGGAGAAAGTTCTTGTCCCTGGTACGCTACCTTCAACAACTCACCCTCCCATTCGTCCTCTTTCGATTATGATTTCTCAAGTTACTGTTTTTGAAATCACTTTAATTTTGTTCCTTGCTCCCATTTCTAGTCGAGGTATGCTTGAAACCTTCCAGCACATCTCAGATTCAGGATGTCCGTTCAGCCGTTGAGAGGTAATCTGTTTCCATTCTTCGCCAAACTGCGATGCTTATTGACTTGTAGATTATTATTTTGTTTTGTTTTCACTGCGTATTAAGTGTGATTTTTCCCAAATGGTCATTATCGCCACTCTAGTTTGGGGATTACATGTTTGCCAAATTACCTAATCGAATTTCTTAAGCCTGATATTAGTTTAATGTGAGGGTAATTGGATTGAATCGGGTTCTTTGTTTTTATTCTTTTGCTGGGGTGTTTATGCTGATTCCACTGAAAATTCAGGATGCTTGAAAAGAGGAGCTTGAGCTATATTGATGGTCCCATTCCCGTGCCTCTTGACGAAAGGTTTCTTGCCGATAACGTGCAAAGAATTTGTGTTTGTGATACTGGTATGTTATTATTATTTTTTGTTACCTGCACAGTAAGTGGTTAATTTGGTTGCCATCACTGTGGAGCGGCAAGAAATGAAAATTCACTGATATGATATGATTTCACATATGGATTTTTTTGCCTATATGAAAATTCCATATAGACTCTTGGTCTCTTAGTGAGCCAAGGGCCTGTTTGACATATTGTATTAAGTTTGATAGGATAAGCTAATACAATACATTATGATCTTATCAAGTGTTTGGTGCAAACACTGTATTATATAAGCTTATCTATCAAACGTCTCTTATACATTAAAATGATAGATAACTTAATCAAGCCTTGAGGGATGGGATTAAGTTTGATTGGATTTTGACGTATAAGGTCCTATAAAAACTTTTCCATTACAACTTTAAATACCTCGATATCCCCAACCCTTACATATTATGCTTTGTACTATTAGGTCTTAAATACTATCAGACCTTATTATTAGGTCTAATACTATTATATCTTATTATAGCCTCTTTCGTACCAAACGGATCCTAAGTGTTTTACCATACAAAATGGAAGATTGGCATTAAATGGACCAATGTTTTAAAAACCAAATTGGAGATTGAACCGGCGAGACTTTCGGGTCATGGTTTGAATTCGATTGGTTCAACTAGCTAAATTTGTGGTTGAGCTGGATATTGTTTAAACTGGAGACATTACTTGTTCATGGTCCAACCAGTTCAACCGGCTAGTCCAGTCTGGTTTTAAAACACTGAAAAGGACAAGAAAACAAAATTTGCCTCTTGAGCTTTAGAAGCAATCATTCCCTAGAGAGAGATCTATTTCTGCTTCTACAATTCTGATGCTGAAAACATATGTTTTTTTGTAGATGAAGGGATGCACAATGATAACGTCCTTTTGTTCTGGCAAGTCAAGCCTGTTGTGCATGTCTTTCAGGTGATACTGCTCAATTGATTTTATTGACTACGTATATTTTTCAGTTTTCCTTGGTTGGTATATTCTTGTTCGACTAATATATTCAATGAATATGTGGCACTATGATTTTTTCTGTTCTGTTTATCTTATTCTTGTAACTTGGTCAAATGATCTTCGCATATATTAGGAAAAGAACCATTTCGTTCTATATCAATATCAAATTCCCTCACTCTACCTGTCACTTTAGTCCAGAATCTCTATCTCCTGTTTTTATTTTCAGTTGAAGTGCAGCTCAGAACTTCGTGAATATTGTCTGAATTTTGCTTTGTCAGCTTAGCGAGGAAGGACCATGTGAGGAGATAAGCTCTGATGGCCAGTCTTCCAGCTTCAATGAATGGATTCTTCCTGCAAAAGAATTTGATGGCATGTGGGAAAGGTTCTTAGTAGTTTATGCTTTTCCTCAACAAGTTCTATACTGTTATTATTTTTCTTATAATTAATAATGAAGTTCTAAATTAATTTACCCTGAACTATCAACCATTGCTTTTGCAGCTTAATATATGAATCTGGTCTAAAGCAACGGTTGTTACGTTATGCAGCAAGTGCTTTGCTCTTTACTGAGAAGGGTGTTGATCCATTCCTTGTTTCATGGAACCGGTAAGCACTGGAAATATTTGATTAGTTTAGCATTGTCTCTGATTTTGTGTGTATGGTCTCCAATTCTGAAGCTTTGTTTTACAATTGCATGTATGTCCTGATGTTCATGTCCATGATCTTGCCTGACAGAAAATATGCATAATATTGCTTCATGATATAATAATTAATAAGCAACCTTTGATTTCTGGGCATTTGGAAAACAACTCAGTACAACTGCAGATTGAGCTGGACATTTGTTTAAGGCACTTGCTTTAAATTCCTTAAAGAGAAAAGTTCGCAGCATATGGAACTATAACAAACAAAAGTTTACTGTCAAAATCTTTCTCAAATTCTTTGCAAACCGTAGTAAAGAAAAGGACTGAAGAATAATGACAAAGGAAGGAGAACAACAACTTGCTGATGGTGGGCCTATAATTCATCTTGTTCTTTTAGACCCTGACTCCTATTGAAAGTGAATAATTTAGAACTTAAATAACATCGTTTAGGCTGTTTTCTATGTAGAAAAATTAAACAAAACCATGTTTCTTTATCTTCTTGTTGATCTAATTTTACTGCTGTGTAAGTAAAATTGCTTGGGTAGATTAATAAGCAATAATGTGAAGTTGATCTATAAACTTCAGTGAGACGACTGAACTATGAAGATATCTTGATATTTTTGGGTTCTTTTAAATATTTGCAGCATAATTCTTTTACATGGACCGCCTGGGACTGGAAAGACATCTTTATGTAAAGCATTAGCTCAGAAACTATCAATTCGATTCAATTCGAGGTGCACTGATCTATTATTATTAATTTTTCGATACTCTAACGTCCATGAAGGGAACAAAAATGAACTCACCAGGTTTCTTTTTCTTTTTTTATCTTCCCCACTCAGATACCCACAGTGCCAGCTTGTTGAAGTGAATGCACATTCTTTGTTCAGTAAATGGTTCTCTGAAAGTGGCAAGCTGGTATGCATCTATGCCTTTACTTTAGGTTTCTGACACTTCCATAGATTTGCTTATTGACTTTTCTTTAATTCATGCTCTTATTGCGCATTGGCTTCAATATTACTTTCATTGGAGGGTGGCAATCAAGTTTCCTTCCTGTTAAATAATAGGCTCGAGGCACAGAATTTCCTGTATTTATCATGCCTCTTTCAAGTTGATATCAAGTGAGATCAAAGGATTGGTTGACACAAGTGGCTAGGAACACCCAAGGTTTAGGTGTAAAATTCCATCCAAAAAATGTGAAATTTCTCTATTTATCCCTAAGGATGGACCGATAGGGCAAGACGTTTTTGAGTTTGGGTAGTGTTTCCAGATCTTTTCTTATAGCACTGGACAAAGTTGTTTGTGTGGCATTCTACCTCAGTACCTCCATATGATGGAGGTCAATTTTATAATGGACACATATTCATTAGAGCAATATAAGTCTGGGAAGTAGATTTAATTATAAATCTCCTTTTTCATCTTCCACCTGGACCTGGTAGTACTGTGCAATGAATAATTTTGATTTCGCTTGAGAATGTGTTTAATGAAAATAGGTTCATCTTAGTATCACCTTTTTGTTAGAACTCAGAACAAAGTAGAGTTCTTAGTTACAGTGTATAAGGAAAAGGGAAAAAAAGTACATTCGCAAACTAGTTTTATTATTTGTAGAAAAAGCAAAACTTCAATATACATTGGGTCAGCAAAAAGAAGGCTCGCAGAAGATGCTTGCTTAGGTAGAAGATGGTGCAGTATCTTATGCTGTGTGTGGAATCGGGGGAATATGGGGTACGACAAAAATTTTAAAAATTGGGGGTACGGGTACAGGAGGATATACGAGTATATATGATATAAACATATAAAAAAATAAGCAATTAAATCAGAAGATGAACACAATTGTCATAACATTCTAATTCTAATTTTTCAATTAAACTCCATAAAGTACATCAAGCAAGCATAAAATACATCAAAAACACGGGTGAAGTACCAGTTAGCAGCAAACCAAACAAATTTAGTAGTAAAACTTTGCGTTCTGTAAGGACCAACTTGTACTTAATACCAGTTCATTGAGATGCTTAACCTAGACGTAATCAAACCGTATTCAATAGCAACATTTGAAAAAATAAAAAACAAGTGTACCCAATGCGTATCAGTGCCAGATACATACCAGCACGAGTTCAGTAGCCATTTAGGAGTTGCCGTGCTTCATAGTTGATGAGTCTCCATTTGTTTATACATAGAGGTTGGACAATTTTAAACCTCTCTACCTGTCTGTTTCCTTTTAGTTTGTCTTCTTTGGAGGATGTCTTTTCCTCCCCCTGGATATACTTCTCTTTTGTACCTAATAAAATTTCTCCTTTTGTAAAAAATAAAATAAAATTCAATGTGATGAGTAACGAGTCAATTACATGTATAAGACCAACATGTTTTATTGGAGTCAAATTGAATAAGTTCTTTTACTTAACTACATTGTTTTAAATCTCGGTTACAGTCGGTTGCGGCCGCGTCGCGGCTGTTGCGGCCAAATGCGGCCGCAATCGCAGCGCCGTGACCGTTATGTCGCAACTGCATTACGTGATGCGGTCCGAGATTTAAAATTCTGCTTAATTATAATCCAAGAGTGCAGTATATCACGAGTATAATTTGACTTTATCCATATGGGAATTTATGGAATTTTGAATCAAGGAGATTTACTAGTAAAATTGTGAAATTGCCAGCCATAACTATTCAGTATAAGGTAGATGAACTGGTTTTGTATGGTTTTGTTATATTGAATGTGTAATTGTGATTCCTTGTTTTCTAGGTTGCAAAACTTTTCCAAAAAATTCAAGAAATGGTGGAGGAAGAAAGCAATCTGGTGTTTGTTTTGATTGGTAAGGCATAACACGACAAAATTTAACTTAATGCTCATGTATTATTCTTGTATGTCTGCTTGAGTATATATGCTTGTGATCCTGCAGATGAAGTCGAAAGCCTTGCTGCTGCTAGAAAAGCTGCTTTATCTGGTTCTGAACCTTCAGATTCTATTAGGGTAAAACCCTACCTCCTGTCCTCCCTGCAGGAATAACATACCTCCCCAGTATTTCTGAAAATGTTTTAGAATGTTACACAAACATGTAAAAATGTAATTCAGGGGTATTGGCTTTTCTTTTTCGGCTTTTTGTTTGTGTATTAATGCGTGTTCAATCTGAATATGAAATTTCAGGTTGTCAATGCATTACTAACTCAGATGGACAAGTTAAAATCATCTCCAAATGTGATAATTCTAACCACATCCAACATAACTGCTGCTATTGGTAAGCCTAAATCAATTTCTCATTCATTCAATTTTGCGGCTTTTGTCCTTGTAAGTTATGCCTTGCCCTCTCCTATAAATGTGAATGGCAAGATCTGTATAACATGTCATAATATATCAGTCTACTTTTCAAGTGAACATGTAGCTTCCCAATATGGGGATGTAGTGTTCTTGATTTTATCATGATTCACAGTGGGGGTTGGAAGCCAGTACTTCGTATAATGGGTTTTTTATTACTAAGCACTTGTTTGGGGCATTGAAAGTCAAGTTGCTACAAAATAAAGCTTGGACTTCTATTGCCAGCATAGGCACTATAACAATAACACGCTTGTGTCTGAAATTAACATCAGACCAATATAAAAACAACATCACAGCAAAAGCCTTTTCCCACTAGGTGGGAACATTACTCCAATTGTCTTGCTAAATTAGTTTCCTTCAGCATAGACCACTTTCTTTATAAATTTCCATTTGAAACGCATGGTTTCACATGTTGCAGATCATACAGATTTGTCAATTTTGTTGCAGATATTGCTTTTGTTGATCGAGCTGATATCAAAGCATATGTTGGTCCCCCAACTCTTCAAGCTCGGTATGAAATATTAAGGTCTTGCTTGCAGGAACTGATGCGTACAGGGATCTTAACTAGTTTACAGGTGCAGAGAGTTCTCAATCTTGTCAAGGAAACTTTTTTTAAAACAAGATAATATTATAATCTTTATTCTATTCCAATTCGGACGTTTTGGCATATTAATCACTTGGCTAATCATACTGAATTGGTTAGGATTGTACGAATGTCATGCTTCCAAATTTTGCTACTGCAAAGGAGAGGTTGAACGCACCAGATTTTCATGAGGCTGCTTCTCCATTGCAACTGTGCAAGCAACTACTTGAAACTGCAGAGGCATGTGAGGTAGGAACAAATACTACATGTGGATCTTGAACCTCACAATCTTTTGGTTGACCTTTAATGTTGACTAATGAGTTTGATCTGTTTACAGGGAATGAGTGGAAGGTCTTTGAGAAAGCTTCCATTTTTGGCACATGCTGCCCTTACCAATTCTTTTGATTGCAACCCTATTAAGTTCTTGTCTACAATGGTAGAAACAGCAAAGAGGGAGCGTTCTGAGCTTCCTGACTAATAACTATAGTTTTCAATTTTGTAAAAAAAAGTGTCAATCAAAAGTGTAACGCTTGCGTCTACTGCATTTTAGTGCGATAAATATTGATGCAGCGGTAATGTCTATTATATGCAATTATCAGGGGCTAGCAGCACTAAATGGCTTATCCCACGGAGACTAAGCTGGCCGATAGATGCATTGACCTTAGTAAATCGTAAATGGCAACGAGGAACGAAAATCTTGTCATGGATGATGGTCCATAGTCTCAGTTAACTCTTTGTTAATAATTTATTCTAAGCTTTAGATCTGTAATCTTTAATCTTATTTGTTTAAAAATTCTTTGAACATTTCCATATTAAGCATATTCACTCTCACTTTATTTTTTCTTTCCAGTTTTGACGTTGTTATGGTCAATAACGTATTCTGTGATATCTTAGAGGATTCAAAGAAGGGGCATAAGTGTTGTTAGATTTAATTGTTGTATACTAGGAATTAAATTACCAATATAATAATTCATAAATCATATTAAACACGTACTTTTTATTATATTTTGACTAGTAATTTAACAATGAAAGCGTATACACGTGTATGTTAGTGGTAGTTTACTACTTTAATCTTTTAGTCTATAACTGACAATTTTATTAAGCAGTACATAGTTAGAATCATTAAGACAGTAGAGTAAAGATTCTGTCTTATTTATAATATATTAATAATTTAATTTTCATTCATCATGAACTTTAAGTTATTATGCTTACACCTTAACATCAACACAATCACCGTTGGGTTCAAGTCCAATAAATAATAAACATTAAACATGGCCTTCAAAACTCAATAAATCATTTAATTATATGAGCTGGAAAATATCAATATCTTCATTCAACATATTTTAATAAAACAAAATATGTCGTAATCAATAGAAGTCTAAACATAAAAAATTCCCACAATTTGTACGTACTACATATAAATGGAAATGTATCACCTGAAGTGATCAGCATTGTGGATGATAGTTACCTGGGAGTAGTAGTATCCAATAGGTGAATGGCTGAGTGTTCATACATCCCCCGACCGCTACTGTCTTCCTATTCCTCTACTTATGAACCCTAAATCAGGCTTGTGCTGAACCATAACTAATTGTATAAGATGCTTGATCAACAAACCCAATAGTGTGAACGTTGCGCTGACTTGGCATCTCGTGCTAACCATAAGGGAAAGGGGAAGCATAGCTTGTGGGGTTGGTGACGCCATGGCTATTGTCAGGTTTCAATTTGGATTCGGAGCCACCAGAATGAGAATTGTCTTTCACGCCAAGTTTTGATATGATAGGCCCGTTCCCGTGAAAAGGACACCCGGGGCCCTGACACGGAGTTGTGCTAGGCTAAGGGGAGAGTGTTTTAAATCTCGGACTATAACAGCCATTGCAGCAACATCTCGGTCGTGAAGACTGTCACGATCGCATCACAAAACAATTACGGTCAGTATCGATTTGTGAAAGCTGGATTGCCCGTGGACCATTCTGGGTCCGATAAAGTAAGTCCGATATAGTAGTAGGCCCAACATAATAAGCAGACTTGACAGAATCCTGTCCGATTTAAATCTTCGTAATGTATCAAATCGATGTATAATGTGCAAATACAAATGGTAATGTACCATTCGTCACTGCCGACCTAATTAAATTAACCAACAACTATAAGCTTGACATTTAGTGAATAGATTGTAACTGAATCCCAACGTTCGGACTTTGAATGTCTTGAACGGCGGGAGTTCGGATTGATCGGGGTCAGAACATCTATATAAACCGGCCTGGCGACCTAAGCCGGGCATGTTCTATTCTTTTAGCCTAGTACATACTTCTTACTGTAAACTTGTGACACAATCCTTGTCTTGACCGACCATTAGCGCTGGTTTCTTAAACATCTGGCACTGTTCGGAAACAAGAATAAGGTCGTCCTCTAGCAATCAGGTTCGGTCAAGATGAGGAACATCTGCGCCACCACCGTGGGGCTAGGTAAAACTTTCCTACTCCACAACCCTTCAGCTCCTTTCGCGGCCCATCCAATCACCTTATAGACCTAAAATGGCTAGCAGTGAAAATGGTGTCCTGAACGGAATGAATCAAGGAAGCAACCAGCTCAATACAATGGAGATGCTCCTACAAGCTATTAGAGATATTAATAGCCGAATTGATCAAATGGCCCAGACCAGCAGGGATCAACAGAGGATTGAGCAGGAAGACCAGAGGGAAAGAATTCCAGAAGAAGATATTCGGAACGGGGATTTTCAAAGACATACCAGTATCCTCAGAACAAATGATCATGACGGAAAGAGACAAGCAAATAACCCACCTGGAGCTGATCATCCTTTCTCCGACTTCATTATGTCAATCCCGCTTCCAGAGGGATTCAGACTCCCGACGATGGAGCTTTACGATGGGACGTCTGACCCACAGGAACATCTGACGATGTTCAATTCTATGATGCTTCTAAATGGAAGCTCGGACCCGATCAAATGCAGGGCTTTTCCGACAACTTTAAAAAAATCAGCTTTGCTTTGGTTTTCAAGCATTGAATCAGGTTCGATTTATGATTTTTCTCGAATTATCGCTAAATTTCTTAACCATTTTTCTACGAGCAGGACACATCGAAGACATCGGCAAGCTTAATCAATCTGAGGCAAGGCCGAGAAGAATCTCTTAAAGATTTCATGAGAAGGTTCGGGAGGAAGGCGTGCGAGATAAGAGACCTCAATCCAGCCAGTTTCTTTGCATGCTATCATGGCGGCTTGCGGTGGGACCGATTGCGAGACTCCCGGCCGAAAACGCCTTTAGACTTGGACGAGTTGAGGAACAGATCTACAGGATACATCAACATGGAAGAAATCGCTCTCGCCAGGAAGCAAATGGAGCAACGTTTTTTCGAACTGAAACGCAGAGAAAAAAATAATCCCAATATTTCTATCAAACCAAATAGTCATGACCTACCATATAACGGACGGGGAATGGAAATAAGAGGCAGACACTTACAAAGGAATGGTCGGACATACGAAAATGTGCGTGCAATAACGGATAGAGTACAACCTTAGTTTGATGAGTACACTCCGTTAAATTCTCGTCGAGATCGAATATTCCGGGAGATATACAACACGGGTCTAATTCGTCTCCCAAAAAATATGGACATCAAAAGACACCACCTGGCGTTGACAAAAGTAAAAGGTGTGAGTTCCATAAAACTTACGGACATACCACAAAGGAGTGCATCAGCCTGAAAAATAAGATTGAGCAACTCATTCGGGAGGGGCATTTAGGAAAATATGTTTATCGCCGAAGAAGTCGGAGCAGGGAGGCAAAAGCAGGAGGTCAATCCGACCGAAGGGTACCAAGCCCAGATTTGAAGAAAAGGTCCGAGGACACGAGCTCCGGTAACCGAGACCAACCCGTCAGAGGGATCATTGACTCAATTGCAGGGGGATTTGCCGGTGGAGGGAGCTCCAATTCATCTCGGAAACGACATCTCCGAGCAGTAATGTCCTTAAGCTACCCTTCCCCATTACAGCACAAACAATTCGATGATGGACCGGTCATCTCTTTTTCAAGCAGTGATTACGATGGGTTGGACGAAAACCTGGATGATCCGATGGTTATATCCGTTATAGCAGGGAACTTTCAAATCAAGAAAGTCCTGGTTGATCAAGGAAGTTCGGCCGATGTTCTTTACATGTCCACGCTTCGAAGGTTGCAGATGTCGGAAGACAACTTAACTCCATTCAACGGAACTTTGATCGGGTTCTCAGGGGAGCAGGTAAATGTCAAGGGGTTCATCGAGCTTCGAACGACTTTTTGGACAGGTACTCTACTTAAAACTATTCCTGTAAGATATTTGGTTATAGACTGCTATACTCCTTATAATGTTATCCTTGGGAGACCGTTCCTAAATCTTCTAGGGGCTATCGTCTCAACCCCTCACCTAACAATGAAATTCCCAGTCTCTAAGACTGAGGTCGGTACAGTACATGCAGATCAGAAAGAAGCTCGGATTTGCTACAACGAAAGTTTGAAACCCAGACAAGATGAAAAGACTCATAAAACCAACCGTAAGCGACCGATACATAGCATCAAGATGGCCGAACTGGACCCAAGGAGTGATGAAAAAGACAGGCCTCAACCGATCGAAGAATTGCAAGCAGTACCATTGGGTCCCAAATCCAGCCAAGTAACACATATCGGGGCCCATTTACCGACCGAACTTAAAAGAGCTTTGGAGGAATTATTGAGGAAGAATATTGATATCTTTGCCTGGACTGCAGCAGATATGCCTGGAATTGATCCCAAGATCATCACCCATAAGCTCTCCTTAGACGTAAAGGTAAAACTAGTAGCTCAAAAAAAAAGGAAAATAGGATCGGAAAGACAAAGGGATACGACCGAGGAGATGAAAAAACTTTTGGAGGCAGGCTTTATAAGAGAAGTTGAATATACCACGTGGTTGTCGAATGTTGTCATGGTGAAAAAGTCGTCAGGAAAATGGAGAATGTGTACAGACTTCACTGATCTGAATAAAGCTTGCCCGAAGGATTCTTATCCTCTTCCCAGCATAGACCGACTAGTTGATGGCGTCTCCGGTTATAAGTTCCTTAGCTTTATAGATGCATACTCTGGATACAACCAGATTAGGATGCACCCGGACGATGAACAAAAAACTGCTTTTATCACTGAGTTTGGAAATTTTTGTTACAGGGTGATGGCCTTTGGCCTTAAGAATGCCGGAGCGACTTATCAACGACTGATGAATAGAATATTCGAAAAACAAATTAGAAGAAACATCGAGGTCTATGTAGATGACATGGTCGCCAAAACACCTGAAGGTGGAGATCATTGTTCCGACCTATCTGAGTGCTTTGCCCAACTGAGAAAGTATAACATGAAGTTAAATCCCGAAAAATGTGTGTTCGGAGTTCAAGCAGGAAAGTTCCTTGGCTTTCTCCTCACCAACAGAGGAATAGAAGCAAACCCGGAGAAATGTAGAGTAATAATGGAAATGAGAAGCCCTGCAACGATTAAAGAAGTGCAGAGATTAACAGGACGGATAGCTTCCCTCTCTAGGTTCCTTTCTAAATCGGCTGACCGATCTCTACCGTTTTTTCAATGCCTCAAAAAGACCAAAAATTTTCAATGGACGCAGGAGTGTGAGCAAGCGTTCAGTGAACTGAAAACTTTCTTGGCGACTCCGCCAATTTTGACAAAACCAGAGTCAGGTGATATTTTATTTTGTATATTTCTGTTTTTGATAAAGCCTTGAGTTCTGTATTGGTAAAAGAAACAGGAAAGGAGCAACGACCTATTTATTTCGTTAGCCGAGTCTTACAAGGACCAGAAGGTCGCTACCAGAAAATCGAAAAGATGGCATTAGCGCTAGTCACAACGGTTAGGAGGCTCTGACAATATTTTCAAAGTCATTCAGTCATTGTAAGGACAGATCAGCCGATCAGACAAGTACTTCGAAAACCGGAGCTTGCTGGACGAATGATATCATGGTCCGTCGAATTGTCGGAATTCGACATTCAATATCAGCCAAGAGGACCTATCAAATCCCAGGTATTATCTGACTTTTTAGTTGAATTATCTTCCCCCTTTCCTCAAAATGAGAATAATGATACTTGGATTCTTTTTGTCGATGGAGCGTCGAATGTCAAAGGAAGTGGAGCTGGAATTATTCTGGAAGGTCCGAACGGAATTTTAATTGAACAGTCCCTGAAGTTTAATTTTCGGGCCAGCAATAATCAAGCCGAGTACGAAGCACTTATTCTTAGGGCTAGTATTGGCAGCAGAATTGGGGGCTACTAGGTTAATCGCAAAGTTGGATTCCCAATTGGTAACAGGGCAAGTAAGTAGCGAGTTCCATACTAAAGATCCGCAATTAGTTAAGTATTTACTCAAAGTACAGGATATGGTTAAAAAGTTTGAACAATTCGAGATTGTTCATATCCCAAGAGAGCAGAATACCCGGGCTGATCTCTTATCAAAATTAGCCAGCACAAAAGGTCCAGGAAACAACCGATCCGTTATTCAAGAAATGCTTGACCGACCTAGCGTGGAAGAAGAGGAGATATTTTCAGTCGACAACAATATAAGTTCCTGGATGAGCCCAATCGTCAAGTTTTTAGAAAGCGGTGAGTTACCAACTGATGAAAAGAAAGCAAAGAAATTACGACGGACGGCAAGCTATTGCACGATGATAGGAGGAGAGTTGTTCAAAAGAGGATTTTCTCTCCCCCTCTTGAAGTGTATAAATCAAAATCAAACGAAATCGGTTATGGACGAAGTTCATGAGGGAGTCTGTGGTAGTCACATCGGAGGACGATCGTTAGCGAGCAAGGTTTTAAGATCGGAAATGTACTGGCCTACTATGAAGTTTGATTGTTTGGAATACGTTCGGAAATGTGACAAGTGCCAGAAATTCACCAATCTACATAAATCCCCACCTGAAGAATTGCACAGCATTGAGACTCCATGGCCATTTTGCCGATGGGGAGTTGACCTGTTAGGTCCTTTCCCTACAGCTGCCCGACAATTAAGGTACATTGTTGTTGCCATTGATTATTATACTAAATGGATTGAAGTCGAACCACTTGCTAGTATAACTTCTGAAAAGATTAAAAAGTTTGTTTGGAAAAATATAATATGTCGTTTTGGTTTACCTTATTCGATTGTATCTGATAATGGAACACAATTCACTGACAAGAAATTCTGAGAATTTTGTATGAGAAATGGAATTAAACAGGTATTCACCTCGGTAGAGCATCCACAAACTAACGGATTAGCCGAAGCAGCCAACAAGGTTATATTACTCGGGCTACGAAAGAGGCTTGACCATGCTAAAGGCCTTTGGCCAGAAGAACTTCCGAACATTTTGTGGGCATATCACACTACACCACAGTCGTCAACAAGAGAAACCCCATTTCGACTTACTTTCGGGGCGGATGCTATGATCCCAGTTGAAATCGGGACACCAAGTTTTCGAAGGTCAGCCTTTAATGAAGAAGTAAATATGGCAGTCAGAAAAATCGATTTGGATTTGTTAGAAGAAGAAAGGGAAATAACACACATTCAGGAAGAAGCTGCGAAAGCTCGGGCAGAAAGAAAATATAATCAGAAGGTGAAAACAAGAAAATTCGTGGAAGGGGACCTGGTGCTGCGCAAAATTGAAGACTCTAGAAGGGCGCCTGGCGAAGGAAAGCTATTGACTAATTGGGAAGGACCTTTCAGAATACTTAAAGAGATTGGCGGGGGAGCGTATAAGATCGGAGATATCACTGGATGTCCGCTTTCAAGAACTTGGAATTCGGCGTCACTCCGAAGATACTATAGCTAAACTCTTGTTTTTTCTTTTATGGACTTTGTATTGCAAGTTAAAGGTAGTGTACTCTTTTTCCTTATCAGGATTTTTTCCCGATGGGTTTTTTCCTGAAAGGTTTTAACGAGGCCTACCGTTAACTCATTAGTTTACTCAAATAAAGATCATCATCTTGAAACTTAGTTTGTACAAGAATGGCCTTCGAGCCAAATCCGGTCAAAGTCACCGATGCCGGTCATAGTCACCGAAGAAAGTGGCCATATAGCAAAATCCGGTCAAAGTCACCGATGAACGGTCATAGTCACCACCGAATCCGAGTAAACTGCCGAAAATTCTAAAGTTTATTGACAAACAAGACCTTTTAACAATCCATAATTTTCAATCAAATCTCTTTAAAACACTTAAATGATGTTTCAAGGGGCATAAATTTTGGTGTTATAGCCGTTAAATGTTATAGGCAACGTTGACAAGCATTAAGATATTTTTTGAAATTTAAAATAATAAAAACACATACGGTATCTAAAATTCATTGTTTTTAAGACGATAGAGTTATACATTGAAATTTCAAATACTTAAGATTCTGTTCCCTCTTCTTCATCCTCATCTTCATCTTCAGCGATACGACCACCGACTACCTTGTGGAAGGGACCCATCTCCCCGAAACGATTGTCGAAGACTCCGTCGGGATTCAAAAGCTTGGCTTGTTGGAGGCAAGTATCAAAACCAACGACTCTTTGGTTTGTAATTTCATCTTTCAATCCCTCCAACTCAGCAAATAGCTTACTTTTCTCTCCCAAAGCTTCTTTAAGAGCTCGGTCAGACTCCTCCTTATCCTTTAAGGCGGCCGACAAGCTTTCTTCAAAGTTTTTCTTTTCTTCCTGCAGAAGCTTTACCGAAGATTCAAGAGAGTCGACTCGGTGAGCCTTCACTTTTAAAACTTCCATTTCATTTTTTAGCTCGGAGACTTCGGCATGATGAGCCTTCTTTGCTTTTTCCATTTCTGAACGAAAAAGAAGGTTGTTGGATGACACTTTCTTTTTTGTTTCTGCTACTTCAGCCTCAGCAGACCTAAGTACACTAACAGACCGAAGAAGTTGTACTTCGGCCCATCGTATTAGCCCAATATCACCAACCTTGTCTTTGCGTTCCTTGTCGTCCGGAAGAGAAATATGATCATCTATCAAAGACTCGAAGGGAAAAGAAGTCGACCATAGGGAAGACTTTTCTTTTTCAGCAACAAAACCGCTCAGCCCCTCGAAGGCCGTTTTTAAACCCGAGTTCTGCGAAGAGCCTTCGACTATTGATGTCAAGGCAGGTTGTTTCATACTTTTCTCCGGGACTTCTAACCGACGTCTTTTTCGAATCATAGGATCCGAGTTGGTATCCGAAGATTCTGGTTGAGGATTAACAGGTATAGGTTCTGGTCGGGAAGTGGTGTCATCAACATTTCTTACCGCCGAGGTTCCTTCGTTCTTCAATTTCTTTAGTCTTCGTTGCATTTCGCGAACAGTTATCTTAGGAGCCATTTTTTCTGAAAAAAGATTAAAATAGTTAAAATACATTAGTAGAAATCCAATATCGGCAAAATAGTAAAAATAAATAAGACTTACGCATTATTTTTTGTAATTCGGTTGGATTGTTTCCAAACTTTACCAAGGAAGCAGTATCCAGCACTGAAGCTTCTTCCAAAAAGTCGACCAAAATTCGGTCTTCGGGTGGTAAACTTCTATACTCTATACCCAGTATGGAAGTCGGGTTAGCACGCCAGTATAAGGGGAATTTTTCTATCCCATATTTGTCCAAGAAGAATGAAAGGTCGGCCGGAGCAGAACTCACCCGAATTTTTTTTTTAAATTCTTGTACGACGAGTCTAAAGCAGAAAATAATCTTCTACGGGGGTGACTGTTAATTGATACCCAACCCCCTTTACCGACCCCCTTGCATTGAAAAAGGGAAAAGAACACGCCGATACTAGGTTCCCGACTTATAAACCGAAATAGTACTTCGAAAGCTTTGACAAATGCCCAGCTATTTGGATGGAGTTGGGTAGGCGCGACGTTTAACTTAGTCAGGATTTTACATTGAAAATCCGAGAAGGGAAGACGGAGTCCGAGGCGGGTAAAAAAGGTTTCATATGCATAAATCCAACCTAGGTCGTCATCTTTTCCTGGAGACATAAAAATCCTCTCTTCAGGTCGGCAATGTCGGCACACAAATTTGGTCTCGTCTCCATTAGATGCCATCACTATACATCTTCGGAGGATGTGTATGCTTTCGGCCGAATTAAAATCTGAGCAGTAATTTTTAACAGCGGATTTAACCCAGTTGTATTCCTCCTCTGATCTTGGAGGTGACGTCCGACCTTCAAGATCGGGCGTTCCTTCGTCGACTGGGTTTTTTCCTTTGACAGTGGGTAGGCCCGTTATATGTTGACTGGAAACGCCCACCGGAGATTCACCCAGAATCTCTACAGATTCACTATCACTACTATCGCTTCTAACGGACATGTTACTACTTACGGTCCTAAATCCTAAATGGAGGCAATTTACACAGAGTGAAAGGGAAAGGTGAGAGAAGTACCTGTTTTTGGAAGGCGAAATGCGAAAAGCTTCGTTGCAGTGGAACTTTGTGAGGAGATAGTGAAGGGCCTAGGAACTTGATTAAATACGCTTGATGAGCGAATGAAGAAGGATTCCAGAATGGAGGAAGACACAACAATGAAATGTTCTGAAAAAGAAAGCAATACAGAGGGAGATGAAACGTGGAGTGTTTTTGGGAAGCTAACGGTTGGACTTGGAAGAATAATGAGAAGACAGTGGAAGAAGGGCTTTTTTAAATAATGGCTAGGCCGCCACAAATCAAGGGTAATAAAGTCAAGAGAAACGAAAGGTTGTGTTCTCACCCGTCAGATGAATCTTGCGCCCAGGATTGATCCTAACCAAAATTAACGGTTGGAAGGCCGTTTCAGTGAAGATCAACGGTTGTACGACGGTTACTGACGAGCGCCGAACTCAGTCAAAATTATAACCGAAGTTATTACCTAAACTTGTAGTATAGTGAACAACACCGGATCGTCTCCTCAAGGATCGTAGATGCAATTTAATCAAATCAAGTGAAAGTTAGAAAAAAGGGGGGTTTTGATGGTTCAAGGATCGCAGTGACAGTATTTAAAGAGAAATAACAATTAAAAGAACAGTCAATTCAGAAATCTATCCGAGATTGGGTGGATTCAATCATAGACCTTTCAACAAACACCTGAAATACATTTGAATGGTTAACTTGGATCTAACCGAGATCTCTCGCATCGATCCGTAATTCATACTAGACAATCGTCCGTAATTCAATTGACAAGTGATAAACACAAATCTGCAATCGCACCATTCATGTAAATATATGTCAATTTAAGCACCGAATTCAATTAACCTAGGCACAAATCAGTAACTTAACCTCTTCAATTACGTGATTAGTTTAGATCAATCAGTTCTAAATTTCATCACAATACTTAATCTTAAATCAAGATCAAATCAGATCAAACATAAACAGAATCACCATTCATGCATTCAAGATCAAGAGAACAAAAGAAGAAGAGAAGAGGAATTCAAATATAAATCAAATACATTACATAACCAAGGTCTCAAGAATCCAAGCCACAATCTCTTCAAGAGTCCCGAATTGACTAGAAGTGACTTAGCTCTCCATTACAATGAAGGAAAAATATACAAGAACTATGAAAAGCTATTTATAACATCAAGTGTGTGTTGTGTTTAGAGCTCTCCACATGCTTCCTTTTATAGAGGATTCAGAGTAGTAGTAGATGGGTAGATGAGATTAGTAGGTGGAATTAGTAGGTGAGCTTGGTAGGTGAGATTGGTAGGTGAGCTTGGTAGGTGAACTTGGTAGGTGAGCTTCCTTGTCTACGAAAGTATTCATTGCTGAACTCATTGATTTCATCATTTTTGAGCCAAGTGGTCTTCATGAAAGTTCTAGGAAATTGTCTAAGCTTTCCAATGGCTCTGGAAGCACCCAAAAATTCGTCCTACAGCCCAAGGTATGACCCAATTACTACAGACTGCTCAGGACCAGTTTCAGCACCTCTGTTTTGACTTTCAGACCCAATATCTCCATCAAGGAGCCCGAATCAAGTTTTGTGTTTGTCATGAAAGTTGTACATATGGGTCTTAACTTTCAGATCACCAATTTTCAGCCCATTCTATAAACCCAAACTCGAATTATGTTCTGGTTACTACACACTGTTCGGGTTCCAGTCACAAATCCTGTATTCTGATTTCCATGCCCAATTAGCTCCACTAGATGTCTGAATTTGACTTTGAGCTCTTCATCAAAGTTGTAGAGCTCTCTTTTATCTTTCCTTCAAGGTAAAATTCATAATTATCAGACATTTAGAACTCAAGATATGGCCAAAATACAGAAACAGTGTAAGACTCGAATAATGCTGGAAAATCAATTAAGTCCGATTCGAGTTCAAACTTACAAAACATAATCAAATTCAGTCAATTAAGTACATGAAGAGTGTAAATGACTAATAATGAGGGTTTCTTAATGAATAAAATATGTGATTATCAAATTCCCCCACACTTAGCTTTTTGCACTCTGGGCAAAACATATAAAACTAAAGTTAGAAGACAAAGACAAACGACACAAACTTAAAAGTTAAAAACTCTAAAGGACTCAATGAAGCAAGAAGAGCAACAAGAAATTCAAGGGATCAAAGCATAAATGAGGTAACATTTCTTCACATCTCAAACCAAAATGCAAGGAAACTTCCGTTGAAAAGAATGAATTAAGAATGATGGATCTTCACAATATTCCCTCTCAATCTCTCAAGTGTTTAAAAGGTAGGTATTTCACTCAATTCAACCCATGAAAATTGCACTACCATAAGCTTGCTTATCTTCTACTTCTCCACTACTCAAAACACATGCACACACAAATCATGAGGACTTTATTCAAGGTTGTAGTGAGGTCAAGGTAACGAGAAGAGGATAAAATGGATATGAGAAGATAAATACCAAAGAGAATAAAAGCAAATGGTGAGTTCAAATAACGAGCATAAAAGTTCATCTCAACTCTAATGTATATCCCTTTACATATTCATTTCCCCATCCTTTTCTTTTTTTTTTTATATATATATATATGAACATAACTATATACATACATTTTTCTTTTTTTTTCTTTTTTTTTTCTAGGCACTCTTTTTTTTTTCAACAACCATTTTGTACACACACCCCCACACTTGTTCAAAAACTCATCCATTAACCAGGCTAATGTTCTTTTATTCCCTAAGGTACAGTAAGAACACGATTTTTTCATTTAAGGCACATAATGAGCTAGAAACAAGGAATGGTCAAATAAGCTCAAAGGGGTTAAGCAAAGGAAAATATACAAGGTTGGCAAGAATCAGAGAATTTTCGAGAGGTCAAAAGAGTGCTTGATATCATATTGAAAACAAGATTGGCTATTTGGTTAAACTAGCTAAGAAAGAGGGTCTCAATCATGTTCATGCATGCAAGTGAAATGTAGCCTAAAAAAGAATCAAAGCAAGTTCTAGAGTGGTCATTAACATGAGTGAAAATCACACAAGAAAGAAGAGAATGGCATAAATGTTGAATTCATCCATTAGGCTCAAAATCTCACAAGGTATGCATCCATCAAACTCAATTCATCAATTCAATCATCCATCACCAAGCATATCAGTTCAAGAAGGGAGAAAAATTATTCAATCATGCAATGAACCCCTTTTTTTATTATTTTTTTGAATTTTTTTTTGAATTTTTTTTTGAATTTTTTTTTAATTTTTTTTAATTTTTTTAACAAACAAAAAGAAACAGAAACATGCTAAAATCTCTCCCCCACACTTAATGTAACATTGTCCTCAATGTGAAAGAAAGAGATAGAAAAGAGCAACACAACCTGATAAGAAGTGAATCAACGCTAAGCAGAAAAGAAACACACTGTCAGTGCCGCAGCAGACCCTGAAAAGAAATCAAACAAGAAAACGTTAGTACTTCTACAATTCAATACTAATTAATTACTACCTAAAAAACTCCTTACTCTGCCACCAATTAAGATGCGTCTCAAGAGTAAAATTACTCCTTACTCTGCCATCACTAATTGGTTTAATAAGTCCATGACAACCATATCATACTAAACAAAACAACAACAATTTTTTTTTAAATCAAACCCATTAAAGAGAAAGTTTCAGATCGGGCTCTTGTTTCTTGTTACTTCCTTCGCTTCGCTCGTTGACCAATCTATCTCGAGCCGATACACGATCGGTACATACTCAAAAGCTTCTAATTTATCAATGAGCTCATCAATAGTGGAGGCAGAGATAAGAAGTTGTCTTCTTAGAAGGAGTGATAAATTTCGTTCCACTGACTTTGTCAAGAAAAAATAACAAAAGATCAAAGAAATTATTAACATTCAACAAACCAATGGGTTTATGGTGGATGTTCGATTCGCCCAAGAGACAATTTGAAAAATTTCTTCCAAAGTACCAACACCACCTGGTAAGGCAATGAATGCATCAGAGTTTTCAAGCATTATCTTCATGCGTTCATGCATTGATGATACTTTAAGTTCCTCCCCAATTGTCTTTCCATTGATGTTTTGTTGAGCTAAAGTTTCAGGAATGACACCTAAAACTTGACTGTCTCTTACAAAGGCAAAGCAAGTGATACGCCCCCCATTAACCCACGACAACCTCCCCATATACAAGATGAATATTCCTCGCAGCAAGTGATCGACCAAGAGTGCTAGCTGCGTTTATAAACTCTAATCCCTTCCCATAACTCGACCCACAAAAAACACAGACATTTTTGAGGTTACGAATAGAAGGCCCCATACTATACTATTCCTCCCTTTGAGTGTTTCGAGTGTGAAGGAAAATGGAGAAAATGGAGTGTTTAAATAAGAAAAAGAATGGAAAGGAAATAATTGCACCTATAAGGGTAGGTTGGCTGTTGTCAGAAAAGGTTGAAATTAAGAGACACAGAATCTTTTTTTTTTTTTTTCGACTTCAAGAAAAACCATCAAGGTAAAGAAGTCTAGAAACCCCTGAAGGACCCTGCTCAAAGGATCGTCTGCACAAAAATCAAAATACAACAAAATGATACAAAGATAAAAGAAATAGAAAATGATGACATACCTGTATGTACAGTCTTCATGGCGTATCTTTATACTGCGCATCATGAGTGCAGTAGACATCACGTCCTTTTTTTTTTTTTTTTGAAATTGTTAGAAAAACTTGATGAAAGATGAGTGTATACTTACTTAAGATTGGGATGGAGGTAGTCTGCTCTTTCGGCTTTGTGCCAAAGCATTGTTGACCAAGATTCGACCCATTCAAGACCGGCAAGCAACATAGGGCTCCCGGAAGGGACAAGTGACCATAATACGATGGTTGCCTCACATGTGGGATACAATCTACCTTCTTTGTTTTTCAATTAAGAAGGCTGGATCAGATGCATGCATTTCCCCATTCACGGTTTGTGTTACCAAAGCCAACCCTAACAAGTAGACATTTTTTTTTTTTTTTTTTTTGTTTTTGTTTTTGTTTTTGTTTTTGTTTTTGTTTTTGTTTTTGTTTTTTGAAAAATGCCATGAAGAAGAAGAAGAAGAAAATGATATGTACAGATTGTTTGTGGATATGGCTCACATCTCGCCTCTGGTTTAACGTCCGAACGGCTTAAACGTCTTCTATGAGTCGAGGATAAGCTTCCCATCCAATTTTCTTATAAATTGGCAAACAGTGGTCTTTTAGAGTCGATTCCCAAGATCGTAGCGTTGTTCTTCATCCTTGAAGAGATTCCACAATTTAAGAATTTCACGATGCACCAATCCACAAGAATGCGTCTCAAGAGTCAATAAGATATCATCTAATGACTCCTTACTCATCCATTCTTAATGAAGAAAATTTTATCTTCTCTATTTGCGGAAACCATCCCCTTAGTATGACATCGCTTGTTACAGTTCCATCGTCCACATTTGTGACGGACTTGTAACCTTTTTGCTCTTCTCCTTTTAGAATATGAACTTCTTCCAAGACCTAGGGCATATATGAGTCAAATGAAATTGAGGACTCACCGCTAATCGGACCTTTGCTTCAATTATCCAAAGTGTACATCTTCGGCATACCCTTGTGCATTAACATTCTCAATCTCTCACATCGAACTTTGTAGATTTTTCTCGAGCATTTTGAGGAAGAGAAGGAAAATATTTTCTCGGGTTTGAAAGAATGACATCCATTTTGAAGGAGAAGAAGGGTTCGGTTATTTTGGGAAACCGAAGAATAAACCGACTCAAGAGTCACGGAGTACCGTATCCGCCACTTAACCAAGCAACACAAAGAACTCAAGAACTTGGTTTTCCGGGAATGATTGAGTCTTTGTCCATTAACCTTAAGCGCATTACCATTCCTAGGATCCTCGATCGATGCTTTGAGAGGATACGCGTGTCCGACAACAAAAGAACCGCGCCACCTAGATCTCAATTTTCCAAGGAGTAGGTGCAGATGATAATCTCAAAGCGAGAACTTTTTGACCAATTTCCGCACTTTTGCAAAAGGTGTAAAGACCTTTAATAAAGTAGGCCAATAAAATCCATACCGTAAGATTTTCGCAGTTGTTGTCGTTGAAGAAAAAAATGACCTCCACATGCTTCGAGCGACTCTACCTACCTCATTGTCGGGCACACAATTTGCTTTTTTATTTATTTATTTTTTTTTTTTTTTTTTTTTTTTTTTTTTTTTTTTTTTTTTTATTCATAATGCGGATGGAGAAGGTTCATCACCTCCACTTCGCATTCTCCGGAAGTTCATGATATCTTGTTTGAGGCGGTGTCCATTTACGATGAAAGCTTTTGGCGGTGACCTCACTTTTAATCCGAACAAAGACCGAGAAGGAAAAACATTAGTAACAATAAATGGTCCATCCCATCTAGACCTTAATTTGCCAGGCATGAGTCGGAGGCGGGAGTTATAGAGGAGAACTTTTTGACCAATCTCAAATGTTTTTCTCGAGAATCAACTTATCATGGAAGGCTTTGATCTTCTCCTTATAAAGTTTGGAACTTTCATAAGCCTCCAAGCGGATCTCCTCCAATTGTTGCAGGTGCAGCTTCCTCTCCATACCGCTTGATCTAGGTCCAAGTTGTACCTTTTCACCGCCTGAATGCTCGATGCTCAATTTCCACCGGCAGTGGAGGCTTTTCCAAAAACAATCCGATACGGAGACATCCCGATTGGTGTCTTAAAAGCGCAGTCCCAGTAAGCCCATAAAGCATCCTCAAGCCTCTTGCTCCGGTCCTTTCGTTAGGTTGAACTGCCTTCCGGAGTATCTGCTTAATTTCTCTGTTGGAGACCTCGGCTTGCCCATTGGTTTGGGGGTGGTAGGGTGTAGAAACCTTGTGTTGGACTCCATACTTCTTCATCAAAGCCTCCATGCTTCGATTGCAAAAATGTGAACCTTGATCACTAATGATAGATCTCGGGACTCCAAACCTATAGAAAATCTGTGATCTAATAAAATCCACAACAACTTTAGAATCATCAGTCCGAGTGGCCTTAGCCTCCACCCATTTAGATACATAATCCACAAGAAGCGAATGTAAACAAAACCAAATGATACAGAAAAGGACCCATAAAGTCAATACCCCAAACATCAAAAATCTCACGAGAATAATAAGGGTTTCGGGGCATTTCATTCCTACGAGAAGTATTCCCTGTTCTCTGGCATTGATCACAAGATTTGCAAAACATATATGCATCATGAAATAGAGTGGGCCAATATAATCCAGAGTCTAAAACTTTCCTAGCAGTCCGTTGAGGACCGAAGTGGCCGCCACATGCAAGTTTATGACAAAAGCTAAGAATGGAATGGAATTCATCATCAGGCACACATCTCCTAATTACTTGGTCACTGCAAAATCTCCATAAGTAAGGATCATCCCACACATAATACTTTGACTCACTTTTCAATTTATCAATCTTAGCCTTAGTGAAATGTGCAGGTATTGCTTTAGCAACCAAGAAATTAATCAAATCAGCAAACCAAGGGATGTTGCCTTGCAGCTTGAAAAGCTGCTCATCAGGGAAAACATCATGGATGGGAAAAACATCTGCCTCCCTTTCAATTCGACTCAAGTGATCAGCCACCAAATTCTCCGCTCCACTCTTGTCACGGATCTCAATATCAAACTCCTGGAGGAGCAACATCCACCTAATCAACCGGGGCTTGGCATTGGGCTTTTTCAGGAGAAACTTCAATGCTGCATGATCTGAAAACACAACCACTCTGGAACCAAGCAAATATGATCGAAATTTATCTAAAGCAAAAACAATTGCTAAAAGTTCCTTTTCAGTTGTGGTGTAGTTGATTTGTGCATGATCTAAAGTTCTCGAAGCATAGGAAATGACATGAGATACTTTACCGACCCTTTGTGCAAGAACAGCTCCCAATGCATAATTAGAGGCATCACACATCAGCTCAAATGGAAGTGTCCAATCCGGCGGTTGGATGATAGGTGTACTGGTCAATGCCTGCTTCAATTGATTGAAGGCATCCTGGCACTTCTTGTCAAAGTGAAACTCTACATCTTTTGCAGTAAGTTGGATAGCGGAAGTGCAATTTTGCTGAAATCCTTTATGAACCGCCGATAGAAACCTGCATGACCAAGGAAAGAACGAATCTCCCGCACGCATGTGGGGTAAGATAGGCATGAAATAACATCTATTTTTGCAGGATCTACCTCAATACCCTCACGAGATATCACATGTCCTAAGACTATACCTTGTTCTACCATGAAATGACATTTCTCAAAATTTAGAACGAGGTTAGTCTTAATGCATCTATGCAAGACCTGAGCCAGACTATCTAAACATGCATCAAAGGAAGATCCATAGACAGTAAAATCATCCATAAATACGTCCATGCAATTTTCTAAAAAATCAGAAAAGATACTTACCATACACCTCTGAAAGGTGCCTGGAGCATTGCATAGACCAAAGGGCATCCTCCTGTATGCAAATGTGCCAAATGGACAAGTGAAAGTAGTCTTCTCTTAGTCTTCTGGGGCTATATGAATATGAAAATAGCCCGAATATCCATCCAGGAAACAATAATGTGACTTGCCAGCTAACCGCTCCAACATCTGATCAATGAAGGGCGGCGGAAATGATCCTTTCTCGGTAGCCTGGTTGAGCCGCCTATAATCAATGCAAACTCGCTAACCTGTTTTGAACTCGTGTGGGCACAAGCTCATTGTTCGATTCGCAACCACCGTGACCCCGCATTTCTTGGGAACCACTTGCACGGGGCTCACCCATTGATCGTCGATATGGGATAAATAATGCCACTTGAAGTAGCTTTGTAACTTCCTTCTTCACCACATCTAGAATCGGGGATTTAGTCTCCTTTGGGGTTGTCTAACTGGTTTGATCCCTTCTTCCAATAAAATCTTATGCATGCATGTGGAGGGACTAATACCGGGAATATCCGCAAGAGTCCATCCGATGGCTTGCCTATTACGCCTCAAAATCTGCAGTAATTTTTTTCTTGATCGGGTTGTAAGTTTTTAGCAATGATCAGGAAGTGTCTCATCATCTCCCAAATATGCATATTTAAGATGGTCTCAGTAAAGTCTTCAACTCCAAAGATGGAGGTTGCACAATGGAAGGTAACAAGTGATCTGAAACAACTATCTCAAAGAACATTAATTTCAAAGCATGGTATCGACTCTCATTCTCAATTGTTGCATCATCATTGTATCATTACTCATAACAGAATAAATCTCAAAGACACGCAAAGCACATGGTTCAACATCACAAGTGGCACATGTATCACAAGAAACAGAACCAAGATAGTCAACAATATCGGGAATTCAACATATAAATCAAGTATAGACATCATCAACCAAAGACATCTCAATCATATCAACATGGAAAACAGAATGCTCCTCTGGGGGTGTCTCATGGCATCAAAAATGTTAAATTGTACCAAATCGTCGCCAAACTCCATAGAAAGGGTGCCGGCATGCACGTCTATCTTGGTCTTGGCGGTCTTGAGGAATGGTCTCGCCTAGAATCAATGGAGCATGGTTTGTTGGAGACTCATCTTCCATGTCCGAATGTAGAAATCTGGCCGGAAAAATCAACTCATTCACCCGAACTAACACATCTTCCAGCACACCTGCAGGATGAGCAGTGGCTCTATTTACCAATGAATCACGATACCAGTGGGTTGCAAAGTACCAATGTTTAAACACTTATACACTGACATGGGCATGACATTGATCGAAGCACCCAAATCTAGCATTGCATGCTCAAATCTAGAGTTGCCAATTGTGCAAGAAATTGTGAAAGTTCCAGGATCTTTGCATTTATGTGGCATGCTTGGCATAATCATTGCGAAACATTTCTACCCATGCTGATCTTCTCATCCCCTTTCAACCTTCTCTTATGAGTGCACAACTCCTTGAGAAATTTAGCATATTTTGGAATTTGCTTGATTGCATCTAGGAGGGAATATTGATTTCCACTTTCCTGAATGTCTCCATGAATTCTTTTTCCATTTCTCGCTTGCATTGTTCTCTTGGATTGTGTGATCCTATTTGGAAAAGGTAATGGAATGGTAACATCTGAATTCTCTGCAATTTTCTTCAAGGGCACATGATTTCTCGGACTGAATTATCCATTTCCGCCGTTTTTGGTCAATTTCGATTCTTTGTAAGGTTGGAACATCAACTTCTTTGCCACTTCTCAAGGTAATTGCACTTACGTTGCCTCTTGGATTGTTGATTTGTTTGTGAAGGCAATTGGCTAGAACCTTGACTCTTTAGCTCGCTCACGGTGGTTGCCACCGCCCGATTTGAGTTTGTAAATTCTGAATGTTGGCACCGACGTTTCGCTTGAACCGAATGTTATTTGTGGCCATTTGTTTCATCAGGTCTTCCAATGATGGCTCGGTGGAGTGGATTGGACAGGCTATTTGAACAAGTTGTTGTTGTCCGAATGCAGGGGTATTTGTTGGTATTTATTGCTTGGACCGTGACTTGGTATCTAAATTGTTGTTACTTCTTTGGTGGGAAATTTGTTGTCTTCGGTGGGAAATTTGTTGTTCTTTGGCTAGGATTCCCATATCTCAAATTGGGATAGTCTCGCCAACCAGGATTATAAGTACTAGAAAATGGATCATATCTAGATTGTTCTTTGTTGTTCCGATATTGGGGTCTACCAGGAAAAACACCACGGTGCGGCAACACATTGATCCGGAAAAGCGGGACCATCTTCCGAAGTGTAGGGCATGAATCGGTAGGATGAGATGAATTAGAGCAAATTCCACACACCGATGCGGTCATCCGCATGGGTGGTTGTTGACCCACTTGCTATCTGTCTTACCAAAGAAGTCAATTCATCTAGTCTCGTGTTCCATTCTTTGTTGGTCCATATGAGATGCTTGAATGTCATTAACTCCTCTGGTTGCGGTGATGATCCGCGAGCAAAACCTGTTGGGTATTGGCTGCCATGTTTGCTATCGATCTCTTGCGGCGGTAGGAGTTTTGTCTACTAAGGCTCCTCCAGAGGCAGCATCGATCATGCTTCTATCATTTGGCAGCAAACCCTCATAAAAGTATTGAATCAAGAGTTGGTCACTAATTTGGTGATGAGGGCAGCTCGAACACAACTTCTTGAATCTCTCCCAGTATTCATGCAAAGTCTCACCAGACATCTGTCTGATGCCACATATATCCTTCCTAATTGCAGCAGCTCTCGAGGCAGGGAAGAATCTCTCCAGGAACAACCTCTTCATGTCATTCCAACTTCTGACTGAACCTGGTGAAAGATAAAACAACCAATCTTTGGCTGCATCAACAAGTGAGAAGGGAAATGCCCTTAACTTGATGTGTTCCTCAGAGATGCCTTGTGGCTTCATGGTTGAACACACAACATGGAACTCTTTCAGGTGCTTATGAGGATCTTCACCCGCAAGACCATGAAACTTTGGTAACAAGTGTATCAAACCAGATTTCAACTCAAAATCTGCATCAAGATCAGGATATTGAATGCACAAAGATTGGTAAGATACATCAAGAGCAGCAAGTTCCTTAAGGGTTCTATTATGCATGTTATCAGCCATGATTTCAGGATTACTTAAGTTATCAGGTTCACTCCCAAAATTAGGTTCAGAATTAACTCTGGAATTTATCACACGAGCTCTAATTAATCTATGCAAGGTCCTATCAATCTCAGGATCAAGATCAAGCAAGATATCAGGATTGGACCTAGTCATGCATCAACTAAAGCACAAAAACACAAAAACTGCAACTAAGCAAAATACACTAAACAACACTCAAAATATGCAAAAATAAATCTAGTTAATATGTCTAAACATTTTTAAAAATCATGGAATCAACACAGAACAAAATCTACATAAAAATGAAACTAGAAAATGCAATAAAAAATATTAAAAAAATTAAAAAAGTGGTCTAAATGATAGAATTTCGAAAAACCAGGGATGACCTCACAGTTTACTGTGAGTCTTGTTTATCAGGCTGTTTTCCTTCAACCGACCAAGTTTCAGCTCATTCTGGGCATGTTGCAGTTCGAAAATTGCAATAGTTACCCGTAATCACCTGTTTTTCGTCTTTCCTAAATCAGAAAAATTCAAAAGCTAGGATAAAAATGTTAGTATGGTATGAACAATGTTAGTAAATGAAAAATAACTGTTAGAATAGGTAAGAAAGAACAAAAATTAGTAAGGTTACTCAAAATGAAAAGATTACACCTACGAGTTCCCAAGAAGCGCCAAAATTCGACGAGCGCCGAACTCAGTCAAAATTATAACCGAAGTTATTACCTAAACTTGTAGTATAGTGAACAACACCAGATCGTCTCCTCAAGGATCGTAGATGCAATTTAATCAAATCAAGTGAAAGTTAGAAAAAGGGGGTTTTGATGGTTCAAGGATCGCAGATGATGTATTTAAAGAGAAATAACAATTAAAAGAACAAATCAATTCAGAAATCTATCCGAGATTGGGTGGATTCAATCATAGACCTTTCAACAAACACCTGAAATACATTTGAATGGTTAACTTGGATCTAACCGAGATCTCTCGCATCGATCCGTAATTCATACTAGACAATCGTCGTAATTCAATTGACAAGTGATAAACACAAATCTGCAATCGCACCATTCATGTAAATATATGTCAATTTAAGCACCGAATTCAATTAACCTAGGCACAAATCAGTAACCTAACCTCTTCAATTACGTGATTAGTTTAGATCAATCAGTTCTAAATTTCATCACAATACTTAATCTTAAACCAAGATCAAATCAGATCAAACATAAACAGAATCACCATTCATGCATTCAAGATCAAGAGAACAAAAGAAGAAGAGAAGAGGAATTCAAATATAAATCAAATACATTACATAACCAAGGTCTCAAGAATCCAAGCCACAATCTCTTCAAGAGTCCCGAATTGACTAGAAGTGACTTAGCTCTCCATTACAATGAAGGAAAAATATACAAGAACTATGAAAAGCTATTTCTAACACCAAGTGTGTGTTGTGTTTAGAGCTCTCCACATGCTTCCTTTTATAGAGGATTCAGAGTAGTAGTAGATGGGTAGATGAGATTAGTAGGTGGAATTAGTAGGTGAGCTTGGTAGGTGAGATTGGTAGGTGAGCTTGGTAGGTGAACTTGGTAGGTGAGCTTCCTTGTCTACGAAAGTATTCATTGCTGAACTCATTGATTTCGTCATTTTTGAGCCAAGTGGTCTTCATGAAAGTTCTAGGAAATTGTCTAAGCTTTCCAATGGCTCTGAAAGCACCCAAAAATTCGTCCTACAGCCCAAGATATGACCTAATTACTACAGACTGCTCAGGACCAGTTTCAGCACCTCTGTTTTGACTTTCAGACCCAATATCTCCATCAAGGAGCCCGAATCAAGTTTTGTGTTTGTCATGAAAGTTGTACATATGGGTCTTAACTTTCAGATCACCAATTTTCAGCCCATTCTATAAACCCAAACTCGAATTATGTTCTGGTTACTACACACTGTTCGGGTTCCAGTCACAAATCCTGTATTCTGATTTCCATGCCCAATTAGCTCCACTAGATGTCTGAATTTGACTTTGAGCTCTTCATCAAAGTTGTAGAGCTCTCTTTTATCTTTCCTTCAAGGTAAAATTCATAATTATCAGACATTTAGAACTCAAGATATGGCCAAAATACAGAAACAGTGTAAGACTCGATTAATGCTGAAAAATCAATTAAGTCCGATTCGAGTTCAAACTTACAAAACATAATCAAATTCAGTCAATTAAGTACATGAAGAGTGTAAATGACTAATAATGAGGGTTTCTTAATGAATAAAATATGTGATTATCAGTTACTGGTACAGTTGCTTTAATGGTGCAATAATAAAACTGACACTTGAGTAATAGGTGAATCACACGTGGCACACGTCTTTTCACTCCTAGAACAACTACGGATTATACGAGGCATCTTGAACAACAAGTCCTAATGTACCTGAGCAAAGTAGGATTGCAGGAAGCTATGTTTATCTTTTTGGTTTCTAGTAATCGATCAAAGTCGGTAAGGTGATTTTTTCGCTTGATATTGAAGACGATTATTATTTGGCTCTTTCTACTGAATCATTTTTGCACTCGACATTTTAATCGGTCTCTTATAGTTCGGTACATATTTTCTATATGACCGATCTAGGGGGCTGTGGACCATTCTGTATTCGTTTAATCGGTCTCTTATAGTTCGGCACATATTTTCTATATGACCGATCTAGGGGGCTGTGGACCATTCTGTATTCGTTTAATCGGTCTCGTATAGCTCGGCTCATATCTTCTATATGGCCTGGCTAGGGGGCTGTGGACCATTCTGGGTCCGATAAAGTAAGCCCGATATAGTGGTAGGCCCAACATAATAAGCAGACTTGGCAGAATCCTGCCCGATTTCGTACTCAGTAATGTATCCGACCGATGTATAACGGGCAAATACAGTGGTAACAGCCACTTGCCGACCTAATTAAATTAACCAACGACTATAAGCTTGGCATTTAGTGAATAGATTGTAACTGAATCCCAACGTTCGGACTTTGAATGTCTTGAACGGCGGGAGTTCGGATTGATCGGGGTCAGAACATCTATATAAACCGGCCTGGCGACCTAAGCCGGGCATGTTCCATTCTTTTAGCCTAGTACATACTGCTTACTGTAAACTTGTGACACGATCCTTGTGCTGACTGACTAGCCTGGTTTCTTAAACATCCTGGCACCTGTTCGGAAACAAGAATAAGGTCGTCCTCTAAGCAATCTAGGTTCGGTCAGTACCCGGAACATGTAATTTAAAACTTTAGTAACCGTAGTTTCGTTTTGTCAATTTTGTTATTTTTACACCTAAATTCATACAATTCTTCCTTACACTTACTACTATTGAAAAACAAATTCAAACCGGTCTCACTTCCCACTCTCTTCTCTCTCTCTCTCTTCAAAAGTATTGTGTAGGGAGATATAAAAGTAGGGACGGATTCACGTTAGAAGATATGGGGGTATATGCTCCCATTAAAATTTAAATTAAATTTGTATTATATCTATATATGTTAATTTATTCTTTTTATTATATTATCTTGTTTATTTATTACTCACGTAAGTGATTGTAAAAAATAATAATAACTCAACTTATCAAATCAATTTTTTTAATAACTTTAAACTTTTGATAATTACAAGTTAACATTATTTTATTATTTTGATTTGATTTAATTTTTTAAAATTTGAAAACAAAAAGCAACAGACTTATAAAATATATATTAAATGTTATTTTTAAAGATTTTAAGTTTATGGTTTAAATAATTTTATATATTATAAATATCATAAAAAATCATATGCACAATATACAGAAGACCTCTTATTATTTATATTTTCAATAATAATATATGATGTTAAATATAAGTATTTGACAATTTTTTTAGTAAATTTTTTTTTTGCTCCTATTTATTAAAATTTTTAGATCTGTCACTAAATAAAAAGATTTAGATGTATCAATAACATTTCTCCTTGTTTTGGTCAAATGAATGTAAGTGAAAAACAATGAAACCTTTTCTCTTTTGTATGAAAAAATAACTGAAAAGGGATGCTAGCTCATTCTAAACTTCAAAGCCTTACGCTACATTTGGTGAAAAAAATGGAATTATATGAAATAAGAATAGGATTCATAATTAATAAATTAAAATGAGAATGATATTTCAATTCAATAGATTGATAGGATGCGTTACAATATAGAAAAAAAAGTAATGATACAAAGTGCAATGGAATTTAAATTGATGTAAATAATAAAATTATCCTTAATGAGAAAAAAATTCTTCCATATAAATGTGTGTGCATGCATTTTTTGAAAAAATATATAAAATTAATTTTCTCAATAACAAAAAATTTGATAAATCTTTTTTTTTCTTTCACTAATTTTAATAATATTATTGTGCACTCTTGGGTACAAGTAGAAGACCTATCCTCTCCTATCAAAAGCAACAATATGAAGCTTAAAGGCTAGGTTGGAGTTAAATGAAGTTAGATACATTAGAGTTAAGTAAATTATAGAACGGTAATCTTTATTATTTTACAAATTAAATAAAGGGGTATATTAGGTAACAAATGTGAAATCTTTTTCAACAAATATATGAAATCCCATTCTTTTTTTTTTAGGAACGAAATTTCACAAATTTATTGAATATAATTCAAAATAAGAATGTTATTCCACATTTTATTTTCCGTTAACAAACATAGAAATCTTCTAATTTCAAGATTGATTGTGTAATGACATTTCATTTTTTTACACCAAACATAAGGTATGGCATAACCTTAGCGAGTGTTTGCAGTGATACTTACATATCACCTACTAATGAGAAATTACTGACATCGTGACTTAAAATCTAAGTCTTACAAGCAATGTTTTAAAATTTAGATCGAACTTGTCAGTTCAATCGATTAGATTGTTAATGAATCATGTTTATGGTCTAATCACTTTATATTATATTATCTAATTTAATCTTAGTTGAACCATCAGTTTAGCCAATTGAACTAATCAAACTTACCCAGAACTTTCACCTATTAGATTTCTAATTAATTTTTAAAACATTGCACAAGCGAAGTTTATCTATCCTTAATAGCTTAAACAACCCTATTGGCTGAACTACAATATTATTATTATTTTTTGGGTTAAATAAACTGCAATATTTTACTCGCTATTAAAAGTGGTCTCATTTTAGCTTGGGATAGGGAATATGCAAAATGTTTTGTGACTATTTTGAAGTAGATTCAGAGATATACTTGAGATAGGCACGTTATGGTGGTTTCCTCCTTGCGCAGCTGCGGCAGAACGTGTTGAACCAGGGGGTGAGTACCTGTAAAAGGACTGCAACGCTCAAGTCAGGTACTGACTAAGTAAACTTACTTTAACAATTTACACTTCACATAGATTCAGCAACTTTCAATTTCAATTTTCTCTTTACTATATAACCAGTGTAGAATGATTGCATCAGTCCTCAATGAATGCAAGAATCCTACAATCAACTCCACACATATACAATCCTAAACATGCTAACAACCCAACATCCTTTCATGCAAATCACATTTTTCACAAACATGCAAGATAAACTTCTCCTATTCAAATCATCCAAATCCGGATAAGTTTATAAGCATACATGCATATGAATAATATAATTCACAAAATTGATCCTAAACTCTTTCTTCACTAATGTAAATCACACATAACTGAGGATCAAAAGAGTCTTTAACATGTTGTAATGTCAGGCCATGGTAATGGGCGTATGAAAGGAAGGGAAATGATATACAACAAACATTGAGAAACATAAACATATTATTTCAAGACTTGAGTCATCAAGTGATACTATCAGGGTACTCAACAGTGAATGATTACAACTTGCCAGAACCATGCAATGCTTTTCATTTTTAACTTTTCTTCTTTCTTTGTTTTCTTTGTTTTTCTCTCTTCTCATATTTTTTTTTCACTTTTACACGGCAATTTATTTTTATTGCATTTGGTTCCTTCAGGCTCAATTTTTTCTTAAACATACATACCCCTACTCACTGGACTCACTTCAAGAAATAACACATCATGTATTCAACAAACATTGATGGTAGAAAGAAAATGCAATGCTTTCACATGCATTAGAACGGTTAACAGGTTAACGAACACAATGAGTGAATGAAAAACATATAAGGCCAAACAATCAGCATACTTCAAAATGGGACCTAGAGATATCATTATATTAGGGTAAGCTTGAAAAGGCTCAATCGGTCCAAACAATGCCCTAATCATTTCCTCAGTCATGCACAATCTAGGATTTCACTTCAAGAGAGTTCAAAAACAATTTCGAGGATACTTGAAACTCTACATGTACATCCATAAACTTTCTCTAGACATGCACTCTTATCATTTTTAAAGTTATACTTGCATCTAAGTAGAATGTTAATCATACATAAAAAATAACTAAATTGTTTCATATGCTTCTAATCACATATGGTTTTGCTGAAAGTAATCAAATTGTAAATATTTATGTCATTGGACAACCAATTCCACACTAACATCAATTCAATCATGCATTAAAAATTGAAAAAATTTCTCCTCAGAAACCCATCAGTAATAGTCAAACTCAACATATGATCATGATAACATGGTGACTATTATCACTGCATACTGTAAATATCAATACATGCTACATAAATTCAACATTATAATAATAACAACATGTAATGATACTCCCCAAAGCCGAAGTGAAACTGTGTCCTCACTATCCATGGTTTCTAGGGTACCTGAGCCTGAATAAATAATAAAAATGTGAGAGCCGAGTATACTATAATATTTAAAAACACTTAAAATAAACTAACTATGTACATTATATACATTACAGAATGACATGCCACGACACACAACATTCATGTCGTGAGATTTGGTCAGAATGAGTGCTTTCAGCAGCACCCAGATCAAATCTCTCTTTTTTTTTACTCAAGTTTAAAGGGCACGCCGCGACATTGAACTTTTTACGCCGCGATACTGAGCTGTTTGGATTCTGGCTTGATGCGCATAAAATAACTATCATACGACGACGTGCAACAGACGTACGTTGCGGCATAAGAGGTCAGTCTGCAGAACTCTGCAGCAAACTCAGTTTTGCTGCAGAATTTGGTCCAAAGAGGTCCTCAACACCTCTAAAACTTATCCAAAATATAAAATTACAGAATATACAACAAAAATATACTAAAATACAAAATCAAGGTATTAAGTATATATATGACATAAAACATAACTAAAACATAAAACTAACTAAAGCTACAAAATAAAACATACTAACTACAAAACTACAAAACTCAAACATACTAACTAATATAAGACTCAAAACAAGAGAAAAGCATAAAAACGAACAAAACTACAAAATTAAACATACTAACATATATAAGACTTAATACTAAAGAAAAATATATAAACTAACAAACTCATAAAAACCTGGGTTCCCTCCCAAGAAGGGTCTGAGTTATAGTCCCGGCAGGACTTTCACAAGGTAAACCGCCAAACTGCACTTCAGTATGCATCTCCTTAGAGTTTGATCGGTTTGATTCCAAAATGAATGGATCGGATGGTAGGCCTTCTTTTGCCTAAATGAGGTTCTCCATTAGGGATTCTCGAGCTCCTTCAAATGTCTCGAATGATTAAGCTCATCCTCTGTTTATTGTACCTAAAATACAAAGAATGAGAACTTAAATGAAAAAGAACTATACAACTTGAATTAGAACTAAATAAGCTCATTATTGATATTAGCAATATAGAAATAAATCGTCATTCCAGGCAAATGTCAAGGAATAAGTCTAAATTATACGAAAATAAACCAACATCCCTAACAACGGTGCCAAAAACTTGTTTGTCCCTTTATTAGACTGCAAGTGCACAGGTCATTTAAGTAATACAGATACAGAGTAAAAGTTCGTTCCTACGAGGATGATTGGCTTCTAATATTAAGTATCAACTAATGACTTATCTAGTTCTATTCAAGAACATAAAAATAGGGGAAAGTGTAGTAAAACTAATCTATAGACAGAAAAGTGATAAATGAAAATAAACATAATGGTTTAGAGATTTAGGTAATCATTCTTTACTTTCTACTTCAATCAATGACATGAAGCCCTTCAAGCAACATAGATGAATGAGTTAAGTTAGCTTGAAAATATAATTTAGTTAAAAGCTTATGTCTAGGTCAATTAACCCTGACTTCCTTCACCTAGCTCACTATGCTTCCATGAGAACCAGAGTGAAATTCACTAATGAACGATCTATTCTCAAACACACGCTATGCATGGTTAAGATGTATATTTCTATCCAATTAGTGAATCAACTTATCCAAGCTAATTGAATTCATCGAACATGCATCAACCATACATATGATATCAAATCCAAATTCCTATGTTCAGGTTCATCAGATTTCAACAAATCACTTAATAACTAATCAAACTATCAAGAACATTAAGATCTGTATGATTGAACATAACCAAACATCAATATACACTCAAAGTAATACATAAACATCAATATTCATATAAGGATCCAAAGTAATCCCTAAATACAGCTCAATTACATCATGAAACAGAAAATCTTTCACAAAAGTTGTGTTTATGGAAGATGGAAGAGAGAAAAGAGAAGGAAGAAGGAAGGAAGCTCATGGATATGATCTTTGATGCTTGAATTGCCTTCCATGAAGAAGATGGCCTCCAACCTTGGCTCCGTTGGCCTCCTCTCAGCCCAGAAATAAAGTTCCACCCGCAACTTCTTTAAAACCTAAAAAACTCCCTTTGAAAAATATGTTAAAAACATATTTATAGGCTCAGAAAATAGAGTCACGCCGTGACATTAACATGCATATGCCGCGGCTCGCATACAGTTAGATCACTGGCACCGCAGCATTTAATGTGCCACATCGCGGTGTGCAAGATTCGTAGCTCTCTGCCTGAACAAGGGAATACACCACGCCGCAGCATTTATATGCCCACTCCACAGCGTCAACTGCCAGAATGGTCCTTTGACTTTCTCTTCCAATTTTAGCTCAAATTCTCCATATATCCGCTTATTTGGAGCCCTTCCTACAATAGAGAAATCACCAAATCATTAACAATTGCAAATCTACTTAATCAATAACAAAGTAAACACAATTTGTTCAATATCATATAGGAAATGTATCAGAATTGAATATAACAAATATAAGTACAAAACCTTCTAAATATGCATACAATGAGGATTTAAGTAATCAATAAAGCCTTAGGAAGCCAAAATTATGACTTTAGTTTACTTGAATATTTTTTTTTCTATTTCAAGAACTAAGAACCAATACAAGAAATTCTCTTATCTTCTCTTCTCCTCTATGTTTTGACCATGACTATCAAGAACACCTTCCATCACTTTTTAATTTCATCCAACCATAGATCTTGAATCTACATGATATTCTAAGCAACTTTCATGTTGGAGATTTCCTCTAAATCATTCATCTTCATGGACTTCCTTCAAGATCAAAGTTATAGGGTATTTGTGGTGAAGTGTAAGGAAACTTCATTTCTTCTCTTCTTTTTCATGATCTAAACCATGCTTGATCCATGGTTCCTCTTAATCAAGCTTAGTATACTAATTTTTATGTATTTTGTCTTGTATTTGAGAAGCCCTTGGTGGTGAAGGACTTAGAAAAAGAAGCAAAACAAGGAGTTTTTGAGGATCTTCAAGAGGTGAGAGGGAGATCCACCTCACCAACCAAGTATGGTGGTGAGAGATGGTTTTATATTTGGTGGATGGTGAATCCATGGTCTTGTAATTTATTTGTGGGTGTTTATGTGTTTTAATTATTTGCCTATGCTTGATATGCTATGCATGATTTTATGGCTTTGATGGTATGCTTATATATTGCATGATGAGTATATGGCATGCTTATAGTATTTATGATGAAATATGTATGTGTATGCCATGATGTGTTAATGGAAAAGAAATCAAATTTTGGCTCCAAAAGCCAAGGAAGGGCTACGATTTTGATGCCCATAATTAGAGTTTCATGTTGACATTTTTCAAGAACAAGAAAATTGATTTGTTTAAATGAAAATTATGAAGTGGAGAAAATAAATTTCCTTGGTTCTAAAGGCTATGGAATTTTCGGCCAAGACACCTCAACATAGGTGTTTATAACTTAATATTTTCATGGAAGAATAAAATTGGATTGATTTGAAAAGCATGAAAAATGAATAAAGGATATGTTTTTCAAGAGAACAAGAACATGGTTTTGAAGGATTTTTATTAATTTATTTTATGTAAAAAGATCCCAAGTGTTTTTCTAAACATGAGTTTTGAATGAAACGGGTAAATGTTGATTTTAAGGATTTGCAAAGAAAGTGAAAAAGAATTTGAACAAATGGGTTTGGTTTTTATGACCATAAGTCTTACGGTTTTGAAAGCAAAATTTTAATGGTTTTGTTTGTGTAAAACCATATTGACTTAGAAGGAAAAATGTTTTGATAATTTTCAATAGTCATGTCCACGTTTTTTAGGGCTTGTAATGCCTTGATTTTTATGAACAAAGTGATTTTCAAAGTGGAGATGTAACTTGATTTAATACAAGAATTTGGAAAGGGAATAGAGCGTTTATCACTTGAGAAAATCAAATTTTTATAAACGGAAATGTTTTCGAACTTCAATTTATTTTGAAGAAGGTTGTGTTTGGAAATGATTTGGGAAAAATGGAGAATATAATGGTGTTTTAAAAATTTACTAACGTATAACTGATTTCCGAGTTTTGAAATACGTTAGAAAATGCTAAGTTTTGAAACGTTGATTTATATCAATGGAAAAGTGATTTTTTGTGGATTATATTTTGGAAAAAGGATTTCTTGAGTAAAGAAATGTGGAAAAAGATTTTCTTGAGTAAGAAAATGTGAAAAATGAAGTACAAAGTTATATTATTTTGAGAAAAGTTGAAAATGAATTTTTGAAGGTCAAGAAATATTTTCTATAATGAAATTGTGGTGAAAGATTATTTACGTATCTTAAAAACGTGATTTTTAAGCTACGCGATTTGAAATACGAAAAAAATATTTCTACGTGATTTTAAATGCGTTGAAATATTTCTACGTGATTTGAATTACGTTTAAATATTTTACGTAATTTGAACTACTATTGAAAAATCACTACGTGATTGAAAAGTGATGAATTATTTTTACGTGATTGTGAAAAGTGGCGAAAAATCGTTATGTGATTTGGAAAGTGATTTAAATATTTTGAGAATGTTGGAAAATGATTTATGCAACTTAAAAGAATGATTTTTAAGTTACGCGATTTTGAAACAGTGGAAAAAAATACTATGTGATTTGAGAAACGTATGATTTTACGTGATTGAGAAAAATGTTCAAAAATTTGTACGTGGTTTAAAAGTGCAACAGAAGAGTTGCGGTATTTTGAAAACGTAACAGAAATGTTACAAAATTTTGTAAATGTAACAGTAGTATTACGGTATTGTGAAAACGTAATAAAAATGTTTGGAATTTTAAAAACGTAACAAAAGTGTTACGGTATTGTGAAAATGTAAAAGAAGTGTTATGGTATTGTGAAAATATAACAGAAACGTTTTTGGATTGTGAAAACGTAACAGAAATGTTACACAATTGTGAAAATACAGTAAAAGTGTTTTATAACTATGAAAACATGATAACATGATTTTGTTATTGAAAAATATAGTATGATTACTGTAAAACCAGTGTATGGACACTGTTTGTGAAAACAACGAGTTTTGCCTGTTATTGACATGTGGTGCATTTTAGATGCATTGGAAAAAAAATATGCTTTGAGGCATATGATTTAATTGAACAAACGAATTTGAACAGAATGACCCTTGTGGTTGGACTTGCACTGATATATTCGTACATTGTATAAACTATATCTGAGAAATTATGAGATATACCTGTGATTGGTATTATACCTGTGATTGGTATTTGGTACATTATACATGCATTAGAATGGTCCGATGAAGACTGGATATGGCTGATTGCCTAGGAGAAACACACCTCTTGAGTGGGTGCGATATGTGTTGTGTAAGTCACTTGTTGACCTTGGGGGCATCGGGGTGTGGGTTGCTTACACGGGTGGTTGGTCGACTTCTTCCCGTAGGTTAGACCGATGCAACACACCGATGATCCTGACTGAGACAATATTCTTAATCAAGATCTGATAAAGACTATCGTGTATGTGCTAGATGTGTAAAAATTGAAATGAGAATTAAAGCACATGGTCGAGGCACGTGGTACCGGCAGGTCTTTTCGATCATTTTTTCTGACCTGAGTTTTAGCTCCATTGAGTAGGAACATTGAGTCTAAATGCACATGCATTATATGAATACATTTATATCTGTGTGATATATTAATTGAGGAATATTGGTTATGATAATTGTTTTGAATACTTGAATGATGATGATGATAATGCTGAGGGCATTATCGTAATTGTTGTTTATGATAATTGAACTGATAAATGATTGGATGATGATAGTTGATTAATGTTGATGACATGATCATAATTGTGGTATGATCTATCTGTATGATATGCTGCTTGTGTTATCTCTGTGCTGCCATGTTGGTATTGGTGTAGGTGATCTCACCTCTTTGTTATGTTGTTTTGCTGTGTCTGTACTGTTAAAATCAAAGAATAGAAGGATCGAGTTGTCTTAGTCATAACGGGCGAGGGATACTCTGAGATTGGTGACAACAATAAGGAGTGGACATTCAGGACTCAAAGGTGTGCAGTGTTGACAAAGGAACAGATGTCTGATGCATCAAGATGGACAGAAAAAGGAATAAGTATGTTAAGTTTTCCCATTAGTGTTGTACCGTGCTATTAAGTAGAACCCGTTATAGGGTTTGCTACTGTTAAAAAAAAAGAGTCTGTTAATTTTATATTTCTCTTTAAATTGTGAAATATTAATTGGTGTCAACATTGCATAATGAATAGTTAAAATATGATTTTCAATATAACCTAATATTTTCAGTAAATTTACGTTTCAGTAAAGAAAAAATTTTAAAACTCATATTTTATAACTCAAACTTTGTGCGATTTCAGATTTTGAGTCGGGAGTCAGACATGTGATACCCTAGGGAGGGTGTTACACTACCCAATGCCGGGATCTTGTCCGCATGTCATAAGTGATCTTCTGCTGAGGGTGTCAACGTCGAACTCCGGCATAATGCGTGCCGGCTCGACCTATGGGACATGACCCCGGATTATACTCCAGAATAGTTGCCTCTAGTTTGGCGCTTAAGTGAAACAATTAAGTGTCAAGGTACCAAGTTTGAAAGGAGCACACGACGACGCAGTAGATATGGGAATCCAAAAGGGTCGAGATCCATTGTTAATGGTGAAATACCTTCGGGGTTGGCGTTTAAGGTTGGAATCCATGACAGATTACTGCTCACGTTGCCATTCTACCATTCGAGGTTTATCCTTTGTTGCTCCCATGCATTATTCACAAGATTTTTGTCTTTTCTTGCTACCTCACTCTGCAATTCTTAACAGTCTGAGCTTTCTTGGGGAACCATTACGACTTTATTGGGAATTAATGATCCTTTAAGAGGATATCAGTTTCGTACTATTTTCCAACTGTCCGTTACTCCCGTGACTAATTAGAAGGGGGGAGCATTAAAGCGCGACTTCCAATGTGCAAATAGTTCACCTTTTTCGGGGCCAATTAGAGTGCTTCATTCCTTTTATAAATAGGGAATGCTTGCATGGAGGCTAGAATTCCTTTTGTTTTGTAATTTTTCTTGAGAATGATCCTCTTTCAGAGAATGGTTTCCCTTTCCTTTTTTATGTGTGCATGGTGGGTTTTGCCCTCTACTAAGACCAACTTCTTGTTCTTTCCAAAGTCATTGAAAGTGTTTTCTCTATTTCTGCCAGTCCTTCCAGTAAGGGCTTTTCTTTCTCGGTGTAATGGGCATCAGAAGCCTTTCTCTCCGATGTACGTAGGAGTGTTTGATCTACCTGCTCTTGCCAGGAAGATCTGTGGTTCTTGTCCTATTGCATGGAGACACTCAGAGATGCTCTGCCCTTGCCCTTCCTCCTTTCCGAGTGCTTTGGAGGCACTTAGTCTAGTCTTTTGGAGCAGCTCAACGTGATTATGAAGCCAGTTGAAGTTCCGGTGGAACAATCTTTTGATGAAAGGCTGTCTCATGTTCAACAGGGAAGAGACTAGTGATATTTTAGAGGAACTGTGGAGGTGGCAGCGTCTTGGGGAGCCATCATCGTCAACGACTGTGATGCCGACTTCCTCCCTGGGTTCTCTAACGGGCATTCTTGATAGTACACTTTTTGATGTATTTTTCCTTTTCGTTTTATCTTGGAGGAAACTATGTATTCCTTTTCCTTTTTCCTTTTTATTAGAGCTGATGATGTATGAAAGGAGAATAATAATAACAACAACAACAATCAAGCCTTTTCCCACTAGGTGAGGTCGACTACATGGATCAAATAACGCCATTGTACCATATTATAAACAAAGTCTTCGGAAATGCCATACAAATTAAATTTTTTTAATCGTTCCGCTTATAGTCTTTCTTGGTCTCCCGCTACCTCTAGCTATTGGGCCATCCTCCACCTGATCTACTCTTCTTACAGGGGCTTCTAAGGGTCTTATCCTTACATGTCCAAACCACCTAAGGCGAGATTCTCCTATCTTTTTCATAATAGGTGCTACCCTTACTTTCTCTTTAATGCATTCATTCCTAATCCTATTTTGTCTTGTATGGCTATATATCCAGCACAACATCATCATCTCAGCGACACTGATCTTATGCTCTTGCTGGCTTTTTACTGCCCAATATTCAGTACCATACAACATCACATGTCTTATAACTGTGTGGTAAAATTTACCTTTAAGCTTGAGAGAAACTTTTCTATCACAAATAACTCCTGAAGCACTCATCAATTTCATCCTTCCAGCTTGAATCATATGGTTTACATATCCCTCTATCTCTCTACCATTTTGTACGATAGATCTAAGATACCTAAACCGTGTGACTTGTGATATGGTATGGTCTTTAATTTTCACCGCTAAGCTAGTATTAGCATGCTTCTTACTGAACTTGCATTCCATATACTCGGTCTTACTCCTGCTTAGATGGAAGCCATGTTCTTCTAAAACTCATCTTCATAACTCTAATTTTTTATTTGTTTCCTTTCTCGACTTTTCAACTAAGACTATATCATCTGTAAAAAACATGCTTTGTGACACTGACTCTTGGATATGCACAATAAACATATCTAAGACCAAGGTAAAAAGATAAGGACTCAAAGTTGACCCTTGGTGCAGTCCTATAGTTATAGGAAAATATTCTGTGACTCCACCCTGTATTCTTACACTAGTTTTAGCCCAATCATACATATCTTGGATTGCTCGAATATAGGCGATACGAACTCCTTTCTTCTCTAGAGCCTTCCACAAGACCTCTCTATGTACCCTATCATAGGCTTTTCCTACATCAATGAAAACCATATGTAGGTCTTTTTGCTTTCGCCGATACCTCTCCATCAATCTTCGTATAAGATAGATTACTTCCATGGTTGACCTCCTAGGCATAAAACCGAATTGATTCTCTGAAATATGAGTCTCTTGTCGTAATCTCCATTCAATTACTCTTTCCTATAACTTCATGGTATGACTCATGAGCTTAATCCCTCTATAATTTGCATAGTTTTGTATACCTCCCTTATTTTTATAAATAGAGATTAAAGTGCTTTTCCTCTATTCATTTGGCATTTTCTTACACCTGATTATTTAGTTAAACAACTTTGTGAGCCAGCTTATACCTTTCTCTCCTAGGCACTTCTATACCTCAATAGGTATATTATCTGGTCTGACCACTTTTCTATTATCCATCCCCTTTAATGCTTCTTTTACCTTAAACTCCCGAATTCTACGATAAAAAGTTTTATTTTGGTCCTCCTCTCTAATGTTTAGAATGTCCGATTCCCCTAATGTCACATGACCCTCATTAAATATCTTGTGAAAACAACTCTTCCATCAATCCTTGATGTCTTGCTCCATAACCAAGAATTTCCCCTCTTCATCCTTAATGCATTTCACTTGATCCAAGTCTCCTGTCTTCTTTTTTGAATTCCCTATATTATATCTTCTTTTCTCCGTTATCTATTATCCGTACTAAGTCCAACGCTTAGCTTGTAAAGATGTACTCGACCTTGTCATGTTGCCTCTAGCTTGGTACTTAGCTTTGTCGGAACTAAATGTCAAGGTAAATCTTAATGCCCCCGATTTAGGGGATCCATGCTTTGTGTGAAGCCAAGGTCCGCCATGCTGGTTAGGGATCAAGTTTTAACTTAGTGGAATTTCATGAAGGTAAAGTCACCTGACAATTGTGATGTACCATAGTCCGGTATTTGCTAACATGTGAAATTCCATCTTGTAACCGGGGTACGTCATCCTGCAAAAAGTTAAAGGACCCTCGTTGGATGACCTAATGTTCCTCCTATGCAAAAAATCAGGACTCAATTAGCAGATTTGTGACGGTTTGGTTTCCTGAGTAAACTGTCGCTTCAACTACTTAGACAACTGTGACTAGTGACAGGCCCATAAATTTTTGTTAGTGGAGGCAAATTTTTCCATTCTATCAGATAAACAACTTTTATTTAAAAATTGTAATATTTGTTGATTTTTTTTATATGTAATATTAATATGACTATTTTTTTTTTGTGTGTATTAGCACTAGTTTATTTAAGAAAAAATTGTATATAAACTATCTAAGATTGGTTAATGGTTATGCATATAAATTTGGCTCTATGCAATAAAATTGAAATTTATTCAATTAACTTTGTATTTAGGTAAAAAAAAAAGTTGTGGGAGATAAAAATAATGTGTTATATATATAGTGGTAGATATATATTTTTTTAATGGGGGCATATGCCCCCAAACCCACCAACGTGGGTACATCCCTGGCTGTGACATCCACATGAGATGTTCTGATGAGGGACGTTACTAGGGTATTGCGCTCTATAATGATGAGTTTTTGAAAAATAGAGCGGTTGGACAGAAGTACCCTCTAACAGTCCTGCCTCTATAAATAGGGACTACAGGCGTCTTATGCACACTTTACTGTTCTCTAAAAATTTGTGGTGGTTTGAGAGAAATTTTGATGAGCTTATACTGCCAAGGGGTGCGATTTCGAGCGATTTGTAGTGGTTGTTAGTGACTCTCGCTTAAACCATCAACTTCAAGTCACATATTTCTTCAGTATTTCAAAGGTATATCTCTCTCTAACCTCTATTTTTGGGTCATCTTCTCTGTGGAGCATCCTCTGTGTTGCGCCAAGAGCGGCGAAGGAGTCTTACTGATGTTTAAACTTTCGTGGGCTTTGAGGTCGTAATTCTAAGGTTTGAGGACGGATGCGGATCCTCTGGGGTCCGCCCTTTCTTTATTTGAGTTAGGACGAAATTCTTGATTTTGACATTAGCTTAACGACCTTAATAGGTGTTTTGCAGGTGTTCAATGGCAAGGAGAAGAGTGGCGAGGCAAAGGAGAGTGACCGTGGAGGAGCCTATAGTACTCGCGCCTATGAGACCCACATATGCTTGGGTCAGTGATGACGTTTGGAAACATACGTCTATATACTCCTCAGAGGCAATGCTTAGGCACCTCCTTAGGTATTTAGTACTGACGAAGGGGGCCATAGGGACCAGGAGTTTGAGGTTTTGTGCCTGGAGCAAGACAACAGGGTGTGTATGGGACGGGAGGAAGGCCAAGACTTCATGTTTCTATATAAAGGCTTCTTCCTTGACTTCGTTCTCCGGCTTCCGTTCACTGACTTTCAAATCGCGGTTCTCTAGACTCTCGATGCTGCTTCGACCCAGATTCATCCCAATGGCTGAGGTAATATCCTAACTTTTGAAAGGTTTTGCTGGGTAGTCAAACTTTGGTATTCGAAGAGGGCCTTTTTTGTTTTTTTCACACTCGATGGTGTCTCCAAGGGAGGAATGCACTATAGAAGTCTTGGATGTCAGTTAAGTCAAGGTTGAGGCGGAAAGTCTTTGAAGTTTTCTAAGACAGTTATAAATATTTTAGGCATAAATTCTTTAAACTGATAGCGATGCCAGACACCTGGCCATTTTACCTGAAGACTAATGGGGAATCGAAGTTCTAGTTATATTGGTTTCAACAGGCATGAGACATCCCCATCGATTTTATTTAAATGGAAAAGGAATATCTTGATGAGGGAGACATTGATTGCGTCGATTTTATACTCAAATAGGGAGCATAGGTCGACCCAATCAAATGCAACGATATCTTAGACATTTCTAGTGATGATTGCCTCTGGGCTATTCTTGGTAGGGGATTTACCCGCTATACCATGTTCGCCTTATTTATCTTCCTTCTTAATATTTGACTTTGTATGTTTTCTGACCTTTTTCTTCTTCTTGTTGCGTTGTAGATAACAAGGCTACTAACAAGGGTGCCATGTCATCTATTAAGGCACTCCAAGCTTTGAAGGTGAGGAAGGAGAAAGTTGGACCTTTTCATTCCCAAGTCGTCATTGCTCTTCCTCTTGTTATTTGAGAATCGGATTTAGACCTCCCTACACAACCCCTCCAGGGGAGGAAGAGGAAAACCATGGAGAGTATCAGGGCAGAGGATCGCGGTAAGATGATTTTCGCGGAGGAAGATACTGGCCAAAGGATAGATCCTCTGCCTCTGATTACTGGGGACAGGTTGCCTAGGGAGTTCATTTACAACGTCTTTCTGAGTGAGGATGTTGTTAAACTCATCACTCGGAATAAGGTACTCGAGGCTCTATCCTTGTTTTAGAATTTTGCCTTCTGGACTACTGCTGAAGCCTAGCTTCTCGAGAGGACTGTGGTGGCATTCGAAAAGAGGGCGAAGGACCAGCTAAAAACAGTGGAGGCTGAGGGAAAACAGCAACTAGATCCGGCCCTCAAAGGCAAAGAGGAGGTGAAAGCCAAGGTTGTTGGGCTGGAAAAGGAGCTTGTTGACTTCAAGCTTCTGCTTGTTGATGAGAAAGCCCGGTTTGATAAAGCCAATGCTGCCAATGTCGTCCTTCAGGCTAAGGTAGTAGAGCTGGAGGAGAAGAGTGTTGAACTCTTGACTATCAACACTAATATTGGTGTTGAATAGTTCCACAGTGCAATCTCCCAAATTTGGTACTTTAACCTAGAGGTTGAGTTGGCCCTGCAGGATTTGAGTCCTGATAAAATATAATCCGATTAATGAGCCATCTACCGAGGCCCATATGAACGAGGCTTCCGCTGCCATGCTGGATTTGAATGAAAGGGGCTCAAATGAGGATTGACGGAGCACAAATAAAGATGAAGCCGAGGAGTAGCCCTTTCCCCTCTCTTCCTATTTTTTGCACATTTTGTTACCCCATGCGTGGGGCTTTTTAACTTTATTAAGACTATTACCCCGGTTACCGGGGAATTTTTAATTTATTTCATTCATTGCATCATCTTTATCTATTTTCCATGGTTCGTATTGGGTCCAACGCTCATTATAAATGTGCATCTATTGGCTGCTTGATGGACTTAGGATTATTTATTAAAACCTTGGTCCAGGGTCCAATGCCTAAAAAGGCATTTGGCATTCTACTTGACTTAGGCATAATTTTAATTCAAGACCTTAGCGTGGGGTCCTACGTCCAAAATGTTTTGGCACTTGGGATCCCATTTTCCTTAGGTATAGTTTGAAATTAAGACCTTAGTCCGGGGTCCAACACCTATAATGTTTTGGCACTTTGGATCTCACTTAACTTTATACATAATTAAGGTGATCCATAACCGTGGTCTTTAATGTTTGTGGTTTGCGGCAGAAAATTGCCTTTCTTAGGAATTTTTGACTTTAGAACCTATTTGACACAAGACTTTTTTAGTGGATACTTGATGGTGGACCATGAATGTCATAGTCCGCACTGTCACTTTATTTCATAACCATAGAATGGTTATGGCCAAGTGTTGACAGTTGGGTGTGGACCCATAACTCACGACCAAAACACTCCAATGAGTTTTGTGGGTTATTAATCTTTAACCTAAACTATTAAGTCCCATGGGGATGGTTTAAGGCATTCGCAAGTCGTTTTTTGGCTTGAGGACCCTGAGATTTCAAATATGCATGATGGTATATGAATAACTCTATTTTATTGAGTAATTTGAGGGACAAAAGTCCATACAGAGTGTATGTTTGACAAAATTAGGGTAGATCAAACATGAAGTAAACTAAAACTATGCCTTAAAGGACACTTAGCTATAGTACTTTCTAAGTTTGTCCGCATTATAATAATTCTTGATCAGCTTGCCCATTAGTGTCTTAAGAATGTAAGCTCATTTGTTAGTGCTAGTTATAATGCGGCAAGGGCCTTCCCAATCAGGGGGTAATTTTCCCTAAGAGCTATTTTTACCCATGATGTCCGTTCTCCAGAGTACTAAGTCTTCTTGTTAGAAATTTCTTGGAATAACTTTCAGATTGTCTCATGTCGCCATCCTTTGTTTTATGGTGGCGTCGGGTATATGAGCCACGCGCCTTCTTTATTCTAGAAGATCTAGGTCTTTCCTAATCAATTTGGGGTTATTGTCGAGTGAGAATTGTTGGAGACGCCAGCTAGGTTCTCCTATCTCCACCAGGATCATAGCCTCACACCTATAAATGAGTTTGAAAGGAGTTTCTCCTGTCGTAGAGTGAGGCATAGTCTGGTAAGCCCAGAGGAGGTGGTCCAGTTGTTTGGCCTAGTTTCCCTTAGTTTCATCCAACCTTCTTTTGATTCCCTAGACAATAACTCAATTAGCAATTTCAGCTTATCCATTTGTCCTGGGATGCTCAACAACACTACAATGATGCTTGATTTTTAGGTTGTCGAAAAGCTCTTTGAATCCCTTATTCTTGAACTGTGTCCCGTTGTCCATCACGACGAACTCTAGGATTCCGAACCTAGTGATAATGTGACGCTAGATGAACTTTTGGATTTAGGCAGAGGTGATAGTGACCTAGGGTTTTGCCTCAATCCATTTAGTAAAGTAGTCCACAGCTACCACCAAGAACTTCAGTTGTCCGGGTGCTTGGGAAAACGGACCTAGGATATCCATACCCCATCTGTAGAACGGCCAGGGTACCTACATCATAGATAGTTCCTCCGAGAGAGCTTGATAATGGTTCGAGTGGCGTTGACAGTTATCACAAACCTAAACATGTGCATGAGAATCTACTTCCATTGTTAGCCAATAATATCTTGCCCTGAGTGCCTTTAAAGCTAGGGCTTTGCCTCCCAAATGGTGTCTACAACTTCCTCATGAACCTCAACTAACACATATTCTGCTTCCTTCAACGTGAGGCATTTAAGGAGGGGTGAGAAAAACTCACGTCAGTATAACTGCCCATTATAGATGGTGTACCTGACTACTATTTTGACTAGCTTGGAGGCTTCCTTTGGATTAGAGGACATGGTTTTGAATTTCAAATACTCTGAGATAAGGGTGATCCAAGTGCGCTCTTCCCCTTCTACTTGGGAAATGGTTTGATCCGTGATAGAGGGTTGAGAAAGGGTCTCTTGGATCATAGAACGGTTGTTGCTAGAGCTTTGAGCATTGACAAGCTTAGATAGGAGGTCTACTCTGGAGTTCCACTCTCTAGGTATATGCTCTATCTTAGCCTCTTGAAAATTTTAAGGAGTCCTTATACCTTGGCCAAGTATCTATGAAGGAAGGGCTCTTTCGCTTGATATTCATCTCGGATTTGAGACGTCACAAGTTAGGAGTCACTGCAAAGTGTGATCCTAGTGGCTCCCATGTCCTTGGCCATTGTTAGTCTGACGATGCATGTTTCATACTCCGCCTGATTATTTGATGTTGTAAACTCAAACTTTAGGGAACTTTCCATAGTTATTCATTCAGGATTTTTCAAAATTACCCCAGCATCACTTCCCTTGGGGTTCGAGGAACTATCAACATATATAGTCTAAGAAACTCCTTCAGGTGTGCCGGGGTCCGATGTGAGCTCTACCAGAAAATCAGAGAGTGCTTGGGCTTTCATTACTAGCAAGGGCTCATATGAGATTCTAAACTCAGAAAAGCTCAATGGACCAAGTGATCATTCTTCCTGCCAAGTCTGGTTTGTGCAACACTTGTTGTATTACTTGGTCTGTCCTTACCATCATAGGGTGACACTGAAAGTAATGCTAGAGTCTCCTAGTCATGGTAATAAGTGCAAAAGCTAATTTTTCAATATTTTGGTATCACAGTTCTGGTCCTTGTAAAACCTTGCTTACGAAGTAGACTGACTTCTATCTCTCGGCCATCTCTCGGATTAACATTGAGCTTATGGCCTCTCTGTGAACTGAAAGGTACAAATACAATGTCTCACCAAGTTCTGGCCTAGTCAGTATGGGGGGAGAGGACAAAAGGTTTTTCAATAAGGAAATGACATCTTCTCGCTCTTGGGTCTACTCAAAATTCTTCTCCTTTTTGAGCAGTTTAAACAAGGGGAGGGACTTATGAGCAACTTCAGAAAGGAAACATGTGAGAATGGCTATTCGGCCAATCAATTGTTGTACCTCTTTGATATTCTGAGACTATGCATATTGAAGACCGCTTGACATTTATCTAGATTAGCCTTAATTCCACAGTGAGTCAACATGAAGCCCAAAAATTTTTCAGCCCGGATCCCGAAATCCGGATTAAGTCTCATGTTATACTTCTGCAATTGTGCAAACATGATAATAATAGATTTCATACATTAATAAAGCCCTATTTTTACTCCTTTACACTTTCCATGTACTTAATTGATTGATATTGGCCATGTTTTGTAAGTTTGAGCTCAAATTGGGCTTAATTGATCTTTCCGACATTATTCTGTTTTTGTATTTCGGTCATATCCTGAGTTCTAGATATAAAAAATTATGTATCTTGCCTTGTAGGAAAGATAAAATAGAACTCTAAAACTTTCATGAAGAGCCCCAGAGCTGAACCAAATATCTAGTGGATCGAATTGGGCTTTGAAGTAAGAACACATGTTCTGTTGCGCAACCCGAGCAGCATGCACTAATTGGTCTATAATTCGGGCTGTATGTATGATATGGGCTTGAAACCGGTGGAATTTGAAAGTTAAGACATATATATTTAATTTTTGAGACCACTTATCCTAATTGTGACGTTTTGATGGTGTTTTCATCATTTTACGTCAGCTGACGAGATCACAGACCTGTTGAGAGTGATTTAGGCATAACTCTCTCATCTTACGCCCAAATCAAGTGATTTCGATGGCCAAGGATAGCTAAGAGGCATAGGATTAACTTTAACGTAGGGGCAAATTAGGATTCTTAATTTTAAGTAAGTTATTTTTGTATAAATAGGGGACCTAAGATAGATAGAAATCCTAAGCTGTACTACTTAATTCTTCTACCTAGAGTTTTCTCATTTCTTTTGCAAACTGTGTGCCACATCCATGGAGAGCTAAACATTTGAGATCAATCTAAGGATTTTGAGGAAATTCTGGTTTGGCTTTGAGATTCTATACCTAATTTTGATTTTGAATTGAATTAATTATCTTCTTCTTCTCTTGATTTAATTTTGAATTGCATGATTAGAGATCTTTGTTGTGTGATGTGATCCAATTGGATTCTTAATCCTAATTGAGATTTGTGAATAAATTATGATTGATTAATTATGGTTTCGTCACATGAATTGAAGAAGGTTAAGTTGGCAGATTTGTTAATCTAGGTTAATTGAATTCTGGTTATTATTAAACTAGCATAGGTTGCATGAATCTAACGATCGCAGGTTTATGAATCATTTGTTAGTTAAATTCTAGGTGGTTATTTATTATTGAATTCTATGTGTTTGATGCAGAGATTTCGGTCAATTATAGATTAACTAATTAATTCAATCCAGATGCATGTTTAGTGATTGATGACAAGCTACCTAGGTTTTTGATAGTTTCTTTGATTGGTTGATTTGTAATTTGATTTTTCTTCTTACATTTAATTATTACGTTTAAATTCTACATACACAATCCTTCCTGTTTGACCTTGATTTGGTTTGATTGGTACCTATATCTTCGAGAGATGACTCGGTTCACTACCTTGTGCTCGGTAGAATTAGAATTTTGTTATTTGGTTGAGCTCGGCACTCAAATCAAATTTGGCGCCATTGCCGGGGATCAATAAGTGCTAATTAATCATATCAAGACTTTAACTAACCCTTCACTAAAATTTGTTTTGTTTCTGTTTTGATTGTTTCAGGTGGTTTTTACGATTAACATTTTTGGTAATTATTGTTCAAAACTTGGTGCTTATAATGAGCTGAAAATTGATTAGTTGAAGGAAAACATGGTTTTAAGTAAGGCTTAGAACAAAGTACTGAAATCACTCAGATTTTAGCAAAAAATCATCGTTTAGACCATTTTTTTTTATTTTTTTAAGATTTTTTATTTTACTGTTTGGTAGTATTTTTGTGTAGTTTTCATGCTGTGATGGTCCCATAATTTTTAAAAATCTGTAAATATCATTTCTGTTGAGTTTTTGTATGATTTTTACGATTACTTTGTTTTTTTGTGTTTTGAGTCAGTTTTAAGTCCCTATAGTGCTATCTAATGCATGACCAGGTCTTCTGATAGTCATATATTTGACATTGATCATGAAATTGAAAGAGCATTGCATGTATTGAATGGGACTCGTAGGATTAGTGAAAGTATAAGATCTGAACTTGAGATTGACATTGAATTTGAAAGTGAAGGTGAACATATAGATAACATTTCACCTATGGCTGATAACATGCAAAATAGGACCTTAAAGGAACTAGCTGCACCTGATGTGAACTATCAACCATTGTCCATTCAATATCCTGATTTAGATGCTGACTTTGAACTTAAATATGGTTTAGTTCACTTGTTGCCTAAGTTCCACGACATTGCAGGAGAGGACCTTCATAAGTACTTAAAGAAGTTTCATGTGGTCTGTTCCACTATGAAACCACAAGGAATTATAGAGGAACACATCAAGCTGAGAGCTTTTCCTTTTTCATTAGATGGTGTAGCCAAGGACTGGTTATACTACTTGCAACTAAGAGCTATCACTTCTTGGAATGACATAAAGAGACTGTTTCTGGAGAAGTTTTTCCCAGTCTCAAGAGCTACTGCAATCAGAAAGGATATATATGGGATCAGACAGATGAGTGGTGAGACCTTGTATGAATACTAGGAGAGATTTAAGAAATTATGCACAAGCAGCCCACACCACTAGATTAATGATCAACTATTGATCTAGTACTTTTATGAAGGCTTGCTGCCAATGGATAGAAGCATGGTGGATGTTGCAAGTGAGGGTGCCTTAGTTGACAAAATTGTAGTTGCTGCTAGAGACTTGATTGTAAACATGACTGCCAACTCACAATAATTTAGTACCAGAATGATAACTCCAACCAAAGGAGTCAATAAAGACCAATTTTCTAATGTTGATCAACAAAAACTAGAATATAGATTTGTTGAGTTAACCTCTTTGATGAGACAATTGATAGTGGAGAGGCACCAACCATATATGTAAGGACTTGCTCGAGTGTGCAGTATCTGTTCTTGTCCTTCACACCCCACAGATGCATGCCTTACACTTTATGATGATAGTTCTGCATTGCAGCAGATGTCTTTCCTAGTAAACCATAATTCCAGCAGCAGCAACAAAGATCATAGTTTAAAGAAATATTGATTTCAATCTTGGATTTTGTATTTCATTTGTCAATCTCGTTAAATCCAAGTTACTCAAAGTTAAAAATGGTCTGGATACTTAATTGGGCTTGAAAACTGTGTTCAAAATTACACATATGTTGTAATCAATTACAAGCTAAACAGAGACATTGTAATCGATTACATTGAGCATGTAATCGATTACAAGCATGGCAAAAGCCTTGTAATTGATTACAAGTCTGGCAAAGGCCCTGTAATCGATTACACAAGTCTGGTAATCAATTACATCCTGCCCTGAATGTCAAGAACATGTTCAAACAACCATTTAATTGATTACAGAGATTGTGTAATCGATTACCAATGGTCTGACATTGTCCAACAGCTATATTAGATGCATTTAATATTGCCATAAATGCCACCCAACAGCTCCTTTGATCTAGAAACTTATAAATACACATCTTGGGGCATCATTTGTGGCTAACCAACAATTGAGAAACATCTTTCAATCACTCTAATATGTGAATCAATCTTTAAATGATTTGTGCTCTATTTTTGTATTTATTTGTGATATGCTTGAAGAGCATTATAGGGCTTCAATTTGTGTAATCTACTCTTGTGAGAGTTTCATCTTATATACACTTTGATTCTTTGTGAAGAGGGTGATGTATCCCTCTAAAGAAAAGGGTAAGGTATCTCTTATTTGTAAAGAGAGTGAGGTATCTCTCAAAGGTTGTAAAGGGTGAGGTATCCCTATTTTGAGGCTCAAGCACAAAGGGCGAGACTTCCCAAGGTGTGGTGAGTGCTTTAGTTTGTAAAGGTTGTCAAGCACCTGTTGAAGCTTGAAGATGGTGAAAAATCTTGGGTGATTACTTGAGGATTAGACGTAGGCCACAAGTGGATTGGTGGCTGAACCAGGATAAACCTTATGTTTGATCTTCTAAATTCATCTCTTTACATTTGTGCATTTATTTTATATGCTTGCTTGAATGTTATTCATCTTGGCTTGTTTAATTTGTGAGTGAAGTATTCAATCTCATTCATCTATTCTCTTCAATCAATTAATAGCTTTAACGAAAATTTGTTAAACAAGTGTTTTATGAAATATTTGCAAAAATATTTTATAAACTCAATTCACCCCCCTCTTAAGTTTGAGGCCACTTAGTAATAAGTGGTATCAGAGGTAGACTCTTATGTAAAAGCTTAGCAGCTTCAAGAGAAGGAGATGACCTCTCCAAATAGTTTTTCAGAAAGTTCTTCTCTCTATAGGCCTCCCTTTTTCAATGGGGATGGGTATGCTTATTGGAAAGAACGAATGAAATTTTTATTGAAGCTATTGACTTAGACGTGTAGGATGCTGTTGAAAATGATCATTTTGTTGCCACACGTATGGTTGATGGTGTAAGAACCAATACACCAAGAAGTGAATGGAAGGGTGAAGATAAAAAAAAGGTTCAATACAATTTGAGAGCCAAGAACATCATTACTACAACCTTGGGGTATGATGAGTTCTTTAGAGTCTCAAATTGTAAAACCGCCCAAGAAATGTGGGATACTTTGCAAGATACCCATGAGGGTAGTAGTGAAGTGAAAAGATCAAAGATAAATACTCTCACTCATGAGTATGAGTTCTTTAGGATGAATCAAGTTAAAAGCATTCAAGAAATGCAAAAACGCTTTACATATATTGTTAATCATTTAGCTTTGTTAGGAAAGACATTTTTTTAATGAAGATCTTATTAACAAGGTTTTAAGATGCTTGAGCAGGGATTTGCAAGCTAAAGTGACGGCTCTCTCAGAATCGAGAAATCTAGCAACAATGACCTTAGCCACACTTTTTGGTAAGCTCCAAGAACACGAATTGGAGTTGAATAGACTCAAACAAAATAAAGAGCTTAACAACAAAAAGAAGGGGATTGCTTTCAAAGTCACCTCCTCCATGATTAATGATGATGATGAAGATGATGGAGATGACTTGGAGATTAATGAGGAGAATCTTAACCTTCTAGTAAAGAAGTTTGGAAGATTCTTAAAAAAGAATGGAGCTCAAAGAAGATCTATCTTTCCCTCAAAGAATATCTATCACAAAGGGGAAGGAACCTTATCTACTCCTAAATGTTATGAATGTGGAGAATTGGGACACATGAAGATGGAGTGCCCAATCTATCAAAGGAAAGTGGCAAAGTATGAAATGAGGCCCTCAAAGGAAAAAAAAAGTACATAGCTTGAGATGATAATGACATTGATTCAACCAATATCTCAGACAATGAGAAAACCAATCTGTGTTTCATGGCTAGAGGAGAAGAGGAAGATGAAGATGACATGGAGGTAATATCCTCAAATTTTGATTCAAATTCTTCCCCTTCTTATGATGAGTTGTAAGATGCTTTTGAAGAATTGCATGATGAATCCATGAGGCTTACAAAAATAGTTTTATCTTCTAACAAAACAATCTCCTTACTTGTAAACAAGATTTTTATTTTAAACCAGGAGATTAATGAATTCAAAATTAAAAATGAGACTTTAGGATTAATCGATGCTAATTCATCATGCATGATATGTTCCTCACATGACAATACATCTATTCTATTATCTTGCTTATCATGCAAATCTTTTGAAAAAGAAATTGAATATTTGAAAAATACTTTTTCAAAATTTACCTTTGGAAGAGATAATTTGCACATATTGCTTAAGAAGCAAAGATGTGCTTTACAAAAAGCTGGTTTAGGATATAACCCAAAAAACCAACAAAATCCTTACAAGAATTTCTTTGTTCCCTCAAGCATATTAACAAGTCCTTTCATAAAGTGTTTTCATTGTGGCAAGAAAGGACATAGTGCATCAACTTGTAATATAAGCAAGAATATTAATAACAAGATAGGGACTACATTGGTTTGGGTCCCCAAAGACACTTTGCCAAAATCTAACACACAATGACCTAAGAAAATTTGGGTACCAAAAGTAAAAAATTGAAGTGTGTTGTAGGTGTGCTTGAAGGCCAAGAATTGACTTTGGAATCTCAAAAGTGTCTACTCCAAGTACAAGACCAGAAAATTCTCCAAGTTCTCTTCCTTGTCTCTAAGAAGCTTGGATTTGGAACCTTTTAATAAGTAGAGACTTGTGCTATACTTTAACTTGCTTTAAAGTAGTACTTTTCTGGCTTTATATCTTGAAAAATCTCTATATATGATAATATGTTAGATAAGTTCATTTCTTGTTTGAAATAGCATATTTGATGAAAATATCTTTAAACTTGGCTCTTTGGATCAATCATGCACTTAACTTTTGCTGTATAATGTTGTTTTGTTGCATAATTATGATATTTTGCTACAAAATTTGTTGTTTCTTAATCATTCTTGAATCCAATACTGACTTGAGCGTTGGAGGTTTTTCCTTAGTTGTTTTTGCAGGTACTTCATCATGCCAAAGAGCTCCAAGAAGCTCAAAAACTTCACCAATCCATCAAAATGGTGTAATTCTTGGTAAAAGTTGTAATTTTGCATAAACATGAGTGCTGGATCAAAATTTGATCAGTTCTATGCTTGCATAATGTTTGGAATTGATTTGAGATGTTTTGGGACTAATTTGAAAGGTTTGAGATTGACACCTTACTGTTTAAAATGTAAAAACTGAGTTTTAATAAACTGGTAATCGATTACAAGACCTTTGTAATCAATTACAATGGCTCTATCAAGCAACTAATCGATTACACATAATATGTAATCGATTACAATGAACCCAGAACTTAGGTAATCGATTACACAACCCTGTAATCAATTACAAGATTCCCAGAAGGATGGTAATCGATTACACCAAACCTATAATCGATTACACGGTTAACAGAAAGTTGGTAATCGATTACACACCCATTGTAATCGATTACATAGGGGTTTTAAAAGAGTTTCAGACACGAGAACGATCATTTATCTTCTGAAACTTTTCTTTCTCTCTCTATACCCACGAAACTCCTCCTCCCAAATCCTCCATTTCTCTCTCAAATCTCAACCAAATCACTCCATTTCAACTCCCACAAACTCGAAATTCCACTATCCACAAAACCCATCCATCATACTTCACCAAAAACCACCAGATTCTTAACCCAAATCCCCTCACCCATTTATTTTTCTCTCTCTCATCACCCACGAACCAAACCACCTGAAATCCTCCTCTTTCCATCCCCCCTTCACCCACGCATCTCCAAACACCTTCCACTTCTTCCCTCTCAACCTATTTCTCATCAATGCCTAAATCTTCCCAACGTACAAAACGTCCAAGAATAGGGTGCAACATTGGCAAGTCTTCCAGTGGTCCTCAATACAACATTTCAGGGTTGGACCTCACTCATCACTTCTCCACAACCAAGAAGGCTAAGTTGTTCCAGAAAAACTTCTAATTAAGGAAGCTCATCTCTCCAAGGTATCTCACTCAGTCATTCTGCTCAAGTGAACCTTTGGAGACCTTCAGGCTGATTGAAAGGTTAGGATTGCTTAGTTTTTTTAGCATTCAGAAGGCTATTTACCCTAATCTAGTTAGAGTATTTTATGCCAACCTTAAGTATGAGGACAATTGTCTAATCTCTAAGGTCAAAAAGCAATAGATTAGGATCACTAAGGAAACCTGGTGTAGGCTAACTAAGCTTTCATATGATAGAATAAGTTTTTATGGAAATGAGACTGCTTGAGGAGCTAATTTTGAGTACAAAGCTGCTTTGACCTCTCTGTTAAGGTCTGGTTATGAAATCCTAAGGAACAAGAAAAGGGTGATGGCTACTGGGTTGACCATGGAAAACATGGTGCTTTATTATTTGGTGGTCAGAGGACTGATTCATAAGGGAGGAAATTACTTCCAAGTCCTGAGAAATGATGTGGTGGTCTTGTGGGCAATGACGACAGGTAGGCCAATCAATTGGGCTCATTACATAATTCAACATATGTTAGATGTCAAGAAGAAGAAGAACTCTGCACTCCCATATGCCATGCTTGTGACAGCAATCTTGGAGCATTGTCACATCTCATTGTCTGAAGAGTCAAGGGACACGAGCTCCAAAGGGCCACAGTCCATTGGCCTACACATCTTGAAAAAGCTTCAGCTGAACAAGGTGGATGGCATATGGTACTATCTCACCCACGAGAGCTATGGTCATATTCCTCATGATCTCGAGAGTGATGATGGAGAGGAAGGCCAGCAACCTACTCCAGCTCCAGCTACTTTGGATCTTCTACTTCAAGAAATGTGAAATTTGGCAACTACAATGGAAGTCAGGATAGATCGCATTAAGCAGAAGATAGATCATCTTAAGCTAAGGATGGATTACTCCGATCAGGAGCTTGCCTCTATTCGCTCTTTTCTGAAGGGACCAGGATATGTACCACGGAGAGCAGTTGATACACCCACCATGTCTATTACCCCTTATGCTCCTCTATCCTTTGCTGATCCTTCTGGTACTCCAGCTGGAGTTCCTGCTGATGATGAGGAGCTTCTTGGCTCAAAGGATGATTTAGACACTAGTGATGATGATGTCGACCTTGATAATGTGGATGCTGATGAGGATAATGACAACGAGGCAACTGCTAGTGACCATGGACCCTTATCATGATGTTTCCTTATTTTAGTTTATAATTGTATATGACATTGGATCTCTTTCTTATATTAATCATTATAACATCAATATATTATTTCTTATCTGCACTTATTGATTATATATTGATACCTAATATTGATTAATTTTGGATTGATTATATTTTGGCTGGTTATGTATTCTAGATTGCTTATACTCTTATTGTAAAAACTGCCTGGGCTGAAAATGGTTGTTTCCTGTTGATTCAATTTTGGGAAATCATGAAATTCTGCTAAGATGCTGCTGAAATTTTAGCTGAATGCTTATGTTTTTTTTATAATGCCAACAGAGGAGAGATTAGTGAAATATGTTGCATGTGTACGGGTAGCTTTGCACCTTTACATGAAAAATCACATATCCTATCTCATGCATACATTACGGGAGAGAGTTACGCTTAAATCTTTGATAAATGAATAAATGCAAATATTTCTCCTCTTTCCAATGTTTATTTTGTCATCATCAAAAAGGGGGAGAATGTGAATACTTGTGTCTTGAAGCATATCAAATGATTTTTTGATGATAACAAAGTCAAGATGAAGATCAAGTTCAAAAAAGAGAAGACCAAGATCAAAAGAAAGAAACGAAGAGGTATATTAGATATAGGTCTTAGAATATCAATGTAAAATACTCTCAATGTATCTCAATTATCTTCAAATGGTTTTTTCAAGATCTTTTTAAATCAACTTGAAATTCAAAGTTCATATTTAAAGAAATGTTGATTTCAATCTTGGATTTTGTATTTCATTTGTCAATCTTGTTAAATCCAAGTTTCTCAAAGTTAAAAATGGTCTGGATGCTTAATTAGGTTTGAAAAATGTGTTCAAAGGGCAAGGTAATCGATTACACATGTATTGTATGTAACACCCCAACTTTTGAGTTAAGTACGATATTGTCCTGATTGTACTGTTTTATGTTTTCTGTAAGTTATAAATAAAATTTGACTGTTTCGTGATTGTATTTGATCATTGTGTGTGATTTGCTTCGAGTTTAGGAAATAATAATTTTATGGCTGGAAAACTTTTATTTTAATTATTTGGAGCTGGGGGATCTAACTAAACCCAATTATGAATGATACGTGTATTAATCTTTTAATTTTTAGGATTTAACTGTGCAATAAAATAATTTTATATTATTATAATATTATTTTATTCGACAGTATCTAAAATAGTAGAAATCTACTTCAGAATGACCATGGACCTGAAAAAGTCCGTGGGACCCGCGTTTAGAGAAGCAGTCAACGTTTCTAGCTAGATTTTTTCTAAGCCAATGAAATGTAGTCAACAATAGTGGCTTGAAAATTCTAGACTAATAGAAATCAAGTCCACAAAAGTAGTTGGACTTGTTAAGATTTAACTAGAAAGCTTAACCAAGTTAGCTTAAACCTAACTAAGTTAGCATAAACAGCTTGTTTAGTAACTAAACAAAGGAAACCTAGTTAGTTATCTATTTAAGTTCTAGTTAGAGAAGGTTCTAGAGAAATCTAGGAGATGGTTAGTCATCTTAGCTAACTAAATGGCTAAATAAGTAACTAAGCAAACTAACTAAATGCACCTAAGTGTAACTAGATTGCATGAATGAAGCACAAACTTGGTTTGCTTCTCATTACGGCCTTTCGGCCAAGCATCTTCAAGACGGCTTAGTCACTTGGTGACTTGGTTTTTCTACACCAATGAGAAACAAGCTTGGAGGCAAAGCCTTTGTTATCCACCCTTGATCACATCTAAGGTGGTTAAATGGTCTTGGAAGGTCAACAAAGGAGGCCACCTCCTTAAAGCCACACAAAAACCATAGGAGGAGAGTAGAAGAAGTTTGTCTTTCTTTAAGGTAAGAGGGAGATTTAATCTCATCAACCTTGTGTGGTGATCAGAAAATAGATTGTGTTTGTGGTGAAGAATCCATAAGGATTCATTCATTTGGTTGTTTAAAGCTTTCTTATTTGTGGTTGATTTTATTTGTAAGCATGTCTATAGCTTTAAAATATATTGCATGTGTTTATAGATGTATGATTATTAATGTAGGATGTGAATACCATGTAAGGATTGCATGAGTGTTCCAAAGAACACAAAAGGAGCTCACGGCTTCTCCAAGAAAAAGAGAACCAAAATGTTCTCAACTATTTTCTAAAACAATGATTTAATGAATCTAGGTAAAACAATGAATTTGAAATTGGTTTAGAAGGTAAAAAATGATTTAATGACCATTTGTGAAGGATATGTTGAATTCGGCTAACATGCCATTCAATGTGTATTTGATTTCCAAAATTATTTTCTAAGGTAGGTTAAGTAACTATTCTACAAAAGAATTCAATTTCAATGAATCTTTGGGAAATAAAATGAATGAACATAGTTTTAGAATATTAAATTAGAAGAATTTCTTATAAATAAGAAATAAAACAAACATTTGAAAAATACTAACGTAGAGCTCACTCATTGAGTTTTGAAGCACGTTAGCAAGTTTCAAAGTGTAACTAATGGTTAAAGTTAAAGTATATAGTATTTAAAGAAAACGTAGAAAATATCATCTAGTGAATTTTCTAGACAAAATGCTGTCAAACTTTACTAAAAATGGGGAAATAAAAGAAAAAGTTTTATAATATATTTATAACGTAAGGAAAATATTCTACGTAGTTGAAAAGTACTAGAAATAGCTTACGCGTATTTTAAAAATGACAGTTTTAAGCTACGCGATTGAGAAACGATTTAAAAATTTTACGCGATTGAGAAAACAATTTAAAAACGTTACGCGATTTTAAAAACGTCAAAATATATTTACGCAATTTAAAAACGTTTGTAAAAGCGATGCAATTGTGCAAACGCGATAAAATTTCTACGCGACTAAATGGAACAGTGAGTTTTACTGTCGAGCCAAAGTGGTGGACCCGGACATGTTGATGTATGGTATTGTCAAGTGGAGACGTACTATATTTGAAAATGTTGAGACTGAGGGCATTTTTGTAAACATGGTAACATATTGAGACTGAGGGTATTTTTGTAATTGTGATTCTTATTCATGCATTAAGAGTTGTGTCAATTTGGTTGAAATTGGTGATTGATTGACGAGATGAATTACACCGTGTTGTGGGTGTGATAGGTGTAGTGTGGTTCATTTATTGAATCTTGGAGGCGTTAGTGTGCAGAGGATTCTACATGTGGACAGTTGGTAGCTCCTTTGGGTCATGGTAACGGGCAACACACTAATGATCTTGACACGCACTATTCTTAATCGAGATCTTGGGGAGACTGTCTAGTACAATGCTTGTGGTGCACGACGTATTTGACTGTGTACTACTTACACGATGTCTTGCACTGTGGGCTATTTACACAACGTTTGACAGTGTAATAGTTTTGGTTGGGCAGCCTGAGGTACTGATTGTTCTTCCGAGTCATTCTCTCTGATGTCTGTATTTAGCTCCATGGAGTAGGAACGAGTCATTATACATTTGCATTTATAGTATGCATCTTTTTGTTATTATTTGTGATATTATGTATAATGTGTTAAAATTATGATATTGTTTATGATACTGTGGTATGCATTATTGTGTTAAACTGTGATATCTGTTGTATTGTCGTTTTCTTTATTGCCATGCTGGTAATGATGTAGATTGTCTCACCTCTCTGTATGCGTTTCTGTATTATTATTTATATTCTATAAAAAGTTTGAGGAAGAAGAAGAGGAGCAGCCTCTAGAGATTCTGTACCTTGAGGAGCAGCAGACGGGTGATCAGTTCGACGAGTGCGAGCCGTCAGATCATCCATATCATTTAGATTGATTTTGTGGTTATGGTGTTGCCTGGATTTCTTGGTTTTGTGAGACTTGAGTTTCACGGAGGCTCTGAGGCCTGGCGACTGCGAGAGGATAGAGGATCGGTAGTCTACGTGGGGCGTCTGACTGTGACCCTACGTGGAGAGTTTGACGGGGAACCTATTTTTACTACTACTCTGTATTTACATCTTAAGATACCGCTAACTCTTAGGCGTTATTGGGGAGGAATTTTCCACGCGCCTAGTGAGATCAGTAGTGTATCGACAACACGGACTCCTGTCAGTAGGGCTGTGAGACATCCAGGATTTCTGTCATCCGATGATCCATCTGAGAGTGATCCTTCGAAGAGTTAGAAATCTTTGATGTGCACTTGGGCACTTTATGTTTTAGTACTATACTGACTTTTTACTACTTCATTAAATAATTATAGTTGTAAATTATTTGTACAAATTAAAACAAAATCATATGTATATTATGGTGTGTAATAATAGTTTGTTCTATTTCATGTTTCGTTTTTATTTTATATAGGGATATTAAATATAAAAGGAAAATTTTTACAACTTATATTAATTATGTAACAAACGTTTTAGAACTTGGGTAATTTTATTTTATTTGCATCAGAAATGTGACATCCCCACAAGGGTGTTACATTGTAATCGATTACAAGCTAAACAGAGGCCTTGTAATCAATTACATTGGGCATGTAATCGATTACAAGCATTGCAGAAGCCTTATAATCGATTACATTAAGGCAGTAATCGATTACACAAGTCTGGTAATCAATTACATCCTATCCAAAAAGCCAAGAACATGTTCAAACAACCATGTAATCGATTCTAGAGATTGTGTAATCGATTACTAGTAGTCTGACATTGTCCAACAACTATATTAGATGCATTTAATGCTGCCATATATGCCACCCAACAACTCCTTTGATTTGGAAACTTATAAATACACATCTTGGGGCATCATTTGTGGCTAACCAACAATTGAGAAACATCTTTCAATCACTCTAATCTGTGAATCAATCTTTGAATCATTTGTGCTCTATTTTTGTATATATTTGTGATATTCTTGAAGAGCATTATAGGGCTTCAATTTGTATAATATATTCTTGTGAGAGTTTCATCTTATATACACTTTGATTCTTTGTAAAGAGGGTGAGGTATCCCTCTAGAGAAAAGGGTGAGGTATCCCTTGTTTGTAAAGAGAGTGAGGTATCTCTCAAAGGTTGTAAAGGGTGAGGTATCCTTGTTTTGAGGCTCAAGCACAAAGGGTGAGGCATCCCAAGGTGTGGTGAGTGCTCTAGTTTGTAAAGGTTGTCAAGCACTTGTTGAAGCTTGAAGATAATGAAAAATCTCGGGTGATTACTTGAAGACTGGACGTAGGCCACAAGTGGATTGGTGGCTGAAAAGGATAAACCTTGTGTTTGATCTTCTAAACTCATCTCTTTACATTTGTGCATTTATTTTATATGTTTGCTTGAATGTTATTCATCTTGGCTTGTTTAATTTGTGAGTGAAGTATTCAATCTCATTTATCTATTCTCTCCAATCAATTAATAGCTTCAATGAAAATTTGATAAACAAGTATTTTGCAAAAGATTTGCGAAAATATTTCATAAACTCATTTCACCCCCTCTTAAGTTTGAGGTCACTTGGTAACAATTATATCAAATATTGCCCTAAAATTCATACTTGAAATCTTGCTCAAAGATCTCAAACCAAGGGACGTGCTTTTACTCTGACTACAGAAGAAGCTGAACAGTCTCTAAATCTGATACATGGTAAGTGTTTAATTCAAAATCATTCTTTAACTGCACTGTTTGATTCTGGAGCTACACATTCGTTTCTGTCCCTTGATTGTGTGAGAAATTTGAAATTGTCTGTTTCTTTGTTACTGTATGATTTATTAGTTTCCACTTCTATGGGAGGAAAAATGGTAACTTGTCAGGTTTGTTTGCAATGTCTTGTGTATGTGCAAAATAAATTGTTAACAATAGATCTTATTTGTTTGTCTATGAAAAATAATGATGTTATATTTGGAATGGATTGGATGTCTCAAAATTAGGTTATTCTCAATTGTTCTGATAAATTTGTAAATTTTGTTGAAACCTTTTTGTCTAAATGTATTGAGAATGAGTCAATTTATTGCTCTGTCATTCATGTTAGGGAATATTTAAAAGAAGGTGCACAAGTATATGTTCTCTTGTTTTCTTTAAATTCAGAGGAACCACAAAAATTAGAAACTATCCTGTAGTGAGAGAATTTCCATAAGCATTTCCTTAAAAAATAAATGAATTACCTCCAGAAACAGAAATTTCTTTTTTTGTTGATTTGATACTAAGAACAAGTCCCATATCAATAGAACCTTATAGAATGTTCCCATTGGAATTAAGTGAATTTAAGAAGCAAATAAAGGAACTCTTGGCTAAGAAATTTTTTAGACCTAGTATGTCACCTTGGGGAGCCCCTGTACTCTTTGTAAAGAAAAAGGATGGAAGTTTATGGTTGTGTGTGAATCATAGATAATTGAATAAAGTAACCATTAAAAATAAATACTCACTTCCAAGAATTGTTGATTTGTTGGATCAACTTAGGGGAGCATCAATATTTTCAAAGCTAGATTTGAGATCAGGATACCATCAAGTTAGGATTAAGCCAGAGGACATTCCTAAAACTGCTTTTAGAACTAGATATGAACACTATGAATATCTAGTCAAGCCTTTTGGATTAACTAATGTCCCAACAATATTTATGGAGTACATGAATCATATTTTTCGACCTTATTTGAATAAATTTGTGGTTGTTTTCATAGATGATACTCTCATTTATTTGAAAACTGCAGAAGAGCATGAACAACATCTTAGACAGGTCCTTCAAATCTTAAAGGAAAACAATTGTTTGCTAAGTTAGAAAAATGTGAATTATGGCTTCAATAAGTAAAATTTTTAGGACATGTAATATCACAGGGAGAAATTTCAGTTAATCCTAGTAAAATGGAAACGGTGGTGCAATGGGAGAGACCAATAACTATCATTAGAATTAGGAGTTTTCTAGGATTAGTCGGGTATTATAGAAGATTCATCAAAGGATTTTCTCAATTGGTATTACCTTCACTACAAGAAATGCGCGATTTAGCGATGGAATTTTGTGAGGGAAAATTTCCATTGCTAATCCCTTGCTAATTAGCGAGGGAATAAAGAGGGATTAGCGAGAGAAATTTCAGCCCTCACTAAATTTCAAAAGAACAATTTGAGGGGTTAACAACGAGATAATGGCGAGGTAATTGTGAGGGAAAATTTCTCTTGCTATATTTAGCGAGGGGATTATGAGGGATAGTTTCCCTCGCTATATTTAGCGAGGGAATTGCGAGGGCTAGTTTCCCTTGTTAAAAAGTATAGTTAAGACTTAGTAAAATTAGCGAGGTAATAGTAAGGGATAATTTCTCTCGCTAAAATTAGCGAGAGATTTGCGAGGGAAATTTTATGTCGCTAACCTGATAAATTGTAGCGAGGGATATGCTGTCGCAATTCCCTCGCAAAACCTGATAAATATTTTAATTATTACATTCCCTCTCATGCTACAACATTCCCTCTTACTCTCTCAAAAATCCCTCTCTCTGTCTCAAAAATCCCTCTCACGAGTACAAAACACTCTCACTGCCTCAGAAATCCCTCTCCTACACTCTCAGAAATATCTCTCTCACATTCTCACTCTCTCAGAAATCCCTCTCTCGCGCTCTCCCCCTCACTCTCTCACGTAGCTATCTCCAGTAGAACCCCCCATCTGTTCTCGCTGTCGCAGGTCCAGATCTGCGACACACCGTGCGTAAACGCGACCCAAAGTTGCAGCCTCTACCCAGCCACCGTGAAACCTGCGCCACCGTCGCGCCTCCACCCGGATCTGGCCAACACTAGCCCAGCGCGCCTCTTCTAATCTTCATTCGATTCAGGTGAGCTATTGTTTAAGTTTCTGTTAGATTTCATTTGGATAAATCAAATCAAATGCATTGAGTTAGACGTTAGGCATTTTGCATTGTATCATTTATTGTTCTGATCCATTAATTCGTGAGCTAGAGGAGTGCATTTCAAATTATTGATTTTGTTTAGTAACCAGTTCAAATTCCTAACTTAATAGTAGCTGAATCCATGCGTGGTTTTATCATTTATCATTGATGAGTCACTATTTTGTCTAGCTTTGAATTTGGACTTTGGATTTGGTTTTATCATTTATCAGGTAGTGACTGCTAGTTTAACGTGGATGATGCTACTGACTGAGTGATAATAAAATGTTGTTTAAGGATTATATGTTTAATAAATCATGACCGTGCATAATCTAACTAGTTCTCATCTACACATCAAATATATATTTTCAATAAATGATGACTCAATTTGAATTGTTAGCTGTAGCATGTTTCAGTGGTCCTTCCAGCTTTCATAAAGGAGGAAATTCATTCAGTTTAAGTTCAGTAACATTCTTTGCCCTGAAACTCAATTTATTGGGGCCTTATCTCCACTGCTTCATTCTCTGTTCAATCTACACATTTGTTTGCATGTAACCTATCGTTTTTGTTGGATGGTTCCAAGAAACCTTATTCAATTTAGAAACTTAGTACACAATAGAGTAAGATATTTCACATATGATTACAATAATCTTATGAAAATAAATAATCTTGCTTCATTCTATTGAAATATTCATTCTTCATCTTTGTATGTCTTTTTCTTTTTTTTTTGGTCTCCCAGTCTCTACTTCCAAATTACCAGTGGTTACTGAGTTCCATAGTAGATTGGTATTGATTTTAGGATTGGACTAGATAGGTAGTCTCAGCTTCATCTTGTTGAGTTTAGCATTTTGCACAACTCTCTTTTCTTTAGTACTATGTTGAGCAATTCAAAGCACTCATAGCAGAGGCTGCTTCAGTGTTGAAGCATTCTCTGGGGTTGGCTCGGATGAGGGGCCATGCACAGGTCACTCCTCTGCATGTAGCCGCTACTTTGTTGAGCTTAAGAGCCAGTTCCTTCAGAAGGGCTTGTCTCAAATCTCAGCCTCACCAAACTTCACACGCTCTTCAATGCAGAGTTCTTGAGCTTTGCTTCAACGTGGCTCTCAATAGGCTCCCAACAACACCAACTCATTTGATCCACACACAACCTTTTCTTTCCAACGCTCTTATTGCTGCACTCAACAGAGCACAGGCACACTAGAGAAAGGGTTGCATAGAGTAACAGCAACAACAACCACTTATGACCATCAAAGTTGAGCTTGAACAACTCATCATATCCATTCTAGATGACCCTAGTGTTAGCAGGGTTATGAGAGAGGTTGGGTTCTCTAGCATTGCTGTCAAGAACAACATAGAGGATGCTTCACCCCCTTCTTCTGTTTTTCAGTGTTACAACAGTTCTAGCGGTGTGTTTTCTTCTCCTTGTTCACCTTGTACTAGTGAGAGCCAAAGAGAAACCATCAATATTAACCCTAGCAATTTCAAGCAGAACCATTTCTTTGCTGCTTACACTTCTGAGTTCAACCTACGTCTCTTTTCTCCACCAAAGAAAATCCCAGTATGTCCCATAACTGGTGCAACCTCTTCTAATAAGGATGATATCAAAGTGGTGTTAGATATCCTCTTGAGGAAGAAGAAAGATCAGAGGTACATGATGAGTTGAAGTTAACTCATTTTATCAAATTTCAATTTCCACCAATTTCTTTGAGGTATATGAAAAGAGATGAAGTTTTAGTGGCTATATAGAGAGTTTACTGTGGTCTTTTCTTTCTTTTGTTTATGGAAAAAAAAAACAAAGAAAAAAGAAAAACGTATTAGAGAGAAAAAAGGAAGCGTATAACTTGAGGGAGGAGGATGATGATTCCTCCAAAACAGGAAAGCCTCTATACAATAAAGTACAAGAAAAACATAGAATGCAGCACCCAATCTCTTTGTGTATCAGAGTAGCCTCAAAAGTATAGAGGAAACTTTGAACTTTTGTTCTAACTTGTGTTTTGGTGGTTTAGAGACTTAGAGTTAGTAATTTCTTGAAAAATGTTTAATTTAAGAAAATTAAAAATAAAAAGTATTTAGATAAACAAAAGAAATCCTCTTGACATGCGCTACATTTGCAGAGTTATAACTTTTGTTAGAAATATCCAAATCTCATGTATATACAGAATAGAATCGTAGAAAATAATAAAAAAAGATTTAAACAAATAAAACAAGCTCTGTCACACATGCATGAGTGCATGCACATGTCAGGGACGCCAGTGATATTGAGGCAAAGGATAGTCCACGATCTCTTTCAAGATGTGTTTCTATACAAATGGGTTTGTTAAATTCTTTTTGGGGGTTGGGGGGCAAAGGGGGATATAACACTGCTTCATTCGTATTACATCTGCTTTCTTTTCAATCTCTATGATGGTTGGAGTACTTTTCTTATTAAACTGTACTTAAATATAGCTAATAGTAGCCAGTCTTCCATTTGTTTTTATTAGTATTCATTTTTAATTATTGTATATAGCTGTACTTTGTACATGAAACTCAACAGAGCAGCGATGCAATTCAGAATTGACTAACTAATTCCTTTTTAGTTCACCCATTAGATAAGTCTTTTAAATGAAATAGATGATGAAATGGAAGATAAGGAATGTGGTTGTTTTATTATTGCTCAATGTCAATGATACGCGTACTGCAGAAAACTCAGGTTGAACCTATGAAAAATCTTCATCTTCAGAGCTTTGAAGGACCATTTAGTAAATATGTGGAAGTTAAAAAATACAAACAAATGCATACTGGAATTCACAATTTGACATACTAAGTGAAACACATAGATTAACATCTTTACTACTCCTAACAATAAGATTTGACATCAATTAAGAAGATTATATTAGGCAAGACCTAGATAAAAAACACAGAATCTGATTTAGAAACTTAGGCTCCAATTTTTAAGCTATTTACATGAAGCCCATATTCCTAACAATCTTAGATCCTGAAAACAACACAGGTAAAAATGCATGATGCAATTGAAGTCCTAACCTTTAAAGAAGCAAAAATTCTTGAAGAAAAATCCCTTGCAAGCCTATTCCTTTTGAATTCCTTTGAATTCTTTTGCAAGCCTATTCCTTTTTCTTTATTACATTTCTGTTTTGTTTATGATTATCATACATATGTTGCTGTTTTTTCTTAAGTATAAAAACAATGCAATTTTATTTCTCTTCACTTCTGTTTCCTCGTCTTTTATTTCTATACTATCACTTGAAGTCTTTTTTTTAGATGAAGATGTTTAAGCTATAGCATATATAATTCTTCTTGAACTTTCTAGAGGTCTTTGTGAACTCGTCTAATATTTGTTTCCTGTTTTTCAGATTTGCTTCATATTTTTTGTAATCTGCCAAGAGATCTCAACTTTATTGAACATAAATAAATTGCTGGTTGGAAACTGTAAGTTAATCATAGATCACTTCCCATAACATTTCTTTAATTCATATGTGATTGTTGGAGAATTTCCTTTGCTTGTTTCCTGATGTTTGAGGAGTCCACATTGCCTCAGCCAGAAGTACCACAGCTTCCCAAACCTGAGTTGCCTCCACTTCCTGGGGTCTCAAACTTACCAAAGCCTAAGCTTCCACAATTCACTAACCCTGAACCTCTACCAAATCTAGAGTTGCCTACAGTCCCTAATGTTGAGCTGCCACCACTGCCAAAGCCAGAGTTGCCTAAAGTCCCTGAGATTCCCAAACCAGGGTTGCCTAAAGTCCCTGAAATTCCCAAGCCAGAATTGCCTAAAGTCCCTAAAATTCCCAAGCCATAATTACATGCTACACCAAAGCCATAAAAGCCTAAAGTCACTGAAATTTCTAAACCCTATGCAACCACTAATCTATAAACTAGTATTATGTTTTTCATTGTATTATCTCAGATCATAATACACTGTTATGTAGTGCCTAGCTTATACCTTTTGATGTGTGTTTTATTTGGGCATTTGGTTTATAATTTGTTGTTGCCACCTGAGAGTGGCTGCATTAGAAGCGAGCTGGTATTATTGGTTCTGGAGTGGAGATGCCACCATGAAGAAGACGTAAAAATATATACGATGCATATAATTATTAATCATTTATAATTAAGCTTAATATCTTTAAGGCTTAGAATACATAATTCTTACACAAATTAACCTTACTTGATTGTGCAGAAAATGAAGAAGCCATGATTAATTCTCTCAGTTCCTGAAATTGATATATAATATAGGGTGCAATATTTGAACAGATTGTTAATGAACATGCTGATATACAAGCAAGATAAATAAATAAATATTATTTTCTTAATATTGGCCATCCCTAACCTGTAATTTTCAATATAGCCTAGGTCTGCCCCTGCTTGCACATATTGTTAATGAGATAGGAAGAAGATGATAGGAAAAGGTTAAGAGAAATTGAGGGGAGTACTCATATAAGACAACACCAAGATGACCCATCAGTTTTTCATCGTGGCACTACTTCATGACAACAACAATCCTTGAAATAAGGTCCGCTGCTTGCTGTTTCACCTTTGCACTCTTGTTGTTTAACTGCCACTTGATGGAACCATAAATCTGAGGAAGATATAGTTTCACCCTCTACCCAATAGTTCACAACTGCACCAAACCCGTTAAGCATCACATTAGCATCATCGCTGTGATGCTCTTGGAAGGCATAAAGAATGCCATCAATAAGAAACTCTTCCAAAAGAGCATGTATATGAGATGCTCCTAAGTTAGTGACCACCTTCTCAATAGTTTCCATAACCATTCACCTATAAGGTTCACTCTCATCTTTAAGATCCTCAATAATTCTCCCGACAATATTGGTAACGCTAACTTTATTTGCTATCTCTACAGTAGGAAATGAGCACGTTGCTTATAGTTTCTTCGATCCAAAGCCTTCCTCCTAACCCAGACATTCTTGAAAAAGTCAGGGAGAATATAATTTCTAATATAATCAGCTTCCACACCCTCAGTGCTTACACACTGCTTCACCACTTTCAGAACAATTTTCTTCATTTCTTCATCAGGTGACTGAAATTCACGAATTAGAATGATCATGACTTACTTAGTATAGTAACTAGTATATAGGGCTTTCATCAACGGAATTATAAAACTAATTGCCTTTAAGAATATAGCCAAGACCTTCCCATGATGTTGCCTAATATACTTTTATAGTGGCTTCAAGATAGAGTCAAATCTTTCAATGCCATAAGGAGCAGCAACCTCAGCAAGAGTAGCAAGAGACAATGCAGTGATGATTCTCACCTTCTGATTCTCATCATTCAGACCATGCTCTATAATTTCCAGAAGAGCTCTCAAATGCAGCAATACAACGCAACTAGTTAAAATGGCAATCTATTGCATAATCTTAATCCCAGTGTGTCGACCTTGCCATGATTTCTTACTTTGACAAACAACCTTCCAGGAGGGTAAGAGTGTAGGTATACCAAGAGCAGAGAAGCAGCAATCATTGTGGCCAATGAAGCAGTTAGATTTTCTTTATGCTTTTCTCTCCTATCCGAGTACATTTAGGACTATTTAAATATGAAATCAAATCTTAGATGTTGAAAATAAAAGTTATGAATTTCTAACGAATTATGTGTTAAGAATATTGATTTGATTTAACTTTAGATTGTGCTTTAACGTATGCTTAAATTTTTATTTTCTTATTCAAGTAAAAATTTGAGCAAAACCTTAGTTTCCCGTTTGAGATTCTATATTATCGAGCACACATACCTTCTCAAGGTACTGTTTATTGTATTGAATTTTGAATTGTCCAAGTGGGTCAGTTTGGTAAGAAATTTGTTCTGCACTTGGTTAATAGTTATTCTTTAAATCTCATATGTTATACTTGTTGAAATTTCGGTCTGCAATATTTCCTTTTGTTCTCTGGGTGTTAAACGCTGTAGATCTCACTGCATTCAAGTCATGCACTTGGAGACCAATGGGAGATGCTGCCAAAATTTTGTCAAGTATAAAATATGAGATTTAAGGAATAACTATTAACTAAGTGTTGAAAAAGTTTCTTATCAAATGGGATAGAGCTAATAATCACATATTTTATTCATTAATAAACCCTCATGTTTAGTCAATTACACTCTCCATTTTCTTAATTAATTGAGTTTGGGTATGATTTATGAGTTTGGGCTCAATTTGGGGCTAATTGAATTTTTCTAGCATTATTGGGATTTGACACTATTTCTGTATTTTGAACATAACTTGAGTTCTACATATCTGATAATCATGAATTTTACCTTGTAGGAAAGCTAAGAGGAAGCTCTACAACTTTGATGAAGAGCTTGAAATCTCATTCAGATGTCTAGTGGGCCTAATTTTGCATGGAAGTCAGAATACGAGTTCAGAGACCCTTTGATGTTGTTTTGGTCATAACTTGAGTTATAGACCTCCAAATTGCATGGGGTTTGAGCCCAAATGTTCATAACTGACCCAACTTTGTAATTAATGGGTTTTTAATTATGTAAAGCCAAAATAGGGGGTAGTTTATGGGGTTGCAAGTCAAAAACTGAGGCACCTCCCATTTTGTCATTTTTTCTTTCTTCTCTCTAGAACTCTCTTCCTCCTCCTTCTCTCTAATTTTCGTTTTCTTCTTCTTTCTTTTATTTTTCTGAGTTTTCCCCTTCTCATGGAGAGTTAGAGCCTTTAGATCAATTCAAGAGATTGAACATGCTTGGTTGTTAATCTTGAGATTTTGTTTTTAATGTTTAAGTTCATCTATTAATCAAGTTTTTTTTTCTTCTTCTTCTCTTTGTTAATTCTAGTTGCTTAATTAAAATTTTCATATGTTAATTGCTTAATTACCATGTGCAAAGAGATGAACTCAGAAATTAAACAAGACATTGAAGGTGTTGGACAATTTCCTTGGATTGGTTGCCTTCTTAATTCTGATTAATTCGAATTCTGTTTGCTTAATTCTATTTGCTAATTCTACTTCTTATAATCCTTGAGAGACGATCTGGTGTTACCTCTTATGCTACAAGCCATAGGCGTAACTTGGTTATAATTTTGGTGAGTTCGGCGCTCGTTAAAATTTTGGTGCCATTGCCGGGGATTGTGATCTATAATCTGATCATATTGAGCGCCACTGCTGCTGCTGCATCCTGGTATATTCTGACTTAATCTCTATTGCTGCTTTCTGGTATATTCTAATCCAATCTGTTGTTTTGTTGCATTCTGACTTCTGCTACTGCTTGCTTCTAATTGCACAATTTTGCTACATTACTATTCCATTGGTAATTGCATTGTAATTTTGCTGCATTGTATCTTGCCAATCATACACACACAACTGCTACACTGCATTTTTGTTGCACTGCATAATTTTGCATCTTGCTGCATAAGCTCGGTTACTGTTCCATTAGTTTTTGTTGCTATTAACCATCCTTTTGTTGAACTTATTGCTAATTGCATTGCAAGACCTATTCATTCATTTTGGACGTGTTCCTAACTGCTTACCACTGTTTCATACCCTGCTAGCACTCTTTCCCTAGTTTTTGATTTTTTTTGGTGAAAGGGAGAAAAAGTGTAATCTGGCCAACTCTGATTGAGCTGAAACTTGGTCCTCAAGGGTAAAACATCATTTGTATCAAATTGATCCCAAAGGGATCAACTAGTTAGATTTTAGCCAATTTTTATCATTTGGTAAGGTTTTAGGGCAATTTTGTAATTTCTTGAAAAAAGGCCTAATTTTCGATTGAGTTAAGACTTTTTCCCTTGAAGGAAAATGACATTTTAAGCAAGGCTTCAGTAAAACTGAAGGTAACTCATTTTTAAGCCAAATTCCATCGTTTAGACCACTTTTTCAATTTTTGAAATATTTTCTTTCTATGGTAATTTTCAAAAAAATCATAGTTTTCATTCTGTGGTGGTCCCATAATTTTTAAAAATCATTTGACATGTTTTTTTTTTATTTTTTCTAGTCATTTTTGTTGTGCAGATTTGCATGGTTTTTAGATTTTGGCTTTCTGACACTTTTTAGCCCTGATTGGTTGCATGACTAGGTCTGCCTCTAATAATTTGTTTGATTTTGATCTTGAAATTGATAGGACTTTGCATTCATTGATAAGAGCTCGTAGGCTTAGTCAAGTAATTGATTCCTCATTTCATTCTGATACTGCATCTGTCACTGAATCTGTCATTGAAGCTGAGAATTTAAGTGACATTGTAACAATGGCTGATAACATGCATAATAGGACTCTTAAAGAGCTTGTTGCCCCTAATGTTACTTATTAACCATTATGCATTCACTATCCTGAGATTGATGCTGACTTTGAGCTAAAGTCTGGACTAATCCATTTGCTGCCTAAGTTTCATGGACTTGCAGGTGAGGATCCTCATAAGCATCTCAAGGAATTCTATGTTGTATGCTCAACCATGAGACCTCAAGGCATCCATGAAGAGCATATCAAGCTGAGGGCATTTCCTTTCTCCCTTACTGATGCAGCCAAGGACTAGCTTTACTATCTCTCACCCGGTTCTGTGACTTTCTGGAATGATATGAAGAGGTTGTTTCTAGAGAAATTTTTCCCGCCTCCAGAGCTACTGCAATTCGAAAGGACATTTATGGCATCAGACAGATTTATGGTGAAACCTTGCATGAATACTGGGAGAAGTTCAAGAAATTATATTCAAGTTGCCTACATCACCAAATTAGTGATCAACTGTTGATCCAATACTTTTATGAGGGTCTGATGCCAATGGAGAGAAGCATGATTGATGTTACTAGTGGAGGGGCTTTGGTGGATAAGACCCCTGCTGCTGCCAGAGACTTGATAGCAAATATGGCAGACAACACTCAGTAGTTTGGAACTCGAATGATCACCTCAACTAGAGGAGTCAATGAGTTTCAAGTGTCTCATGTCGACCAACAGAGAATGGAACACAGATTGGATGAGTTGACATCTTTGGTAAGGCAGCTAGCGGTAGCACAACAACCACTTATGCATATAGCTGCCACTGCTTATGGAATTTGTTCATGTATATCCCACCCTACTAATGCTTATCTAACCCTTCAAGAAGATAATTCTGGAAACCGAGTCCACCCTATTGCTGTAGCAGGCATTTTTCCTGGTAGACCCCAATACTAGTAGCCCCAACAACCCAGATATGATCCATTTTCGAGCACTTATAACCCTAGCTAGAGAGACCATCCTAACTTCAGATATGGGAATTCTGGGCAGCAACAGCAGCCCCACCAGTAGCAGCAACAACAATAGTTTAGATACCATGTTGTAGGCCCTAGCAACATGTACCAACCACCTGCATTCAGGTAAGCACAACCTGTGCTGCTACCCATGTAGCAGCCCCTCCAGTTACCTAGTCCAGCAGCCATTCTAGCTGAGCCATCCTTGGAAGATTTGATGAAACAGATGGCCTCAACTAACATTCAGTTTCAAGAGAATGTCAATGCCACCATTCAGAATTTACAAACTCAGATTGGGTAGTTGGCAACCACTGTGAGTGAGCTGAAAAGTCAAGGGTCGAGCCAACTTCCTTCCTAAACTACCCCCAATCTGAATGTAAGTGCCATTATGTTGAGGTCTGGTAAGTATGTACCAGCACCAACTGAACCTCAACCTAGAAGTAAGCAACAACCAGCAGAGAAAGCAGAGAAATAAGTTTCTGAGGATAAGAAAAAATCTGTAGTTGTTGATGAGTCGCAACAGCCTGCCATAGCCCTTCCCTTCCCACAGAGAGCCCTTCAAACAAAAAAGATACATGAGGTTGAGAATGATAGAGAGCTTCTTGAGACCTTCAGGAAAGTGGAAGTAAATATTCCATTATTGGATGCAATCAAGCAAATTCCAAAATATGCTAAGTTTTTTAAGGAATTATGCACCCAGAGGAAGAGGCTAAAGGGCAATGAGAGAATCAATATGAGCCAAAATATTTTAGTCCTTATTTAGTTTATGCCTCAGAAATGCAAGGATCCAGGGACTTTTACAATTCTATGTGTTATAGGCAATTACAAATTTGAGCATGCCATGCTAGATTTAGGTGCTTCTATTAATGTAATGCCTATGTCTGTTTTTAATTCTCTTGGACTTGGCCCTTTGCGTTCTATAGGTGTTGTGATTCAGATGGCTAACAGAAGTACTATGCAACCGGCCAGGTTGATTGAAGATGTATTGGTTAAGGTTGATGAATTAATTTTTCCTGCAGATTTTTATATTCTGGAGATGGAAGGGGAGTCATCATCCAGAAAGGCCCCACTCATTTTAGGGAGGCCATTCCTCAAAATAGTAAGGACCAAAATAGATGTGCATGCAGGAACTCTATCCATGGAGTTTGGAGACTCAATTGTTCAATTTAACATTTTTGAAGCTATGAAGCATCCCATGGAGGGGCATTCTGTTTGTCATATTAATATACTTGCTAATTTAGTTGGGTGTGAGGAAACTGCTGATTTAGTTAAGTGTGAGGAAACTGTTGATATGTTGTGTGCTGAATTTCCTGACTTTATTGGTTTTAATAATTCTGTCCATTTCCACTCATGTACTGATTGTGATGGAGATACGGTATGTGCTATTTGTGCAGAAATTTATGCATTCCTGTGAGCTGATGATTTTGTTTACGCAGGGACTGATCATAATAGTTCTATCAGTAATGTTCTTGATGCGGTTGTAGACTCTGAAACACAAGGGGAGATGACATTAAAGGCCATTGACGAATTTTTAGATAAGGGATAAGAGCACCAGATGGCGGTCATTGCTGTAATAGATTTTGTTTTTGGGCCATGGTTCAACATAAACAAGAAAAATGAAGTTAATGAAACAAACACATTGTATTCTACGGGTGAAGCTAAGAAAATTAAAGAAGGTCAATGGGACCTCGGTTGTAACGCCCCTTTTTGGGAGGGAACGTCACATTGTCAAATAAAGTAAAATGCAGAAATTAAATGAACAACGATTAAGACCCGGTTCATTTTAATTAATTAATGTTTAACCATGTGAACAAACTTGGCAATATATTTTTTTTTTATAATAATAATAATGATACTACGAAATGCGGATAAAAGCAATGAATAAAACAATACATAGAAATTTGCACCTGAATAGCATGCATACATATACATAGAATTTAATACAACTGTTTCATAAATACAAGTCTGGCCATCATCAAAAAGCAAAACTATACCCACCCCAAGAGGAAACATGCATATATACCCTCATGCATATACAAAATATACGGCCCAAATCAAAAGAAAGATACATCGGGCCCCCAAAAACAAAAACAGCGGCCATCGGTAGCCACCAATGATCATCGACCCCTCAAATAAAAGGGACCGATTCGGGATCATCAGGAGGACCCTCATCAGGATCTTCCTCATCCGAGGACTCATCCATAGGAACCACGGAGGCGCGGGACGGAGCCCGAGCGGTGGAATCAAACGAATCCTCCTGCGGGGTGTAATAACGGGGACCCCACATCTCCATGATAGGCAGGTAAAACTCCAAACGTGGCGATGTAGCAAGTGAGGACCGGTGCCTCATGGCGTCTCCAGGCAAGTGATACCGACACGTCTCCCACATACACACAGCGGTCGGAGTTTAGGTTGATGTGCCAACACTCCGGCCCTCCAAGGAAGGTCAGACGCACATCTCCCAAAAATCCGCGCATGCGTGCAGACATCGTCGCAGTCAAAGTCAATCCTGTGCGGGCCAGAAGCCGGGGAAGGCAGGCTCTTCTGTCTCTTCACCGTCGTCTTCGATCAGTACAGGGTGCACATAAACAACAAATAATAGAAGCACAGGGAAAGAGGTAAGATATCCTACTCTCAATACCAATACAGCAACCAAGAACCGAACGGCGCATAACGCCCACATAGCATGTAAAGGCAATAAATAAGCTTTTAAACAGATGACCAGTTAATCAATCATAAATAGAGGTAATGAATAATTCACAATATCCAGGCAGTTAAATTCAGACAGTTAAATATCATGTAAACAATAATTTTCAGATGACAGGATATTCCATGATGCATGGACACAACATTCAATTTCTTACTCCATGGAGCTAGACTCAAACAGTCGGAGAGAAAGATCAGGAGATATGTCTGTGACTCGGCTGCCGAGGCCAGTGCTATCAATAATTTTTCTCGTGCACAATCATGGCATTGCACAGACATTCTACACTAGATCACGATATAGGACAGTGTCAAGTCCGGATCGTCGGTGCGTTTGCATCGGTTTGCCCCACGGGCAAAGGAGCTACCAACTACCCATTGTGGAGGACCCGCACCATGACGCCCCCAAGGTCATAACAAGACCCACACTTGTCTACTCGCACCCGCACTAAGGTGTGTTCAATCTCCTAGGCAACTTGGCCTTACAACAGTCCACAAGGACACCACATTGCATAAGACACTATGCATGCTCATGTATGATCCACAATCTCATACAAATTCATAATATACCATATTTGATCAAGGGAGTGCAATAAGCAATTTGCATCCAAAAAGAACCCAATCATCAACATAATATCAATTTATAATTCAAGGAACATAATTTAGGTCCATTGTGGATTTCTAAAATCTCTAAGTCTTATGAAAATTACCTCATTGGTTCATTAAGGTTTATGAAGTCCTTAAGCTCTTGTATTCTTTGATTACTTGTAATCCTAGTATTGGGTTATAAAGTCTTAACTCAAATTTTCACCTAGAGGTCTTGGTCTTCCCAAGGTTTCAAATAAATCATGTTCACATCATTAGGTCCATTTACTTGTTGTTTTGATCCAAGCTATTTAATTCTTACAATTACCTTCCAAATTTAGCACATTTCCTAAGTCTTAACCACATTCCATTATAAAAATTATTGTTGCAAGTTTCCTACTATTAATAATTACATGAATAATTAACCACTCAATCAACTACTCAAAGCTAGATTAAAATAGCATTCAAGAAACCAATTTCAAGCAATTTTCAAGAACAACCACCATGTGGTTTTTCTTCCAAAAATCAAATACGAGATTCCTAGTTGCTAAAGAGGTTGAGGAGGATTAATCTTCCTCTTACCAAGATGAAGAACCAAGAAAAATTCCAAGAGCACTTGATTTTCGGATTTTAAGCTCCAAAATCCCTAGAAAATGTGGTCCAAGTTAGAACAATGTAATGGCATGAAAAAGAAGAAGAAAATGACCACAAAATCAAGAGAAAACCAGAAACGAAAATGGGAAGGCAAGTCTGAAAATTTTCAGCCATGGGGAGCTCACCTTCAAAGCTTGAGAAATGGTTGAAGATGGAAGCTTTCTTGAAAACTCCAAGCACAAAAGATGATGAGAAGGAGTAGGAGATTAAGAAAATATGGTTGAAGCAAATTTTTATGAAGGTTGGGGTCTTGGAGGGTGGCTGGACGTGTGGTGGTGGAAGAGAAAAAAGAGAAATGGTTGAAGAGGAAGAAAAGAAGAAGAAACGTAAATGAAGAAGGAAAAATGTGTTTTGGTGATAAAGAGTTAAATGAATTATTTGAATAATTAAAACCAATTCTTTTCTCCTTCATGGGCTGCAGACCACGTACAAGAGAGAGAGAATTGAGTGACAAAATTGGCTTCCTTTGGAAGCTAATTCATGTGGTCAAAGCTTCTTAAGGAAGCTTGAATATTTAACCATTAAATTTGAATTAAAGTAGGTAGATTTGACATAAAGTGGATTACATTAGGATAATGTGATAGTATTTTTATTACACACTATTATCCAATAGATAATAGTTACAGTTGACAGGAGTCAGTATTTAATTAATCTGACAGATGAATTTTTCGTGTACTGATTTAATTGTATCAAGTAAAGATTTCCTAAAAATTGCGAAACCTCGTAAACTGTGTCAAGTCTCGGGTTTAGTAAGATCCCCGTCGACTTATCCATAGTCCAAGGTTCTCAGAGAAAATATCGCGTTTCCCTGATTCTGCTCAGTGCGCACGCAAAACGAGGAATATATTAAAATATTCGACGGTTCAGGAAAATTCCAGAAAATTCTCAAAAATTGCAAATATTATAAAACGACTATCCGTCATATAATTTTCCAATTTTTGAAGCACTACTGATCGTTTTCACGACTCTGCTCGAGTTTCACGCGAGCGAAGAATATATTAAAATATTCGTCGTTTAGAAAAATTCGAGAAAAATTCACATAAATCACAAATATTGGAAAATGACTATTCATGGTGAAATAATCAATTTCCGGGGTGTTACACTGGTCTCAGCAATTCTCAGCCCAGTGTGCACGTAAAACGAGGAATATATTAAAATATTCGTCGTTTCCGAAAAATTCTGAAAAAATTCCTAAAAATCAAGAATATTATAAAACGATGATTCATGATCAAATATGTATTTTTCGGAATGTTACATCGGTGGATGCTCTTATGATGCTTGTAGCATAAGTTGGTCATTCCACTTCAAGCAATAGGACCCTAGTGGAAGCTTCTCTACTTGATTAGGCTGTTTCTTTCTCCTTTCTCTTATTTTGCTTGTCTCATATTTGTTGATGTTATTATTGATTTGCTATTGATTTTTGAGCTTTACATTAAGGACAATGCAAATTTTAAGTGTGGGGGAGAGATTTAGCATTCTGTTTTCTTTGTTTTTGTCTTTGATTTAGCATTCTGTTTTTTTTTTCTATAAATAAAAAAAAAATTAATAATGTTCTGAGATTTGTGATGTTTATGAGTTTGAAGCAATTGAAATTCAAGGTCATTGCATGATTGAATAAATTTTCTTCCTTCTTGAAACTGATTTGCTTGGTAGTAGATGCTTGAATTAGTGGATTGATTTTGATAGATGCATACCTTGTGAGATTTCGAGCCTATTGATGGATGGATTTAACATTGCACTATTCCCTTCTTTCTTGCTTGATTTTCACTCACGTTAATGTTCACTCTAAAACTTGCTTTGATTCTGTTTGAGGCTACATTTCACTTGTATGCATGAACATGATTGAGGCCTTCTTTCTTGATTAACTACTTTGGCCAAATAGCCAACCTTGCATCATTTCCCTTTGATTACCCTCTTAAGCCTATTTGCCTATTCTTTGTCTTAGCTTATTTTATGTCTTTGTGAAAAATCATGATTTTACCTTACCTTAGGAAATGGGAGAGCATTGGTTCATTTTCATTTGAGGAGCTCTTTTGCTTGTGGACAATTAATAGTTCAAATGTGGAGGTTGTGCAAATTGATGTGTAGTATGCAAGGTGATTGAAAAAAAATGTAATATAAAAAAAATACAAAAATTAAAAAAATGAAATGAAAAATGAAAAGAAAAAAAGAATGAATGCAAGAAAGGTTGTGAAAGTAAAAGGAAAGGAATATGTAAGAGAATGTGCACTATATGAATTTTGGGGGAAGCAATAATTTATGCTTGTTACTTATCAATTGAGTTCCTCCCCATTGCTCTTTTATTCTCTTAGGTGCTTAACTTGTCATATCCATATTGTTTCCTTCCCTTACCTTGGCCCCATTACAACCTTGAATAAAGTCCTCTTGATTTTTGTGTGCATGTGTTTGGTAGTGAAGAAGTAGAAGATAAGCAAGCTTATGGTAGTGCAATTTTCATGGGTTGAATTGAGTGAAATACTTACCTTGTAAACACTTGAGGGTTAAGAGCGTATCTTGTGAGGGTCTATCATTCTTGATTCATGCTTTTCAATTTGAAGCTACCTTGCTTGTTAGTTTGGTTTGAGTTGTGAAGAAATGTTGACTCATAAATGTTTTGATCCCTTGAACCTTTGGTTCTTCTCCTTACTTGTAAACTTTTGCATTCTTGAATGTCATTGGAATTGGAGTGCCTTTTGTTGATCCCTTTGCCCTTGTTTTGGTCTTTTGTGTTTTGCCTAGGAGTGCAAAAAGCTAAGTGTGAGAAAATTTAATAATCACATATTTTATTCATTAATAAACCATCATGTTTAGTCAATTGCACTCTCCATTTTCTTAATTGATTGAGTTTAGACATGATTTGTGAGTTTGGGCTCAATTTGGGCCTAATTGAATTTTTCTAGCATTATTGGGCTTTGACATTGTTTTTGTATTTTGGACATAACTTGAGTTCTAGATATCTGATAATCATGAATTTTACCTTGTAAGAAAGCTAAGAGGAAGCTCTGCAACTTTGATGAAGAGCTCGAAGTCTCATTCAGATGTCTAGTGGGCCTAATTTTGCATGGAAGTCAGAATACGAGTTTAGAGATCCTTTGATGTTGTTTTGGTCATAACTTGAGTTATAGACCTCCAAATTGCATGGGGTTTAAGCCCAAATGTTCATAACTGACCCAACTTTATAATTAATGGGTTTTTAATTATGTAAAGCCAAAATAGGGGGTAGTTTATGGGTTTATAAGTCAGAAACCGAGGCACCTCCTATTTTGTCATTTTTTCTTTCTTCTCTCTAGAACTCTCTTCCTCCTCCTTCTCTCTAATTTTCGTTTTCTTCTTCTTTCTTTTATTTTTCTATGTTCTCCCCTTCTCATGGAGGGGTAGAGCCTTTAGATCAATCCAAGAGATTGAACATGCTTGGTTTTTAATCTTGAGATTTCGTTTCTAATGTTTAAGTTCATCTATTAATCAAGTTTTTTTTCTTCTTCTTCTCTTTGTTAATTCTGGTTGCTTAATTAGAATTTTCATATGTTAATTGCTTAATTACCATGTGCAAAGAGATGAACTCAGAAATTAAACAAGGCATTGAAGGTGTTTGATGAAATGTTTAACTTGGTTGGATCTTGGCTTTTAAGTTAATTTCAGTTTTGATGAGTGCTTAACTTGTCTAATCTTAATTAATTGAAATCTAGAAGCATTTCTAGTAGAAGATCCATGATCATTGAGAGGCTTCTTGATGTGGTCTAAGACTAAGGACTTGATTAATAATTGAATGAACTTTTAGTAATCAAGGATGGATTAAAATCAAGTTTGGACAATTTTCTTGGATTAGTTGCTTTTTTAATTCTGATTAATTCGAATTCTATTTGCTTAATTCTGTTTACTAATTCTACTTCTTAATCTCGCCTAACCCCCCCATTTTAACTTGACTTATTCAAATTACATTTTATAATCCTTGAGAGACGATCCGATGTTACCTCCTGTGCTACAAGCCATAGGCGTAACTTGGTTATAATTTTGGTGAGTTCGGCGCTTGTCAAGGGCCATACCATGTTAAGAAGAAGATGGAGATATAAAGATTGTATTAATGTGCTAAGGTAAATTTCAGCAATCATGAGACCCGATCGAAGTTAGATATTACGAAGAAATGATCCTACTGGCTATGTAAGTGAAGAATTCAAGGATGGAGTTAATGATTTCATTAGGGTTGCTCAACGAGACCCAACAGTTACTGATGAATTAAATCGCATCCTTTGTCCATGTGCTAGATGTAAGAATCATGTTTGGAGGGACGTATTTGGGGTAGAACTACATCTGTATAAGTATAGATTTATGAATGGTTATGTAAATTGGACCATTCATGGTGAGGACAGATGGGGGGATAGCGGCTCAACATCCATTGTCCATGATGATGAAGTAGAGGCCAGGAATCCATGCGTGGATATGGTTATAGATGCCGCAGGTGATAGATTAAATCCATAGCTCAAGAGTTAGAAGGGGATCCAAATCCGTCAGCTGCGAAGTTTTATGACTTGCTAAGAGACACTGACAAACCTTTATGGGATGGTTGCCATAAGCACATGAAGTTGTCAGCTGTAACTCAGCTTTTGAACTTGAAGTCGGAGTTTAACATGAGTAAGAGTTGTTATGATAGAATGATTGTCACAATTAAGAGCATGCTTCCAGAGCCTGAAAGGTTACCCGAAAACTTTTACAAATCGAAGAGAATGGTTCATGAGTTGGGATTAGGATGTGAGAAGATAGATGCGTGTCCTACTCAGTGCATGTTGCATTACAAAGAATACAGTGACAAGAGACTCTACTCAGTTTGCTTAGTATGTGGACACCAACGATTCAAACCAAAGGTGGGACATTCATTGAATAAGAAGGATGTGCCGCACTCAGTGTTACGATATTTTCCCATTATGCCTAGACTCCAACGTTTGTTTATATCCAAAAACACTACACAATATATGAGTTGGCATGCAGATGGAATGCGTCAAGATGAATCAGTGATCAGGCATCCAGCTGATGCTAAGGCATGGAGACGATTTGATGCTACCCATTCAACATTTGCGTTAGACGCTCGAAATGTTAGGCTTGGCCTTTGTACAGACAGTTTTAATCTATTTAGCAGTTCAGCCACACCATATTCATGTTGGCCTATTTTTGCCACACTGTACAATCTACCCACAAGTATGTGTATGCGAAGGGAATACATATTCCTCACTCTTGTGATTCTTGGACCAAAGTCACTAGATAAAAGTTTAGATGTCTATCTTAGACCCCTAATTGACGATCTAAAGATACTGTGGGACGATGGGGTGCAAACTTATGATGCCTGGAAGAAGCAAAATTTCGATATGAAAGCGGGTTTGTTGTGGACAATAAGTGACTTTTCGGCCTATGGAATGTTGTCTAGGTGGAGCACTCATGGAAAACTTTCTTGTTCGCTTTGTATGAATCACAATAAGTCATTTGTATTGAAGCACAATAGGAAATACTGCTGGTTTGATTGCCATCGCCAATTTCTGCCTTTTGATCATTCATTTCGCCGTGATCGAAATTCTTTTAAGAAATCAACAGTGGAAAAATCTAATCCACCACAACGGCTGAGTGAGACAGATGTCTTGAATAAAGTGACTCAACTCAAGGAAGTCTCTTTCGGCTTGAATTCAGGTAAACACAAACAAGATAGCTTTGGTATACACCACAACTGGGTGAAGAAGAGCATATTCTAGGAATTGCCTTATTAGTCCACTAATCTAATACGACATTAGATGTTATGCATGTCAAGAAGAACATGTTTGACAATATCTTCAACACTATCATGGACATAAAGGGCAAGACAAAAGACAATGCAAATGCAAGAGAAGATTTGAAGATAATATGCAAACGTCCCACCTTGGAGCTAATTGTTGAGAACAGCAAGTGTAAAAAACCAAAGGCGACATATGTCTTGGATGCCAGTCAAGGGAGGATGGTGTGTGAGTGGATAAAACAGTTGAAATTTCTGGATGGGTATGCATCGAATATCGCACGTTGCAGCAATGTAGACGGCGGGAAGATATATGGAATGAAAAGTCACGATTGTCATGTTTTTATGCGAAGGTTAATTGCTCTGGCATTTTGTGATATCTTGCCAAAACCTATATGGGGACCATTAATAGAACTCAGCTTGTTCTTTAAAGAAGTTTGTGCAACTGAAATTCGTGCTTCCATCATGGAGAATGCAGAGTTTTCCATTGTTGAAACAATTTGCAAGTTAGAGAAGATTTTCCCTCCCGCATTCTTTGACGTGATGGAACATCTAGTCATGCATCTCCCTTATGAAGCTAAAGTTGGAGGACCAGTGCATTATAGGTGGATGTACCCCTTTGAGAGGTGTATGCTTTACTTGAAAAGAAAGGTTCGAAATAAGGCGAAAGTTGAAGGATCTATTTGTGAAACGTATATTTTAGAAGAAATTTCCAACTTTGCTTCCATGTATTTTGATCCCCACCTACAGATCAGGCGCACTCAAGTTCCTTGGAATGATGACAGTGGAGAACATACAATTAATGAACGATTGTCTGTTTTTAAACATCCATGTCATCCTATCGGAAAAGGTCGAAATAGATTCTTGACGGATATAGAACTTCAGATTGCTGAGACATATGTGCTTGTAAATTGTAGAGAAGTAGAACCTTATCTCCAGTAAGTCTACTCCCTACCTAATGAATTTGTTTATTTTTCACTAAATTTATGCTAAATATTAATTATTATATTGATTAGACAATTCGAGGATTCGTTAAGGGAAACAAATCCCAATATCATTGATGATCAAATATGGGAAGCTCGAGATAAGGACTTTAGTAAATGGCTAAAACATCTAGTGAGTCCTCTTATCCATAATCACATCTATCATATTAAATTCAATGTTCATTATGCTAAATGTTACAACTATCTACCATCTATGTAATGATACAGGTTAATATAGGTCAAGTTGAGGATCAAATGATACGAGAGATAAGTTATGGTCCATCCAAGTCCATCACTTCTTACTGCGGCTTAATAGTTAATGGGTATAGATTTCATACTAAGAAGTACGGACAAAATAGAGCTACTATGAATAGTGGCGTATATGTTAGAGGTAGTATATATGGTGAGAATGACTTCGACTATTATGGCATCGTTGAAGATATATTGGAATTGTCATATGTAGGAAATCAGAACATAGTATTTCTTTTACAATGTCATTGGTTTGACCTGATTAATGGAGTCAATGTTGATGAAAGATATGGGTTAGTTGACATCAAGCATAAATCAAGATGGTGGGCAGCTTGCAAGGTCCGAGCAAGACTCTTCATGGCTGAGACATTAAATGATGAAGGTGACGAATTGAATGATCTAGTTGCTACTGATTATTAACAAGATGATGGATCCTTTGGCAACAAAATATTGTCATAGATGATGAAGCAGTTTCCTTGTTTGATGCACATGCCCAAATAGAAGATGTGAACATATATGATATACATTATCCAATGGACGTTCTAGTTGATGATGAGTTCATTGATGACAACGAAGATAATGAAATTATTGAATTCTCAAATGAAGATGAGGAATCTTTTGCTTCAGACTCAAGTAGTTAAAATTGAATCTTGTTATTCAATAAATCTCGTTAATGGTATTTACACTGAAATATCATTATTATATTTTGAGGTTTTTCTTAACATATAGTATATTAACTAATCATGTTTCATTATGTTTCCTTATGCAGATATTCATCATGACCATTTGAGGTAGAGGCGCTGGACGCGGTCGTGGGAGAGGCCGTAATGTTTCATCCCAGCCTTCTCCATCTTGCCATAATTCTCCATCACTCGAGCCTTCTCAGCCCTCCCCAGGTATACTTATACAATAATCTTTTTAATAATTATTGACGCGTGGTTTATATAAATGTAATATATATGTATTTTTTTGTTTATCTATAATTATGTTAGGTGCAACTTCAGCTACTGGCCCATTGATCAGTGCAGGCCTACCAACGTCTATCCCATTGACCATTGGAGGCGCATCGGCTTCTGTCCCACCCCGTACTGACCCAATCCTTTCTATGCCACCCCCTGCTGACCTACCCACTAGCACCCCAAATGTGGTGCCTTCAAGTGGAGAATCCTATATAGAACCTGATAGCAGGGAACTTATATATGTGGCGTCTCTCCTTGGACCATAAGTAATAGTGATTGTCATCTTTTATTACATTTATTTACTTTTAGATCACTAACATTATCTTCTTGTACTTACAAGAGGAGGTTTATCCTATCGAGAGTGACATGTGACATTATGTACAATGTCATAACAAGGATGCCTGCTCTGGCTGGTATGTGGAGAGATTATCCTGCTGACATGAAGGAAATACTATTTCAGGACTTCATAGTAAGTAATTGTATTTATAGAATTATATATTAGACGTTCATCGAAAAATAAATATACTTACATAACATTTGTGTAGGGTAAGCATCAGTTTGCATCTGATTCTGATCGCGGTATGGCGAGAACTGTCTGGAAATAGACTTGCATGGACCGTTATCCAGATCATTTGAACAAAGCATGGGAAAAGGCCTTTGAAAAGGCAAATTCAAATAATCTTAAGGGCCATAGGCCCAGAGGAATAAGGTCAGAAGTGTGGGATGGCCTGGTCGACATTTGGTTGACAAATAAATGGATGACGAGGTTTGCAGTTACTCGAAGGAATAGGGCAGCCATGCCTGATGCCTTGAAGCATACAGCAGGGTTGATAAGCTTTGGTCAACACAAGAATAAGATGGTAATATAACTTGCTCATTTAAAGTTTTGATGGTGATCTTTTTATTAATCTGGCTGGAGTTTTCTGAGTTTTATTTTATTTTATTTTATTAATCTGTTTATTAACATGTTGTAATTACTTGAGTTATTTACCTATCTTGAGTATGACATAAAGGCATTAGTATTTTAGAGGGATTGCCTTACTTTTGATGTGTTTATTATATATTCTTTTCCATATATGGTTACAAGAGGCAGAGTTAAAGCATCCAGTTTCTTACAGAGATCTCTATTGCAAAGTTCATAAGAAGAAAGATGGAAGCTATGTTTCCGAGCGCTCGAGGAATTTTATTGTTCACGTTTTTAAAATTCAAAAGTCATTTATATTTGTTAAGTTATTGATTATTTTGTTAATGTTTTTCTTGTTTTGTTATTTAGGAGTCATATGATTCTGCGATGACAGAAAAATATAGAGAAAACTCTTCCTCTCATCCTATGTTTGACCCGGAGGTCTGGTTGGATGCGGCAGGTCCCAACAAGAAGGGATGGGTGCATGCATTGTAATAGCTTGAACATTGGCATTAATAACACCATGCCATCTTCATCCTCCTCGGTTGCGGGTCCTTCCTGCTCTACACCGTTGACACAGGACATAACTGGGACCATCAATGAAGCTGTCAATGCAGCAGTGGCAACAACGATGGCTTCTTTTGTCCAGACTCAACTTGTCCCTATGTTGTTGCCCATCCTATCTACAATTGAATCAGCAAATGTTGCTCCACATGCACCATTGCAAGGTGCAACAGTTGGGGAAGGTCGAGAGGATGATGATGATGAAGATGAAGACGAAGCCAACTTAGATTGATTGCCTATTATTTTTATTCTTGTTTTGTACGATATTTAATGAACTATTTGTATAATAATTTTGATATAATTAGTAGATTTATTTGGATCATTGATGAGAAATTCGTGCAAGTATATATGTCGCTCAAGTAATAGAGTGAAAAGTACAAGTCGAACCCACGAGGACTAGAACTAATTTTCCAACTAAGTATTAGTATAGGAGGCCTTACTAATATCCAAACAATAATAAATTGATGTAAACAGAATAAAAACTTAGAGCAATTTAACTTGAAATGAAACTAACAAGTAATAAAATTGACCAAGTATCAAATTCTCACAATGGTAAAAACCTAGGATTGTAACCCTTCTTGATATTTCACTTGGATTAAATCATACCCATTAGCCTAATCAATGTTACTTGAAGAATTAATCAATAACTCTAGTGTAAACATACCCCTCTCCCGATGGTGATATGTTCTTGCCCTCTTAATTAACACATAATATCCCTATTAGAATCAATTAATAAAGAAGCATTATATCGAATATGATCTATGCAAGATTACACATGGTCCTAAGCATATCCCTATGTCTTAGAACAAAACCCCCAAATTCAACCCTAGGGTTAGAAGTTCATGTGTCACCCATTCTAGTTCTAGGTTCAATTTCTCTTTCCCAAGTTCAAATCAAATCAAAATATCTACTAATGGTGGCCACTCAATCAATAGCATGAAGCATAAGAATGGATAAAAACTTCTTATAATATTGAAATAGGTAAACAAGCATTCAATAATCTAAGCTACATATCAATAGGAGCTACAATCCTAGAAACAAATTTAGCTCATGTTCAACATTTGGAGATAATCAATCAAACCAAATAATACATCTATTATGCCAAGACAAAGAGAATGAGAAAACCCCAAAAGAAACTAAAGAGAAATGATGAAGAAGATGAAGAACAAGCTAGCTCTAATGGTGAAAAGCAAGCAAATCTCCAAGAACTTCCTTATTGCCTCCACTCCAAATCATGTTTCCCTAGGTTTCTTGAGGTCCTCCACAACTGCCCAAGCTCAGAAAATGTCAAGGTTGTGTTAGAGAATGAATTCCCCATGAAATGGATGCTCTAGCTCATTAAAAACCCTCTTTGTGGAGCCAAAATGACGTAGCAGAATTTTAGTAGGATGCCTCGGCCTCCTGGTGCGCAGTGCACAAAATCACAGCATGATGCCGCGACCTTGGAAGAGGATGCCGCAGCCTCCTGCCAAGATTCTTCCAAAACTAATATACTATGCCAAGGCATAGTTTTGGAGGCCAAGACATAGTATATGGCTTTCATTTAAACACTTTTTCTTCATCAAAATGCAACCAATACTTGACTTCTTGGATTCCTATCTTGCTTCTTCAATTCAATGATCTTTCTTGAGCTTTCCCACTTTTCTTTTTCTCCACTTCTCTTCTTCAAAGCTTTATCACCATTCTTCAAACTCTTCATCATAGGATTCAACCACCTATCAAGCATGAAATATCAATTGAGTACTGATTCCAAAATCATTTCATTAAAGCTTGTCAATATTGATCAAAAGAGTGCTCAATAGGTTCCAATTCCATTATAGCTCCAACAATCAAGTTCAAGCTCAAGATATCAAGAATATACATGGAAACTAACACAAATTAACACAATTAGTGATCATTTAACTCTACTTTTGTAGAGTTATCACACCCCAAAACTTAGATTTTTGCTAGTCCTCGAGCAAAATAATAAAAATCTCAACATTTTCACTTGAGCATGATATGATAAAAACAATCTTGCAAATTGTGAAAAAAAATTGCCAACTAAACCCTTAAAACATTGTCTCCACATTTGACATCTCAATCATCCCAAGCATCATACTCAAGCATTTTCTCTCATCAAACATCATTGATAGTCAAATTGAATTTCTTATGTGTGTGTGTGCGGTCTAATGACCAAGCTTCACTAATCAACTGGATAAGATTATGCAAATGAGATCCTAGAATGATGAAACTTAGAAAATCATATTTTCACCCCCTCTCCACTAATGTAGGATGAACATGGCGTGTAGATCAAAAGGTCTTATTGAGCTTGTAATGATAGGCCAAGGTGGGGGCTATGAACAAAGGATAAGATAAACCAAAAACCTTGGATAATGATCAAATGCACCTCTAATTTCCTCAATGGATGCTAACACAAGGGCTACACAATGTGTATTCCATGCCTCTTAATCCTTTCAACAACTTTGTTCAAACTTTTCAAATGATTTTCCTTTCATAATCACTTTATTTTTCTTTTCATGCCATTTTTTTAACCACCACAAATGCATGTACATTTCAATTCATTGCTTCACACACTTTTTCTTGTAGAGACACATATCAACTTGGCCCTTAATCACACAAGTATTTAGAGATGCAATCAACCACTATCCAAAGCACAAGGTGTGATATTAAATGCATGGCTCAAAGGTTTTGGTAGTCATGGGTTCATAGAACAAAATCACAAGGCTTAAACATCACTAGGCTCAAACAAGGTGCTATGAATACATTTATGTCAAGGTTAGGCTTGAAAGGCTCAAACGATCCAAACATTGCCTAAATCATCTCTACACACTAAGTCTAACCTAGGATTTCGCCTTGAGGTACTTGATAATCAATCCTAAATCGCAAAACCTAAGAAACTCACATTACATAATTCTTCTCTAAATGATCAGGCACAAGTTAAGCAAAAGGACCATGTGCAAAAAGATAAGCTCCTTAATTTAACCATTCAACTTGCTCAACAAAATCAACACATTTTAAACAACACTTAGGATTCAAAAGAGTCAAGCATGTCCACAATTCAATCTTATTATGGGGTTGGCAAACCATTCAAACACAACATTGCAAGATCATTCTAAGGCTTTTCCATACAAAATCACACTTTCTGTCAAATACCTAAAACACCCCCAAACTTAAAAGTTCACATTGTCCCTAATGTGACACAACTATAAATAGTAGCAACAAAAAAAAAAGAAAAGACAAGTACAAGTAATGAAAAGAAAAGAAAAGAAAGCTCCCTCAAGTGGTGATGAAGCGCTAATCAAAGCACATGGGGTCTTCCATATCCTCATCCGTATCGGGCACGAGCAGAGGCATGGAAGGATAGTGCTCCATGTCCATGTTCTGTTGAATAGCCATTGCTCGCATCGTCTCAGATAACACATTTGCTTGAGTCTCTTAGCGAGCAAAATGATGACCTTGGCAGCGCTCTATCCTTTCTTGGCACTGCACCATATTCTCTTGACGCTCCTCTAAACGAGTCAATCGTTGAGCTACTGTCAACGCTATTTGAGGTGGTGGATGTGGAGGAGGAGGCTGAGATGAACTAGCATCTTCTGTGGAAGGGGTCTTCATGAGGCGGAGGCACAAGTCATTATCCATTGGGCTCCAGAGGTATACTCTTTCGTCATCTCTTCCCCATGTAACTCCGGTTTGCTCACACAATGAAGTAATAAGGGTAAGGAACCAAATGCTGTGATGGGGTGAAGTAGCCGTTTGGAATATGGCATGATGAATGACTTTACCCACATCTATGGTGTATCCATTTAAAATGGTATGGATCATGATAGCTCTCTCCCTTGTTACATGATTCCTATGTGTGGTGGGGGTTAACCTTGTAGCAACAAAGTAAAGCCACACCTTAGCATATGGCAACAAGGAATTCTTTGGAATGTTGTAAATCTTATCATTATTCTCAGTCCATTCAGTGCCAGGAAGAGTAATGAGTGACAACATCTCAATCAAATCAATTTCTCTAGCTTTAAATGTGCTATAATCATCATTTGGAATGCAAGGCCAAGCATACACAGTGTTGATAGCTTTACTAGAGAATGAAACCTTTTTACCTCCGATAAAGACCTTGCTATTCTCATGCTCTGGAGCATTTGCATAGAACTATCGCACTACCGGCATGATAGCTAGGTGGGGGTGTGAGCAAAACTATGCCCACTTTCGTGACATGATGGTCGTGTGCAGTTGGACGTTCCTCTCTGGAGTTACTTGAAGCTTCCTCTCCAGAATTATGGACTTATGCTTAACATTGCTATTGAACCTCATCCAAGCATCACTTGAGACAAACTTAGTCTCATCATAAGCATTGATGCTACTTAAGGCACCCTTGGTGGCCATTGACTTCTTCTTTGGAGCCATGAGCAATCAAACACAAAGACCCAAACTTCCTGCCCACTTAGAATCAAATGGGACTATAGTGAGTGTAGGAGAAATTTGAGAGTGGATGGGTGGTTGTTGTGGTGGGTGAAGGTTGGTGTAATGGGGGTGGGGTGTGGTGGTCACGGTTGGTGGAGAGGGAAGGGAGGGTGAGGGGTTATGGGTTGGAGTGGAATGGACAAAATGGAGTGGGTTTCGTGGTGGTGGATGGAGGTTAGTGGAGGTGATGGGGAGGAGGGGGTTGGTTACGGTGATGGGCTGGTTACGATTGGTGGAGGGGAAGGGAAGGTGAATGGAAAAATAAAGTTTAGAAGTGGTGGGTGTCGTAAAAATGGAAGAAAATGACCAGAGAAATGATCGAAAAATCAAAGGTCCTTGTCAAAAAAAATGGAAGATGAAGGTAGAGAGATAGGAGATGGTGTGAAATGTGAGTGAAATGAGGACAAAGAAGAAGAAAATGAACTTGTGGAGTGCTTGGATGGAGGCAAGGTGAGAATGGGAGGAATAATGGCAACAATGGAGGAATACTTAGAAGGTGGGAATAGTTATAGTGCTTTTGGGGGGAAGAAGAAGAAGTTGCGCGAGGAAGTGAGAAATATTAGCGCTTGGCCCCTTTTCTACGTTTTAAGTTTATATATATATATATATATATATATATATATATATATATATATAGGTGTGCCGCGATCTTGGGGAAGGATGCCGCGGCCTCCTACTTCGTGAAGATCCCTTCCTGGTCTAGTAGGTCGCGGCATTGGAAGCCTTGCGCCGCGGCGTCTAGCTTCGTGAAGATCCTCCCTGTTAGACTATGCCACGACCTTATAGGAGTATGCCACGGCCTCCTGATGCATGAACCTTCCTCCTAGTATGGTGTGCCACGGCCTTGGAAGGGAATGCCGTGGCACACTGGGTGCAACCACACCAAACTGAAAATTTCTACAAATTCTTTCACCCAAGTCCCTCTTTATGAAATCTAAACATCAATTGGCACATATAACACTTGGAATTTGGCTCGTGTGTCGCTCAAAACCACTTGAAAGAACATCTATAACATCAACAACAAAAGACTTAAACTCTAAACACAAAAATTATCAATTAACAATTACCAAACTAAAAGTCAAAAGCGAAAAGGATTAAGAACTTGGGTTGCCTCCCAAGCAGCGCTTGATTTATAGTCGTCGGCTTGACTTTGATGCCCTTTTCAATTAAGGTTGATACAAGTTATTGAGGATGTGCTTCAATCAAAGTCACTTCCCTAATATTTCTTTAATCTTTGGCCATTAACCAAGAATACTCTCCCTTCCTTCAACTCCTTGACTTCAACAACACCACTTGCTAACACTTTTGTTATCAAGAATGGTCCGGAACACCTTGACTTGAGTTTCCCAGGAAAAAGCTTCAACTGAGAATTGAATAAGAGCACATATTGGCCCAGTTCAAAATTACGCTCCAAGATCTTCTTGTCATGTGTAACACCCCTAAATATAACAACCGCAGCGCAATCGTCATTACATCACAGTTACTAAATCCAGGTGTGTCACAGTCTCAATAACAGTAATTTCAAATTTTACAAGTTTATTTTTTTTTCTCATTCATGCATAAGTAGAAAATATGAGCCTCGAATGAAATATAATTAGTATCCAATCATTTTATACTCAACCACTGAAATAAGAATCATTTTCCATATATATATATATATATATATTTTATAGTCATCTTTAATACAAATCACTGATAACATAGAATATAACAATTACAAAGTCGAATAAAATACAGCGGAACTAAAACACTAAAAGGGGAGAAGTAGTAACCCTGGGGTAGGTACTACTAGCAGACAAAGCCGCAACCCCAAAAACATATACGACGCTCGAAGTTCCAGTCAACAAGTGAGGCATCAATGCCTCCACGCAACTGCACTCGTACGTAGCCCAAGAAATCTTGTCCAGACGCCCAAGCCAATCAACCAAGGTGTGGTCCCTCTTCATCTTCCTCACTATCTTTTATCAAATATAAATATAAAGCAGAAATACAAAAATACAGGAAAGAGGTGAGACACCCATCATTCATTACCATTATGGCAGTAAGAAAACAACACGGCGCAAAGCGCCTACAAAGCAACACAGTTCATACATTTATTAACAGTAGCAACAGAATTTATAACAAAAGCAAATCAGTCATAAGCAATAATAGGAATCAATGATAACAGTAATATTTATAGTAAAAGCAGAACAACAGCGGGCAATAGCAAGATTTAACAATATCAAACCAATCACAATAAGATTTCTAGTAAATCAGTAAAATCATTAAACAAATCATGTACAGCAGTAAAACAGATACTTTAATAGATGTTCATGCTCAACAACTTATAAGATTGACTATGAACGATGCACAATGCATTATGGTACCAAATCCTACTCCATGGAGCTAAACATTGACCTTTTCAGAGTGAATGATCAAGGAGTAATACCAGTATATCGTTAGCCTTAAAATAGTGTGCTTCATCTCACAAAAATATTTGCGCAAATGGCTTATACATGGCACCTTAACAGTTGATCGCGATATAGGACAGCGTCCTGGTCTGGATCGTCGGTGTGTTTGCATCGATCTACCCCACGGCATATAGGAGCTCATAACTGTCCATGTGAGGAACCCGTACCCCGACGCCCCCAGGGCCAACAACATATGGCACCTACGCTAGTCTATTTGCACCCGCACATAGGTGTTATTCAACTCTTAGGTATACATATGCATGATGACGCAATGTCAAGTCATGTATGTTTATCAATGATTCATTCATAATGTACAATACATAAGCATGATGACGCAATGTCCAGTCATGTATGTTTGTCAATGATGTGTTCGTCATACACAATACCACAACGGTATATAGACTTTATCAAATTACATATGCATGATGACTCAATGTCTAATCATGTATGTCTAACAATGATACATATATCATATACGATGCCTCAATGGCACATAAATATTCATCAACATCAACGTGTCAATTCTCGACTTTCAATATATATCTTATGATTCATCATTATCACCATGTCCCCTTTAAGGGTTCAACATTCTCAAGAACTTAAGTCTTTATCAATAATGAAAATACTTAGGTTAACTAACCTTTAAAATCGTAGCCTCACAAGCCCTCAAGGTTCTAAATTCCTTCTCATATTATTCACTAATCTCTTGATACCAATTAATTAGTTTAATTCTTTCACTTTATTAAAGATTATGCATATCTCTAATTCCTCAATCTCCAAGGATGCACCAAGGCATCACTTGAATCCAATCTTTCTCTCTAAAGCCGTGGTCCCTCAAGGTTCTCAAAATCACATTTCCTCTCCATTTTATGCATTAGTTCCTTGATATCAAATCACTTAAATTTTAGTTTACCAAAATCAATTTAATTCCTCAAGGTTCCAAGCTAAAACCGTGGCCTCCCTTTGGGGTATTAAACCCTTAAATTTTCCATTTATCCCATTTAACATGATTGTTCAATACTTAACCATTTAAGTCTCACTTGATTTTTATTGCAAACCAATTTTTACATTCCTAAGCTCTCTTCAATCCGTGACATCCATAAGTATTAGGAAAAGCCTAATTTCTTCCATAATCAATTCCATTAAATCCTCAATTCTTTAATATCCCATTACACAATTATTATTGCTTACTAATTTAATCCAAACTCCCATTTATTTGGGTCAAAACCGTAGCCTTCAATGGTTTCAAAGGTCTAATTTTTCTTTCCATTTTATGTGTTAGTTTCTTAACGTCAATCCACTCAAATTTTTAATTCATCAAGATCAATCTATTTCCCACATTTTCAAGGTCAAAACCGTGGCTTTCATGGTGGGTAACAAATCCTTAAAATTCTCCATCTCAAGACTCCAACATTAACATTCAATCTTTAATTTCATAGCTTCAATTTATTATGTACAAGAAACCAATTTTCCAACCCAAAATCTTCTCAAAACCGTGGCCATCATGTTAGGGTAGGAAACTCCAAATTTTTCATTTAGCAACCCTAACATGATTAAGCATATTTAACATATCCAATATATCCAAGAGTACAAGTCAAGCATTAATCAAATTCAAGAACACTAAATCATATAAAATCATCAAATCAAGTAAGCATACAAAGATGGATTTCTCCATCAACAACACACAAAAGTCTTCTCACCACTAATAAATGGTTGAAGTGAGTAATCTCCCTCTTACCTAAAGGAAAAACACAAAAACAATCTCCTATGGCTTCTTGGTGACAGAAGTCAATATTAATTTATCTGACAGATGAAATTTACACAGTGTTTTACTATTTCGCCTGTTAAATTTCTCGAAAAATGTAAAATCTCGTAAACTGCGTCCAGCCTCAGGTTTAGTAAGATCCCCCGTCGACATGTCCATAGTTCAAGGTTCTCAGAGAAAATATCTCATTTCTCCGGCTTCGCTCAGTGTGCACGCAAAACGAGGAATATATCAAAATATTCGACGTTTCTGGAAAAATCCCAGAAAATTATAAAAAATTACAAATATTATAAAACGACCATTCGTCTTATCATTTTTTCCAATTTTTGAAGCATTATAGTCGTTTTCCCGATTCTGCTCAATACGCACGCAAAATGAAGAATATATTAAAATATTCGTCGTTTCTGAAAAATTCTGAAAAAATTCTCATAAAACATAAATATTAGAAAATGACTATTCATAATAAAATTTTCCAACTTTGAGAGCATTACAGTCGTTTTGCTGACTCTGCCCAATGTGCACGCAAAACGAGAAATAATTTTAAAATATTTCGCGTTCTCAGAAAAATCCAAAAAAATTCCTAAAAATCACAAATATTGTAAAATGATCATTTATCCTAAAATTATTAATTTTTGGGATGTTACATCATGCCACTCCATCTTTTCTTTATAGATCTTGGCATTTTCATAGGCTTCTCTTCTGAATTCATCCAGAGCCTCAAGCTCAAGTAGTCTTTACTCCCCGGCAGCCTCTATATCAAAATTGAGCTTCTTGATTGCCCAATAAGCTTTGTGTTCAAGCTCCATAGGAAGATGACAAGCTTTTCCAAACACCAGCTTATATGGAGAAGTACCAATAGATGTTTTGAAAACGGTCCTATAAGCCCAAAGAGCATCATCCAATCTCTTGGACCAATCTTTCCTGCTTGGACACACTGTCTTTTCTAAAATCCGCTTGATCTCTTGGTTAGACACCTTAGCTTGTCCATTAGTTTGTGGATGGTAGGTAATAGCAATTCTATGCTTGATGTCATATTTAGCAAGAAGAGCTTCCATGTACTTATTGCAAAAGTGTGATTCTTCATCGCTTATGATTGCCCTTGGAGTTCCAAAACGTGTGAAGATATTCTTCTTCAAGAAATTCATCACTACTTTGGAATCATTGGAAGGCAATGCAACTATTTCAACCCACTTAGACACATAGTCTACGGCAACTAAGATGTATTGATTTCCATAAGATGGAATAAACAGACCCATGAAATTGATCCCCCACACATCAAACAATTCAACCTCAAGAATAGCTCGCAATGGCATCTCATGTCTCTTGGAAATGTTGCCCACTCTTTGACAGTTATCACAACTCATAACAAATCTATGGGCATCTTTAAATAAAGAAGGCCAATAAAAGCCACATTGAAGTACCTTGGCAGCTGTTCTATCATTTGCATGGTGTCCTCCATAGGGAGAAGAGTGACATTGATAAAGAATATCAAAGATTTCTTCCTCATGAACACACCTTCTCAACATTTGATCCGCACACTTCTTGAAAAAATAAGGCTCATCCCAATAGTAAAAGCATATTTCATGTAAGAACCTCTTCCTTTGTTGTGAAGATAGATCCGGAGGGAGTACACCACTTACTAGATAATTCATGAAGTCTGCATACCATGGAGATTTCACCTCCTTAACCACCAAGAGTTACTCATCGGGAAAAGTCTCATTAATCAACACATCATCAGAAACAACATGCTCAAGCCTAGATAAATGATTAGCAACTTGATTCTCTGTCCCTTTGCTATCTCGAATTTCCAAGTCAAATTCTTGTAATAAAAGGATCCACCTAATTAGCCTTGCTTTGGAGTCTTTCTTACTAATCAAATATCTAATAGCTGAGTGATCAGTGTAGACAATTACCTTTGCTCCAACTAGGTATGGCTAAAACTTATCAAAAGCAAACACCACAACAAGTAACTCTTTCTCCGTAGTGGTGTAATTGATTTAAGCATCAATGAGGGTCTTACTTGCATAATAAATAGAGTAAAAAATCTTCCCCTTCTTTTGGCCCAAGACGGCTCTAACAGCATAATTGCTTGCATCACACATGAGCTCAAAAGGAAGAGCCCAATCCGGTGCAATGATGACAAGGGCAGTAATCAATCTCATCTTTAACTCCTTAAAGGTTTTAAGACACTCATCATCAAATCGAAAAAGTGTGCCTTTCTCCAGTAAATTGTATAGAGGTTTGGAAATTTTAGAGAAATACTTGATAAAGCGTCAATAGAAGCCTGCATGACCAAGAAAACTCCTAATTGCCTTAACTAAAGAAGGGGGAGGTAGCTTGTCAATCACTTCAATCTTGGCTCTGTCTACCTCAATACCTCTACTTGACACCTTATGGCCAAGAACAATACCCTCTTGTACCATGAAATGACACTTTTTCCAATTAAGCACTAAATGGGTTTCTTCACATCTTTTCAACACCTTGGCCAAGTTCAACAAGCATTCATCAAAAGAATCCTAAACCCAGAAAAATCATCCATGAAAATTTCCAAGAACTTCTCCACCATATCAAAGAATATAGCCATCATACACCGTTGAAAGGTGGCAAGAGCATTACATAAACCAAATGGCATCCTCCGAAAAGCAAACGTACCATATGGGCAAGTGAAGGTAGTCTTCTCTTGATCTTCTGGGGCTATAGCAATTTGGTTGTAGCCTGAATAACCATCCAAGAAACAATAAAACTCCTTCCCTGCCAATCTGTCAAGCATTTAATCAATGAACAGAAACGAAAAATGATCCTTTCTTGTGGCCTTGTTTAGCTTTCGGTAGTCCATACATACTCTCCATCCCTTGACTGCTCTTGTTGGAATCAATTCATTATTGTCATTTGCAACCACAGTCATACTGCCCTTCTTAGGCACACATTGGACCGAACTTACCCAAGAACTATCTGAAATGGGGTAAATGATGCCGGCATCCAACCACATGATGATCTCTTTCGTCACCACATCTTTCTTGATAGGGTTTAGCCAACGTTGATACTCAATTGTAGGTTTACATCCATCCTCCATCAAGATTTTATGTGTAACACCCCTTTGGAGGATGTCACACATAAAAGAAAATAAAAGAAATAGAAATAAAATCTACCCAAGTTGTGAAACATTTGTTAAATATTATTACGGGTTGTAAAATAATTCCTGATAGACAGAAATATGATATAAAAAGATAATGCGGAAAATACAAAATAAAAAAAACATCATTACTGATAATATACATATGATTTAAGTTATAAGATGTACAAGTAATTCACAACTAAGACTAAATATTTAAACAAAAACAGTAAAGAAAACAATAAAAGAGTTAATATATACAGACATACGCTGACGCGCCCAAAAAAAACATCATGGTTATCTAATCCTCTGATGGATCACTCTCAGCCTGAAAATGATCATCAGGAGATAAATATCCCGGATGTCTCGACACACGGCGATAACGGGATCGCGCAGTCGATACGATGCTTATCTCACTAGGCTCAGGGTTTTCAGCACCCAAGTGACGCCTAATGGATAAGGGTAACTCTAAATATAGAAATAACGTCGTAGTCATAATGGGCTCTCCATCAAATCGCTGACGTAGAATCACGGTCACACGTCCTGCATATGTCACAGAATCACGATCGCCTCGTAGATGCCAAGCCAGAGAACCTCCATGAAATACTAGCTCTACGAACCCCAAAATCCTGGCGTTTGCCATCCTCACAATCAATCCAGAGGATATGGATGATCGGATGGTTCTTGATCGTCAAACTGATCGTCCGCTTGCTGACCTTCCTCCTCCTCGGGGTACAAGATCTCAAGGGGCTGATCCTCTTCCTCAAAGTCTTTACCGCGTAAAATAAATAAACAGAAAATACATATAACAAAGAGGTAAGACAACATAAAATCATCACAACATGGCCAATAAGAAGACGACAAACAACATATATACAATTCATGCAATACAAAAAGCTTTAACAGTTATAATAACAGATTGAAGTAAAATTTAGATATCATAACAATATGTCACACCACAGATAAAACATCACAGATAAAATAAGAAAGATAAGGATAAATAGATAAGATATAATAAAATAACCAAATATAGAAGCAAAGTACTCGGATAAAATAAACAAATAAAATACGGATAAACAGTTAAAATAGAAATAAATAGATAAGATGAAAATAAATAGACATAGAGATAAATAAACAATATGACAAAACCCTACTCCATGGAGCTAAAGAAAACACAAGTATCAGAGAGAGGAATGATTCGTAAAATCTATTAGTACCACGGCTACCCCACCAACTATTGCGCTGTCACACGTTGCGTCTATAGCCCCACGACATAGGAATCCATCATCCAGGCGTGGTGTAGTTCACGGTCTCACGTTGTGGCACTACAGGCAAATGTACTACTAGATTTCACAAATCTCGATTAAATATAGTGTATGTCGAGTACCATAGTGTGCTATCGGTTTACCACGGCCAATGGAGCTACCAACTGTCCACATGTGGGATCCCGTACACTAAAGTCTCCAAGTTCATTAGAACAATGAACCACACTACGTTTATCTCATCGACAACACGATGTGATTCGTCTCGTCAACCAATCCACCAAAAACTTGGCACACATAGATAGAAAGCCTGTACGGGTTCACATTTTTCCGACAGCAAATAAATTCTCAAAAACCTGTACGGGTTCACATTTTCCCGACAGCAGATAAATTTTCAAAAGCCTGTACGGGTTCACATTTTCCCGACAGCGAAAGATCCTCAAAAATAATCTGTACGGGTTCACATTTTCTCGACAGCATAAAATAAATATAGTAACGGTCAATCGCGTAGAAATTTTATCGCGTTTTCATAATTCCATCGTTTTTACAAACGTTTAAAAATCGGGTAAAGATATTTTTCTGTTTTTAAAATCGCGTAGCATTTTTAATACGTTTTCTCAATCGCGTAGGATTTTCAAATCATTTTCTTATTCGAATGCCTTTAAAATTACTGTTTAAACAGACAGAAATATTACTTAGTACATTTAAACTACGTAAAATAATTTTTCATACCGCATACTATTTTTTTGGATATTTTTGCTATCTTATTGGTTCATTTTTACTAAAAATTGACAGCATTTTGTTTAGAATATCATAATAATGGTTTCCTAAATTATCCATAAAATTTCCATTTACCTAATTTTTTTAACCATATCATTTAATTCTTTTTGAAATCTCTAACATGCTTAAAAACCTAAAGTGAGCTATATGTTAGAAAATTTCTCAAAATTTTTGTATTTTACTTCCTAATGATAAAATTATTAGTTTTAACCCTTTAAACTTAATTCTACTCAATTTGTTTCTTCAAAAACCATTATAGAAAATTTCTTCTTAACTTGTATTGTCTCTTTTTGATTGAAAAAGGTTTGGAATCAAGTTTTAGAAATCATGATTACCTATATTGGCATGTTGGCCCAATTTCATAAAACTTTTGCATTTGATTTCTAAATTGTTTTTCACCTTCCAAATCATATCAAATATATTATATTGTCTAAGTTCATTAAATCATATTAGAAAATAGTTAGTAAGAGTTAAATTAATTCTTTAGGCATGTTGGCCCAAAATACTAAGTCTTTACCATTTGATTTCTAAATGCATTTTCTTTGATCAAATCAATTGGAAACTTTCTTGATTCTCCTAGGTTAATTAAGTTACACTTTAGGAAAAATCAAGAGAACATTTTGGTCCTCCAACTTGTCATTGCCGTGAGCTATTGGATGTGTTCTTTGGAACACTCATGCCAATTTACACATGTTATTCACATCCTATATACTATCATACAATTCTAACACATGCATTATATCTTCTAACACATGTAATATATTTTCTAACACCTAAACCTAAATTAAAGCTTATAGACATGCAATCAAAAACTAATAGACATGCAAAAATTATTACAATCATCAAACAAGAAAGCTACTAACAAATACCACATAAACTACTAACAAACACAAAAATTAACAAATACACACATAATGAACACATGACCACCGAATCCTTATGGATTCTACAAACATCACAAATGGCTCCATCTTCTTACCACCATCAAGAGATGATAAGAATTGTCTTCCTCTTACCTTAAATGAAGACAAAAGGCTTGCTTTCACACCTCCTAGGGTTCGGTTTTCACCACCAAAAATACCTAGAAATCTCAAACAAAATTTACATGTTACTAACCATGAAAAAGAAGCTAAACCATGGAGAAATCATGGCTTAGAACTTTGAAAATGAAGAGAGAAAAGAAAAGCATGAAATTTCACCTTCTAGGTAAAACTTTCAAGGTTGATTTCCAAGCCCTAAATGGAAGATTTTGAAGAAACTCCCAACTAGAAAGGTTCTTAGAATAGTGTTTAGGTTAGGAAAACTTGGTTAGAAAAATTTTTTGATGGTTGGATGGTGTAGTATTGGTCTTGGCCGAAAATGGTGAAGAAAATGAACAAGAATGGTGGCTAGGGTTTTGATGAGAGAGAAGAGAGAAAAGTGATGAAGATGAAGTGTGATTTTGGTCATCCAAGACCTCTTGGCCGTAGCCATCAAGTGGAGTGCAAGGTGGGCACCTTGCTTGGCTTCATCCAAGCCATTGGATGAATCAATGGTCAAGATCAAGCCTTGGTGAGCAAGCTTATTTCCTATTGGTTAGCTCTTGGTGACTCACATGCTGAGTCACACAGTGTATTTAATTTTCTGCTGAGTCAGCTAGCTGAGTCAGCCTGTTCTGGAAAGTTCTACTGCTAACGGTGATTAACTAAGCTACCGATCTAACCGTTCGCTAATTGTGGGTCCCGCAAAATATTTAGGGTCCACTGTCACTAAAATATTGACTAATAAAATAATATTATAATAATATAAAATTATTTTATTTGTGATTAAATCCTAAAAATTAAAAGATTATTTTTAGTCTCATTCGAGAATCGGGTTAAGTAAGATCCCCCAATTCTAAATAATAAAATAAGATTTCCCGGCCCGGAAAAATATTATTTTCTGCCTCGAGCAAATCACACAAAAAGTCCATATAAAATCACAGACAGTATTATCAGACATTAAATCAAGAAGAAAACAATTAAAAACAGCAAAAACAGTACGTTCGGGACGTAACGGTCATTTTCCCATTTTTTCCCACAACGTAGGTAATCGTCCAAAACGTTCAAATAAAATATCCAGCAGTATTATATAGCTGTATATCTTTCAGAAAAATTAAAACAGTAGCTCAGAAAAATTTTTATTTTACCGTCTCGAAGCAAATTACGTAAAACGATCAAATAAAATTTGAGCCTGTATTATCGTAATTGTTTTCATACAGAAATCGAGAACAGTAAAATAGGGACACAGCGGTCATTCACACAAAAGCATGAAAAACAGCAAACAGTACATTCAGAATATTTTCTAAAAATTGGGGCGTTACATTATGCATACAAAATGATGGACTAATCCCTTTTAAATCCGCAATTGACTAACCTAAAGCCCTTTTATGTGCTCTCAAGATTCTAAGAAGTTTCTCAACTTGCAGATTAGATAATGAAGAAGAAACTACAACCGGTAAAGTAGAGTTCTCACCAATGAATAAATATCTCAAGTGTGAAGCCAATGGCTTGAGCTCCAATACCGGAGGTTGTTCAATAGAAGGTTTTGGAACTTCCCTTGAACTAGATGCTAGATCAAGAGTCTCAAATTGATGGCCAAATCTAGATAACTTGGGAAAAGAATCTAACCACTTCACAGTTTCAAGGACTTCTTCACAACTTTCCTTAGAAGCCAACACACATAATGAAACATCCAAGGGATCAACTTGAGAAGCGACAAAAGCTTCTTCAACAACAATATCAAGCACTCTGATAGACATACATTCTTCATTATCCGCAGGGTGTTGAATTGTCTTATAAATATTAAAAGTTACCTCTTGATCTTGGACCCTTATAGTCAGCTCTCCTTTTTGCACATCTATTAAAGTCCTTTCGGTTGTGAGAAAAGGTCTCCCAAGGATGATTGGCACCTCACGATCCTCCTCCATATCCAACACAATGAAATCTAAGGGAAATATGAATTTATCGACTTTTACAAGCACGTCTTCTATAATTCCCCTAGGAAAAGCATATGATCTATCCGCCAACTAGAGAGTGACCGATGTAGGCTTAGCTCCTCCTAATCCCAACTTTTGAAAAATAGACAATGGCATCAAATTAATACTTGCACCCAAGTCACATAATGCTTTACCAAAGAAATAGCTCCTAATGGTGCATGGGTAGTGAAGCTTCCGGGGTCCTTTAGCTTTGGAGGTAACTTGTTTTGAAGGATAGCACTACATTCCTCCGTCAATGCAACCGTCTCAAACTCACCCAACCTTCTTTTCTTTGATAGGATGTCCTTCATAAATTTCACATAACTTGGCATTTGCTCCAATGCTTTCGCAAATGGTATGTTGATGTGAAGTTTTTTGAACACTTCTAAGAATTTCTTGAATTGGGACTCATTCTTGTACTTTTGCAGCCTTTGAGGAAATGAAGGAGGCAGAGGAGGTAGAGGTGTAGGTTGAACTTCTTCTTGAACCTGTTTTTCCTTCTCCTGTTCCTTCTAAGGCTCCTTTTGAAGGGTAGGCTCCTTTTCCGGATTAGCAACAACTGTCTTACCACTTCTAAAAGTGATTACACTACAATTCTCCCTATTCTCTTATTTCGGATTAGTCTCTGTATTACTAGGAAGATTACCCGGAGGGCGGTTGTTTATAGCTGCCGCCAATTGAACCACTTGATTCTCCAAATTTCAAAGAGAAGCTACTTAGCTTTGGATCACCGCATCATTCTTGGCCATATATTGCATGAACATGTCTTTTAAGGATGGCCTCTTCTCTTGTTGAGGAGCATTGTTTAATTGATTAAAACCAGGAGGAGGCCCTTGAGTTCTTGATGAAGAAGCATTCTAATTCTGACTCTATGCAAAATTAGGGTGATTCCGCCATCTTAGGTTATAAGTGTTGGAATATGGATTGTTCTTCGGTTGAGTGAAGCGTCCAACAAAATTCACAGCCTCAAAATTCATATTACACTGCTCAGAAGAATATGCATCTCCACAATAATAGCATGTGTAACAAAGGGACTCTATTGAGATGGAACACCCAAACCATCAAACTTCTGTGAAAGTATAGAAATCTGAGCACTTAAAGCCGTGAGAGCATCAACCTCAAAGATTCCAGCAGTTTTTCTTGGACCTTGTCTCTCCGAAGGCCACTGAATATTGTTTGATGCCATCATATCCAGCAGATTAAATGCTTCGTTCTCAAATTTACTCATAAGAGCCCCACCTGCTGCTGTATCAATGGTAGTTCTCAACGGCCCATTCAAAGCAGTATAGAATGTATGCACCTGTAGCCACTTATTAATACCATGATGAGGGCATTTGCGAAGAAGATCTTTATATCTTTCCTAAGCTTCATAAAGTGACTCAGATTCATACTGAGAAAAGGAAAAAAATCTCCTTCCTGGTTTGAGTTGTCTTGGACGGAGGAAAGAACCTCTCTAAGAACTTGTAAGCTAATTCATTCCAAGTAGTGATAGATCCTTCAGTTAAAGAATGAAGCCAACTCTTGGCTTTGTCACACAATGAGAATGGAAATAGCCTCAACTGGATAGCATCTTTAGAAACCCCATTGTGCTTGAAAGTATCACAAATTTTAAGAAAGTTCCTGGCATGATCGTTCGGATCCTCGTTGGGCAAACCACAAAATTGGACAGATGTCTGGATCATTTGAATGATGGCTGGCTTGATTTCAAAGTTGTTAACCTGAATAGTCCGCCTCTGAATGCTAGAGTTAAGATCTTGAACTTGAGGGATAACATAATCCCTCAAGGATTTTGGAGCTCCTTCTTTCGCCATTGGTGATGGATTACCCATTGCCTGTTGTTGTTCTCTTCTAATCTATCTAAGAGTTCTCTCTATTTCTGGATCAAAATCGACAATTTCAAGGCTTCGGGTGCGTCTCATGCAACAACGAAGAGTACTTGAAAAACAGAAGAGTTCCAATAGAATAATTAAGCAAAATGAGAAATTAAAAATCTTAAACAAAAGTAACAAATTTGAATTACTAGCAAAGTGATTCACGAACTAATATTAGCAAGCAAAATTAGCAATTAGTCCTCGGCAACGGTGCCAAAAACTTGATGAGAAAATTCGTGCAAGTATACACGTCGCTCAAGTAATAGAGTGAAAAGTACAAGTCGAACCCACGAGGACTAGAACTAATTTTCCAACTAAGTATTAGTATAAGAGGCCTTACTAATATCCAAACAACAATAAATTGATGTAAATAGAATAAAAACTTAGAGCAATCTAACTTGAAATGAAAAATAACAAGTAATAAAATTGACCAAGTATCAAATTCTCACAATGGTAAAAACCTAGGATTGTAACCCTTCTTGATATTTCACTTGGATTAAAAAATACACATTATCCCAATCAATGTTACTTGAAGAATTAATCAATAACTCTAGTGTAAACATACCCCTTTCCCGATGGTGATATGTTCTTTCCCTCTTAATCAACACATAATATCCCAATTAGAATCAATTAATAAAGAAGCATTATATCGAATAAGATCTATGCAAGATTACACATGGTCCTAAGCATATTCCTATGTCTTAGAACAAAACCCCTAAATTCAACCCTAGGGTTGGAAGTTCATGTGTCACCCATTCTAGTTCTAGGTTCAATTTCCCTTTCCCAAGTTCAAATCAAACCAAAATATCAACTAATTGGTGGCAAATCAATCAATAGCATGAAGCATAAGAATGGATAAAAACTTCTTATAACATTGAAATGGGTAAATAAGCATTCAATAATCCAAGCTATATATCAATAGGAGCTACAATCCTAGAAACAAATTTAGCTCATGTTCAATATTTGGGGATAATCAATCAAATCAAATAATACATCCATTAAGCCAAAACAAAGAGAATGAGAAAACCCCAAAAGAAACCAAAGAGAAATGATGAAGAAGATGAAGAACAAGCTAGCTCCAATAGTGAAAAGCAAGCAAATCTCCAAGAACTTCCTTGTTGCCTCCACTCCAAATCATGTTTCCTTAGGTTTCTTGAGGTCCTCCACAGCTGCCCAAGCTCAGAAAATATCAAGGTAGTGTTAGAGAATGAATTCCCCACGAAATGGATGCCCTAGCTCATTGAAAACCCTCTTTGTGGAGCCAAAACGACGTAGCAGAATTTTAGCAAGATGCCACGGCCTCCTTCCAGGATGTCGCGGCCTCCTGGTGCGCAGAGCACAAAATCACAACATGATGCCGCGACCTTGGAAGAGGATACTGCGGCCTCCTGCCAAGATTCTTCCAAAACTGATATACTATGCTGAGGCATAGTTTTGGAGGCCGATGCATAGTATATGGCTTTCATTTAAACACCTTTTCTTCATCAAAATGCAACCAATACTTGACTTCTTGGATTCCTATCTTGCTCCCTCAATTCAATGATCTTTCTTAAGCTTTCCTACTCCTCTTTTTCTCCACTTCTCTTCTTCAAAGCTTTATCACCATTCTTCAAACTCTTCATGAATCATGGGATTCAACCACCTATCAAGCATGAAATATCAAGTGAGTACTAATTCGAAAATCATTTCATTAAAGCTTGTCAATATTGATCAAAAGAGTGCTCACTAGGTTCCAATTCCACTATAGCTCCAACAATCAAGTTCAAGCTCAAGATATCAAGAATATACAAGGAAACTAACACAAATTAACACAATTAGTGATCATTTAACTCTACTTTTGTAGAGTTATCAATCCTTTGCATAATTTTGTTGCTTATGCTCTATTGCTGGATTTTGTCTGTTTGACAGGTTTTGGTTAGTCAATAAAAATATAGATAATTAAAAAAAGACTAATTAGTGAGGGATTAGTGACGGAAAAGCGAGGAAATCAGATAGATGGGTTATTAGCGAGAGATTAGCGACGGAAAAGCATGGAAATCAGATACATAGGTTATTAGCAAGGGAATAACGACAGAAAAGTGAGGAAATTAGATAGGTTATTAGCGAGGGATTAGCGACGAAAAAATGAGGAAATCAGTTAGGTTATTAGAGAGGATTAGCAACGAAAAAGCGAGGAAATCAGTTAGGTTATTAGCGAGGGATTAGCGACGTAAAAGTGAGGAAGTCAGATATGTTATTGACAAAGGATTAGCGATGTAATGTCGAGGGAATTCAGCAACTAATTTGCGACAAAATAGCGAGAAACATCAACAACGGATTAGCGACGATTTAGCAAGGGAAATTGATTGACTGGATCCAAAATTGGTAGGGAAGCAATGACAGAATAGCGACAGAATTTCCCTCGCTGATTTGCGAGGGAATAATGGCTTATATTTACGATGGATTAGTGAGGTATTAGAGATGGATTAGCGAGGAAAATTATAATTCTAGCGACGAATTAGTGAGGGAACACGTTCCCTCGCTAATTAGCGATGAAAAAAAAACGACTAACTTTTCCCTCGCTAGTCTGTCGCTGATCCCTCACAATTTTTATTTGCGAGGGACTAGCGTCGGACTAGCGAGGGAAGTTTCCCTCACTAATTTTCTTATTTCTTGTAGTACTTTGACTAGATTAACTAGGAAAGAAAAGTCTTTTGAGTGGACTGATGAGTGTGAAAATTGTTTTCAAGAATTAAAAACTAAGTTAACTACAACTCTTGTATTAATTATTTCTGATCCTAAAAGAAATTCACATTGTATAGTGGCACGCGTCCATGAAGGGTCTTGGATGTGTTTTGATGCAAAATGAGAGAGTAGTGACTTATGCTTCAAGATAATTGAGACTACCTGAGAAAAACTACCCAACCCATGATTTAGAATTAGCAGCAATGGTTTTTGCTTTAAAAATATAGAGGCATTATCTATATGGAGTTAAATTTGAAGTATTCAGTGATCATAAGAGTTTGAAATATCTCTTTGATTAGAAGGAACTTAACATGAGGCAAAGAAGATGGGTAGAATTTCTAAAAGATTATGATTTTGAATTGAAATATCACCTAGGAAAAGCTAATGTGGTAGCAGATGCCCTTAGTAGAAATTCACTACATATATCTTATCTGATGATTCAAGAATTTGAGTTGTTAGATAAATTTCGAGATTTAAATATCTCAATAACCTTGCAACCTAAAGTTTTGTGCATGAGTCAAATAAAAATTGTTAGTGAAATTAAATCACAGGTTAGGCAAAAACAGAACACTGATCCATTTTTGCAAATGATCAAAGATCAAGTTGCTCAAGGTAAGCAAAAAGAATTTCAAGTAATCAATGATGGGATTGTGATGTATGGAAGCTCATTGCAGTAAATATGCCATTCATCTAGGAACCACCAAAATGTACCAAGATCTTAAGAAAATTTTCTGGTGGCCAAAAATGAAAGAAGAAATTGCAAGATTTATAGCTAAGTGTTTAATATGTCAGAAAGTTAAGATAGAACACCAAAGACCAACTGGTCTACTTCAACCATTAGAGATCCCTCAATGAAAATAGGATAGTGTGGCAATGGATTTTATGATGGGGTTGCCATGAACTTCTTCAAGACATGATGCTATTTGGGTCATTGTAAATAGGTTAACCAAAACAGCCCACTTTTTAGCAATCAAGGCTACTTATTCATTCGATAGACTAGCTCAAATGTACATTAATGAGATTGTCAAATTACATGGTATTTCTTCTAGTATTATATCTGATAGGGACCCTAGATTTACCACTAGATTTTAGAAAACACTATAGCAAGCATTAGACACTAAACTTTGTTTTAGTACAGCCTATCATCCCCAAATTGATGGACAAACTGAAATGACCATTCAAACACTAAAGGATATGTTGAGAACCTGTGCCCTGGAACAGACAAGAAATTAGGATCAGTATTTGCCATTGATAAAGTTTGCATATAATAACAGTCACCATTCTAGTATTGGGATGGAACCTTATGAAGCTCTATATGGCAGGAAGTGTAGATCACCACTATTATGGTATGAAGTTAGAAAAAAAATTTTATTAGGACTAGACATAGTACAACAAACTTTAGAGAAAATAAAATTTATCAAGGATAGACTACTTATTGCACAAAGTAGACAGAAAAGCTACCCTGATCAAAGAAGAAAACCTCTAGAATTTCAAGAAGGAGAATATGTATTTTTGAAAATTTATCCTATAACTGGAATAGGCAGAGCACTTAAATCCAAGAAACTAAGTCCTTGATTTTTGGGTCCATTTCAAATTCTCAAGAAAGTAGGATCAGTAGCTTACCAAATAGCTCTTCCACCCAGTCTGTCAAATCTTCATGATGTCTTCCATGTATCTTGCTTAGGAAATATTTCTAGATCCTTCTCACATCCTATCCAGTGAACTAGTATAGTTAAGACAAGACTTGACCTATTCCATCAAACTTGTTCATATTTTTGACACTTTTGAAAAAATAGATAAGAGTAAAAATTGTTAAGCCATGACAACCATCACTCAAGAGGGGGGTGAATTGGGTGATTACAAATTTTCAAAGCAACTTTGAGAAATTATGCATTTTGATATTACCAATGAACACATGTAGCGGAATAAGTCTAACAAAGATACTATTATAGATTACTCAAATGCAACTTGGGTTATAGGATAAATCAAGCAAATAAGCTAGATATCAAGTTCTTAAAATCAAAACATTAAGATGACAAGATATGCAATAAATAAATATGTTGCACCAAATATTGAAATTAAAGAGTGTAGGGAAAAGAGAATCAAACTCAAGAATTTATCCTGATTTAGTCACCAACCACTTGTGGCCTACATCTAATCCCCAAGTTTAACTTGAGATTTTCTTCATTATCTCCTAGACTTCACGGGTGCTAGGAAAACCTTTGTACAAACAAGAGCACTTTTCACACCTTAGGATACCTCACCCTTGTGCTAGAGCCTCAAACTCTTCCAGCTTTATAGTTGCTTGAAAAAACCTTTACACAATAGAGCACTCACCACACCTTTGGGATACCTCACCCTTTGTGTTTAAGCCTTACTACAAGGGATAGCTCATCCTTTTCTCTCTTGAGGGATACCTCACCCTCTTACAATGATTTCAAGATGAAGAGAAAGATTATAAACTTTCACAAGAGTAGAGATATACAATTTGAAGAATAAACGAATAGAAAGATTTTGCAATAAAGACCTCAAAATATGATTTTCATGATTCAAGGATCAAACCAAGTGTTCTAGAGTTTTCTTAAGATGTAAATGCTTCAATATATACTTGTTTATAGAGCCCAAGTGATAAAATAGTCATTGATAGTATTTAGAAATATTTTTTTTATGAAAACTAGCCATTTATAGCTGTTAGGAGCGCTTCTAGGCATGTGGTAATCGATTACATTGAGGTTGTAATCGATTACATGGCCTCTGCCAGAGTTGTAATCGATTACAGGACTTGTATAATCGATTAGATGGCCTCTGGTTTTGAAAACTAACTTTAAAAGGTCATAACTTCTTCATTTATTACCCGATTAAAGCAAATGACTACTCATTAGAAAAATCTGAGTCTATTTTCAAATGAAATAAGTTTCACAACAAAAATCAAAGTACTATGAAAGTTATGATCAAAATAGTAACTAAATGTCAGTTTTTCAAAACTCAAACTTAACTATTTTTTTTTATAATTTTTAACTACCACCATGACTAACTTTTCAAAACATGTTTATTGGAAATTTTAGCATATAAGAACCATTTTTAAATATTTAAAAACATATTTGAGCTCTTTTCATGTAAAATCTCTATTTTTACCTAGGAGAAAGCCTAAAAGGAAAATATATTAATTCTAGTCCTTAGGCTTCTTAATGTAATCCAAGCTTCCAAAAATTTGTTCTCTTCAAATCTTGCAAATGCTTGGAACATCTTATCATTCTCATTCTTCTTGAGTTTAGCATAATTGTGATCTTTCGCTTTCTTGTTGCAATGTTCACTCTTGGTACTTGGACTATTCTACAAAGTATTGCTCACTTAAACAAACATAGTTAGTCCAAATTCATAATTTAATATCTTCATATGCATGATTCATAAATGTATAACTCTAGTTAGTCTAACATGCATATAAGACTTTCACAGGCACATCTAAATAAGACATTTATCAATTACTAATAGATATGCTCTATATAGGATGTAACATAGAACACTTTGTATATTTTCATTTAAATAGAGCCAAATCTAATATTAATTTAATACAACTCATATAACATATTATTGGATATATCCTATAAAAGATGCTATAAAGAATATGCATGATTCTTATATGAAATATAACAAAATGGAGTACATGATCATGCATGATCCAATATAATCTATTAAGCACATCTATGTAGAATAAACATAATTCTTTTTGACTTGAATTTGTCATCATTAAAACTTTAACATATTAAACTATTGGGGCAAACTTATTTCTACAAAAACAATTTTTTTGGTCAAGGTATTAAGGGAAGGATTAACAACAGAGGAGGCTACTTGGGAAAAGATAGAGGAAATGTAACTGAAATATTCAGAATTATTCACACCGGGTAAATTTTGAGGACAATCTTTTTAAAAAAAGGGGAAAATGTAATATCTCTTGTAAATTAAATATAATAGTATTTATTTTATATTTTGTATTCATAGGACATAAGCATAATTTATTAAATTATTATAAGGGACATACATGAAATTAAATTTTTTTGCGTACAAAGGATGTACGTGGAATTAAAAATTTTTGTGCACAAATTGAATTATTTAGTTACAGCGAATCTGAAAGATCGATAGAAGATTTTCTAGAACGTTAGAATTTCTTAAAAACATTATTAAGATAAGTTAAATAGAAATTAAGAAATAATTAGATAAAATAAAGTCTTAAAAACCCTAAGTAACTAAACTAACTAAATGATTAGTAACGTAGTTTGTGAAACTAGATTAGTAACTAAGCTAGGTTAGTTTGGTTAGATTAACCAAATGTCATCATAACCTAGCCATTAGCCAATAGAAACCTAGACATTTGTTAGGATTTTCATTGGTTAGAAGTTTAGAGAAGCTACACTTGTTGCATTTACCATTTGATGATTAGAAAATATAAAAGGAAAGGAATTGAAAAAAAAAAGAGAAAAAGAGATGAACACTTTAAGTTACTAGGAGTCTCGACCAAGAGAGAACCAAGGAGGAGGAAAGAAGAAAAATAGAAGAAAAAGGGAGAAAAGCTAAGGATTAAGGGTTTCTAAGTTTATCCACTAAGAGATCAAGCTAAGAATCTCATCTTTTTCATCTTGGTTTCATCTAATTTGAAGTAGGGAGTCATACCTTTTCTCTAAAGTTTTCTTGATTTGTTCTTGCTTATAAGAGTGTTCTAGTATGTTTTTCACCATGTTTTTAAATTAAGAAGTCTTGTTTATGGCTATTTTGTTAGTTTGAAACCCTAGGCTAGTAAGACTTGAATTTTTGTTCTTGAGATTTTGGTTGGGTTTCTATGGAAGTTCATTGAAAGAATAATGTTGTTGGTGGAGATGAATCATAAAGATGATGTTAATTTTTGAGAAATTATGATTAAGAAAGGAAGATGTAAGAACTAGGGTTTTGTTAAAAATTAATTTGGGGATTTTGATCTAATTTGATTTTAAATGAAATTGAAGCTAAGAATGATTCTTTGATGTTAGAAGTGATCTAGTAATGATGAGAATGAGAAGAAAATAATCTTTGTCTAAAAATGGGTGTCTCGGCCAAGCATCAATTTTAAGGTTAGAATTGTTTGTTGATGTGTTATAATGTATCCTATTGTTATAATATTAAAAATTAATGATATAGATTCTATTGATGTTTAAATTTTGAGTAAATGGTTGATTATGTTAATGTTACCTATTATGAGCTATTGAAATTGTTATGTGAAAGAGTGATTCAAAGTTGTGACATTATTTAATTGGCTTGGAGCCTAAAGATGTGACATTAATATTTTGAGAGAAAGATGTATGTCTTCTAGGATCCATTAAGGTGAGTCCATGGGACTATGGCACCTAGAACTTATTGGGGAGTTTTGCATGAGTCACTTTTATTGAGCTCCATATCTCCCTTCCCAGGGCATGTAGGGTGATCACTTTTATTGGGTTCTCGGATTGGGAATGATTATTGAGCTAGGGGGCACCCTAGAAAGTTTGAGATCTCAACTATATATATATTGTTATTGGCCATGTGAGCAAGAAGAGAAAGTAAAATTTATTGGAATATAAAATGATATTATTTTGTATGTATTTTATTGATAAAAAGTTAAATTATGTAGTATTCTATTTCAAATTTATTTTCTGCAGTGAATGCAGCTGAACATAGCATAGTTTAGAATAAATGCTTTTAATAACTGTATGATTTCTCTACTGAGAATTTTAAATTCTCACCCCTTATCTGTTATGTTTAGAGGAGCAAGATGATACGCATCACGTTGCTAATTGATATTGATGCTTACTGTAACACCCGCCGTAGGGTGCTACATTTATGTTACTTAATTACCCAAATACCCTCAAGATCATGAAAAGTGATGTTATAATAAAAATACAAATTGTAAAATTTTTTTTTCTTCTTTGATGACAATAAAATAAACTTAGCGAAAAATAAAAATATAATACATCATCACACATAATTTACATCATTGTACATTACACACGTGCTGTCAGGATTATTTATATTACAGACCATGTTCTCAAAGTAATTAAACATAATTTAAGACTCAACATATTGCCCAAGTCTGACTAAACAGCAGAACCCTCAGATGGGTCCTCCTCAGATTCCTCAGCAGATAGGAATCCGTTATTACGTGAAGCTCTACGGACAGGTGTCCGCGCAGACGACACGATACTTATCGCACTAGGAGTACGATAGTAAGCTCCCCAGTACTGCCTAATGGATAGTGGAAACTCTAACTGTACATAAATATTGACACTAAAATAGGAGTTCCCCTATTCAAGCCTACTGTAGGTAATGTTCAGATCCCCTATATAAAATATACACTATCGATCCAAATGAACATGCCACGCCTCCAGGCCTCCGCGAAACTGTAATGTCACGTATCCTAGAAAGCTGGGCATCTCCATCTTCTCAAAATTCTTCGTTCCCAGACGTGAGAAGTAGTTCTTCTTCTCCTTCTTGTACTATTTCTTTCTCAACGTCTTCGGCCAAATATAAATAAAATATACAAGTATACATACAAAGAGGTGAGATCACCTACGCCAATACCAACATGGTAGCATAGAGATAACATAACAGCAAGCTATATAAACACAACATATTACAAGTATGGCATCAACATATTATCAATCAAAATTAACATTTAATAATTACAGGAAATGTCAACTACACTAAGCAGATATTTTAAAAAGTATAATTGTCATAATCAATATTTCGCAACTATAATATCTCACAGATGTAAGCATTTATGTTAATGCATGAACACAGAGACTTGATTTCCTATTCCATGGAGCTAAACTCAGGTCGGAGAAATTAATCGAAAAGATCTGCCGGTACCACGTGCCTCAGACCAAGTGCTATAATTATATCTTGCACATCTAGCACATACACGACAGTCTTTATCAGATCTCGATTAAGAATAGTGTCTCGGTCCGGATCATCGGTGTGTTGCATCGGTCTAACCCACGGTACAGAAGAGCTACCAACTGCCCATTGTGAGCAACCCGCACCCCGATGCCCCCAAGGTCAACGAGTGACCTACACTACGCGTATCGCACCCACTCAAGAGGTGTACGTTTCTCCTAGGCAATTAGCCATATACTGATCCAATGGACCATTTTCAATGCATATGTAATGCACCAATTACCAACCAAAGGTAAATCACATAATTTCTCATACCAGGTTCAAATACTATTTTACGTTCGTATATTAACACCAATTACAGGCAAACTTCTCAATTTCTTGTACAGTATTCATATATTGATTTTAACTGTAAAGTTTACTGTATAATTAACAGCAAAATTACATTATCATGTTTTTTTCTCATTCGTAAAATATTTTTGTCACGTTTTCACATTCACGTAATATTTTATTACGTAAATAATGATTTGTAATATTTCAGTTACGTTTAAAAATTCGCGTAACAATTTTCTACTGTATTAAAACGCGTAAAAATATTCTTTCATTTTTAAATCGCCTAGCGATATTTTTCTACAACATTTCGATTGTGTAAAATATTTAAACGCTTTAAAAATTGCGTAAAAACATTTTAACGTTTTTCAAATCGTGTAACTTAAAAATTACGTTTTTGAGTTACGTAAATCGTTTTTCATCGTTTTTACCCTTCATAAAATATTTCTTAACTTTAAAAATATTATTTTGAACGTTTCTTATAAAAATATAATTTCTTACATTATTCTCTTCCTATTCTCAATCAAAAATCTTTTTCGTAATATATTTTCTCAAATATCACTTTTTATTGATTTAATCTTACAAAATCATATTTAATTGATTTAATTACTATTTCAAATTTTAAATTTCCTAACGTTTTCCAAAACCCAATAATTAAATTCTACGTTAGTAAATTTAAGTTACAAACGTTTTCTTTTATATTTCTAAATCACTTCTAAAAATTAATTCTCTTTAAAATAATTTAAAGTTCAACACTTTAAATCCCTTTTTTTTTATTTATGAAAATTCCACTTGACAACACTTTAATTCCTTTCCAAAATCCTTATTTGAAAAATTCTTATATTTTATAACATCAAAACATTTTTTCTAAATTATCAAAACCTTATAGATGGCCATTGGAACCATGAAATATTTTTCTTCTAACTTAAACAAATGTCATTCTTGTTTCTATACAAAATAAATTCATGAAAATACTACTCAAAAATCGTGTGCACTCTTTTTGCAAAATAAACTCTTTTGATTAATTTTCTTTACTTCTCAAATCATTCAATTTTATCATTTATGAAAATATAATTTTTGTGAACACTAATTTGGTTGATGTCTTACCAAAATTTGCTTTAGTTCAAGGACTAAAACTTAACTCCATAGTTCTTGAAAAATTTCAATAATAACCTAGTCTTGGAAGCTCAAAACCGTGACCTCCTCTATGGCCTTTGGATCCAAAATTTTGCTTATTTCAACATACATCCATCATAATATATTCAACATATATCATTCGTGCATATTTTAAGCATACCATATAAACAAATAAAAATATAAAAATCATACTAAGCATGCATACACAAGTAAATCATACAAAGCATATCAAGCATAGGCAAAAATAATCAAAGCACATAACACACATAAATTATTACATGACCATAGATATGAATCCTCACATGGATTCACCATCCATCAAATATAAAATCATCTCTCACCACCATGCTTGGTTGGTGAGATGGATCTCCTTCTTACCTCTGGAAGAACCACCAAAAAGCTTGTTGATTTGTGTTTTGAACAAGATCTCCACCAACACAAGTTCTTAAACATGAAACAAATACAAGAAAATTAGTATATCAAGCTTGAATAAGAAGAACCATGGATCAAACATGGTTTAGTACATGAAAAAGAAAAGAATAAATGAATGAAGTTTTCTTACACTTCGCCAACAAAACTCTAGAACTTGATCTTAGTAAAAGTCCTTCAAGATGGAAGATTTTGAGAAAGTCTTCAACATGAAAGTTGTTTAGAATAAGGTAAGGATTCAAGAAACTAGGTTGTATGAAATTAAAGAGTGATGGAGGAGAGAATTGGAGTGCTTGGCCGAATGGTCTGTTTTTGGGAGAGAAAATGAAATTTTTCTTTGGTTGGTTTCTTGAAGTTTAGGTGGAAAAGTGAAGAAATGATATTATGAAGTATAAAATGAATTTTTTTGGTCTTCAAGGGGATGCATTGCCGCAGCATACATTAGAGAGAATGAAAAGTGAAGTTTGAAGAACATAAGCATTAATGATCAATAGGAATTGGTCTTGACACTTGGCTTGTCTTAATTCTTGTTTTCTTTGGCCTAAAAAGCCTACACTAAGTTGTCTCCCTTCATCCTTGCTCTCCAAACCGTCCCCTCCCCCTCTTCATGCATTCTAAATGTGACAAATTGCCTAGCCATCACTTTAAGCCATCCTAACCATTGATTAAAAGAATGGTTTGGATTTAAATTAGCTACTAGGTTTAGGTTATAGATGGAAGACTTTATTTGAACCATTGGATCATTTTTGGCTTGCAATCCTAACCATTGAATATTTCTCCAAAATGAAGGGTCAAGATTACACCTTCAAACTTTACATCCAAGGGTCCAAAATAGTTGTAGTCATTTTTGATGACCAATTCTCCACCATTGATCTAAATCCAAATCCAATGGTCATTAATGATCCATCTCCACCATTGATTAATTTTACATCCAAGGGTTGATAATGGTCATAGCCATTTATAAGATTAAATCTCTACCCTTGATTTAATTTCCATCCAATGGTTATAATTGATCCTATTCACTTTTAAGATCAAATCTCCACCGTTAATTAAATCAAGATTAAATCTCCAATGGTAATTAAATCAATAGTGGATATCCAAACCACTAATGTTGACTTAATAGTATAGAATTTTATTTTTATCTGTTATAACCCTACAAAAGAATATATTACTGTATTTTTATCGTTTGATAATTAAATACAAGACAAAAATACTGATAAAGAAAATTTTCTAAAAGCTGTTTAGGATTCGGGTTTAGTAAGATCCCTGTCTCCGTCTAAACAAGATACAAAATTTTCTATACGTAGAAAATTTTTTCATTTTGCGGGACCCACCTGGGCCCATGTATGGCCACCTGGGCCCACATACACTTCGTGGGGCCCACAAATAGTAAGAATTCCAAAATCACGTATAAAATCACAAAAATTAAAAAATTCACAAATATCAAGTCAGATTACGTAAATTAATTAAGACTAAACAGTAAAAATTAATTTACATAGATTTTTCTGGCCCGAAAATTATTATTTTCTTGACACGGAGCAAATTACTCAAAATGATCAAATATACAGACAGATTATTCAAAATAATTTTACAGTACATAGAAATCACTAAACAGTAGAATTCTGTTAACTGTTAAAATTACTGTTTAATAAATAGAAAGTTTGGGGTGTTACACTTACTATGTTTACCATCCTAGCACTGAAGAAATATGCATAGTGATTAATGGCATTAACATCCGATAATATATCATGCATGATTATGACTACTGATAAGCATGCATGATATGATTGTATGTAGTTGTAAATAGTTGACTTGGCTACTTTTTTGGATGTGCTTGTCTACTGATGTACTGACAAACATTGATGATTCATACATTTTAGATGTCTCTTTGTAATTTTGAACCCACTTAGGTTTTGTAAATACTTTAGACAGATGAATCGGCACACCATATGTAAATATTAAATACTGATGCAGCTAGTGTGATGTTTAAATTTTCTGTTGTACTTTATTAATTTTGTGTTTCATTTATGCGTTTTTCGTATAAATTACAAACAATATAAATATATATGGGAATTACAACTTTGTTTATTTAAATATTAAATAAACTCTTTGACGTGTTTAACCGTTATGTGTATTAAATTAAAACCTAAATGAATAATGAAGTATGAAATATTCTATCAATATTAAGTAAATATAAATATAAATGAGGTACGTATAAATAAATGTAGTATAATAATAAGATATAATTAAATTACTGGAAGAATTTTACATCTTCCAACTCCTCAACCTTTGCTTCCTCTCAATTTTAGAAATAAACCCTACATGCTATTTTTAATCCCAAAAAATGGCTCACTTAAGAATATCTCTTAAAACAATATATATAGGCACAAAAATTAGCTACGTGTTGCAGCAAGAAGGACAGCTGTGCCGTAGAGTGTATCACTTTTAAGGCACTACACCACGACATAAAGACAGTTGCGTCGCAACGTGCTAGTCTCGAGTTTAAGTAGGGAATAGGGTTGATGTTTCCACGTCACGACATGCATATGACTGTGTTGTGGCATGAGTTGTTGAAACACTTCATGAGCTTTCTCCTCTAATATTGGTCTAAATCTTCCTTCAATTTACTTGTTTGGAATCCTCCTTGCAATTGAGAAATCACCCAATTAATAACAAGTGCAAATCTACTTAATCTCTTAAATAATAGACAAGATTTTTTCAAGATTATATAAAAAGACATCTAAATTAAATTAGATGAACATGAGCCTAAAATCTTTCATTTATGCATAAGAACAAGGACTAAACAATTTTTAGAACATATATATAGGGCAAAATAACTACATTTTATGTAGTTATCAATTACCCTATTCCATTCATTGACCAGATTCTAGAATGGTTGGCTAGCAAGTCACACTATTACTTCTTGGATGGTTACACTGGATACTTCTAGATCCACATTGCACTTGAAGACCAAGAGAAAACCACTTTTACTTGTCCCTTCAGCACCTTCGCTTATAGACGGATGCCTTTTGTCCTCTACAATGCCCCTGGCACCTTCCAGCGGTGTATAATGAGCATCTTTTCAGACTTTTTAAAAGAATGCATGGAGGTATTCACAGATGATTTTACTGTTTATGGCACTTCTTTTTATTCTTGTTTGGATAGTCTGACTAAGGTATTGCATAGATGCATCGAAACTAACATTTTTTAAAATTTTAAAAAATGTTATTTCATGGTAACACAAGATATAGTTTTAGGCCATGTAGTCTCCAGTAAGGGCATTGAAGTACATCCTGTTAAAATAGATGTCATTACCTATTTATCTTATCCCGCATGCATGCGGGAAGTGCATTCTTTTTTGGGACATGCAGGTTTTTACAGGCGCTTCATTTGGGATTTTAGCAAGATCGCCTTTCCACTATCTAATTTGCTGCAAAAGGATATGAAGTTCATCTTTGACTAGAAATACCAAAAAGTCTTTGATCATTTGAAGAAGGCATTGACCACCACTCCTATCATCCAACCCCCTAATTAGAAACTTTCATTTGAGCTTATGTGTGATGCCTCTAATTATGCAGTGGGAGCTGTCCTGGAACAAAGCATAGGGAGGGATCCTCATGTGATCTACTATGCCTCTAGAACTTTGGATGCTGTTCAAGCCAACTACACAATTACAGAAAAATAACTCTTAGCCATTGTATTTTCTTTAGACAAATTTAGATCATATATGCTTTGTTCTAAAGTAGTTGTGTTTTTTGATCATGCAGTGCTGAAGTTTCTTCTGAAGAAACCTGAAGCAAAACCATGACTAATTAGGTGGATGTTGCTGCTCCAAGAGTTTGATATTGAAATCCGGGATAAGAGTGGAGCAAAAAACCTAGTGACTGATCATTTGAGCAGAATTGAGAGAGCTTTAGAGCCTCTGGCCATCCATGACTCCTTGCCAGATGAGCAGCTTTTACAGCTGCAAGGTAAGACTACCTCTCCTTTGTTTGCTGACTTAGTTAATTACTTAGTTACTAGTGCACTGTCTATATATTTCACTAGGGCTCATATTGATAAGTTAAAGATTGTGTCTAAGTATTATGTGTGGGATGATCCTTATCTGTGGAGATTTTACAGTGACCAAGTGATTAGGAGATGCATACTGTAACACCCTCCCTAGGGTATTACATGTCTGACTTCTGACTCATAATCTGAAAATGTTTTCATAAAAGGTTTGAGTTAAAAATATGGGTTTAAAAAAAAATTCTTTCTTGCGGAAATATAAACTTACTGTAATCCATAAGTATTACTGAAAATATATTTAAACTGATTCATATACAACATTGACACCAATTAATACTTCACAATTTAAAGAGAAATATAAAATTAACAGACTCTTTTTTTTTTCAACAGTAGTAAACCCCATGACAGGTCCTACTTAATAGCACGGTACAACACTAACGTTAAAACTTAACATACTTATTCTGTTGTGTATCCATCTTGTTGCATCAGACATCTGTTCTACATCTGTTCTTTGTCAACACTGTACACCTTCGAGTCCTGAATGTCCACTCCTTATTGTTGTCACCCATCTCAGAGTATTCATTGCTCGTTATGTCTAAGACAACTCATTCTTTCTACTATTTTAATTTTAACAATACAGACACAGCAAAACAACATAACAAAGAGGTGAGATCACCTACACCAATACCAACATGGCAGCACAGAGATAACACAAACAACAATATCATACAGGAATATCATACCAAACTTCTAATAATATATTCAATATTAATCAACTATCATCATCCAATCATATATCAATCCAAGTATTCAAAACAGTTGTTATAGCCAATATCCCTCAATTAATGTATCATGCAGATATAAAATGTTCAGATTATGCATGTACACAAGACTCGATTTCCTACTCCATGGAGCTAAACTCAGGTCGGAGAAATGATCGAAAAGATCTGTCGGTACCACATGCCTCAGACCACGTGCTATAATCCTCATTTTGATTTTGCACATCTAGCATATACACGACAGTCTTTAACAGATCTTGATTAAGAATAGTGTCTCGGTCCGGATCATCGGTGTGTTGCATCGGTCTAACCTACGGGAAGAAGCGCGACCAACCACCCGTGTAGGCAACCCGCACCCCGATGCCCCCAAGGTCAACAAGTGACCTACACTACGCATATCGCACCCACTCAAGAGGTGTGTTTCTCCTAGGCAATCAGCCATATCCAGTCCTCATCGGACCATTCCAATGCATGTATAATGCACTAAATCCAATCACAGACAAATATGTCATTTTCTCACGAACAGTGTATGGACACTGATTCAATAGTAATCATACTGTACTTTCAACAGCGAAAATCATGTTATCACGTTTTCATAGTTGTAAAACACTTTTACCGTATTTTCACAATCGCGTAACATTTCTGTTACGTTTTCACAATCTAAAAACGTTTCTGTTATGTTTTCACAATACCATAACACTTCTATTATATTTTCACAATACCGTAACACTTTTGTTACGTTTTTAAAATTTTAAAACGTTTTTATTACGTTTTCACAATACCATAACACTACTGTTACATTTACAAAATTTCGTAACATTTCTGTTACGTTTTCAAAATGTTGCAACTCTTCTGTTGCACTTTTAAACCACGTACTAATTTTTTAACGTTTTTCTCAATCGCGTAAAAACATACGTTTCTCAAATCGCATAGTATTTTTTTTACTGTTTCAAAATCGCGTAACTTAAAAATCATTCTTTTATGTTACGTAAATCATTTTCTATCATTCTCAAAATATTTAAAACACTTTCCAAATCTCATAACGATTTTCCTTCATTTTCACAATCACGTAAAAATAATCTATCACTTTTAAATCACATAGTGATTTTTCAACAATAGTTCAAATTACGTAAAATATTTAAACGTAATTCAAATCGCGTATAATTATTTAAAATCACATAAAAATATTTTTTCATATCACGTAACTTAAAAATCACGTTTTTAAGGTACGTAAATAATTTTTCACCACAATTTCATTACAGAAAATATTTCTTGACCTTTAAAAATTCCTTTTTAACTTTTCTCAAAATAATATAACTTTATACTTCATTTAATATATTTTCTTACTCAAGAAAATATTTTTCCACAGTTCTTTACTCAAGAAATTCTTTTTCAAAATATACTTCACAAAAATCACTTTTCCATTGATGTAAATCAACGTTTCAAAACTTAACATTTTCTAACGTATTTCAAAACTTGGAAATAAGTTATACGTTAGTAAATTTTCAAAACACCATTATATTCTCCATTTTTTCCAAATCAATTCTAAAATCAATTCTTTTCAAAACAAATTAAGATTCAAACCCTTGCAACTTTTCTTTTTTATTTTCATATGAAAGTTCATTTCTCAAGTGATAAAATATTTTGATTTCTCTTTTCCAAAATCCTTATACTAAAACATTTTGTTCAAACATTTTGTTTCCAATTTAAAATTACTTTGTTTCATAAAAATCAAGATTATTCCAACCTCCAAAAATCGTAGAGTCTTTGGCCATTGAAGCCATCAAATATTTTCCTCCTAAATTGATATGGTTTTACACAAACAAAACCATTAAAAATTCTTTATTTTCAAAACCGAAATACCGATGGTCATAAAAACTAAACCCATTTGTTCAAATTCATTTTTACTTTCCTTACAAATCCTTTTTCACTTTCTTTGCAAATCCTTAAAATTATCATTGCTATTTTCATTTAAATCTCATGTTTAATAAAACACTTAGAAACTTTTTACACAAAATAAATCAATAAAAATCCTTCTAAAACCATATTCATGTACTCTTTGAAAAATAAATTCTTTGTTTATTTTCCTTACTTTTCTAAACATCCATTTTCATCATTCAAGAAAATATTAATTTTGTGAACACCTATTTTGAGGTGTCTTGTTCGAAATTCACCATGTTCTAAGTACTCAAAAATCAATTAATTTGTTCTTGAAAATTTTCAACATGAACCCTAATCAAGGGCATCAAAATCGTAGCTCTTCCTTGGCTATTGGAGCCAAAAATCAATTTCCTTTCCACCATCAAGTCATGGCATATACATATATATTTCATCATAAATAATATAAGCATACCATTAAAGCCATAAAAGCATGTATAGCATATCAAGCATATCATCAAAGCTATAAAATCATGCAAAGCATATCAAGCATAGAAAATTAATCAAAGCTCATAAACACCCACAAATTAATTACATGACCATGGATATGAATCCTCACATGGATTCCACATCCATCAAATAAAATACCATCTCTCACCACCATGCTTGGTTGGTGAGATGGATCTCCCTCTTACCTCTTGAAGATCCTCAAAAGCTCCTTGTTTTGCTTCTTTTTCCAAGTCCTTCACCACCAAGGGCTTCTCAAATACAAAACAAAATACATAGAAATTAGTATACTAAGCTTGATTAAGAGGAACCATGGATCAAACATGGTTTAGATCATGAAAAAGAGAGAAGAAAATGAAGTTTCCTTATACTTCACCTCAAAAACCCAATAACTTTGATATTGAAGAAACTCCTTGAAGATGAATGATTTAGAAGAAATCTTCAACATGAAAGTTGTTTAGAATATCATGGAGATTCAAGATCCAAGGTTGGATGAAATTAAAAGAGCTTGGATGGTGATTTTAGGTAGTATGGCCGAATGGTGTATTTTGAAGAACAAAGATGAAATTTTTTATTTTTGATAGAAACTTGAAGCTTGGATTTGAAGATCAAGATGAATGATTTTGGAAAAACTCATAACTAGAGATGTTCTTAGAATGATGTAAGGATTCAAGAAATAAGGTTGGATGAAATTAAAAATGATGGAAGGTGCTTCTTGGAGAGCTTGGCGAAACTAGCTCATAGGAGGATGGAGAAAATGTTCAATGAAGTCTTAGGCTTTTTGGAGGAAACAAAGATGAATTATGATAGCAAATGAATGAAATGCTTTTTGGCCCCTTCCTCCTATGCATTGCCGTAGAGTGAAGAGAGAAAAGAATGATAGGAAATGAATTAATTTTAGTCCCCTTCCAAGAAATCTCCTAAGGAAGAAAACAAAGGCAACCATGTAGCATAATTGACTAAAGTCTTCAATTATGGTTAGAAGATGACCAAGTATTATTTTGTGTCTTCCAAAATTGATGCATAGCCGTGGAGTGTGATGGAAAAATTGAAAGAAAGGTGATAATGCATGAAACATTGATCAAGACTTCTAACAATGACATAAAGCACCAAATTAATGCATTTGAATTTTTTTTTCTTTGTCTTCTAACAAGCCAAAACCGTCCCCCTCCTTGCATTACATGTCATCTTTTTCAAGCCATTATTTGAAGCATTTCTAGCCATTGATTAATTCAATGGTTAAGATTTAGGTAGATTTTTAATTTTAGAAGACTAAATCTAGGCCATTGGATTTTTCTCCTTTAAATTCTAGCCCTTAGATGTGTCTCCAAAATTAAGGGTCAAGATTGCTCCTTCTTACTTTTAATCCAAGGGTTATAATTAGTCTTTGTCACTTTTTAAGACTAAATCTTCACCATTAATTAAATTTACATCCAATGGTCATAAATGGTCTTTATTACTTTACAAGACCAAATCTCCACCCTTGATTAATTCTAAATCCAATGGTTATAAATAGTCTTTGTCACTTTTCAAGACCAATTCTACACCTTTGATTACATCTATGGTTGATATCAAAGCCTTCCTAACTAAGCTTATTCTCACACCATTGATTAAATCAATGGTTATTATCTAAGGCTTCTTTATTAAGTTTGTTTCTTAACCTTTGATTAAATCAATGGTTAATATTCAAACTAAGTATTCTCATCCAAGGGTATAATTCAAGTCAAGCTCTCTTTGTTGACTACGCAGTATAATATTTATTCTTGTATCCTACAAATAATATTTTTACTGTATTTTTATCATCCGATAATTAAATACGAAGACAAAACTTGATACAAGAAATTTAAAAAAACTGTTTCCGGATTCAGGTTTAGTAAGATCCCCTGTCTCCGTCTAAACAGTACAAATTTTTCTATACGTAGAAAATTTTTTCACTTTGTGGGACCCACCTGGGCCCACGTATGGCCACCTGGGCCCACATACCCCTTGCGGGACCCACAGACAGGAAAAATTTCAAAATCATCCATAAAAATCACAAAAATTAGAAAACGCACAAATATCAAATTAGATTACGTAAAATAATTACCTAACGGTAAAAATTAAATTACGTAAAGTTTTCTCCGGCCCGAAAATTTTTATTTTCCTGACACGGAGGAAATCACTCAAAACAATCAAATACGCTGACGGAATAAACAAAATAATTTTACAGTGCACAGAAATTACTAAACAGTAAAATTTTGTTAACTGTCAAAATTACTGTTTAAAAGATACAGAAATTTTGGGGTGTTACACATACATGATCTTGAGTTTGATTATGTTCTTAGCTTTTGTCATGCATTTGCAAGTGGTGGACATTTTAAACCTAAACATACAGTTAGGAAAGTTTTGGACTTTGGTTTATATTGGACTACCATATTCCATCATGCATACTTGTGAACAGTGCCAGAGAACAGGGAACATTTCTTGCAAGAATGAGATGCCCTCGAAACCTTTGCTATTTTGTAAGATTTTTGATATATGAGGTATTGATTTTGTGGGACATTTTCTTATTTGTTTTGGATTTGTTTACATTTTGCTGGCTGTTGATTATATATCTAAGTGGGTGGATGCAAAAACCACTCAGACTGATGGTTCCAAAGTTGTTGTGGATTTTGTTAGATCACAAATTTTCTGCAAGTTTGGTGTCCCGAGGGCCATCATCAGTGATCAGGGTTCGCATTTATGTAATCGAAGCATGGAGGCTTTGATGAAGAAGTATGAAGTAATGCACAAAGTTTCTACACCTTACCACCCCCAGACTAATGGACAAGCCAAGATTTTCAATAGAGAGATCACATAGATACTTTAGAAAACAGTCCAACCTAATAGAAAGGACTATAGCAAGAGCCTTGAGAATACTTTATGGACTTACCGAACTGCCTATAAGACACCGATTGGGATATCTCCTTATCAAATTACTTTGGAAATGCATGCCAACTGCCAGTGAAAATTAAGCATCGTGCATTTTGGGCGGTGAAAAGGTGTAACATGGACCTAGACCAAGTGGGCATTAAAAAGAAGCTACAATTGTAAGAATTAGAGGAGATCTGCTTAGAGGCATATGAGAGTTCCAAATTTTATAAAGAGAAGACCAAAGCCTTCCATGATAAGATGATTATAAGAAAAAACATTTAAGATTAGTCAAAAAATGCTTTTATATAATTCTCGTCTAAAATTGATGCCCGAAAAATTGAGATCTAGGTGGAAAGGTCTTTTTGTTGTTACTAATGTTTTTCTTTATGGTGTAGTAGAGCTTCAAGATGTGACCATAAAGAGGAGCTTTAAGGCTAATAGGCATAGACTGAAGCACTTTTATGATGGTTTCCAAGAGCAGACCATAGAGGAGGTGGCTTTTCTTATTGCTACTTATCCAACATGAAAGGAGTTTCCTTTCCTTACTTGTTTATTTTCTGTTTCAGTTTTTTTGTTTTTATTTTTGTTTTTTGTTTTCTATTTTTTATTTTAATTTTTGTTGTTGTTTCTATTTTTTGTCAATTTTGTTTTCTATTTTTCTATTTTTAAATTCTATTTTTGTTTTGTTTTTAAATTATGTTTTGATGTTTTTGAAAGACAAAAATGTGTGTCTTGTTTTTAGTTTTTAATTGCTTTCCAATAGTTCTTGAGATGTGTGCAAGTTGTGAGTTTGGACAAATTGGAGGATTAGAGGTTCATGACATAAGTAAATGAATTGTCTTTCATCTTAAATTTAACTTGTTTGGTAATGAAAATTGAATTAGCAAATTAAGTTTGATAGACTTATACCTTATGATAAATGGATTAAGTAATTGTATCATTTTCTTCCTTTTTGTGTGATTTTCATTCATGGATTTTGATCACTCTAGAACTTGCTTTGATTCTTTTTTATGCTATATTTTCACATGCATGCATGAACATGATTGAGACATTCTTTTCTTGCATTAGCTACTTTAGCTACTTTAGCCAAATAACAAACCTTACATATTTTCCCTTGATTAACCCTGTTGAGTTTATTTTCCTATTCTTTGTTATTCTTAGCTAATTATATACCCTTAGTGAAAAACCATGTTTCCCCTTTATCTTAAAGAATAGGAGAGCATTGACATTATCCGTGGATGAGCTCATGAACAAGTGTGGGGGAATCTTCAATTGTTATTGTTGTTTAGTCTTGCTTGAGGACAAGCAAGGTTTAAGTGTGGGGGGTGTGAAAATGTTGTGTTAAATTGTTATGCAAAAAAAAAAAGTTACAATACTTCTGAAAAAATAGAATATATATGAAGAGAATAATTTGCATCATGCGGAATCACATTAAACTTTCATACTTGTTCTTAGCATTCATCTCCAATGTTCTTTTATTCTTTTTGATTTTTTAGCTTGTCGTATCCTTATCATTCTCATCCCTTACCTTGATCCCATTACAACCTTGAATAAAACCCTATTGATTTGTGTATGCATGTGTATAGAATAATAGAGAAGTAGAAGATAAGCAAGCTTATGGTAGTATAAATTTTTATGAGTTGAGTTGAGTGAAATACTTATCTTCTAGACATTTCTAACACTAAACATTTGAGGGAGTGAGAGTATATTTTGTGAGAATCTATCATTCTTGGTTTATGCTTTTCAATTGAAATTACCTTGCTTAATGATTTGAGATGTAAAGAAATGTCACTTCATGAATATTTTGACCCTTTAAACTTCTTGGTTCCTTACTTGTAAACATTTTCATTCTTGAAGGTCATTGGAAAGTGAATCTCTTTGAGTTTTGGTTTTTGAGTTTTGTGTTCCCTGTGCCTTAGTCTGAATATTTAGTTTGCCGGGACGTGCAAAAGCTAAGTGTGGGGAAATTTGATAATAACAGATTTCATAAATTAATAAACCCTCAATTTTAGTCATTTACACTCTCCATGTACTTAATTGATTGAGCTTGGCCTAATTTTGTAAGTTTGGGCTCAAATTGAGCTTAATTGATCTTTCTAGCATTATTAAGATTTGCTCAAATTGAGCTTAATTGATCTTTCTAGCATTATTAAGATTTTACATTATTTTTGTATTTCAATCATATCTTGAGTTTTAGATATCAAAAAATGATGTATCTTGTCTTGTAGGAAAGATAAGAGAGAGCTCTACAACTTTCATGAGAGCCCCAGAGCTGAATCGAATATCTAGGGGACCAAATTGGGCTTGGAAGTCAGAACACGAGTTCTATTGCGTAACCCGAACAGCACGCACTAACTGGTCTATAATTTGGGATGTAGGTGTGATATGGACCTAAAACTGATGGCATATAAAATCTAAGACATATATCTTCAATTCTTATGAAAACCACTTATCCCAACTATGATGTTTTGATGGTTTTTTCATCCTTTTACATCGACTGACGAGATAGATTAGAGACTTGTTGAGAGTAATTTGGGTATAACTCTCTCATCTTAAGCTCAAATCAAGTGATTTTGGTGGCCAAAGAAAGTTAAGAGGCATAGGATTAACTTTAACCTAGGAAAAATTAGGATTCTTAATTTTATGTCAATTATTTTTGAATAAATAGGGGACTCGAGATAGATAGAAACCCTAAGCCGTAGTACTTGATTCTTCTACCTAGCATTTTCTCCTTTCTTTTGCAAACCATGTGCAGAAGCCATGAAGAGCTAAACATTTGATATCAATCCAAGGATCTTGAGGAAATTCTGGTTTGGCTTTAAGATTTTATACCTAATTTCGATTTTGAATTGAATTAATTATCTTCTTCTTCTTCTCTTGATTTGATTTCTAATTGCATGATTAGATATCTATATTTTGTGATGTGATCTGATTAGATCCTTAATCCTAATTGAGATTTATGATTAAATTGTGATTGGTTAATTGTGGTTTTATCACATGAATTGAAAACAACTAGGTTGATAGATTTGTTAATCTAAGTTAATTGAATTCTGGTTGTTAAACTAGCATAGGTTGCATGAATCTAGCGATCATAGGTTTATGAATCATTTGCTAGTTAAATTTTAGGTGATTATATAGTATTGAATTCTATGTTTTGATGCAGAGATTTCGGTCAATCATAGATTAACTAATTAATTCAATCTAGATGCATGTTTAGTGATCGATGACAAGCCAACTAGATTTTTGACGGTTTCTTGGATCGATTTCTTTGCAATTTGATTCTTTTTCTTACATTTAATTATTACATTTACATTCTGCATACACAATTCCCCATGTTTGACCTTGATTTGGTTTGATTGGTACCTAGATCTTCGAGAGATGACTCAGTTCACTACCTTGTGCTACAAGTTTGGTAGAACTAGAATTTTGTTATTTGGTTTAGCTTGTCACTTGAACCAGAAAACTTCTTCGAGGTCTATGGTATGAGATCTGCCTTGTGAGGTCTTTACTATCATGTCATCGATGTAAACTTCCAACATCTTCCCTATTTGGTCTTCGAAGACCCTATTCATCATCCTTGATAAGTGGCTCCTATATTTTTCAAGCCAAAGGGCATAACCCTGTAGCAGTAGCTTGCCTTGTTAATGATGAAGGCAATTTTTTCTTTGTCTTTAGGGTACATTGAAATTTGGTTGTACCTGGAGTATGCATCTATGAATGACAATAGATGGAAACCTGAGGAGCTATCCACCAGCTTGTCCACATTGGGATGTAGGTATGGATCTTTTGGGCAGGCTTTATTTAAATCTGTATAATCCACACACATCCTCCATTTCTCATTTGACTTTTTTACCAGGACCACGTTGGATAGCCATGTGGTATATGGTACTTTCCTGATGAAGCCTGTAACATCCCGAAAAATGCCTATTTGATCATGAATGTTCATTTTATATTATTCTTGATTTTTAGGAATTTTTCTAGCATTTTACGGAAACATCGAATATTTTAATATATTTCTCGTTTTGCGTGCACACTGAGCTGAGAATTGCTGAGGTCAGTTTAATGCTCCGAAAATTAATTATTTCACCGCCAATAGTCGTTTTCTAATATTTGTGATTTATGTGAATTTTTCTGGAATTTTTCGGAAACGATGAATATTTTAATATATTTCTCGTCTTACGTGAGACTCGAACAGAGTCGGGAAAACAACTGTAATGCTTCAAAAATTGGAAAATTATATGACGAATAGTCGTTTTATAATATTTGCAATTTTTGGAAATTCTCTGGGAATTTTCTGGAAACGTCGAATATTATAGTATATTCCTCGTTTTGCGTGCGCGCTGACTGGAACTGGGAAAACGCGATGTTTTCTCTGCGAACCTTGGACTATGGACATGTCGACGGGGGATCTTACTAAACCCGAGACTTGACACAGTTTACGAGGTTTCACCATTTTCGAGAAATTCTAACTGATAAAATAAATCAATACAACGGAAAATTCATCTGTCAGATTAATTAAATACTGACTTCTGTCAACTGTAACTATTATCTATTGGATAATAGTGTGTAATAAAAATACTATCACATTATCCTAATGCAATCTACTTTATATCTAATCTATCCACTTTAATTCAAATTTAATGATTAAATAATCAAGCTTCCTTAAGAAGCTTTGACCCAACATTTACCCATGTGCTTTGGCTTCCAAGGAAGCCAATTTCCTCACCCACTCTCTCTCTCTCACGTCTGCAGCAGCCACCAAAAAGGGAATGCATTGATTTTAATTATCCAAATATTACATTTAAGTCATTATCACCAAAAACACCATTTTCTCTCATTTTACGTTATTCCTCTTCTTCTTCCTTCTTCAATATTTCTCCTCCATTTCTCTTGTGCTCCACGGCCAGCCACCATCCAGCCCATCCATCTTCACAAAAAAATTAAACAAATTATATTTTCTTACTCTCCTCACCATTCTAAACACCTTTCCCTCTTTGAGCTTCTTAAGATTCCATCATTTTCATCATCATCTTCAAGCTCCAACTTTGAGCATTTTTGGGTAAGTTTAAGACCACTCTTCTTTCCCTCTCATTTTCGTGCTCATGGTCTCTCCTATGACCACTCATGCTTCATTTTTCCAAGCCTTGGTATTTATTCTAACAAGTTACCATTTTTAGGGATTTTGGAGGCTAAATCCGAAAATACAAGGAGCATTCTTGGAGCTCTCTTGATTTCTACCCTCAAGTAAGAGGAAGACACTCCTCTTCAACCATTTTTAGCATCTAGGAACCTTGATTGTTTGATTTGTGGAAGAACCCTAATGAGGGTTGTTCTTGAATTTAATGATTAATTATGCTATGTGTTGATTTTTATTTATTTATGCTATTGGATTGAATTGTTGAATATAATGGAATGTTAGATTGGATTTAATGACTTGATATGGATGGAAAATGGTTGAATGCCCTCCTTGGTGGCCACGGTTTTGAGGCTAGCAAATAAGGGGAATTGTGGTAAATTGTAACAAGCATTGAATTGGAATTAATCAATAGATAAAAATGGGATGTAATGGAAGAAAAGAATTGAGATTGAAACCCAAGTGGTGGCCACGGTTTTGAGCCCAATCTGGGGTTATTGGTGAGCTAGTGTAACAAGTGAGGATCAAGTGAATTTAGAGTGTAACCAATGGTGTGGTGAGATGGAAAGAATTAGGAAATCAATTCCTAGGGAGGTCACGGCCTCCTAGCCCTTTTTGGGTGAAGCCATGTAATTTGGTAGCTTGAAGGCATAACCAATTAGGCAAGTAATAACCTAAGTGATGAAGCGGATAATTAAGGAATTGAAATGATTTGGTAAAATTTAAACTTAAAGGTGAATCCATCATAAGACTTAAGGTAAATCTAAGTGAGTAAAGAACATGAGAGTGTGAGGCTTAAGGGCTTACATAAGATGTAAATTATTAAAAATTGAATTGCCATAGTATGTTAAATTGACTTTGTATATGAACCTTGAAATAAGGAATAAGTTCTAAGTTAGGATTCATAATGAACCTAATGACGTATTAATTAATTTGATATTGATATTATGTGATTATGGGTCCATGTGAGTGACCATTTATATATTGATGCTTATATTGGCCTAATGTGGCATATTATGAACTTGTATGAGATTGTGGATCATACATGTGCATGCATATGTGTCTTATGCATTGTGATTGTCCTTGTGGACTGTTGTAAGGCCAAGTTGCCTAGGAGATTGAACACACCTTAGTGCGGGTGCGAATAGACTAGTGTAGGTCATTGGTTGACCTTGGGGGCGTCGGGGTGCGGGTTCCTCGCAATGGGAGGTTGGTAGCTCTCCTGCCCGTGGGGTAGACCGATGCAAACGCACCGACGATCCGGACCGAGACACTATCCTATATCGTGATCTAGTGTAGAATGTCTGTACAATGCCATGATTGCGCATGAGAATATTATTGATAGCACTGGCCTCGGCAACCGAGTTACAGATATGTCTCCTGATCTTTCTCTCCGATTAGTTGAGTCTAGCTCCATGGAGTAGGAATTGAGAGAGCATGCATGTGAATCATGATATATATACTGTCACCATTAACTCTCACTTTCTGCAACTATATTTAATTGCCATTATGATGATTATCTGCCTGGAACTGTTTATTTGCTTACCGTTGGAATTACTGCTTATTATTTGAGTATCTTTGTTTCTAAATTGCTATATGGGCGCGTGGCGCCGTTCTGGTTTCAAGCAGGCAAAAATTGGTAATGATGTAGGATGTCTTACCTTTTTCGTGTTCTGCTATTTGTTGTCTGTATTTATATTGCATCTACCGAAGACGACGGCAACGAGTTAGAAGCCCCTGACTTCCCTGGCTTCTGGCCCGAACGTGATTAGTACTTGCTGTTGACGATGGGGACGTGTATGCGAGGATTTCTGGGTGACGTGCGTCTGACCTTCCTCGGAGGGCCAGAGTGCTGGCACATCAACCTGAACTCTGACCGTTGCGTCTACTTGGGGGACGTGTCCATTGCTCTTGCCTGGAGACGACATGAGGCACCCGTGATTACCTGCCACGTCAGCTTACGTTTAGAGTTTTACTTGCCCATCCGTGAGATGTGGGGCGACCGCTACTACACTCCACGGGAGGACTCCTTTGATTCCACCGCTCGGGCCCCGTCCCGTGCTTCTGTGGTTCCAATGGAGGTATCCTCGGATGCGGAGGATCCCGCTGAGGATCCTGACACGGTTCCTCCTCATTTGAGGGATTGATGTCACTGGTGGCTACTGATGGCTGCCAGTGTTTTTATTTTTTGGGGCCTGATGTATTACTTTTGGTGGGCTGTATATTTTGTATATGCATGATGGTTATATATGCATGATTTCCTTGGGGCGGGTATAGTTTTGCTTTTTGGTGATGGCCAGGCTTGTATCTACAAACAATTGTATTAAAGTTATATATATATATATATATGTATGCTATTCAGGTGCAAATTCTGTGTACTGTTTCATTTGTTACTTTTATTCATATTCCGCATTATTGTTATTAGAAAAAATATATATATACTGCCAATTTTGCTCACATGGTTAAACATCAACTAAATATAATGAACTGGGTCTTAATAGTTTGTTTATTTAATTTTCGCATTTTATTTTATTTGACAATGTGACGTTCCCTCCCAAAAAGGGGCGTTACAAAGCCGACACTGAGCAACTCATTCACTTGTTCATTAATAACCTGCTGCGTTTCAGGGCCAACTTTCCTTTTCCTCTAGGAGACCGGCCTCGCATCCTCCCTAATGGATAGGTGATAGCAGATGAAGGTGGGGTCAAGCCCAAGCATGTATGAGGACGTCCAACCGAAGATGTCTTTGTTTTTTAGTAAGAGCTCAATTAGCTGACGTCTCTCTTCATCTTCTAGGTTCATTCCAATCTTGGTGACCTGGTTTGGCTTGGCATCGAGTTGGATGGGTTGTAGTTCACCTTCTGGCTGGGGTCTGGTAACCTGGATTTCTTCTCGAACATCTAACTTAGTCATAAGGATGTTAACCTGATCCAGGACTGCATTAGATGTGGCTGCTTTTGCTTTCTTGGGGACACTGCAAATTCTAAGGCTCTCGTTATAGCATTTTCAGGCCGCAATTTAGTGGCCTTTTATAGTGACCACTTCGTCATGTTTGCTAGGAAACTTCATGACCAGATGAGTCGTGGATACCACAGCACCAAGTGCATTTAAAGCATGGCGACCTAGAATGATGTTGTAAGCCTAGGGGCAGTCCACTACCAGAAACTTGACCTTGATTGTCCTAAAGAGTTCAGGAGCCCTAGGGTCAGGTGGGTTTCACGGTATCCTGCCAAGGGGATCTTCTTACCAGTGAATCTTGTGAGCTCTCCATTGTAGGGAGTTAGCTCTGATCGTGGAAGCTTTAGTTTATGGTAAAGGTCTATGAACATGATATCTGTCGAACTCCCTTGGTCCACAAAGATACGTTAGACTTAGTTATTGGAAATTATTCCCGAGATGACTAGTAGGTCATTGTGGTTTGGGATTATTCTGCCATAGTTCTTATCTAAAAAGGTGATGGGGGCATTTTCCTCTCTCCGATCCGCGATTTAGGTCCAGAGTGGGAGATGCTCAATAATACCATCTTGAGGGCTTTCTTTCGGGCGCCATTAGATGAACTGCCGCCAGTGAACCCACTAGCAATAGTATTAATGGTTATGTTGCACTGGGGTTGTTGGTCATCGTTGCTATCGGCTGGAGCGTCCCTGTTCCTATCCTGTTGATCATTTGTATCACGACGAGGTGGACTCTGGGATCTTCTCCTAGGGCTTCACGTCCTCCTTCTTTAGCGTGGAGATGGGTTTGACAAGGGCTACGCTTCCTTTCCTTTTGCCTACCTCGGCATTCCCTATCTTGAGCACGGAAGACATATTGCTCTAGTTGTCCTACCTTGATCAAGAATTCAATAGCATCGCAGAGTTGATAGCAATCCTTAGTTTTATGTCCATAACTTTTATGCCACGAACAATGTTTAGAACAATCCTTCTGCTTATGGCTCTTTATAGGGGGTGGCTTCTTGACGTCCTAAAACTCTGTCTATAACATTTCCCTCAAGATTGTTCCTTGGGGGGTGTTCAGAGGCGTGTAGTTTGAGTATTTACCTCGAGGCGGGCTATCCTTAGGGTTTTGTTATCGCGAGGGATTATGATTGGGTTTCTGGTGAGAGGGATCACTTTTCTCCAATCTCTTCTTGTCCTCGGTTGCTTCCTCAAGGCTTATATATTTTTGAGACTGCTACCGAAATTCCTATATAGTCTTTGGCTATTTCTTTGCTAAGGATGTGAAGAACTCGAAACCGGCACGGAGGCTACTCCTGGCATAATGAAGGGCGATTCTGTCATCAAAACCCTTCACGTTAATGCAGGCCTTGTTGAACCTTTGAAAGTATTCACGAAGGGGCTCTTCACACCCTCGGCGAATCTTTGACAAAGATTCAATTAACTTAGGTTGTTCTATACTATTAGTGACTGGAGTAAGAAATGTTGTTTCAAATCCGGCCGATCGACAATGGATCTCGGTTTCAGAGTCATAAACCATCTGAGGGCTCCTTTCTTCAGGGATAGAGGGAAAACACGATATTACAATTGTGAGGATCCCTAAAAAAGCATATAGATCGGATGTAGATGTCTATGTGTTCCTGAGAGTCCGTGGTCCCATCATTAGGGGTGTCGAAATGGGTCGGGCCGGCCCATTTGGGGTCAAGCCATTTTTGGGCCGGTCCATTCGGGCCATGTAAGTTTTGAGCTGACATTTTGCTAGCCTAACCTAACTCATTTAGCCTTATGTAGTATTAAAAAAGTGGGCTGGCCCGGCCTATTCGGGTTCAGCCCATTCGAGTCATGTAAGTTTTGGGCTGGCATTTTGCTAGCCCAGCTCGTCTATTTTGTCGGGCTATTCGGACCGGCCCATTGGGCTTGACCCATTTTGACACCCCTACCCATCATAAAGCTCCACATTGACTAGGAATTTGAAATTTCGTGGGACTCTATATTCCATGAGTTGGGTAGAGAAAGGTTGCTCCTGATCGCTGAAGCTTGGGTTGTTGTTTCCAACAACTTCAACGTCATCATGCAACGCTCTTCTTTGGTTGTTGCTTGCATTCCACCTTCTAGCCGACGACGTGGTTCATCTAATTGACGTTGTTGGTCGTTGATCTGCGTTGTTTGTTGACGCACCAATTCTTAGAGGCGGTTTCTCGTCATCTCAAACTGAACAGTGTCCTCATGGTGGGATACGTGATCTGCATCATTATTTAGGGGCCTAGGAGAGTATGGACTGGAATCCTGGACCATTGAACAACATTGTTAGCTCTTTACTTGGGGAAAACAAGTCTATCTCTAATAGAGATCCTTCGCGATGGGTGAAGGCTCTTAGCAAAGAGCAAAGTCTCATGCTCCTCACTAAAAGTCTCGACGAGAGGTGCTCGGCTCCTCATGTCGAAGGTTTTAGCATGCGCTGGTGGTACGACAAGCTGAGGATTGCGTTGCGCCGTGAACCCTGTCCTTGTCCAGGGGCAGCAAGCGCAACACCTCCTTTTCTTGAATTCTGTCTTGTGCTCACCATGGTTGAATGAGAATAGAAGTTTATCAGATTCCCATAGATGACGTCAATGTTCTGAAGTGAATTCAAAGGTGTACTTGAGATAGACACGTCACGGTGGTTTTCTCCTTGCGCAGTTGCGGTAGAGCGTGTTGAACCAGGGGGTGAGTACCTGTAGAGGGACTGAACGCTCAAGTCAGGTAATGCACAAGTAGAGTTTATGCAATGAGATACTGATACCTGATTAGGGTGATTTAGCCTGGTATTTATAAGGTTGGATAGATACGTTCCCGTAATAGTAACAAGAAAAGATATGTTCCTTATTTAGTTGCGGTGGATCCCTATATTATCGGAATATGGATACTGCTATTATAGGTAGTTAGAGGTAATTACGGGTGCTATTATTCTGTAAGATTATAATTGACACTAACATATATCATCAAGATCTATCTATTGCGCAAATCTTGTGGTAAAACTATTGCTATCCAATGCCGTAGTCTGATAGGCATAGAGCCGGGATTATATTCGCATGTGATAAGCGATCTCCTGCTAAGGGTGTCAACGTCGGACTTCAGCATAATACATGTCAAGTTTACTCATGGGACATGACCCCAGATTACAGTCCATAACAGTGACTTTAATTCTCTTGCATTGTGCCTAACTTCGGAGCCAATGTATCGTTTAATCAATATGGAATTATTTATGACATTTGCCAGTTGCTTATTAGAGATTAAATATCAACATCAGCCATACTATCAAGAAAACAAATCAACCTGCATATTTTCTTGCAAAATTAGGCGTAAGTTAGAAGGACAGTTGTGTTATTCATCATACTCTCAAGGAAACAAATCAATTACATGTATCTTCGAATGCTTGTATCAGATTTCTTGTCTCAAATGATGTGATAATTCATAGAGTAATGCTACCTGAAAAAATTAGTCAAAATTTTAACACAATTAAGTGATAGGGGTAATTGTTAGATGAAATAAAGATGTAAGAATTACTCATTTATTTAAGAATTAAAAGAAAAATACCAACTTAATTTGTCAAAAATTTTGACTGTCTAATAATTTTATAATCGATATTGTCCATTACCAAGTAATCAAACAAAAAGATTCAAATGGGGAAAAAAACATTTAAGATAAGAAGTTTATTGTGGGGTTGTAATTACAAATATTGACATGCTGATTATTATTTAGAATTTAACTTTTACTCACTATAAAAAGTTTTACATTTGCATTTAATAATATCTTGCTACATCATTTAATACATTTGACATATATATAATTTAATTTATTAAATAACTAGTCTATCACCCCGTGAATTTCATGGAATATTTTTACTTTATTCTTCTTTTTTTCTTGTTGTGTTTTAAATTTTTTTAGATAATTTTTCTTGTCTTTTTACACATCAAACTTTTCTTTAAATTTTTTAAAATATATAAACAAAAAAGATACTTATATTTATTGTTTATAATAATATATAATAATAAGGAGAAGGATGGGTAACAAACTAATATTGTTGATGTTCTTTCATTTCTGATTTTTCATTTGATTTCATATCTAGCCCTTACTTCAATTGGATTTTCAGCAACATATAGAAGTAATCATTCAAATTTGGTTGAAGTGTGTGATAAATAGATGAGTGTAAAAAAATCCAAATCCTACATATTTTATGAGTGTAATAAATCAAAATCTTGCATATTCATGCACCACTATTTAACAAACAAAGTTTGTTGAGAATTAGAGAATTTATTTGATTTGATGAATAATAGTGAAAGAGATAAGAACCAATAAATAGAAGTTAGTTTAAAACTTCTTAGTAAATATTATTTAAAGTAAATTTAAATTAAATTAAAGATAATTTAGGTATAATAGATAAAATTCTGTAATAATATAATGTAGGAATTGAAAGAAAAAAAGTTCACATTAACATGTGTCATTTGAACTTATATAAACTGTTTTATACAATATATATAAATGTGACAACACATCGATGCAAGTGTAAAATCTAACCGTGCATCAAATTAAACTCTTATTATTTATGTAAACGTAAAAGTCAGTCTAGTAGAACATTTTTCATTAGGAATATAAACACTCTAGTGGTCAGATTTTGAATATCTATTCTAAACTATCAATACCATGAATCTCTTAGAGAACAGGTAAAGTTCATACTAAAAGGAAATATCACACCCTTTTACTTCATCTAGGTGTGCCCAAAAAGGAAAAAAATCATCTAGAAAATAAAGTGCATGCACATTTTTTTGGAACATACCTTTGCTTGGGTTTTGGAATAGAAAGAATCACTAGAATTTGTTCTGTCTTCATAATTACCACCAAAGGTATAATTCATCATGGGGAGACCATGCTCCATGCAGACATCTGCCAATGTTAACATACCAACAACAATGACACATATTGTTTCTGTTTCATGAGCTTCAAACCATTTTACATTGAATGCACCAATGACACAAGAAGTATTGAAAACATGAGTTGGTTTAATAGATTGAATATCAACCAAGAGCTGTGATCTTTCTTTTAAATGCCCCATTTCATACTCAAAGGGTATCCCTTGCTTATGACAAATAGTTCCCACAAGGCCCTAATCCACCCTGCTCCATCATATATCAAGAACTTTAGAGGTGGCTTCTGAGTAGTCAGAATATTGTTCATTGCAGTTGGGACCGCCATTCTATTCTGACTAGAATTGTTAACAACAATACTCATATCCTACCCATTATTTTTCTCAACTCCTGGAAAGGTTAACATTCTTGGATGAGGAAGCAAAGCTCTAGAAACATCTCCTCACGAATCAGGATTCTTAACATACCAAGCCATGGTCTTCCTTAAACCCTGCTCACAAGTAGTGTGCTCAAACCATCCCAAATTCTTCAACTTTTGATCATCCAAGTAGTATCTCTAATCATTGAAAGGCCTATTCTCCACAAACTTAATATGTGTATCTGAATCCAAAGAGAAAAGATTGCATATATTTATTGTCACATCCATCACTCTCCTTTCTTTCTTTGTCCCAATATTATAAACATGTCCTACCTCACCTTTGTGGATAATGACTTCAAAAGCTTCAGCAACATCTTCATAGTAAAGGTGACTTCAAAAGCCTCTATGGAGAATGTACTAGCAATTGGATTCTGAAGGTGCATAAAACTAACATGGTAATTTCATGTACAGGAAGAAATGTTATGCTTTGATGGATTGGTTTCACATTATAGATTATTGGATTTAATAAACCTATTTGTAAGCCAAATTCTTATGTCGGATATTGAACTAAGATTGTTGGCATACACTTCAATATTTGTTGTCACTATTATTAATGGTATTATGTAACATGTTTTAATTGTATTTATTTGCATGTCTTACTCTAATAATTTGTTTAGTCAATCTTACATTAGCCATTTTTAAATATATTAGTCTAATTATAGCTTAGAGGAGATTTTATTTCAATGATTACAAACCTTCATTCTTAAATTGCAATTTTTGTCCTTATGTTTTTAAATGTTGATGTAATATAATTTTTTTGTTAGTTTCTCTTATCCACAAGTGTTTCCTTCTAAATAAAATTATTTTAAATTCTTTTTTGAATTATATTTATTTTTTAAAATTCTATTTGTACAACACATGGATGACAAAACTAATTGGAAGAAAAAGAATTCACATTGACAAGTGTCATTCACTACAAAAAAAATAGACCTTACCCACGGTTATTTAGCTACTGTTAAGTAATTGTAGCTAATAATACAGAAATATCAAGTCTTTGCTTCATAATTTGCCACGGAATAGTTAATCTTATTTTTTCGTGCGCGCCTTTGCTTTTCTGCGTGCCTTTTCTTCTATTTTTTCACTCACAAAACAAAAACTCCTTTTCCCCAATCGTTGTGTATTTCGTCCCATCATTTGATATCGTGACTCGTCCACTTTCTCTAACCTTGCCTAGAAGCAGATTCTCGGACTGCCATTCTTTGATTTTCCTCTTCTATTTTCTCACTCACCAAAACAAAAGCTTTTTTTCCCCACCTGGGAACTTTTTTTTGTGGCAAGGCTCCATGGCGTCGTGGAGAGGAGAACTCCCTTGATATACGACCAAAGTAACCATTTTCAAGTTCGATTTCCCCCATCTAAAACGCCAAAAGTGAAAAGGGCCACTTTTAACAATGTGGATTGCTGCTCACCTCCAACACAGGCTCAGGAAGTCCCACTACACCTCCACTGATATTCCCTCCACTGTTTGGAAGTCAGACCCATGACTTCCTTTTCCTAAAAAAAAGGCTTTTTTCGATCATTGCATCATCTTAAACATCAAAAGTTAATTTCTTTGTCAATAATTTCCCATCTGGGTTTTCTTCTGCATGATTATTGGTTGAAATTGTCTTCCAAGTTCTCATTTTACTTTGAGGAACAATGTGGCTCGTTTTAATGGGTTTTATTTTTTCATTTTGAAATTGCTTTTACTTAAAATTTTTATTTGTTTACGCTGGATTAATGGTGTTTTGCGATCACTAAGAGAATGAAATATATTTTGCATAACTGCATCCTTCCCTCTTTATCTTCCAACCGTGACTTTCTTGTCAAATTCGTTCTTTATTTGTTTGGTTGATTTCATTATATATAATGTTGATTTCATTGGTTGTTAGAAAACTTTTTTCATAGGTATACATATGAACATGCTATAAATTAGAATGATAAATCTTTTTATGTTCGTTAATAATATGTTATAAGTGGTTCTTGTTACAATGTTATTGTAAACTTAATTCTGATATCGAGGATAAAGGTGCAACTAGTAGGGAACTCTGAAGAGATGCAGGCTGCAGCAGTTCCTAATGCTAACTTTTCCATAATATGATTTACGTATTTTAGGATTATTTTTTTATTAACATCTTAACATTTAAAAAATGAGTACTTCATATTAAAAGTTTTAGGTTTAGATTTTATTAAAATTGAGTTGAGTAATATAAGTTTGCTTTTGTTATATAGCTTTTAATGGATCCAAATCGTAAAGGAGAACCATTTAAGAAAAGTCATATAAAAATATAGATAGCCAATAATTATATATATCAGGAAGTTACTGCATTTTTCTTCACATGTAATCCTTTATAGGTTTAGATATTATATGCTTGGCATCTGGTATGGGTTAATAAATCATGGATTTCCCATAACGTAGCCCTTTTGTGTGTGTTTTTATCAATGTAGCCCTGTTGTTCTTACTTACTATTATATGTATGCCTATGATATAAATAAGATTTTAACTCTATTATAAATTGTAGTTCCACCATAATCATAGTAAAGATATAAAATATGATGCTTAGAAAGTACATTTAGGTGTTTGAATTGAAAGTTGGAATGATGGGTGGAGCCGTGGAGGGTTGTGAATTTGATATTAATCATTTGAAGGATAGCCTTCCACCTTTTGGTTGGCCATCTTAGTTACAAGGTTCCAATGCCACTCTCTGGTTGTCCAAAAGCATGATTGGACTAAGTAGTATACTTGTTTTAGCTATAGCCTTTCTAGCAAATATTCTCGTTAAACTTCTTTTTGGGGGAAGGGGGGTTAAAGTTCACGCTACTAATTTTGTTTTGATTTTTTAGGCTGCTTAGTGTTTTTGCTTCTGCTGAAAATCTGTGTGGGAGATTAGTTTTCTCAAAGATCATAAGAGCAAAGTTCATTGATGCTATGGAGCCTTATAGCATCAATTTAATTGACACCATCTACCATGTTCTCACTATTTTATTCTTAACTTGGTTGTTGGTTGTTTTGTTTTGGTTTGATTTTTTTTTCAAAACATAAAATTAGTTTGGTGCTTTGATTCAGTTTAGGGTGAAGAACGTCTTGAACCTCTATAAACTAAAATAAACTGACTTCACATGTATAGCAAATTATTATCTACCAATTCTTTAAAATTAACTTGCTCAAGGGTGAAATATAGTTAAGAGCTATTGCCATCACTGATGTTAGATCATTGGCCAAGTCTTTCTCTATTTTTATGTGTCTTATTAAATTTGATTTTGACTTCATTCCCGTGCTGCAGTTGCTGTCTAATATGAAATTATTGATGAAGTCAATATCAATAACAATCAAAAGATTTGGAAGCTTAGAGTAATGATTACTTATCTTTGTCACCGTGAATGTATAAAGCTTGCTAGGATTTTGTCAATATGCTATTTATCTATATCAATTGAAATGTTTTTAGTGCTCATATATGCTCACATGATGTGTTCATAAATTCATATATTGCCCCGTGCAAGTCTCAAAAATTTGATTGAGTCTAAAAAATTCATACAATGTATAATGGCTTCATTTATGCCATTTTTAACTTTCATCAACTCACGCATCCTTGCTGAGTTTGGACTTTTATATATATATCAAATATATAGATGAAGCACAACCAATATTAGAAGCCATGAGATTAAGGAATGAACTTCACCCTTATCCTAACTCTTCCAAATTTCCTCCTACATGCTTTACAATGAACAATCAAGAGAAAGACATATTTCTCAAGGTTCTTAAAAGCATTGTAGTTCCTGACAACTACTCATCAAATATTTCAACATGTGTTGATTGCAAGAAGCATAAGATCTTTGGATTAAAAAGTCATGATTCACATATTCTTATGGAGCATCTTTTTCCAATTGCTTTTAGAAAAGCTCTTCCTCGTGAAGTGACTTCAGTGTTGATTGAGTTGTCTAACTACTTTAGAGAATTGTTAAGCAAAGTTTTAAATGTTAACCATTTGAAAAAGTTGCGTGATCGAATTGTATTAACACTTTGTCACATGGAAATGATATTTCCTTCGTCCTTTTTCACTATTATGGTTCATTTGGTTATCCATCTTGTTGAGGAAGTGATGCTTGCTGGTCCAGTGCATTTCAGATGGATGTACCCAATTGAAAGGTACGATCAGATAAGATTTTATTTATTTTCTACTTAATGCATAACATTATTTATGTGTTTCATTGTGGAATTCATATGATGATGTGTTATTATAGGACTCTTGGCCATTTGAAATCACATGTTCGTAATAAGGCAACACCAGAAGGTTGTGTATCAGAAGGATTTATCTTGGAAGAATGTTTAACATTCTGCTCTAGATACATGGAAGACATTGAAACAAGGTTTAATCGACTTAGACGTAATGATGATGACAATGGACAAAATTTTACTAGTGATTCTTTTGTTTTGTCATCTGAATTTCCAGCATTGGGTAAGCCTATTGGTGCAGTGAAGACAGTTACTTTGCAACCATTAGAAAAGATACAAGCACATCGTTATGTATTATTTAATTGTAAAATACTTGAAAAGTTTATTGAGTAAGTAGACAATCTTGTTCCTACAACTTTCTTTATTATAAATTACTTAAATATGCATTTAATAGATAATGTTTGATTAATTAGGAAGTTCAAAACAGAAGTCAAGAGAATGAATCGACATAGAAGAATGCTATCCAAGGAGGTGGAACAATATGTGCACAAAAATTTTCATGAGTGGCTTAGAGATCATGTAAAGGTATAATCTTGAGTTCATTTTTCTAATTTGTTGAGCAATATATCCTAATTCATTTTAAAATGTATTAGGTTGCAGAAAAAGATGACATGGATATCACACCTGAAATTGAGATACTTGCCCAAGGGCCAAATTCTATTGCAAGAAGATTTGATGGCTATAACATACATGGGTTTAAGTTTCGTACAAAGGGGAGAGAACAAGGAATGAAAACACAAAATAGTGGTGTCATTGTCTCTGCAAGTATTATAAGTTATTCAAGCCATAAGGATGGAAGTCCAACTTTGGGTGAAGTAATGTATTATGGGAGATTGGTTGATATATTAGAGTTAGATTACTATGGTTAATTAAGGATTGTGTTATTCAAATGTGATTGGGTTGATACCACACCAAATAGGGGAATCAAGATAGATGAATTTAGAATCACAAATGTAAACTTTTCCCGTCTAATACATATAGGTGCACAAGAAACAGATGAACCATTTGTCCTTGCAACTGATGCTCGAATGGTATTTTATGTGGATGATCCAGTTGAAGAAGGATGGAGTTCTGTTTGTCATATGACACCAAGAGACTTATATGATATGGGAGATTTGAACATGGTGAATTCAGAAGAGTCTATTCAGGACATACCATTTCCTGAACAACACTTAGAAAACATTGATCAAATACTATTAGTGAGGGATGATGTCAATGAACAAGAACCAAATCAGTCTTTATTTGATTATCATCATAATCTTGGTAGAGATGATGATGATATTATGTCTGATTAGTTTAAAATTTTGAATGCTTGTTGTTAAGTTTGAACATATGTATATGACTCTTAAATTTCGTTGGTTTTCCTTAGCATGCATGGTATAAATGTTCATTTACTCTTTTTTTATTATTTTTGTTTGTCAATATTTCTATACTTGTTCAATGTTTATACTTAGGTTTCCTATTTAAAATGGGTAGAATCATTGGCAGAACTACGAGAAGATGAAGATCATGCAATTGACTTAGATTCCCCGCAGCAAAACCACAATAGCCAGGATGATTTACAACCTATTGAAGCTGGTCTTGATGATTCAATCTCTGAATCTAATGATGGTAGTTCAATGTTGTATGATGGATCAACTTCTTTCTCTACCACCACTCAAACCCAACCACAATAGAAGGAAGGCCCTTTACTTATGAAGATAGTAGGTGAGAGTAATATGTTTGATTAGTTAATAATATAATATAATATTATCATTATCATATTTATTTTTCTTTAACTAGAGTTAAGGTTTGTTAATTGTTCTTTATATATACATGGATAGATACTACTACTAATGAGATCACAATCCGAAAAATGGTTGCAAATCAAGTTTGGCATATGGAAAAAAATTCAAAGGTGATTGTGGAGCTCAACAGTCATGGCCAAGGAAATGACAATGGTTTGAATTTGTTTGTTAGATTTTTAGGTTTACTTGCTCAAAACCCATCTCTTTGTCCTATACACATTGTTGATTGGCATTGGATGCCCAAAGACAAAAGACGCCAACTATGGAAAATGATAGAGGTAACATTGTCTATACACATTGTCTATTCGTATTGCATCTATTACTTGTTTGGAACTAATCACATTTCATTTTTTTTAAGGGTAATTTCTTATTTGATTATCTTGCCGCATGCAAATGGGTTATGGAAAAGTTGGGTGATAGATGGAAGGCCAACAAACAAAAGTTAAGGTGTAAGTACTTTTACTTGTATAAAACTAAGGAAGAGTTACTTGCTAATCCTCCTCTTGGAGTGGATAGTGGTGAGTGGTCAACTTTTATGCATCATTATAATGAAGATAAGATTAAGGTAATTTTTTTTTGTAATTAATCACAAAGTTTATCCATACAATTAAGTTTTATATACATTGACAACTATTAACAAATGCAGAAGATATGTTCACAAAATGCAAAGAATCGGAAGAAGCTTAAAGTCTCTCATGCTGGCGGGAGTAAAAGTAATGCTAGAAAAGCTTGTGAAATGGTATATTACTACAAGTAGGGACAAAGTTTTAGATAAATGAATTATTTTTCAAAGATTGTGACCATGCACTTACCTTGGTTAAACCTATGATATTTAGTACATGCTACTATTAATTCATTGACTTAGTTATGCTAATGTAGGAGAAAAAATTGGGAAGGCCTATGTGTCGAGGTGAGGTTGTCATTTCAAATTTGCTGAAAAAGGATGGAAGTTATGCGAATGAAGAAACAAAGATAATAGTTGTAAGTTTCTGTTTATAAGTTATGATATTGTAAATTTTTATCTTGTATGGCTATTATTGATTTATCAACCCTTGATAGAAAATTTTGATAAAACCTGTATAATCCTCTTGAAGCATCTTTATGCACAATTTGCTTTTCCTTATATAAATCTCAGAGATGAAACTAGGGACAGGTTGTTATTGAATGTGATTAGTAATTAGTTATTTGCAGGCTTTACATCTTGATGCGTATGTTACATCTCGCTGCCAAGTATAATGTACATGCCATAGAAGGGCGCTTCTTTGGTTCACCACCCTGAACTTGTAAATATAGGAATGACCTCCCTTAATAGGACACTGTGTGATGTATGCTGGACCATCTGCCCATCCTGTTCTTAGAATAAAAGAATAACTAATATATAATTTGGGTTAAAAATGTGAACAACTTAGCAATTGATTCAATTCCTCAATCTTCATACTTCAGTTTCATAAAGACAACTTGGGTCTAGCTTATATGGCTGGGTGAGATTTGGGTAAAGATCACAAATTTAAATACCAATATATAAATAAGAAGAAAATAAAGATCAAATTATTATAGGTTTAGAGCCAAGTTATTATGTCATTTACCATGCTTCCACAAATAAGTTGATTCACGATTTATAGGGATGGAAATGTTCTCGGACACTACATACTAGTAAGACTTTATAGGATTGGCTTGGTTTGACTTATTAGTTGCTGACCAACTAGCTGGTAATTGGATAGATAATTAAAACTGGTTTATAGAGATTCATAAATTTAATGTTTAAGTTTTTTTTTTGTCAATATGACTTTAATTCATAACAAGGCTACACTCAAAATTTGTCTTTCAATTTATTTGATTTGTGAAAGAAACCCATAAATAATTGACCATAGAAATTAAACTCTCAAATGATATTAATTGTGCTAATAACACTTTTCCTTTAACTAACATCTAAGTTGATAAGAGAATAGTCACATACTAAAATAAGCATGACCACTGTTGTAGTGTAATGGAGTTAGGCATCATGAAAACACTACCTTCAAAACTAGCGATTGAGATTTGAAATTGCACATCTTGATGAAACTAGGGACATGTTGTTATTGAATGTGATTAGTAATTAGTTATTTACAGGCTTTACATCTTGATGCATATGTTACATTTCGCTGCCAAGTATAATGTGCATGCCATAGAAGGGTGCCTCTTTGGTTCATCACCCTGAACTTGTAAATATAGGAATGCCCTCCCTTAATAGGACACTGTGTGATGTATGTTGGACCATCTACCCATCCTGTTCTTATATTCTTTAGCTTTGAGCAATATGTATTACTATTTAACTAAGACAACCAAAATGCAATTTTTTATATAATTTTTTAAGTAGCAATATTAAAATCATAGGAATAATATAATGATATTTGGAAATTCTGCAAGGAAGTGAATATTCTTTGCGTGCTTTGTTGCTGAGGTTGTTTGTTATTATGATATTTCAAAGAAAAACATAATGATGAGTTTCTCTTTACTTTTAGGATAAGATTTCAGAGAGCCTACCTCAAGATCAAGAATGTGCTGCTTCTTCAGGTGTTCCTTCAATGATTTTAGCTCACCCAAATGATGCAATTAGAAAAGTCTTTGGAGTTGAACACTTTGGTCGTGTGCGTGGCTTAGGACATGGTGTTTGCCCTACTAATATTTTTGATATGCCTACACAACGCAATATAGGAGCATCAAGCAACAATGTATCTCAACAACGTATTGAAGACTTAAAGAAACAAGTGGAGACCTTGTAAGATAAGTTAAGTGGATATGATGAGACCAAAGCACAATTAAGTAACATCTTAAATTTCTTGCAAGATAGATTTGGTTCTGACTTACCTTTCAATAATGTTTCAAGTTCTTAAGTTTATGTAATTAAATATAGTGATGATAATAGTCTACTTTTTGAGTAGGATTTGTAGTTAAGTGAAGTTGTGAACATAAAGTGTATAGTTTAAAATAGTGGTGATGCTAACTAGGATATGCATTTTGAGTAGGATTGGTTAGTGAAGTTGTGAACATGAAGGATATGGTTTAGTTTTGATAAATATTCAAAACTTTTGTCCAATCCTCTTTATTAACTAGTGATTTGAATGCTCTACTTGATTAAGATTTTGTATTATATAATTAAACAGGTATCCATTTGTGATATGATTGGAAAGCAACTAGTCTTTTTAAAAAAAATAAAAAAATATTTAGCCACGATTTAACCGTGGAAAATCAGTTTCATGAATATAAAACACCCGTTGTATTAGCTACGGTTTAAGTGTGGCTAACCCATAAATTAGCCACGGTTTAAGTGCGGCTAACCCATCACTTAGCTACGGTTTAAGTGTGGCTGATCCTTAAATTAGCCACAGTTTAAGTGTGACTAATTCATAACTTAGCCACGGTTTAAGTGTGGCTAATCCTTAAATTAGACACGGTTTAAATGTAGCTAAGTATTTTGTAAAATATATTCTTAATAAATTTAGTTACGGTTATAACTTAGTTAATCACGGTTATAACCGTGGGTAACAAAATGTTGTCACGGTCCCTAAAACTGTGACTAATTTATTTGTCACGCCTTATTTAACCACAGTTTGCGATAACCATGGCTAAACGTTATTAGCTACGATTTTTAATATGTTTGCCACGGTTAAAACCGTGGCTAAATGCCGTATTTTTTGTAGTGATTGTCTAAACTTATATACACTGTATTTTATACAATATATATAAATGTGACAACACATCGATGCAAGTGTAAAAACTAAGCAGGCATCAAATTAAACTCTTATTATTTATGTAAACGTAAAAGTCAATCTAGTAGAGCATTTTTTGTTAGGAATATAAAGACTCTAGTGGTCAGATTTCGAATATCTATTCTAAACTATCAATACCATGAATCTAGTAGAGAACAGGTAAAGTTCATACTAAAAGGAAATATCACACCCTTTTACTGAATCTTAAACATATGCCGTCTTCTGTAACCTGAATTGATGGATACTTATCATCACGCTGAAGTATTCATTATGGCACATGAAGATCCATGTTGATCGATATTCCCCTTCCATCTATGCTTCGACTTCTTATTTTTATACAATATTCCGTTATCATTCTTGATTCAAAAAGAAGATTCTTTAATTCGATGCAACAAGCTAAAAAAATTTGCCGATATCATTTACATAAATAATTGGAATTTGGCCACTTCTGTTGTAAAGAGTTCACGGAAGTATATATCAAATTCATACGGTTGGCACAAGTCATTCTTCATTACTTAAATTACAATTATTTAACTGCAAAATTATACTTAAAAAAATGTTCTTGTTATTGATAATTGACTTCCTCCATGTGCAAGGAATTTCTTTTTCCATTATTTTTTTAAGTGCTCAAGAGAGCTATGACTGACATGTGCGGAGACATCATTTTCCCCCACAAAGTATTCACCAATTCCTTACACATATCAGGTAGGTGAAGATCACTAGGTGTGTAAAGTTCTCTTTAAAAAGTTTCAGACAAGCCCCACATGCTACAGCAAGCACTTGTAACCAAAGCGTTCCGAAAAATTGCAATACTTTTTTGACACAACCGACCAAAAGATAAAGGAAAACAAAAGCCAAAAACTTGAAGCACCTTAGACAAAGACCTATTCGGAGAAGGCAGCACAGGCTTTGAGACAACTTGTTAACTTTGCCAACAAAAAAGAATACTTGAATCTTCAACACCTTCACTGTCTACATATATCCCTTTCCCTCCTTTCCTTTTTTTCCCTTGTGGAAACGTGCCCGCACTGCACATTAAAGAGAAACGATTGCATGCGGGAATATAAGATTAGCCCCTCACTACAGTATGCGTGCATCACAATATTTCAGTACCTGCCTCACAGGGCCGCTTTTCTGCTTCTATATACAACAAACATAATCTGTACCTGGTTATTTATTTATATGTTACATTACATATGTTCATTTCATACAAATCAAATCTGTCTCTCTATCTATATCTATCACATGACTCTTTCTCTCTTCTCTCTCTTCCTTCTTTTTGCTAACCAAGTTCAACAATGTCTTCTATATACTCTCTCAAAATCCTCCACACGCCTTCACCTTTACCTTCACCTCTGTGACAATTCATAGATTCATCTTCTCATCGATATGGGAAGCGTCTGCAGCCGACATTTCCCTAATCTAGAGGTCTCACTTAGCCAACAGCAGCCATGAAACGGAAGGCCTAAAAATCCATCCATTGGGGAATTAAGCACTCCTGGTCCGAATGGTTTTTACTTACTCTTAATATTTAATATATTGATCTCCTCTTCCACTTTCATTTTTCTTTTCCTGGTCTGTAACCATGCATGTCTCAGTGTGCAGCTAGTGCTGCCATGTTGTCAATTTTATTCAGATTTAATGTAGTAAGTACCTATACTACTAGGCTACAACTTAATTTGCAGATGAGTGAATAGATGACTAGTTCTGAATAATGGTCGTGCTGAGTTGAAGTAATATACCTTGAGTTAGGTTTGAGAATGTTAACGTATCACTTGCTACTGATTTTTAATTTATGTAATAATATTTCTAGATTTATTGTAGTTTCTTCTTTTTCGTGCTGTTAATCTTTCTTTTGTATTCAATTATTCTATAATATGCTAATATCTTGATGAGTTTTCAGTAAAATATAATTAACTACAGCCATTATATACCGATACGGGAATCAAATACTTGATGCGGTTTGATACCCCCCCCCCCTCCAAAATAATGATGCGGTTATCATTATCCTTCTTTGTATAGCTATATATACTTGTTCATATATATTGTGTCCGTAACCGATAAAAATGACTAGCTCCTCTACATGTCATGTACATCGCATTTTGTGAATACATCTCAAATTAAAGAAAATCTAGAGAGTGAACAGTGCACGAAAATGAGAACTTTAATTATAGCTTGACTACTCAACACAAGATTTTGATTATGGATGTACGGGTTAATATGAGAGTAAGAAGAAATTTTCGAGATAGAGTCTCAAAGATCAAATAGTGGCAACTAAAGGGAGGAAAACAAATGCTCTTTTAGAGGAGGATTATAAAGGAAGAAATTTGCGAGGTACAAGGGAGTGCAAATGATATGTAAGACGAAGTGGCTAAAGGGATTAGGAAAATAGCAAAAGAGCCACTCGGTGAATCAAGAGGCTTTGAACCCAAGAATAAATAATTTTGGTGGTGGGATGCAAGTGTACAAGATAAGGTTAATGTTAAAAGGAAATGTTATAAAGCTTGACACGTGTGTAAAAAAGTTAAAAATTAGGAAAAATATAAGGCAGCTAAAAAAGATATTAAGAAGGCGATGAGCGAGGCGAAAGTTAAAGCATTCAATGGGTTATATCAATCTTTGAGCATCAAAGACGAAGAAAGAAATATTTACAGGCTTGCTAAAAGTAGGGAAAAGAAGACAAGAGACTTGAATTAAGTGAAATGCATTAAAGATGAAGAAGGTAAAGTCTTGGTTACGGAACAAGACATCAAGAATCGATGGAAGGATTATTTTCACAAGCTATTTAATGAGGGACATGAGACGTTAGGGGACTCGCACATTTTAAACACTAGAGATGAGGACCAAAATAAAACCTTTTGTCGTAGAATTCGGGAGTTCGAGGTAAAAGAAGCTTTGAAGAGGATGGAAAATGAAAAAGCGGTCAGACCAGATAATATACATATCAAGGTGTGGAAGTGCCTAGGAGAGAAATGTATAAGTGACACGTGCAAAAGTTACACTAATAAGAGCAAGTGCACTCTATCACCAAGTAGTATAGGACTTTGAGTCTAGTTATCGATCCCACGAGGAATAATTGATAATTACTAAAATTGTAATATTCTTTTGTTATTTAGACGGTCGAGTAGATATGCAAGATCCAAATTAAAAATAGAAAACTAATAAAAATAGTAAAAAATAATTAAATAAAGAAAAGATAAATAAAGATAGAGAAATGCTAGAGCATAAGGTTCACTTGAGTTTAATTATATAGATCTTCTTTCAAATATAAACAGGTAATTCTTTTGCCAATATTCCCTTATTTACTATTGAATCTCAATGGTCATAGTGAAACAATATTCTATTCTTAATTTAACCCACCTATTTGGTCATTTAGTTTAATTAATCAAGAATGCATTAAGCTTTAATTTAAGAGATGAACTAACATACCGTTAATTCTATTGGTAGGAAAAATTGATGTTTGGTCATTCACCAATATAGTCCTATGCTTAAAATATAGATCTACTCATTGAGTGCGGATAGTCACCGGTCAAATAATGAATTAATAAATGCCAAAAGTGATGAAGTTATGACAAGGATGAAAACAATATAATAAACCCATAAAGAAATTATCATTATTATATTAGAAATCAAATCCACATAATTATAAATTCAAGATCCCCCCATAGCTCTAGCTATGAGTTTAGTTATACATAATAATTACAAACAAACTTAAAATAATATACAATTTCATAAAAAGAAAATAAAATAAAGGAGAAAAACAAGAGAGAAAGAAAGATCAAAATCCCTTTGTAGAGATTAAAAACTTCAAACCTTCAAGAAATTCTCTATTAGAAATCTTCTTAACTGAGAAAAACTGAGAGAAAATGGAATTCTGGAAGTTCAGGGCCGTTTTCCCTTTTGCTGCTGCGCTCAATTTATAGACATTTTGAGTGAACAGTACTCACACGGCCTTGTCTAATGGAGACATGGTCGTGCCTAGTGACATCATTGCTTACACAACTTATTTAACCATTAAGTTTAGGAGACACGGCCGTGTCTAAGTGTATTTTGGGAGACATGGTCGTGTCTAAGGGAGACATGGCTGTGTCTAGTGTAAAACATTTTTTTTTAGAAACCCTTCTAAAGCTAGAATAGACCTCTTTTGCATTGAAAACTCAGTATATTTGCTTGTTTTTCTCTAAATGTATTACAACTTTAAAAATCTGCAAAAGCAAAGATAAAGATAAGGATCCAACTAAAATTCGTCCGAAAATATAAACAAATCAACACAATTTGTATAATTAAATACTATAAAATATATATAAGCTTATCAACTACCCCACACTTGAGCTTTGCTTGTTCTCAAGTAAAGAATAGGAATTAATAACCATATTAAACTCAGCATCCAGAAACATGAATCAAGGGAGATTTCACAAGTAAAAAGCCCAAGTTCAGCAATCAGATCTAATCAATTAAGATCATTCAGCATTTAAAACGATAAGATTCTTTAGTCTAGCTTATAACTTTTCTCTTTACCAAACATATGAGATCACTCATCTTTCCATCGTTCAAGTGTTTAAGGACAAAGAGATCACTCAAATTTCTCAAGAAAAATGGAAAACCATAAGCTTGTTTATCAATCTCATCTCCACTTCCAAGTTCACATACATAACAAGAATCAAAAGGACTTTATCTGGTTGTAACAGGGCCAAGGGTAAAGAAGGTAGGAAAAAGATAAATAGGGGTAAAGAATTTTCATAGATAAATCAATTCAAAGCAGAATCTGGCTGAAAAAATGAATAAAGCATGATGCGCAAGAATTTTACCAATTCTCAATTTCAACTCAGAATTTTCATCATTCTTTACCAATAATTCCTTTTCTCTTTTTTTTTCATATAGATTTATATATATAATGTTGTATATTTTTTATATAATTTTTTTAATTTTTTTCAAACTATATATATATATACCCTTGAAGATAAAACAACTTTTCAAGACTTTTAATTCAACACAGGTTGCCTCCTGTTAAGCGCTTGTTTAACGTCAATAGCTCAACGTTAGCCTGGTATGAAGCCTAAGTGAGGCAGATAGAGTGGCTCTCAATCTCCACTCCTTTTTCATAGTGTTTTGCTCGTTGTTCATTTATCTTGAAAGGTTGTTGGCCTTCTTTCATTACTTCAAGTATACCATATGGAAATACTCCAATAACCGTATATGGTCCATACCATTTTGACCGTAGTTTTCCTAGAAAGAGACGAAGACATGAGTTATAAACAAGAATTTGATCTCCAATTTTAAACTTACGTTATTGGATACGCATATCATGCCATTTTTTAGTTTTCTCCTTATAGAGCTTAGCATTCTCATATGCCTCAAGACGAAGTTCATCCAGCTCATTGAGCTGGTCACGTCGTTGTGCACCTATAGCATTTATATCAAAATTCAAAAATTTAAGTTCCCAATATGCTCTATGTTCTAGTTCCACAGGTAAGTGACATGCTTTACCAAACATAAGTTTATAAGGAGACATGCCAATGAGTGTTTTAAAAGCAGTTCTATAAGCCCATAATGCATCATTTAACTTCAAAGACCAATCTTTACGAGATGCATTAACAGTCCTTTCTAAAATCTTTTTCAATTCACGGTTTGAAACCTCTACTTGGCCACTTATTTGTGGATGATAAGGAGTGACGACTTTATGGATGACACCATATTTGCTCAAAAGATTGTCAAATTGTTTATTGCAAAAATGAGTGCCACCATCACTTATGATTGCTCGAGGTGTACCAAATCTAGTAAAAATATTTCGTTTCAAAAATCTTACCACCATACGAGCATCATTAGTAGGTAATGCCACCGCCTCAACCCATTTAGAAACATAATCCACAGCAACAAAAATGTATTCATTAGAAAAAGACATTGGGAAATGGCCCATGAAATCAATGCCCCATATATCAAAAAGTTCACAAACCAAGATGCCCTTCAATGGCATATCCTGTTTCCTAGAGATGTTTCCATTGCATTGACATTTGTCACAAGATCTGACAAATTCATATGCATCCTTAAACAAGGTTGGCCAAATAATATTATAATAATAATAATAATAATAATAATAATAACATAATAATAATAATATAATAATAATAACAATTATATTAACTCGGATGTGGTAAGAACCAACCACCCAATATATATATATATATATTAACTCGGATGTGGTAAGAACCAACCACCCAATATATATATATATATATATATATATATATATATATATATATATATATATATAAAAGTAAAGCGTAAATAAAGGAAAATAAAAAGAAAGCGTAAATAAATAAAAATAAAATAAAAAAATAAAAATAAAAAATGAAAATAAAATAAAAATGACAAAATAATAATAATAAATAATAAATAATAAAAATAAAATAAATATAATAATAATATCATTATAATAATAATAATAATATAATAATAATAATACAATAATAATAATAATAATAATAATAATAATAATAATAAATAAAAACATATCACAATAATAAAAGTAAATAAAGCAAATATAATACAATTAAAAGAAAAGTTTGTCTAAATTAACTAGAACTTTACGCTTTTAATATTACCAAATTTATTCCCCGACAACGGCGCCAAAAACTTGACACGTGCAAACGTTACACTAATAAGAGTAAGTGTACTCTATCACCAAGTAATATAGGACTTTGAATCCAGTTATCGGTCCCACGAGGAATAATTGATAACTACTAAAATTGTAATATTCTTTTGTTATTTAGACGGTTGAGTACATATGAAAGATCCAAATTAAAAACAGAAAACTAATAAAAATAGTAAAAAACAATTAAATAAAGAAAAAATAAATAAAGATAGAGAGATGCTAGAGCATAAGGTTCACTTGAGTTTAATTATATAGATCTTCTTTCAAATATAAACAGGTAATTCTTTTGTCAATATTCTCTTATTTGCTATTGAATCTCAATGGTCATGGTGAAACAATATTCTATTCTTAATTTAACTCACCTATTTGGTCATTTAGTTGAATTAATCAAGAATGCATTAAACTTTAATTTAAGAGATGAACTAACATACCGTTAATTCCATTGGTAGGAAAAATTGATGTTTGGTCATTCACTAATATAGTCCTATGCATAAATATAGATCCACTCATTGAGTGCGGATGGTCACCGGTCAAACAATGAATTAATAAATGTCAAAAGTGATCAAGTTATGACAAGGATGAAAGCAATATAATAAACCTATAAAGAAATTACCATTATTATATTAAAAATCAAATCCACATAATTATAAACTCAAGATCCCCCCATAGCTCTAGCTATGAGTTTAGTTACACATAATATTTACAAACAAACTTAAAATAATATATAATTTCATAAAAAGAAAATAAAATAAAGGAGAAAAACAAGAGAGAAAGAAAGATCAAAATCCCTTTACAGAGATTAAGAATTTCAAACTTTCAAGAAATTCTCTATTAGAAATCTTTTTAACTGAGAAAAACTGAGAGAAAATGGAATTCTGGAAGTTCAGGGCCGTTTTCCCTTCTGCTGCTGCGCTCAATTTATAGACATTTCGAGTGAACAGTACTCACACGGCCGTGTCTAATGGAGACATGGTCGTGTCTAATGGAGACATGGTCATGCCTAGTGACATCATTGCTTACGCAACTTACTTAACCATTAAGTTTAGGAAACACGACTTAAGTGTATTTTGGGAGACATAGTCGTGTCTAAGGGAGACATGGCCGTGTCTAGTGTAAAACGTTTTTTATTTTATTTTTTTAGAAACCCTTCCAAAGCTAGAATGGACCTCTTTTGCATTGAAAACTCGGTATCTTTGCTTGTTTTTCCCTAAATGTATTACAACTTTATAAATCTGCAAAAGCAAAGATAAAGATAAGGATCCAACTAAAACTCGTCTGAAAATATAAACAAATCAACATAATTTGTACAATGAAATACTATAAAATATAAGCTTATCAATAAGCTAGCTCACAAAGCTATTTAACGAGATAATGAGATATAAGAAAATGACAAATGAATGGAGGAGAAGCACTTTAATTCCTATTGATAAGAACAAGGGAGATATACAAAACTGTGCAAATTATAGAGGGATTAAGCTCATGAGTCATACCATGAAGTTATAGGAAAGAGTAATTAAACAGAGATTAAGACAAGAGACTCATGTTTCAGAGAATCAATTTGGTTTTATGCTTGGAAGGTCAACAGTGGAAGCAATCTATCTTCTACGAAGATTGATGTAGAGGTATTAGAGGAAGCAAAAAGACTTACACATGATTTTCATTGATCTGGAAAAAGCCTACGATATGGTACCGAGAGAGGTCTTGTGGAAGGTTCTGGAGAATAAAGGAGTTCATATCGCTTGTATTCAAGCAATCCAAGATATGTATGATGAGGCTAAAACTAGTGTGAGAACACAATGAGGGGTTACAGAAAATTTTTCTAACTATAGGATTGCACCAAGGGTCAACTTTGAGTCTATATCTTTTTAACTTGATCTTGGATGTACTTCTGCGCATATCCAAGAACCGGTGCCACAATGCATGTGTTTTTTGCAGATGATATAGTCTTAGTTGGAGAGTCGAGAGAGGAAACAAATGGGAGGTTAGAGCTATGAAGACGAGCTTTGAAAGAATATGACTTTTGTATAAGCAGGAGTAAGACAGAGTATATGGAATGTAAGTTCAGCAAGAAGCATGCTAATACTAGCTTAGCAGTGAAAATTGGAGACCACACCATACCATAAGTCACACGGTTTAGGCATCTTGGATCTATCATACAAAATGACGGAGAGATAGAGGGAGATGTAAATCATAGGATTCAAGCTGGATGGATGAAATGGAGGAGTGTTTCAGGAGTGATTTGTGATAGAAAAGTACCTCCTAAGCTTAAGGGTAAATTTTACCGCACAGCTATAAGGTCCGCGATGTTGTATGGTACTGAATGTTGGGCGATAAAAAGCCAACAAGAGCATAAGATCAATGTCGCGAAGATGAGGATGTTGCGTTGGATGTGTGGCCATACAAGACAAGATAAGGTTAGGAATGAATGCATTAGAGAGAAAGTAGAGGTAGCACCTATTGTGGAAAATATGGTAGAATCTCGCCTTAGATGGTTTAGACATGTATGGAGAAGACCCTTAGAAGCCCTGGTAAGAAGAGTAGATCAGGTGGAGAATAGTCCAATAGCTAGAGGTAGAGGGAGACCAAGAAAGAGTATAGGTGAAACTATTAAAAAAGATTTAGAATTGAATGACATTTCTAAAGACTTGGTTTATGATAAGACACAATAGCGTCGTTTGATCTATGTAGCTAACCCCACCTAGTGAAAAAAGGCTTAATTATTGTTGTTGTTGTTGTTGTTGTTGTTGTTGTTGTTATATTGAGATGTGGAGTGTTCAGGTTGTATGAAAAAGAATATGATTTCAACTAAAAGAGCTACCTATTTTCCACATATATATTCTTCTTTTTGGGGATTATCTCTATTTTAGGTGAGAATGGGAAGTGAGGCAGTGAGCACTTCATCTTTTCTCTCCACGTGAGTTGTGAGAAAAAAAATAATCTAAATTTCTTGAAACAAGTTAATGGTAATATATGAGCAAAGATTGAGGGAAGAAACCAAAGAAAAAATACGTTGCAGTAGTATATGAAAGCAGTTTTACATTGAAGGAGGGACTATGCTAGATGGGTCGTATTAATATGGACCGTATGGTCAACGGTCCATGCATGGATTTTGTTGTATGAGTCATTGGATCTATTGAAAATGAAATATACGATTAGATTGATTGGTTACCTAGTAATCAGGTAAAAACAAGAATATCATAATCATCCCTCAATTGAAGTGAAATATGGTTACTCATATAATTTGTTTAATATGTTTAATGGGTAAATGTCAGCCTCATTGTTCTTCTCTGTGCATGGTTGCTTGCTTTGAGTTGATTTAATTTTATTTTGAACTCTCATTGTTCTTCCCTGTACTTCGAGTATTCCTACTTTGATTTGTAAGCCTAACAGCTTTAAAATTATTTCTTTGTGATTGAGTTTAAAACATTGAAAAATCTACAAAGAATTCAACATCAAAGAGATTTTTTTGTTTAATCAATAAAAAGGAATTTTTTGTTGGAATGATCACCTGACTAAAAATTCTATCTGGTCATTGACGCTCAGATCACTCGACTACTATCAAAGAATTCAACATCAAAGAGAATATGAATAATTTGTTCCCTGCAATTATTACTATTTCTTACACCAAGCTTCTTCCATGACCTACAACCCATAACCTTCTTCTCACCACCTTGCACCACCGTCAATCTAAAAAATCCACCACCGAGCTAGCAACCTCAGATATAGAGTCATTGCTGCCTCAGAGCCAGCTCCGGAGCCCAAAGTCATCACCCATACCTTCCAAAATTCCATGTCACCGGACTGCCACCATCTTCAACCCACCCATCGCAGCTGACTGTGGATATGGGCGGAGGTTTGGAGGTGCGACACGGATGGCGGCTCGATTGGGTGGTTCTGTTCCGGGTTTGACTCACGGGTCGCAGTGAGGTGTATCTGGTTCGAGGTGACTGTTGGGTTGCTGCTATTCGCGAATCTGGGCGGAGCGAGGTGTAGTGGTTCACAGTTGGGGCGTGGTCTGTGAGTTCGAGATAGAGGTGGAACAAAGGTGGTACGGTGGCAGTTTGGGTCGTAGACGTGGCTGGGTTCAAGGTTGCAATCTGGGTTCAGTGGGTTGCTGTTTTGGATGGCAAAGATGTTGGGTGTTCTGGTGGTTTGGGTGGCAAAGGCGTGGTGGTCCAAAATTCCATGTCACCGAAGAGTCTCATTCCGCCACTGATGAGATCTAGAACGATCATCAGAGTAGGTACATCAGGGCAAGTTCACAGTGAGTTGACGGTGTCTCAGTTGGGTGGCTACCATGGAGTTTTAGGTCTGTGTTTGGGTTACCGACGACAAGGTCAGATGTGGAATGCAGTAGTGGTTTCTGGCTCAAGTGAATGGATTTTCCGTTGTTTCTGATATTTGTTTTGGGTTATTATTTAAATATTGTTGAGATTTAATTTTCTATTGTAACCATATGAAAAATCACATGAAAATGGAAAAAAAAAATTAAGCTCAAACTACCAACAATGACGGAACCCGTCCCTGTGCGAGTCAACTCACATTTGGAAGAAGACTTGATTTGCATATACTTCTTAATATAAGCCTTAAACAAAGGAGATGGATTTACTTAAAGTTTTGTAATTATTTGATTTAGGAATAACAATACTTGGAAAGCTTTGTGGGAAATAAATAATATAACATTTCTTGCAAATTACAAAATTTGTTATATCAGATAAAGTCAAAGATCCATAAATAAACATTTGATTATGAGATTCATTTTAAAACGATCCATGCAAGATTGCTAGCTGGTTAATTTGCCTGCTGTTGTAGCCTTCTAGGTTATTGAACCCACGGTAGACATCATGATCTGGGTTGACTCTCGCATTCTAATCAACTTTGCCACGCTAAATTTTGAATATATTCCAACTAAAATTGGATTTTGAGTGTTGATTAACGGACAATTACACTATAGTGAGTTCAAAGGAACATACACTTTTCTTTTGCTTTTCTTTAATCATGAAAAGCTTTGGTTGACTATGGTTATGTGTTCCTATTGTGCCTACTGAATCCTGGGCAGGCTCCACCTACGAGATACATATCTTATACTCAAAACGAGAAATTTTTATTTAAATATAATATATTTAATTAAATGTTTTAAATTAATTAAAATTTAATATTTTTATAAAATATTATAAAATTAATTATAAAATATAAAAATTTATAAAAATATTAAATTTTAATTAATTTAATATTCTCAATTATAATATATTATATTTAAATAAAAATTTCTCAATTTAAAACATGGTAAAATTAATTTGTATCATTGTAATCATGGATGTTAAAGGTGGTCTCCGCAATTGTTTAACTATATTATTCATTAATTATTTATAATTTTTTAAAAAAATAAAAACTTTGATTGATTAATAAAAAATATGAATAAGCATTTAAAAGTGCTAATAGTATCATCCTGTAATCATTTGTCTCTTTTTTTTTGTTTTTTTTATTTTTTTGCCTTTCCATTACCTTAATGATGTCTAGTAACTAGGGCACAGGTTTCAAAGTAAATGGGAAATCTGTCCGTGTATTTGGCGCAACTTTTTCAGATTTCATTTGTTGATGTAATATATAGTGTACGTTTGGAATGTTAAAAATAAAATAAAAATATTTTATTTACAAATGTTTTTTTATTTATAAAACTTACTTAAAATAATATTAATTCAAGAAGGAAATTCATTTAAAAATTATTTTGTGTATTGAAAACTTGTAAATCCTATTACTTGTAATAAGATTTGTAAATCAATTAAGTCTGTAATTGATAGCGGAGATGACACTTGTTAAAATCCTTATTTTATTGCTATTGTGGTCATATTCCGGATATTGATGGAAAAATAGAAAAGAAATATACATTTCCTCCGTTGTGCATGGTCTATTACTAATTTAGATTTATTATTTTTGTACTTCGATTACTAATTTTGTATCTTGTTATGAAACACAGATATAAATATATATACAGAATACGATACGAATATAGAGATACATTAAATTTAAAAAATTATAAGACACACATGTATATATACACACATACACACACACACACACACACACACACACACACACACACACACATATATATATATATATATATATATATATATATATATATATATATATATATGATCTTCTAAAATTGAGAAGAATGTTTATTGTAAGAAGTGAGAGAGTACATATTAACCATTTGATCTTATATAGATGGTCAAGATTAGAACATAAATGCATGTGACTTTTTTAAGTGGTCATATGACCTTTAAGTAATTTTTAATCTTGACCATCCATCCATGTATGGTTGTATGGTGAAGATTTACTCCTCTCACCCTCTCACAATAAAAACTCTTCTCGCTAGATATTGATATATATATATATATATATATATATATATATATATATATATATATATATATATATATATATATATATATATAAGTAAATTAAAGAATTTAATTTTTATATATATAATTTCAAAATTTAAGCAAAAAATTCATAATTTAATAATATCATTTTTATAAGTTTGAAGATTTACAATATCTTAATATATGTCATATATGTCAATATTTGTTACTTAGTAAGTCTCTCTTAAAAATTATGGAGCATAATTTCTATTGACATATTCTAAAACATCTTCTAAATCAACTTCTCTTAATATAACTAATCATGTACAAATATATGTGCATAAAAAAATTAACTAGAGAGAATATAGATGTGAGACAAACTTCGGTGATGACGAAGTGGACGACTTGGTATGAGCAGAGGTAGAAAGATCAAATGAAAATAGTGGTGTGTGAAAAGATAAAACTTAAAAATTTAATGGTGGCGTGTGAAAAGATCAAACTTAAAATACTAGTATGTGAAAATAGTAGCTTGAGAAATCAGTCATGTGATTAGGCTTAAGTGAATTACGGACTTACTAATTAAACATTGGTCATGAAAACTATTTTTTTAAAAAAATATTAATGAGTTGTGTCCTAGATGTGTTCAAGCGTATTTGAGACGTGTCCAAGACATATCCAAACTAAAAAAATAATCTTTTTAATTAAACATATTCAAATATGTAAGACACATGTATTATATGAATATCTTTATATATCTGATACAGACACGTATCTGACACACATACGTACCTAAAAAATAGTGTGTCTTTGTTTCATAGGTATCTTGCAACTGAGGTTTCCACTTTTCAGCTTTTTTTTTTTTTTGGTTTTTGGGGTCATGTTTCACTTTTCAGCTATGACTATTATGTGGAGATCTGTAAGATGGTATATGTAAGCCCACAATCCCCGGCCCGAGGGGCCAGATAGTATATACCCGGGGAGAAATTCTAATGTGCAACAAATGGGGTTGGGATTTTTAGCCCGGAAAAAGGGGGGGCCACGGGAAAACGGGGGTTCGGGGGGATCTATTAAAACAATTGAGGTAGGATATATATATATATACATATATATATATATATATATATATAGGAAGTGTATCAGGTGAGAGGAGTATTTATTATGAGAGGGTAAGAGAAGTGAATCTTGACCATTGGATCTTACATGAATGGTCAAGATTAGAACATAAATGCATGTGACTTTTTTAAGTGGTCACATGACCTTTAAATAACTTTTAATCTTGACCATCCATGTATGGTTGTATGGTTAAGATTAACTCCTCTCACCCTCTCACAATAACCACTCTTCTCACTAGATATGTTCCATATATATATATATATATGAAATAATCTCAACTATTAGATGAAAGTAAATCTAACGGTTGAAAATGAGTGTAAGTCAAAAAAGACTTACACTGGTGTAAGCGAATCCCCCTTATATATATATATATATATATATATAAAATAAAGCATACTGCAAAGTTGGTGTCTTATAAAAGATGACGACACTTGGAAGTTATAGACACTTTTATTTTACTTTACTTATCAATTTGCATATTTGTTTTAGTATGTGATAAATAACTTCTTAAATAACTAACTCAACATGAGATTAAGAATCCCAAAGGATTGTGTCTAGTGAGAAGCGAACTATGCTATGTTTGGCAGTTTGGAGGGAAAGGAAGAGGAAGGGTTTAAAAGGAAGGGAAGGGAAGGAAAATGAGAGGTTTATCCTTCCTTTGTTTGGGAGTGTGAAATATACGAGGGAAATGAAATGAGAGGTTTATGATATGTTTTTTACCATTTTATCCAAAACAGAACCTACCATCTCCATTAGCTACATCCCACCATAGCTTCACCTTACTCCATCTTCTCCGTCCAAATACATCTCATCTTCTCTTCCATTTTCACCATTTTCTTCATCACCACAGAGCTTCACCCACACCTTTTCAAAGTCACCATTTCTTCATCACTTCAACAGACCACCAACATCAATAACAACTGCGACCAGAAACCATAAAAGAGGAAGAGACAGAAGCAATCCAGCCGCGCGACCAGAGCCACACTGCCTGGGTCTGAACCACCGCCGCCAAGCTGCGCGTTCCGACCAGTCGCTACCCGCATGACCAGCGCCTCTCACGAGCTCGAGCCCAGATCTGACCAGATCGCCGTCCGACAACCCGCATCCAGGCAGCCGCTCGAATACGTGTCGCTCATCGTGTCGTCGCACCCTGGAAAGCCCAGATCCTGCACTGCTCCTCACGGCCTATACCGCACCAGATCTGCGCCTGCCGTCGCCCAAATCCACGACCCGCGCTACTCCCATGCTCGGATCCGCCGTCACCTCCGTGACCTTCCACCGGACCCGCCCTTCAAGGGAGGAGCAGCTGTATCAGAGAGGTGAGGTGGGTTGGGGATTTGGGATGAAAGATAAATGGATAATTTCATATCAAAACCTCCCAATTTGGGGGAACTGAAATGAGGGGCTTTGGAGGGTTTCTGAAACCCCCCTTTCCCTTCCCTCGACTCCCAAACAAGGATTTCTCAACTCTAAACCCCTCTCTTCCTTCTCTTTCCCTTCTAACCCTTACTCCCAAACATACCATTAAGGAATGATGAAAAATTGAGGTTAAGAAAAGTTACTTATGAAAAGAGTCAGACTGTAAAAAAACAAAAAAAAACTACGAGATTTGATGAATCTATTACATGGGTTATTTTTCTCAATTCCATTACTTTAAAGATTGTAGTTAGCCACAGTATATAATTTTTTGACATATTTTAAAGCTATTTAAAAGTTTGAGTAAGTTAAAGTAGAGCTTTTTGAAACATTAACTGTCTAAAAAGTTATAAATACTTAAGGTATCTTTGCATACATAACTGTTAGACTAACCTCTAAAACGGCAATAGTGATTAGATACGAGCAATGTTAGGGAGCCCAACTTAAAGAACCAATGACTTACCAAATCATGTATGAAAAGCATTGTGCTAATAGTTTAAATAAAATAAAAATTTTAAAAAAAACCAATATCGTAATTATATCAAATCGTCGGGGCAATGTAATGTCATTGTCATCCGGGTCACCTATCATATTTTGTTAGATAAAATGTTTTTCAAAATAACAATTATTTTAAAAAAAAAGTTTGAATATATGAAGAAATCAAAGTGACATATTTGGGTTTTTTTTTATCAAATAATTTATATTACGAGTAACTTACACTCAAGGGGATTTGCGTAGAGGAAAAAGAAATTGTAAATAAGGGAAGTGACAATAATTTACTCTAATATTTTATATTTATGACCTTATATCTTTTTGTTAATTTATTTGTTAACACATGAACAAAGTAATTTTTTTATTATAAATAAAATGATGATAAAAAATTCATTTTTAACTTTATTAATATTATAGGTTGTAATATTTAATTTTTAAGTATATAAGAGGGAAAAAATGAGTTTGTCAAATGGGACACTTCAGCTTGCTCGTCGATACGTCACAGGTTAAAAAAGTCCAGCCAAAATGACCCCTGTTTAAACAATTTATAAAATAAATAACCAGACTAACCTTGCATCAAGTCGTAGGCCTGTTGGCCAATGAAATTGAATATTTTTTAGCTATAAAATTTTAAAACTTTTAAACTTAGTACCAATCATCATTCACAAAGTAATCATTTTTTTTGTGACATAAAGTAATCAATCAGTATATAATAAAAAAATAAAAATGTGACTAACCATGACCTCTTCACCAAGCTTCCCTTAAAGATTAATCACAAAATAGGAAAATACTAACAATCTCAAATAATTAAGCTGTGTGTATCAAAATTATACCAAAAAATAAACAAATAAATGGGCAACCCGTGAGTTATATAAGCCAATCCATTTAACTCCCAAGGTTAAACGAGGCTAAGATTACTTACATTTATATGAGTCATAAATATAATAAGCTGTCTCACATATTTATGAGTACATAACCTCTATCAATGAGTTTAGCCCATTATAATGGCGACAAAAGAAAAGAAATAAAGCTAACTCCTAGAGATAAGATTGCGTTTGATAGACAAGATAAATAGAACATGATAGTATTAGTTAATATTATCAAACTTTATTAAGTTTTTGGTGATTTAACTTAATAGTATAATCAAATCAAATCAAACTTTTTTACCATATTCTGACATAATTATTCTATCTTTTCTCCCACTCCCTGATTAGGCCTGATAAGAATTCTTTTCCAAATTCATCCCTAACCTTTCATCTTTCTTCTAAACCTGTCATCTCTTATTCAGAAACCATGGTCGTCTCTCTCCTCTCCCTTTACCATACTGCCGAGCCACTACCATCGCCAGAACTCACCTGAACATCATCACCAGAACGCTATCAAAGCACAAAGGGACTCAACGTCCACATATCTGTAACCTGAAGCTCAAGCAATGATCAAAGATCTCAAATCCATCTTATAAACAAAGAACTAAACTATGCACATCAAACCTCCATGAACACCACTATTTTCAACCCAAAAATCACCCTTGCAAACAGAACACCTCCACCCAGTTACCAACCCACTCAAAATGGAACCATTCCATATCTCCATGATCGCGACCACCGCATAAAGCGGTCGTCCCATGCAAGAAATGTTGCAACCCTTGTGCAGGGTCCCGAACCACCACCAGTGAACTAGAACACGTGAGGCCAAGGTCACCTCTGCCCAGAACTGCGAGCTGTGCCACTGCGCCGAACCAGAACCGGCGACTTAGATCTATGCCTTCTTAGAACCGGCGCCTTCCCAGCCCATGGTGATGAATGTACAAATTCTTTTTCCATTTTGCCTCCATTGATGAAGGTAGTATAGAGGCACAAATAGATCGAGTTATATTTTTTATTTTTTTATATTAATAAGTATTATAGTCATGTTAAATAATTATTATACTATCAATATTCTTATATTATTGGGTACCAAATGTTTGATAGTATAAGAGTTTATCTACTTCTTTATCCTATCAGGCTTTATCCTCCTACTTAATACTATCAGGTCATATACTATCATATGTGTAATACCCTAATTCTAGATACTATAGTATATTGTTAATATACTCAAGTAAATAGAATCAAGGATGTCACTTATAAAATTAAACTTAAACATCACCTTTATAATAATTAACAACGCGTAATTATATAGAGCCTTCGATAAACAGTAAAGAGAACAAGATAATTTTACATAATTGAAAACTAGCTCTTTACTATTAATTTACAACATATGCCTAATATGTATACAAAAGAGTTAAACAAGTCACGAGAGCGTAATTACAAAACTAGTAAACTAATTACATTGGTGATATTTTTATAAATATAAACCATTATGCCAAGCCTTCAATGTCTTCTTTGGCTCCTGCTTTGATCAGTTACTGGGTTTACCGTGGAAATAAGAAATTGGGGTGAGAATTTAAAAATTCTCAATAGTAAATTTATAAAACATGACATCATAATAAATTTAACTATTATATTTAAAAACAAGTTATATAAATAATAAATAGAAAAGTGGTGTAAGTTGAAAATTAGTCTTTTCATTTCCGAGATAAACCGTTCATAAAAAAATACTAGTATTTACATTGCAGAATACATTTCTTATTAAAAACACTTAACTTACATATTCTCAAGAGTACTTTTGCCTTTATTCCTTATACTTTCACAGAGAAGAAGGAGAACTACCCGTTAACATTACCTTTAATTTCCTTTATATCTCTATATAATAGGGCAACAACCCATTAATAATATTTAACACACGTAAGTAGGTTACTATCACCTTAAATTACCTTAGTGGCTACTACCACTTTAATCACTTCATCATGCACCATTTCAACATATCTTGTATTACAATGAGGCAGCCTCTTATCTTAACATTTCCAACCATTTCACTTAAATAAACATCATAAATCTGCCCCAAAACAAGGCACAAACCGAGATCAACATCCATGAAATCAAGCAAGAAAACCATTATAATTTAACCTAGCTGTGAAACATACAACAAAACAACATTAATCAAGATTCACCATATAAGCATTCTTTAGGTTATGTTCTTACACATTGAGATTACTCTCATGTAAATCAAAAACAGGGCAGTCGCTGTCCTTGAAATTAAATCAACAATCAAACTCCAAATTAAACACCTAAAACCCTCATAACTTAACCATAAAAAGGGCAACAACTAGGCCATAATTTCTAGAGACAGTACAACCATATATCTTTGTAAATTTATTTCCAATCAAGCTTCAATTATATAATAACTTTTCATACAAATATACTTCATTTAATGACACATTAAATATCACAGAGATTTTCATATCTCTATTAATTCTCAATTTGGTCTATTTGATCTATATAAGTATCAATATCTCAATATTATTCCAAAATCATTAAAATCATAAATATAAATTCATTCAAAGTATCATTATTTAAAACTTGTTGGCCATGGTTTTCATAGCCTTAAAACAACCATAATTTCACCCTTTTTTTCTCATGTAATTTCCCATCAAGAGAAAGAAGCATTTAATAGCAATAAACTAATGCATCAAATAACAAGAATCTTTCTTTTTTCTAATTGTTCCAACTGTGACCAATAAACTCACAAAGTCCAGAAAATTAAACTCAACACCATAGAAAATAAGGTTAAATTAATAGTCAATACTTGCCATTTGCAAGGTGTTGACCGTGAGCTTAAATGCTCCTTAAATTAGTTTTGAGATTCAAACTCAATCAAGAATCAACATTAACACATCAATCACATAACAATCAAGCATTCACGACAACATCAATACTTTGGTCACGACAAGACAATTTTCTACCAAGGCTAATTAGCCTTTCTAATTACATATTTACACACTAAAACATCAAAATTCCAAATAAAATCTGGACAGGATTAAGCCATGGTCTTTAATTATCATTCAAGTCACACATTCCAAACACAATAGCAACAAAAATTTTGCCTAAACAGGGCATATTACAGTGGACAACATTCAAGCCAAAGTTTGGTCTTACACTCCATTAAAACAATAACATAGTCATTACAACCTCCAATTGGATATGAAACATAAATTTTAAATAAAGAATCCTAACACATCTTGGTTTGGCCGTGACTTATACCAACTACTAACACAAATTACACTCAAGAATTAGTGGAACCAAAAGATACAAATTAAAATCAACAATCACAATATGAAATTTAAGTCCATTTTAGCTTGGTTTTGGTTTAGTTCATCCAACCGTGACTTAACCAGAATTTTACCACATTTAAGGCAACATTATGCCCTCCTTATGTATCACAATTCCAACCACAACTCAAACCATAAAACATATTCTGCCACAAAAATGGAACCCAAACTGTGGCCAACAACCATATAATATTTGACCATATTCTCAAATTTCCCATCCAATAGTTCATCAAAGAAAGAACTAACAACAAGTAGGAATTAAGACCATTAAACATAAAAAGATTCATGATTTTATTTCTTAGTTCAGCCATAGGTTCTCCAAGGCCACAATAACCAAATTTTAACGAAGAAAAACAATGGAAAGAAAGAATGGTTTAAAGGCAAGAAACGCCTACCTTTTCCTTTCTTGAATCTTGCATTTTCCTTGTTTGAGTTTCATTTTCCTCTCCCTTTCTCTATATCCATATGTTGCTCCTCTTTCTCTTTCTCTCCATTTTTTTTTCTTTTCTTTCTTCTTTGCCTCATTCTTCTTATTTCAGCTCACCCACCAAAATGAGAGAGAACAAATAAGAATCAAAGAAACAACAAGGAAAGGAGTTGATAGAACAATCACGTACCGAGGCAACAAGAGCAGCACGGACGGACGAACCAGTGGACGGCCAAGCGGACAGTTGAGCCACGCAACAGGATCAAACGACCAAGGACAACAACGAGACAGACGTGTGAGAGAGGACGAGATAGACGGGTGAGAAATAACGAGCACCGCATGAATGTAATGCTTGAAAGAGAGAAATTCTCAGTGTTATATTTATAAACACTTTCTCAGTGTTATATTCCAAGCTCTCTACTATTTTATTATATTTATAAACACTTTCTTAGTGTTATTAAAAATATTAAATTAATTCATTTGATCTCTAAAAATTTAATATAATTTATTCCAAGCATTCATGACTTAGAAATAATTTTCTATATTTATTTCTAAGTTCTTAGCTATTTAAGTTAAATTTTTAGATTATTTAGAGTTATTTCTCACATTCAGTGTTATAAATCTAGGCTCAATTCAACCCAAACAGTTACCCAATTTATCAGGTAACTAATACTAAATTTATTGAGCTACTGTAACACTAATTAATATCATTAGATTGAGTAGAGTGTTACAATTCTTCTTCCATTTTATAAATTTTGTCCTCAAAATTTGATTCATCTCATTCAAAAGTTTTGGATAACTCTTTTAACTTCCAGTTTCACGTTTCTATCTAGGGGTAAGATTGAGTATCACCATGAAATTAGCTAAATCAAGAGGCTTATTAAAAAGCTTATTGAAAACATCTTCCTTAACTTTGTACTAAAATTCAAATATGAGTTCACTTCCTCGGTCAATAACCCACAACACCACAAACATATTCAAAATTATCTTTTGAAACAAAAGAATAATTACAATCCTTATCTTTTATAAGGTAGATGATTTATAAGAATATCTTATAAAGTATTTTATTCATTATGAAATTCTAATATGCCCAAACAGAGACTATGTAACGACACAGTCACTGTCAAACTCAAGTTTTGAAAACCCTTTAAAAGTCTCGTCTATCATTTTTGCCTCATATTTAACTATTTCTAATTAAACAAGTGTTTCAAACTTTATGGTTACTAAAGACCTTAAATTTTAACTCCATATACTTAGAGCTTCCGAATCTTCAAAACAAACATCATAGCTACTACTTCTAGGTTATGGGTTGGATAGTTATTCTCATGTGGTCTTAATTGCCTAAAGGCTTAAATAACTACCCGCCCATCTAACATTACAATTATCCTTCCTCATTTCTTGAGGCATTAGAGTATATCTTAAAATTTCCTTGAAGATTTAGGATCACTAGAACCAATATGGTAATTAATTTCTTTTTCAGTTCTTGAGTATTGTCTTCATACTCTTGTATTTATTATTACTTGGATGTAAAGACATCCTTTCTCAAAATTTACATATTCTAATAATTACACCATGTCAACAATCATACAATCTCAAATCTAATTCTTTATCACAATCAAATCAAGTATTCACATTAGGTATACGTGATGTACATTATATGAATTCATCTTTTATAATAAAACATAAAACAATAATCTTTGTCAAGTATAATACCTCAACATCATCACAATATTCCTCCAATAGTCACAATTTTTCATTCTTTTGGGACACTCACAATCATGCATCAACCTTAATCCTTATTAATTTGATTATAAAGTCAAGATAATTACTCATACAATTGTCATTTTATGTAAAGCATTATGATCTATAATTATGCCTAAGGGATGTCCTAGAGTATGATTATGCAATGTTAATAAAAACATTTTATTTTTAAGAAAACTCATGATGTTTGCATATTCACAGAGCATTGGGAGCACCTTTGGCTCAAGCTAATACGTGAAAATTGTAATGCCCCTTTTCTCAAGTTAGCCGCGAAGAAGGAACGTCACACTATGATACTTTGAAACATCATGCGAAATAAATTAAAATGCAAAAAATAGTAATTGTTTTTCTTTAGCTCGTAGATCCGGTTCATTTTATGGTTATTTAAATTCCTTTACAGTTGTCACTATGTTATTTTTTTTTGTATTATTAAATTATATCATTACCAAGTAGATTTAAAAGTTAATTTAAGAACCCATTACGTATAAAGATAATAATTAGAACAGTCGCAATAAAAGAATCCAACGTAAGTTAAACCATACACAATATGTATATATATATATATATATATATATATATATATATATATATATATATTCATAAGCCTGTTTAGTTACATTCCAAAATATAAAAAAAGAGCAAAAGCTTTACCCACCCAAGGTAATTATAAATTTACACCCATCAATCTAGCAAAACGTCAGACTCCCCCAAAAATATAACAGATAGCCATCAGTAGCCACCGATAGAATCGGTCCCTAAGACTGACGAGAATGAACCGTAGAAGGGTCCTTCTCGGGGTCCTCTTCGTCCGATGAAATGGGCAGAGTAATAGGCAGGAGCCCGAGCCGTGGACAAAAAGGAGTCATCACGTGGGGTGTAATACATGTCAGCCCACATATCCCTAACGGGCATGTAAAACTCCAGCCAAAAAAGTATGAAAATCTAAAACAGGGGCATCATAACGATCCCATGCTAAGGACACAGTCAGCTCCCCATGGTAGACGCAACGGTCAATCTGCACATTAATGTGCCAGCAGCCAGGGCCTCCATGAAAAGTAATCTACATGTAACCCAAAAATCCACGAGGGCGCGACGTCATCCTCGATAAACCTCAATTGTAGTCTGGCCAGAAGCTTGGAAACTCAGGAGCTTCCTTGTCTTCCTTAGGAACGTCTTCTCAGAAGTACACAATCCGACAAAATACAAAGTAGAGAAAATACAGAAAGAGGTGAGACACCCAGCTTTCAATACCAAAATGGCAGCGAGAAAACAGAACGGCACTCAATGCCCACATACAGTACAGTTCATACTTCCAATTACAGTAACAACAAAAATTAACAGTAAGCGCAGAATTGCAAATAATAACAATAAGTGTTATTAACAACAGGCATGTGACATCAACAATTCCAATATTCAACAGTCCAAGAAATCAAATAATTATTACAGTTATAACAGTAGACATATTCCATAATTATAAATGCTCATGCTCAATGAATTATGTGACTGACAGTTCACAATGCAAAAAGGTACCAAAATTCCTACTCCATGGAGCTAGACATAAACATTTTTCGGAGTGAATGATCAATGAGTAATGCCAGTATATCGTTAGCCTTAAAAATATAATGTGCTTTATCTTATAAAAATATTTGCGCAATTGGCTTATACATGGCACCTCGATAGTTGATCGCGATATAAGACAGCGTTTCAGTCAGGATCGTCGGTGTGTCGCATCGGTCTATCCCACAGCCCCAGTAGAGCTACCATTGTCTATTGTGAGACACCCGCACCCCGACGCCCCTAGGGCTAACCACTATGACCCTATGCTTAGTCTACTCGCACCCACACATAGGTGTTATTCAAACTCCTAGGCACACATAGCCTTTCTACCATTGTCCAGGAAATATGTTTGGACCTCCAGCTCAAGAGCAAGTGAGCTTCATGAACAATCCTCCAAGGCAGTAGAACAACCTCTACTCCAACACTTATAATATGGGATGGAGAAATCACCCTAATTTTTTGTGGAGTAATCAAGGGAATCAAGCTCAACCAAGACAGCAGATGGGATATCAAGGACACCCTCAACAGTTATCATATCAAGGTCCTTCATCTTCCCAACCTCAGTCTAATGAGACAAAGGCTTCTTGGAAGTTAGCCTTAGAGAAGTTGGCTATACAAACCTCATCTTTTGTTAAAACCACTACTGATTTTATGGAGGAGACAAGAGCGGGCTTTAGAAATCAAGATGCTTCAATCCGCAATTTGGAATCTCAAGTGGGTCAATTAGTAAAACAACTTTCGGAAAGACCTCATGGTTCTCTACCTAGTGACACGGTGACAAATCCGAATGAGCACTGCAATGCCATCACTTTGAGGAGTGGGAAGGTAGTAAAAGAAAAAGAGGTGATCGAGGAGAAAGAAGACAAGCAAGACAAGAAAGTTGAAGAAGAAGTAACTCAAAAGGCTAGTGGAGCTATGGAAAAAGGGAAGAATCCAGTTGAAAAGTATGATCTGACCACCAATCCATATTTCAAGATTCCTTTTCCTTAAAGGTTGAAGAAGCAAGAGAAGGAGAAGCAGTTTGAGAGTTTCTTGGACATTTTTAACAAGCTCCAAATTAACATACCTTTTGTAGAAGCCTTGGAGCAAATGCCTTCTTATGCCAGATTCATTAAAGATTTGCTATATAAGAAGAGGAAGTTGAAAGAGGATGAGACTGTAGCACTTACTGAGGAGTGTAGTGCCATAATTCAACGAAAGCTACCACCAAAGTTAAGGGATCCAGGAAGTTTTAGCATCCCTTGTACTATTGGGAAGTTGAATGTTGACAAGGCTTTATGTGACTTAGGTGCGAGCATTAATTTGATGCCATTATCAATCTTGCGCAAGCTAGGAATTGAAAAAGTGAAGCCTACAATGGTCTCCCTTCAATTAGCAGATCGATCAATTAGACATCCATATGGTATCGTAGAAGATTTGCTAGTGAATGTTGACAAATTTATTTTCCCAGCTGACTTTGTGATCTTAGATATGGATGAAGATGTTGATATCCCTTTGATTCTTGGAAGACCGTTCTTAGCTACTTCAGGAGCATTGATTGATGTGCCGAGAGGTGAACTGATTTTGAGGGTGGATGGAGATCAGGTGACTATCAACGTCTTTGATAAATCTGCACTGACATTAGATCTCTATGCTCCCATCAATTGCATCCAAGATAAAGCTCAAAAGGAGTCAGTTGGTCCTCCAATTTCTCATAATTCATTGCATAAAGGGCTGAAATCTTCTGATAAACTGAAACCTGATTTGTCATCTGTTGAAAAATTGAGGCCTCCATGGCCTGATGAAATCTCACTTGCAAAGGTTTATTCAGAACACCCAGGTTCAAGTCAAGTTCCATACGCCTTTGGAGGGGATTGCAAGGTCAGTGACCAAGTATGGAGACAAAAATCTGACAGAAGAAAAGTGTCATCATACTTCTCCTGTTTCAAGCCACCTTGATGAGTTGAGAAGCAACGTCGAGCTAATGACGTTAAACAAGCGCTTCATGGGAAGCAACCCATGCTCAGGCTCTTTTATCTCTACTTTTTCATTTTTGTCATTTTTGTTTGATTTTATATTTGTTTAATGTGTCTGTGTGCATTTTACTTAATTTCTTTGTTTAGTTTTAACTTTTTGTTAATTTGAGTTTATTACTTTTGTGAGTCAAGCCAATGTTGAACTGTTTAGAGTTTACTTTTGTGGGTCCCCATGCTTGATAGTATCTATGTTATGTGAACCAACCATGCATGCATTGCCTGTTAGGGAAATTTAAAAGCTTTGTGGGCTTATTTCTTAGATTGTGGTACTTGAATGAGGATTATGATTTCCATGCATGAATCTTATAGCTTATTGTTAATGTACTTGGTGATTTTTGCGATTGGATTTCATAATTCATCTTTGGGAGTTGTTTTGAGCCTTCAACATTTTTGCTTTGATGAGAGATTATTGATGAGTTTCTATTCTCCTAGCTTTGCTTGAATCTCATTTGCATGCTATGATTTGCACAATGCATTCGACATGATAAAGGCAGTTTTGTTGTTAAGCCAGATAGCCATATAGCCAACCAAATGATGTTTGTTTTCTTTGTGTTGCCCCTTTGAGCCTAATACACTGAATTCTTTGTTTTCCCATACAACATGCTATAGCCAAAATAATGAATGTCTTATCCACCTGAAAGAGGTAATTGAGCATTGAATTTATTGAAAGTATGGGTTAGCAATGTACTAAGTTTGGGGTGACCATTGTTGAATGTTAAAAAAAAAAGGGGTTGGTTTGTTGAATAGGAGCCCTTTTGAGACCGATTGGTTACTGGGGAAATACTTGACTCAATGATCAAGTACCCCTTTGAGACCATGTAGGTTACTAGGGAAATATAAAAGAAAGGGAGAATGTGAAAGGTATGAGTTTTGTGAATTGAAGATCTGTTAGAAGTACCAATGCTCACTTGCTCTCTAAGGTAGCAGTTTATATGTTCATTTTATCTACCTTGTACCTTGGCATCAATGTGACCTTGAATAAAGTCCTTTTGATTGTTGCATTTGTAAGTGGCGTGCATGCATGTTTGAGATGAAAAGCAAATCCAAGGAGGGTGAGCTCAATAAGTGATGACTGAGAGAAACACAAGCCCAAATACAAGAGTTTAAGTGACCCAATCATCAGGTGTATTACGCTGCCATGTTCATTAACTTTCAAGCTATGATTAATCAGTGCATGGTTGTGGTGACCCTTATTTTTGACCCTCTGAGTCTCAGTTACACATTTGAGCATTCTACTTTCGGGAGTGCATTTATGAATTGATTCATTGTAACTTTGATACTTTTGAGTTGTGGGACACTCTTGGTTAATTTTATTCAGTTCAGTGTTGGTGTTTGAGTTGTGGAGTTATTTTTATTTATTTATTTATTTATTTTGGCTCGTTTGTTATTCTATTTTGCTTGAGGACAAGCAAAGTTTTAAGTTTGGGGTGGTGATAATCTACTAGATTATCTGTTTTTCCAAAGCCTTTTGAGGGGATTTCACCGCTTAAGCCCAACTTTTGACGTTGTTTTGACCTTAAAATAATTTTATTTTGTCTTTTTAGTTGATCCATCTTAGTTTATTAGATTGAGTTCATTTTGATTAGAATTATTGGTGCTTTAGCTCATTTGTTGTTATTTTGATTGTAGGCACCAAGAGAAATATGATGAAACTCAATGTGGCAAAGTAAAGCACTCAAGAAGAGAGGACTTAAAGCCTCCAAGGAAGATCAAGAGCAAGTCTGCTGAGCACCTAACACCCAAGCGTTACAGAAGGAGCGCCTAAGCGCCCTTAAGGCTTCAAAGGAGACATTCTAGATGTTGAGCGCCTAGGCGCTCAAAAAGAAGCGCCTAGGCGCTCACGCTCATGACAGCAAATGCGTTCTGGACATTAAGCGCCCAGGCGCTCTAGACGCAGCACCTAGGCGCCCATACCATAGTTTAAATTCATCTTTTCTGACCTAAATGAGAGGTGCTGCGTGGAGAGAAGAGTGGGGAGCCGTTTTGGAGCAGAGATGAACCCTATTTTGGGAGCTCTAAGGTGGATTTGAAGAGAAGAAGAGTGGGAACTCAGATTTTCTTCAATCTTCCATGGAGTTTTGCATCTTCTTCCCTATTGTTTTAGTTTCTATTTTTATTTCTATGTCTAACTAAACTCTCCCTTGTTGGGATTAGGTGGATTTTGATGGATCTTGGTTGTTATTGACGTTGGATTCAATTAATTCATGTTGCTATTTCTATTTTAAGTTTATAATCTCTTCTCCTAATGCTTTCTAAAGATTGATTCTCTTTAGGATGAATTTAGGATTGTATATTGAATGGAAATTTGATATATGATTTGTGATATGAGATTATGAACTTTGCTTATCTCTAGGCTAGGAATAGTCATTGATTTGCTTGTTACCTTGTTGAATTTTAAACCATAATGCTTGTTATCTCTTAGAATCACCTAAGGAATTAGGATTTTTAATTGGAAACAAAGGGTTAACTACCTAAGGAATTAGGAGTTGAGTATTTTAGAGAATTCGGTAACAAAATAGGAATAGTAGCTTGTTTTAATTCCAATTGATATGCAACAAGTGAAATCAAATGAAACTTGATCCCAATTCTTTCAAAAATTGAATTTCAATCGTTTTGCATACCAAGTGTTTGATAAATTGCCAACTAGAAAAACCCAAAAATATTATCTTTGCTTTTGTTTCTTTTGATTTTGTTACTGTTATTGGAACTCTCTTTGATTCAAATTTTGGTTTAAATAGTAGCTAATTTCGTGAATTAGTATTTGGTCATCGATCCCTGAGAACGATATTCGGTTTCTCACCGTTTTTATTACTTGACGATCCGGTACACTTGCCGTGGTCTCATCACCAGAAGCCTGGAAACTGAGGAGCTTCCTTGTCTTCCTCACGAACGTCTTCTCAGAAGTACACAATCTGACAAAATACAAAGTAGAGAAAATATAGAAAGAGGTGAGACACCCAGCTTTCAGTACCAAAATGGCAGCAAGAAAACAGAACGGCGCTGGATGCCCACATACAGTACAGTTCATACTTCCAATTACAGTAACAACAGAAATTAACAGTAAGCGCAGAATTGCAAATAACAACAATAAGTGTTATTAACAACAGGCATGTGACATCAACAATTCCAATATTCAACAGTCCAAGAAATCAAATAATTATTACAGTTATAACAGTAGACATATTCCATAATTATAAATGCTCATGCTCAATGAATTATGTGACTGACAGTTCACAATACAAAAAGGTACCAAAATTCCTACTCCATGGAGCTAGACATAAACATTTTTCGGAGTGAATGATCAAGGAGTAATGTCAGTATATCGTTAGCCTTAAAAATATAATGTGCTTTATCTTATAAAAATATTTGCGCAATTGGCTTATACATGGCACCTCGATAGTTGATCGCGATATAGGATAACATCTCAGTCAGGATCGTCGGTGTGTCGCATCGGTCTATCCCACAGCCCCAGTGGAGCTACCATTGTCTATTGTGAGACACCCGCACCCCGACGCCCCTAGGGCCAACCACTATGACCCTACGCTTAGTCTACTCGCACCCACACATAGGTGTTATTCAAACTCCTAGGCACACATAGCCTTTCTAAGAATGTCCAATGGATAACTCATATGCATGATGACTCAATTTCAATCATTCGTGTTCATCAATGATGCATTCATCATAAGCATACCACATTGGTGTATAAACATATATATATTCACTTCTCAACATCATTACATCATGACATTTTCAAGTCCATAATCATCAAGTATTTAACCTAATTAGGGATCCATAACAACATTAAATTAATTCTCAATATCGATATGTAATCACACATAGCTTATCAAATTTCACAAGTACATATCTTGGATTCATTCTTTCAAAGTCTTAAACTTTGGTCAATTATGAAAATTATAGGGTGAATTACCCTTCAAGACCATGGCCTTCTAAGTGTTGTTATCTATTTTAATTCTTCTACTTCATTAAGAATTATGCATGTCTCTGAGTCTTAGATTTTTAAAGATGTACCAAGGCATCATTTGAACCTAAATTTTCTCTCTAAAACGGTAGCCCTCTCTAGGTTTCGAAGTTTCAATTTTCCACCACATTGTGCATTAGTTAACTTATATCTAATCACTCACATTTCATTTCACACAAAATCAATGTAATTCCTTAATTTCCAATGTTAAAACCGTGGCATCAATTTGGGGTAATAAACCCTCAAAGTTTTCCATTAATCAATTTTAATGTTATCATTCAACACCTAATTTCATAAGCTTTATGTATTTGTGTACAAAACAAATTCACAACCCAAAAATTCCCTCAAAACCGTGACCACCATGTTAGGGTAGGAACCTCCAAAATTTCCATTTAGTAACCATAACATGATCAACACATTTAATATTCCCAATGTACTCAAGATCACCAATCAAAATTTAGTCAAATCCAAAAACACATAAACAAGCAAAAATCACAAAACAACATGAACATACAAGGGTTCCCTCACTACCATCATTGGTAGAAGTGAGTAATCTTCCTCTTACCTAAGAAAGAACAAACGAAAATGGTCTCCTTCAAGCTCCTAGTGATTTCGGTTTCAAGGCTCCAAGGACCCTAGGATTTTCAAGAAAATGAACCAACATCAATGGTTGAAAAAGAATAGATCCATGGTCATCAAAGAGACCATGGAGCACGAAAATGAAGAGAAATGAGAAGAAAAATTAAAACTTCACCTTAAAGCTTAAAACTTTACCTTGGAAGGCAATGGAGAAAGGTTGGATTTTTGAAGAAACTTGCTAAAGAAAAGATGTAGAGGAGATGGAGGTGAGTGTAGAAATGAGTTTAGTGAAGAGAAAAGTGAAGAAAAATGGTGGAGGATGGGGCTGCAAAATCGTGGCTATGGAGGAGGTGTAGAGAGAAGGAGGAGAAAACGAAGAAGAAGGAGTTTAGAGAGAGAAGTGAATAGATGAATAATGAGATATTTTGGAGAGTTTAGGTTAAGTGTGTAAGTCACATTTCCCTCCTTTGGGACATGAGGAAGCCGCGGCAATGAGGGGTGAGAGAGGGGGAAATTTGTGGCTTCTCATGTAAGCTAAGGGCAAGGTGGTCATTTGGGTCAAAGCTTCTCAAAGAAGCTTCTTAATTAGGGTACAAAATTTGAATTAAAGTGAGCTTGATTAGACATAAAGTAGATTGCATTAGGATAATGTGATAAGGTTTTTATTACATGCTATTATCCAATGGATAATTACTACAGTCGGCAGAAGTCAATATTAATTTATCTAACGGATAAATTTTACACAGTATTTTGTTATTTTGTCTGTTAAATTTTCTTGAAAAACATGAAACCTTGTAAATTGTGTCCAGCCTCGGGTTTGGTAAGATCCCCAATCGACGTTTCCACAGATCAAGGTTCTCAGAAAAAATATTTCATTTTCCCAGCTCCGTTCAGTTTGTACGCAAAATGAGGAATAATATTAAAATATTTCACATTCTTAGAAAAATCCAAAAAAATTTCAGAAAATCACAAATATTATAAAATGAATATTTATAATGAAATAAATAAATTTTGGGGTGTTACAAAAATAGCAAACCTCAAGTTTGAAAACCAAAACATGCAAAGTCATTTTTAAAACTATTATACAGAAAAGTCATATTACTTGTATATTTTCAAGAATCCCTTTCTTCTAGGAAAACCTTTGTTCCAAGAAGTCCTTTTGATCTTGTATATCCTTAAGTAGGAAGGGGTAGGAAATCCTTTGTTCCTTGTCCACCTTACACTACCTGGTATTACCCTTTTGAATATCATAGGTATTACCTCTCTAAGTAGTAGGGCACCAACCTGACCTGTCAAATTGGCACCTAGATGTTATTGCGCACGTGAAGCATCCTATTTACTAGGTGTAACTTCCTCAACAGGAATCAATTCTAATCATGCCCTGCATAACTAGGGGAGTAATGACAAGGAACAACAGTTTCCATGATCCTAGGTAACAGAGATCCCAACCTAAAGAAAGGGGAAAAAACTAGAGGGAAGAGAAATCAAAACTCCTTTTACGGTGATTATGATCTTCAAGCCTTCAAGAATGTTATCCTCTCTTCATGGCCATCCTCCAAAGATTCATGGCAATTATCTCTTCTGAATAGTCTCTCTAAAGTTTGCCATCTCTCTCTCTCAAATTTTGCTGGATGATCTGAACCAAAGATAACTCATTTGCTAAACTCATTTTCCCCCTGTTATAGAAAAGCTTATAGCTTTTTGTATCTGACTTGCACAATTTTTATCACCCTTCAAATGACTGAATTTGCCTTGATCTCAGTAGAGAAGCTTTAGGATTTTCTGTTATCTTTTCAATGCCGCAAAAGGTGTCTCGATATGATCTATGTAGCCCAAAATATGATCTAATTACTAAAATATGGCCAGGAGAGTGTGAGAATCTAAATTTGTAACAAATTTTATCTGTTTGAGAATCTTTATCTAATCTTCAATCTAATTCTTATTTAAGATTTTGCATTCAATTAGAACTCTAATTTGCATATAAGATTGTGATAAGAATCCTTCAAATATTTATCTTCAAGAATTTTTTATTTTTACACAAAATCTAATAATTTATCCTGAAAATTCAAATATGACAAAGTGAAAAAATAATGATTTAAAAATAAATAAAACTAAATAAAATTAATTAAAAATTCTAATAAATAAACTCAAAAGATGAGTGTATTTAACACTCATCAATAAGCACCAAGAGCAAAAAGAAACAAGACTAAAAAGGAAAATGATACTAGCCAGGAAAAAAAATGGAGAACCTCCTACAAGTATACATAGTAACTTGCCTTCTTTCTTAGTATATTAATTAAATTATTTTTTTTACACCACATCTAACCACATGGATATCCACGTTTTTTTTACCAATTGTAGACACACAGAACATTTATGGTGTTGTCATAAATAGCTGTGCTGCTGGCCTAATGTCTACGTTATATGGTGAAAAGAACTCATTCTCTTAGAGTCCATAATTATATATGACATTCATTATGTGAGATCTCTTCATCTAATCTTAACGAAGCTGAAGTGAGTCATCAGAAAATGCTTACTCTATGTCGATCTACTCCAATACCTAATAGTGAGACAAATCGTCTAAATCTTATTGAAGTTAGCGACCACATACCTACAAACATTTGCATTATGGACTCTTCTCACGTTACCAACATGTCATCAGGTATGGAATTTTAGACTTAATAGTATCGAAAATAAAATTATGATATAATAATGGTTTTAAGCTCCACATTAATGTTATGCTTGCAGTTTTATTCGCATGCTACATGACCAAAAGGAAGCCAGGCTTAAAAGGAAAATGATAGTTGTCACAACACAAACATGGAAGCCATGACATGCACATAGGATAAACTAATCAACCTAGCAAGCCTAGTAGAACTATTAACCATAGCATATTGAATATAAAGATTTTTTCAAAGATTTGACAAAATTTCCTCTAAAAATGGGACATCTCAAAATATATCATGTTTTGTATGTAATATAACGTATCCATATACATATTTAGATTTTCAACATCCACGGCATCCACATAATGCTCAACATATGTAAATATATGTCCAAACACATTTCAAAATAAACAATACAACGGAAACTAGATATGTCTGCAAATGATGGAGCACATCTAAAGATTTATATAATTATCCAAGTATACCAAAATGAAAAAAGATAGGCAGCAAAAGAAGTTGTCCACACAAACAAGTGTTTGACTCACCAAAATAAACAACAACTCCTATCAAGTAGAAGAGGCAGGAGTCTTCTCAGTATTAAGATTTGAAAAATATAAGAATGAGGGGGATGAGTTATAAGACTCAGTGAGAGATAACATAAACCATAACGAAATTAGGACAAGTATAAGCGCGATTTTTTCAAATTCATCATGCTCTCATTTTTAAAATATATACAATAAATAACGTGTAACATAAAGTTCAACAATTTAGAATAATCATAAAACATAATGCATAATACAAATTAAATGTGAGGTCTCAATTCAAAACAGTCATATAACAAACTTAACAGAGAGGTTTTTAATCTAGAATCAAATATACAACATCTCACTAATGAGCATACCACTCGAAGGGTCCAAAGAATTGCCCATCTACTAGGGCCAAATTAAGCCGACCGTGAAGGCCAATCATGCCAGGCTAGCAACTCTCCTGCTAGCTAGGGTTTGAACTAAGGTTTACCAAGGCTAACGTTTATTGTCGTTAGCTACAGTATCCTATCAAAGTTTCCTCCCAATAAAATAAACTTTGTTTACATCCAAATATAGTAATAACCATAGCATATTTTAAATGTTCTAGCATATCAAATCACCAATTCCAAAATGTCCATGGAGAATTTCAATTTGCAAACATCATTGTAACTTTCCCAATATCATGATCATGCTCAAATCTCATCATTTGTTTTTATTAGAGTGTAACAACATAGTCTTATTCCAAACCAAAAAGTTTCAAAGGATTGTCCCAAAAATGCATAGTCTTTAAAAACATTAAGGGGCAAAATAAACTTATAAACACTTCAATAAAACAATGTAAGGCTGTATATGAGAAATAAATACTTGAGAAGTATGTAAAGTTTATGAAAACATGTTATAACTTAAGTTATCAGCTCACTCAAGAAGCCAACCTACTTGGTTCCAAAGGCTTTAGTGCTATGAAACCAACAGAATGATCCTCTTGCAAATCTATGATCACAAATACCATAATCAAAAGTGTAATTAACAATTGGAACTAAGAATTAACCTAAAACAACTTTTATTCAAAAACCCCAATTTAAACCCTAGGCTAAATCCCCTAAATTCTGCCAATGAACCAAAACTGCAATAACCATCATATTATGATTTTTAAATAGGTGATTGAGCTTAGAGATTACCTATGTGAGCCACAAAAGAAAAAGGAAGAAGTGGGTAGCTAAGATCCTTGCTTGAACCATGGGACCCAGCCCTTTGGAACCAAAATGAAACACTCTAGCCTCTAAGGAAGAAGAAGACGAGTTCAGCAACTTAATCCGCCCAAAAATCTCGTAAAAACAAGAAGGAAATTGATGGTTGGTGGTGAGGGACGAAACTCTGTTATGAATGATGAAAATCAAAGATGAAGGGTGCGTATGTGTCGTGTTTGCTGGGTTGGGTCGTGTTTGGTAAATGTTGGCTAAACATCAAGTGATTTGGCTTACTCAATACACCACTTAGTAGCTTACTCAGTACACTATTTATTTACAATTCTATATTTCTTTATTTTAAGTTAATGTCCATTAACTTTAAAACATAAATGTAAATAAGGAAATACTCCCCATTTAGATTAAAAAAATATCAAAAAAATTAAAATCCTTAAGAAGCAAAAGTCAAAACTTGGGTTTTAGTACAAAATTTACAATCTCGAGACTTTTAAAACTTCCCCTCTTCAAAACTGAGTAGGTTAAAGGGTCTAAAAAATTAATTAAAAATTATTTTATAATTCACTAACATCTAAGGATCCATTACTGCCATTTTTGGTATCAAGAAAATGCATATTTTATATAGCCCTCCAAAGAAGTGCTAAGCTACAAACTTAGAAAAATTTCAAACCTGTATTGGTAGATAGTCAATAAAATTAGTGCAATGGCTTCAAAGATATTTTAACAAGGTAAGAATAATTCAAAGAAGTTTATAATCAAGCTAGAATGACTCATAAGGTCAATTTTAAAGGCTCAAGGCATCATAGAAAATTCTACATGTAACTAAAAAAAGTCTATATGAAACCTAGGGTATTACAATAGTTTCCAGAAAAAGAAATGGAGCACGCTGTTAATATAGTAACTTACCTACATTTTTAATAACAATAAATTTATTAATTTATTACACCAAATCTAATCAAATGGATTTCCATATGTTTTTTGTTGCGAAATGTAGACAAAGAGAACATTGTTGGGGATATCATAAATAGTTGTGCTGCTGATCTAATGTTTGCATTTTGTGCTGAAGGGAACTCTAATTCACCTATGGTCTATGATAATATGTGACACCCATTATGTGAGATCTGTTCATCTTTTCTAAATGAAGTTGGTGTGAGTCATCAAAATATGGTTTCACCAAGCCGATCTATTTTAATACCTAATAATGAAGCAATTTGTCTAAATCTAATTGAGGTTAGAGAGCACACACCTATTGAGACTTGTGTTATGGAACATATTGAATCTTCACATATACCTACTCATGAGTCATCATGTATAGAATTTTTCTATTAGAATTTTTGAAAAATTAAATCTAATATAATTTATGTATAATGTTTTCATTAATTTTATTCTTGCACGACTGTCAACTTTTGGCCCATTAGATGATGTTACATTCAATTGTAAGCAACATGAGCAAATGGCAACAAGATTAAGAAGGAAAATGATACTTGAAAGAAAAAGAAGAGGACAACCTCCTATAGGTATACATAGTAACTTTCATATTGAATTACAACAATAACAACCAAGCCTTTTCCCACTAAGTGGGGTCAGCTAAATGGATCAAATGACACCATTGTTCCTTATCATAAACCAAGTCTTCAAAAATGTCATTCAAATTTAAATATTTTTTAATCGTTTCACCTATAATCTTTCTTGGTCTCCCTCTACCTCTAGCTGTTGGGCTATTCTCTACCTGTTATACTCTTCTTATAGGGGCTTCTAAGGGTATTGTTCTTACAAGTCCAAATCACCTAAGGTGAGATTCTCCTATCTTTTTCATAATAGGTGTTACCCCTACTTTCTCTCTAATGGATTCATTCCTAATCCTATCAGTCTTATATGGCCACACATCCAACACAACATCCTTATTTTAGCAGCACTGATCTTATGCTCTTGTTGGCTTTTTACTGCTCAATATTTAGTACCATACAACATCGCGAACCTTATAGTTGTGCAGTAAAATTTATCCTTAAGCTTGAGAGACACTTTTCTATCACAAATAACTCTTGAAGCACTCCTCCATTTCATCCATCTAGCTTGAATCCTATGGTTTACATCTTCCTCTATCTCTTCGTTATTTTGTATGATAGATCCAAGATACCTAAACCGTGTGACTTGTGGTATGGTATAGTCTCCAATTTTCACTGCTAAGCTAGTATTAGCATGCTTCTTACTGAACTTACATTTCATATACTTTGTCTCACTCCTGCTTAGACGGAAGCTATGTTCTTGCAAAGCTTGTCTCCATAGCTCTAGCTTCCCATTTTTTTTCTTCTTTCGACTTTCTAACTAAGACTATATCATCTATAAAAAGTATGCCTTGTGGCACCGGCTCTTGGATATGCATAGTAAGTACATTCAAGACCAAGGTAAAAAGATATGGACTCAAAGTTGACCCTTAGTACAGTCCTATAGTTATAGGAAAATCTTCTGTGACCCCATCCAGTCTTCTCACACTAGTTTTGACCCCATCATATATATCTTGGATTGTTCGATTATAACTCGTTGAACACTTTAACTTTCGTCTCACTCACCGCCTTCTTTGTATCTTTTTTAGCTGTCTTATATTTTTCTCAATTTTCATCGTTTTTACACACGTGCCAAGCTTTATAACATTCATTTTTAACCTTAACCTTGTCTTGTATACTTATGTCTTACCACCAAGATTCTTTATCCTTAGGTCCAAAGCCTCTTGATTCACTGAGTATCTCTTTTGCTATTTTTTTAATCCCTTTAGCCATCTCGTCCCACATATCATTAGTACTACTTTGTACCTTCTAAATCTTTTCCTCCATAATCCTTCTCTGAAAGAGCATTTGTTTTCCTCCCTTTAGTTGCCACCATTTGATCCTTGGGACTCTGTCTCGACAATTTCTCCTTACTCTCATCTTAACCCATACATCCATAACCAAAACCCTGTGTTGGGTAGTCAAGCTCTCTCTAGGGATGACTTTGCAATCCATGCAAAACTTTCTATCAGATTTTCTTATTAGAAAAAAATCAATTTGAGAGCAAGAACCTCTACTTCTGTATGTGATAAGATGTTTTTTCCGCTTCCTAAAACATGTGTTAGCTATTGTAAAATCAAAAGCTACCGAAAAATCTAGAATCACTTTGCCCTCTGCATTAGCTACTCCTAGACCATGCCCCCATACAAACCTTCATACCCCCTAGATTCGCTCCTTACATGACCATTTAGGTCTCCTCCTGGAAAAATCTTCTCTCCTAATGGTATTCCCTGAACTAAACCTTCTAAATCATTCCATAATTTTATCTTGTAGTCCTTGTTTAACCCTACTTGGAGTGCATATGCACTGATACCATTAAAAGTCTTCTGTTCCACAACAAACTTCAATTATATGATCCTATCTCTGAGCCTTCTCACATCTACTATATTATTCTTCTAATTCTTATCTACTGTTATGCCTAACCCATTTCATCTAGATTTTACATTGCCGGTGTACCAAAGCTTAAAACCCGAAGTGTCGAGTTTCTTTTTACCTTTTCTCCAACCCACTTAGTTTCTTGCAGGCACATAAAATTAATCCTCCTCCTAATTCAAGTTCCAAAATGCATCATCCTCTTGTGAACTAGCTTCTTTACTCACACTTGTTCATAAAAATGTGGAAACCCTTGCTTGTTTTTCACTACATCTAGGCGGCGATGCAGCGACTCTTACTCATTTGACACTGCACTCGAGGCATACAACGCGTTACTTAGGGGAAACGACCTAGCATTAACACAATTACATTGTTTATCTATGTCATAAAGATTCGACAATGTTTTACGTTGGCTGTCGACTACCTAACACAACCCTTCACTTTCATCCGGGCTTGGGACCGACTATATAGGGATTTGCAACAAAGCTCAACACTGGCAGAGTTAACTTCCATATTGAATTAAATTAAATAAATTAACATTTTTGTACACCAAACGTATTCAGATGCATGTATTGATTTTTATGTTACGAATTGTAGTTGAATACCTAGACATTGGGGATCCTACATGGAAGGGTGAGTATTGTGGAGCGCTTATGTGGTATGAAGAAAGGAATGTAAGATCAAGAAAACCCCACATACCTCAGTTTGGCCTCTGTTGCAAAGGAGGAAAAGTACAGTTGCCTCTGATGCAAGAACCTCCTCCGTTTTGCAACAACTTCTTTTCAATAAAGACACTGAACAAAGCAAGCATTTTAGAGAAAACATCAGGGCATACAACGCTGCCTTTAACTTCACATCTATACTGGCTAAGGTAGATAAGGAAGTCAATAAGGGCTGTGGTCCACGAGTTTTCAGAATCTCTCTCCAAAATCACCACAAGAAGGCGATTTAAACCCCACAGTGGGTCAAACTCCAAAATTTGCAGAGTTGTATATATATGATACAACTAATGAAGTTGAAAATAGGATGGGATTATTTAGGTATTCAAACCTATTGTGTATCTTATTTAAACTTAATTTTGGTATTCTTCATTATTTAAACTTAGTTTTGGTATTCTTCATTTTATTCTGATTGTTATAGGCATTCTATTGGCAGGTCAAACAAATCTGAACACGTGTTGCATGCACAAATAGTTCAAAACTTAAAAGATATGCTTGATATTGTTAATGTTTGGGCTTAATCATTCTGAATGGCTCGAGATATATTTGAGGAGAATGAGGATGAAAACTATGGATTAATATTGATCTATGATAGATGCACTAACGGTCGAACATATAATATGCCTACTGTTTCAGAGGTAGCAGCCCTTATAGTTGGAGATTTTGGGACAACTCTTGGTGAAAGAGATATATTGGTGCAAAAGAAAGATGGGTGACTACAGCGTGTTCATGAGCTTCACCCAGCATACCTTCCATTGCAGTATCCATTACTTTTTGTTTATGGCGAGGATGGCTATAGGAATGGTGTTTTACATAGGGATCTTGACATGTTAGCCCCTTCTTCTTATCACACAGTTACTATGAGAGAGTTTTTTGCTTTTAGACTACAGACCAGGGAGAATGAAGCTGAAACTATTTTACATGGAGAAAAATTACAACAGTTCGTGGTTGATGGATATACCATAATCAAAGCACAGAGGCTGTCTTACATAAGACATAATCAACCAAATTTAAGACCTGGTTCATATAAAGACATTAATACTGCTATCGATCTCAATGTGAATGCCTCATCATCTTCAGGAATGCGCATCTTCCTTCCATCTTATTTTATAGGTGGAAGAAGATATATGGATGAACACTACTATGATGCGATGGCTATCTGCCATAAGCTTGGTTATCCAAATTTATTTATAACTTTTACATGCAATCAAAATTGGGCTGAAATAAAGAGATTTCTATTAGACAAAAGATTGAAGCGAGAGGATCGTCTTGACATTAAATCTAGAGTATTAAGAATGAAGTTACAACAACTTATTGAAGAATTGAAGAGTGGGAATTTATTTGGTCATGTCATGGCTGGTAAGTCAACTGCAATATTCACTACAAAATTTATGTTAACATATTTGTTTTCCCTTACCTATATCAGTACATAATTTATGTTAACATATTTGTTTTTCCAGTTATATATACCATTGAATTCTAGAAAAGAGGTCTCCTTCACGCGCATTTATTGTTGTTTCTGCGGCCAGAAGATAAGTTCCCAGGTTGTTCTGATATAGGCAAAATAATTAGTGCAGAGATACCGGATAAGGAAATTCAACCGGTGCTTTATGAAAGGCTAAAGACATTCATGATCCATAGTCCATGTGGGCTGGCTAGCAAAAATTCTCCTTGCATGAAAGATGGGAATTGCTTCAAGTTCTATCCTAAGTCATATGTCCAAACAACTAAACTTGATGATTAAGGTTACCCTTTGTATAGAAGACGCGATAATGGAAGAACTGTAACAAAGGGTAACATTGAGCTGGACAATCGATATGTGGTTCCTTATAATCCCACATTGCTGTTGAAATTTGATTCACACATAAACGTGGAATGGTGTAATCAGACGCAGTCAATTAAGTACCTTTTCAAATACATAAACAAGGGCCACGACTACATTACAACTGGTATCTATGATAAAGACAAGCCAGTCAATGAGATTAAAATGTATTATGACTATCGTTATTTATCCCCATGTGAGTCGATTTGGAGGATTTATGGCTTTAAGATACAGCACAGGGAATTGACTATCGAGATATTAACTTTTCATCCCCCTGGTGACCAAAATGTGTTGTACGAAGATGATGAACCACTTGACATAATTCGAGAGAGGGCTGAATCAATAGTGTTCTAGACCGGGTATAGGCCCATAAAACTAGAGCAACTCGACTCGCGAAGCTAGTCCTCAGACGTGCAATGTGCAGGGAGCCACTTGCCCACTAAGCTTGTCCTCTCCCTGACAAAAAAGTGGAAACATCACTTCACTCGGATAGAGGGGACAGACCATACGGAATAACGTTTTCCCGCACCACAATGGGATAGTATATGATACGCACTGAATCGCTCAAACCCCCTACACTTTTTATACGCTTATACGTCTCTATATAAAAGTTAAACGAGAAGATAAAGGTACGCATTAATTCCATTGCACACTATCCTCCTTGAGCAACAATTGACTTGAGTGTCAGAGTACCTTTTGCAAGAACCTACTCCCTCACTCCTTACATTATTACAGTTGCGCTAAGGAGGAGTCTACCATTGCTTACCTTCTCAGATAACTCTCAGAACCTAATTCTGAATATTGGCGCTGTCTGTGAGGATCGGTAAATTTCTATTCTCAACTCCACTCTCAAGACTCCACCTACCACCGCCATGATAGTGAACACCAAAAGGAGACAAACTCCAACAAACCAAAACTGAGCTTCGACAGTGTATAAGCCACCTCCAGCATCGACCCTTGCTGCCCACGAACTAGCCTTAACTTGACAGGAACCCAGGCAGGTCAAGCACAAAAATTCCTCCACTGAAGAGTATCTCCCCCAATTTCCAGAGAGACAACGCTCCAGTTTTAAAAGGGTGCATTCCAAAGATTCTAAACGATGGTCGTTAGCACTGTGAAGACCTAAAGATCTAGTGGGAGATAACCGTTTCCACCCCGAAGTAACCCAGACCATAAACACTTTTTCTAGAGGATTCGCGGGCAGTGGCAAGTCAGCAAATGCTAGGAAAATGGCCATTTAAGTGGTGATGAGTGTGACCTCTCTCGCAGAATTTAAATTGGGAAAAGGGTCAAGAAAGACCCCTCCGATCTCGGTTTCTAACGAGGACTATGAAAACACCACCTCGGATCACGATGACCCCATGGTCATCACGGGAATAATTACCAGCGTCGAGGTTTGAAAAATGTTCATGGACTAGGAAAACTCGACTGACATCATGTTACTTATTCAACAAGCTAGGATTATTAAAGAAAGAACTCATTCCGCATACCGGCAAGTTGATCGGGTTCACAGGTGACAAGATCACCCCAGTTGGGTATATCAAGATTCACCCTACTTTGGGAAAAGACCCCTTCTTCAAAACTGTCAAGGTCAGGTTTCTAGTGGTAGATTATCCCTCTACTTACAATGTTATTCTAGGCCGCCCTTCACTTAACGCCCTATGGGCTGTAATTTTCACACCCCACTTGGCTATAAAGTTTTTGGACCACTAAGACAAGGTTGTGACAATTAAGAAGGATCAAGTCATGGTGAGAAAGTGCTATAATAAAAGCCTGAAAATCATCAAGAGACCATGGATAACGATTCCACGCAACGATACAGCCCTAGTCACTTCGGACTCCGTCAACATCCTCCTGACTGAGTTAGATGTATGTGAAGAAATACAAGATACACATCCCTTTCCAGACATAGAGCTCCAACCTCTTCAGTTGGAAACCAAATTAGGCCAAGTTACTAAGATCGACAGGCAACTTAACCAGGAAGAGAAAGCCCAACTGACCGAGATCCTTCGAAAAAACAAGGACTTATTCGCCTGGACTTCAGCGGATATGCCAAGCCTAGACCCTGAATTTGTTTGCCACCATTTTTTTCCATCATGAAGAACACCAAGTTAGTGGCGCAACAAAAAAGAAAAGTTGGACCGAAAAGACAAGAGGTGATACAAAAACAGGTGAAGGAACTCCTAAATGCCGACTTCATCAGGGAGGTCCCTTACACCACGTGGCTCTTAAATGTGGTCTTAGTCACAAAGGCTAATGGGAAGTGGCACATGTGTATCGACTACACTGACCTCAACAACGCATGTCCAAAGGACCCCTACCCACTTCTGAACATTGACAAGCTGGTGGACAACTCATTCGACTTTAGGTTACTTTTCTTTATGGATGTCTGTTTTGGCTATAACAAGATCCCTATGCATCCAAATGAAGAGGACAAGATAGCCTTCGTAACCAAGATGAGAAGTTACTGCTACCGAGTGATGTCGTTTAGGCTCAAAAATGCAGGAGCCATTTACCAGCTCATGATGAATAAGGTCTTCGAAAGACAAATTAGCAAGATGCTGTAAGAATACATTAACAACATGATAGTAAAAAAGTCAGACACTGGCGATCACATCTAAGATTTGGAGGAGGTATTTGTCGAGGTTCAGAAGTATAACATGCGACTAAACCCGAAAAAATGCATGTTTGGTGTACAAGTCGACAATTTTTTAGGATCTTTGATCACGAACTATAGTATCGAGGCAAACCAATAGAAATGTCAAGCAGTGCTCAACATGCGCAGCCCCTAATTCATCAAAGAAGTACAATAGTTAACAGGATGAATTACAGCCCTCACACATTTCTTAGTCAAGGCTGCCCAAAAGTCTCTCCCTATATTTCAAACTCTAAATAAAGGAAAGAACTTTGAGTAGACCTTGGATTGTGAAGCCACATTCCAGGAACTAAAGAGGATGTTATCAACGCGACCCATCCTAACAAGACTAGATCCCGTCGAGACACTCTACATCTACCTTTTTGTCAACAACGAAGAGGTTAGCTTGGTTCTGATAAGAGAGATAGAGGAGGGCCAGAGGCTAGTCTATTTTTTCAACAAAGTCCTCTAGGGCCTTGAAGTCCACTACCAAAAAATTGAGAAGTTGGCTCTAGCATTGGTAGTCACCGCAAGGAGGCTGAGATAATACTTCCAATGCTAACCCATAGTGGTAAGGATAGTCCAACCTATCCGATAAGTACTGCACAAGCTAGATCTAGTAAGGTAGAATGATTGCTTGGTCCATGGAACTCTCCAAGTTCAGAATTGTCTACGAGCCTAGACTAACCATCAAAGCTTAGGTACTATCTAACTTCTTGATCGAACTCACACTGGACTCCCATAACCCTAGAATGCATTCCTAGCCCATTTATGTCAATGGATCTTCGAATCCCAAAGAGAGTGGAGCCGGAGTCATGTTGAAAAACGAAGCTGATTTTATACTAGAGCATTCTTTGAGATTTGAGTTCCCTACCTCTAACAACCAAGTCATGTACGAAGAGTGCATAGCAGGTATTACTATGGCAAAGGAATGGGGGCTAGAGATGTGATCCTATGCAGTGACTCACAACTGGTAACGTCCTAGGTAAAAAGAAAGTATCAGGCAAGGGAACCCTTATTGCGAAAATACCTAGCCAAGATTAAAAAACTAATGGAGAGCTTTGACAATGTCAAGGTGGAGCACTTCCCCAAGGATCAAAACTCTAGAGTCGACATCTTGTCCAAACTTGCCAGCGCTAAAAGCTCGGGTAACTACAAGTTTGTAATCTAGGACACATTCTTCACTCCCAGTATCACGGTCGATTAAGTCCTCTTGTTGGAGGTTGAGGATTCTTGGATGACATCTATTTTAGCCTAACTCTGCGATGGCTCACTCCCCGAGGACCAAAAAGAAGCCCAAAAAATAATGCAGACGATAGCTTGGTATACGACTTACGATAACCAGTTATATTGTTGAGGTTTCTCTTGTCTTCTACTCAAGTGCCTAGGTCCTAGGCAAGCAGAATACGTCCTAGCGGAAATCCATGAAAGAATTTTAGGCCACTACCTCGGCGAAAAATCCCTGGCAAGGAAAGCATTGAGAGTAGGATATTACTAGTCCAACATGGAAGTTGACAGCATGGAACACGTGCAAAAATGAGATAAATGCTAAAGCCACTCTGACATCTATGTTGCGCCACCTAAAGAGTTATCAACAATATCTATCCCTTGGTTGTTCTACCAGTGGAGAATGGATATCTTAGGCCTTTTTCCATAAGCTCCCAGGCAAGTCAAGTACTTGATAGTGGCAATCGATTATTTCACAAAGTGGATTAAAGCAGAACCGTTATCCACAATCTCATCCATGCGAATCCAAAAGTTTACTTATCAGAATATCATAAGCAGATTTAGAGTCCCAAAGTCGATTATTACAGATAGCAGAACTCAATTCACTGACAAGAAATTTAAAGATCTCTTGGGGGGCACCAAAAAACCAACAGGCAAGTCGAGGCCGCCAACCGAGTAATACTTATAGAAATAAGTTTGCCCCAATGGTTTGATATGTCAAGTTTTGATTATGACAAATACAAGACAAAAAGAATGATACTTATGCTACATAAATGTGCTTAATAGATTATATTAGATCATGTATGATCATGTACTCCATCTTGTTATATTTCATATAAGAATCATGCATATTCTTTATAACATCTTTTATAGGATATATCCAATAATATGTTACATAAGTGATATTAAATTAATATTAGATTTAGATCTATTTAAATGAAAATGTACAAAGTGTTCTTTGTTACATCCTATATAGAGCATATCTATTAATAAATTGATAAATATCTTATTTGGATATGTCTATGAAAGTCTTATATGCATGTCAAACTAATTAGAGTTGTACATTTATGAATTATGCATATGAAGATATTGAATTATGAATTTGGACTAACTATGTTTGTTTAAGTGAGTAATACTTTGTAGGATAGTCTAAGTACCAAGAGTGAGCATTGCAACAAGAAAGCAAAAGATCACAAATATGCTCAACTCAAGAAGAATGAGAATGATAAGATGTTCCAAGCATTTGCAAGATTTGAAGAGAAGATTTTCTTTGGAAGCTTGGATTACATCAACAAGCATAAGGACTAGAATTGATGATGGCAAGATCAAGTTCAAGATCTTCAAGAATATCTTATAGGACTTAGATCTTGTGTAAAGGTAAATAGGAATCACAATAAGCTCAAATATGTTTTCAAATATTTACAAATGATTTTCACATGCTAAAATACTCAACAAACAAGTTTTCAAAAGCTAGTTATAGTGGTAGTTCAAAATTATGAAAAATAGTCAAGTCTGAATTTTGCAAAACTGACCTTTGGTTACTCTTTTGGTCATAACTTTCAAAATACTTTGAGTTTTGTTGTGAAACTTATTTCATTTGAAAATAGACTCAAAGATATTTCCAATGACTGGTCATTTGCTTTAATCATATAAGAAATGAAGAAGTTATGACCATTTAAATTCAGTTTTCGAAACCAGAGTGGTTTATTCGAATAAGAGATGTATTATTCGAATAGCACACCCCTGAAAACGTTCCAGAACATGTTTTTGAAGATTTATTTGAATAACAATATTGTTATTCGAATAACATGAATCTGAAACAGATTTTTAACGACTATAATTGACATTTAATGTTTCCTAACCACCACCAACGAGTCTAAAATGCTTTGGGCTATAAATTCAAGTGTTTGGGCATCAATGAAAAGTTGGAAAACTATCTGAACAAGTCTCTTGATAATCAAATACGAGTTTTCTCTCTTATCTTCTATCATACTCTATTTTAAGCTTCAAAGTGTGAATCTTTGATACCCATAGAGCTTCAATTTGTATTATCCACTGTTGAGAGAGTTTCTATTCATCTATACTTTGTATAATCTAGAAAGAGGGTGAGGTATCCCTTGAAGTTGAGGCTCAAGCACAAAGGGTGAGGTATCCTAAGATGTGTTGAGTGCTCTAGTTTGTAAAGGTTTCAAGCACTTATTTAAGCTTGAAGTGATAGTGGAAAATCTCGGGTGGTTTACTTGAGGACTGGACGTAGGCCACAAATGGTTGGTGGTCGAATCAGGATAAATATTGCGTTTGCTTCTCTCAACTCTATCTCCTTTACATTTGTGCTTTAATTATATATGCTTGAGTTGAATTTGATATCGAGCTTATTTGTTTGATTTATCCTATAGCCCAAGTGGTATTTGAGAAATATCTAATAGTTATACCTTTTTCGCTGCATGTGTTGATTGAAAATATCAAAATGCATAATTTCTCAAAGTTATTTTAAAAATTTGTAATCACTCAGTTCACCCCCCTCTTGGGTGATGGTTGCCATGACTAACAAGTGGTATCAGAGCTTCGTGCTTTGTTAAAAGCTTAACCGCTTAGAGTTAAAGATCCTTGTTTGTTGGCAACCATTAAAAGCTTTTCAAAATGAATGGTTTTGAAATTGATAAATCACAATTCTTTGATAGTGTGAGTTTTGTTTATTGGAAAGGTAGAATGGAAATTTATATGCAATTTATTGATCTTGATTTATGGGATATTGTACTTGATGGATTTACTTGCAAATCAAAACATTCTTGGAATGCCTATAATAAGAAATGTTTTTCCTTGAACATTAGAGTAATGCAAATCTTAAGAAATTGTTTAAATGATGATGCTTATGCTAAAAGTAAGAGTTGCTCTAGTGCTAAAGATATATGAGTTGCTCTTGATTCTATTTATCTTACTAACAATGATTTCTTGCATAAAGTTATATATAGAGAGCAAGAAGAGTAAATACCTCTAGAGGAAAACAACATTGAAAAATGTCCTCAAGAACATGTTCAAAGCAAGAAAATGAGCTCAATGCCTCTTGGTGATGATGGTGCTCAATTTGAAGAAGAGGCAAAGTAAAACAAAATTGAGAAAGAAGATGTTCTTGAATGCTTGATGGACAACAATGAGGAAGATGGTGATTTCCTTAAAAAGGACTCTGAGGTAAATAATGCTAAACCATATTATAATCCTTCCTATGATAAGCTAAAATGTGTATATGATAAATTATATGATGATTTGTTGAATTTAGAAAATAAAAACTTATCTTGTTTAGAAAACATTTCCTCCTTTGAAAATGAAATTGAAACTTTGAAAAATGAATATGCTTTTCTTGATGAGGAAATGCCTTTGAAATGTGAAACCTCAACTTTTTGTGAAAAGTGCGTTGATTTAGAGAATCAAGTTGAGGACTTATATTCCAATTTTGCCAAAGTAAATGATTCTAATTGTTTACAATCCATGATTGTTAATAAGAATGAAATTGATGTTATTTCACATGGAAATTCAAGTAAGGCTTGTGGCAAAAATGATATAGAATATAAAAATAACAAAAGGCTTATGTTTTCCAAAAATGATCTTCAAAGGACCAAGTCATCATTAAATTCAATTGTTTGTAATTTTTGTGGTCATCTAGGACATATTTCTCATTTGTGCAATTATAGAAAAATCCTTATATAAGAAATAAGTTAGTTTGGGTTTCGAAAAGTCTTAAAGGTTTTAGTATTAACATTCAAGGACCCAAGATGAAGTGGGTACCAAAATATCCTCCTAGTGCTTCAATTATACAGAAAACTTATCAAAAAGATGGACAACTTGGTCAAAGGAAAGAGGAATCATCAAGGATAATGCTTCCAAAGCTAAATGGTAGAAGTTTTGGTCAAAGAAGGAAGATGACTTCAACCAAATCTTCTCAAGTACAAAATATGGAACTTGCAAAGTTCAAAACACCAAAAGAGAAGCAATGGGTAAGGAAAATAGTTTCCTTGATTACCAAGGCCAAGGAATCAAATGCTTTTACCTCTTATGCACATTCACTTAAAAAGACAATGAATAGTCTTAAGTAATTGATAGAATCATGTGCACTTTGTAAAATTTGAATATTATGTTTAACACATGAATATATTCATTCTTTTTGTACCATTGCTCATTAATTTGTTATATATCTTGGTACATAAAATTCTATAATGCCTAGGCATGCTTGCTATGTTTTGTCTATATATTATGAAAGTAAACATGTTATTGGCTATGTGCTTAATGGTAATTGTTTATTTAATTTGTTGTGCTCAATTTACATACTATGAAAAATTAATCTTTATGAGAGCATAATGAATGAATATTCAAAAACTAACACACAAGGACCCAAGAAAATTTGGATACCAAAAGTCAAAGATTGAAGTGTGTTGTAGGTGTGCTTGAAGGCCAAGAGCTGACTTTGACATATTGAAGGTGGCTGCTACAAGCACAAAGACCAAAAATACTCTAAGTTCTCTTCCTTGTCTCTAAGAAACTTCGACTTGCAATCTTTGGTTAAGTGGAGACTTATGTTACGCTTTTCTAACTTTATGTCTTAAAAATGCTTCTACATGTTAATATGCTAGATAAAGTATTGAAATGTTTGAAATGACATGTTTAATAATGATATCTTTGTTTTTAAAATCCTTGATCAATCATGTCTTAAAATGAATGTGTTTTATCTTATTCTTATCCATTTCTAACATAATCCTTGGTTGATTCAAAATGCCTATGTAATAATTAAGAATTTAGTTTGATTGTCATGAATGCATGTTAAAATGAGTGCTTAATTGCTTCTTGACTGTTTTTAATCTTTGGACTTATTGGTTTTAACCTGTTGATGCTGTTCTGATATATTTATTTGAATAGAAATATTTTTATTCAGATAAACCCTTTCTGTAGCCACTAAAATCTGTTTTTGAATACTTTTTATTCGAATAAGAGCAAGTCTTATTCGAATAAGTCTTTCTATTTGGCTGCTAGTTTTGAATGTTTTATTCGAATATGCAAAAGCTTATTCGAATAACACTTGGCAAAAAGCCAAGTTTGTTTGTTTTCCAAAATTTTATTCGAATAACAGCAGTGCTATTTGAATAAACACAAATTATATGAAAGATTCTACTACTATTTGCTATATATGCTGAATACTTGAAATTGATTGTGCTTAACTGAAAATATAAATGCATTCGGCTAGTTATTTTGATGAATATATATGGCTGTTTTGATAACTGTACAATGTAATTGGCTAACAATTTAATGACTAACCTCTATAGATCCAAAATTGATGGATACCAAAGAAAGTACTTTGAATTGTATTGTAGGGTGATAACTACCTCAAGAAAACATTTAAATGGAATAAGATTATTCAACTTTAGGTTAGTAAAGCTTAAAAGGATTCAACTTCTAAAAAGGGTGCAAAGAATCTCTATTCCTTCATGAAGTCTTGAGGCATGGAAGTTGGAGTCACCTACAAAAACTCAAAGAGTACTCTTTTGGTGATATTAATTTATTATCTTTATTTATGCTTTAAATTGAATATCATGTGATATTTGGAGAAGTAGAAAGTTGTTTTTATGCCATTACATGTCTTACATGATCATTGTTTGCCCCTAAATGCTTATTTATGTTTTGATAATGATCATGTCTTTCTTGACAAACTTGAATCTTGCTTTTAAACTATGGTTTTGGATTCAAGTGCATATGTCCTTCTTTTGTTCTTATTGGAGCTAACGTTGCATGGTTGATAACGAGGTACAAGCTTTATATTATATATCAACCTAAATTATGCTTGTAAATGGGCTTACATGATATTTGGTGCTAACCTATGAAGTTAGCTTTGCAAGTTTCTCGATATGCTTCAAATATAGTCATCAAATATTAAAATATCAAGCATAAATGGTTAAAGAGAAGATTTGAATGAAGAGGGACATAAGGAGACTTTCTTCAAGTGCAATGGAATGCAATGCACAATTGAAGAAAGCTTAAACTCAAAGGACCAACAAACGAAGAACATTCTAAAGAAGCATCACTCTCTTTCTAACTCAATAAGTATCTTTATCCTTAAACTATTGTGATATTCTATATGCTATGGATTATATGATACTTGTTGATAAATTGATCTTAAATGATTAGATGCTTTCTTTACATGAAAAGTATGCTTAGCATTGATAAGGTGCCTAATTGGATATTAACTTGCTAATTTTGTCATTACAAATAGGGTGGATGATGTTAGTTTTATACATGCTTTGATCCCTATAACATATTTCATCAAGGAGATGTACTTATGTTCTTTTGACTTGGTTTGATCTGTCTCAATGAGTATGTGGTTTTAATATAAAACCTCTCTACCCTTCTAAAATGCTTTTGACAATGTAATGTGCTCTTGTAAATTCTTTCTGAAGGGGAAAAAGTCTTAAAATGGTTTTTAATTAATAGATTAAAAATAAGTATCTTTTTTCCATGCTTTTCTTTATGGTAATGTGCTTACATGATCTTAGCATACATATTTCACTTTTATGAATCTTGTATTTTAATAAGGGGGAGCCTAGCTATTTAGTTGTTTATATCTCTTGGCTTACATCCTTATTTGATTACATAAAGTGCTTTTTTTGCTATCTCTGTTTTCTGGAATCATATGTAGAATCAAATAGGGGGAGATAGTTATGTTTTGAATAACTTGAAGAAGTTTTTGGTTTTGATGATCATACTCATTTTGGCAACACGAGTTTTATCTATAGGGGGAGAAACAATATTATCTTTCCTTCCTAAGCCTTTTTGTTGATGTCAAATAGGGGGTGAAAATTAGAAAGAAAAATATGTTCTTGTACTTATTGTTTGATATGCTTATATTGTTCAACATATTTTTCTTTAGTGATTTGTCATCATCAAAAAGGGGGAGATTGTGGAAATAAGTTTGCCCTAATGGTTTAATATGTTAAGTTTTGATGATGACAAATACAAGACAAAAAAGAATAATGCTTATGCTACATAAATGTGCTTAATAGATTATATTAGATCATGTATGATCATGTACTCCATCTTGTTATATTTCATATAAGAATCATGTTCCATAAAAACCAAAATAAAAAGCCTAAAAGGCTCAAATTGTCTACTCCCATAAGGAAGTTTGTTAAGTATAAAAAATAAAAGCATTGACAAATTTCATTAAAGAGTCAGTAAAGGGGATTGTTGGGTCTTTGGAAGAAGTAGGCAAAGAAGTATTAGTTGCAGCAATTGATGGAGAAGACAAGGAAGTAGGTACTTGGCTGGGCGAAGTTTGGACCATTTCTAGGCTCAGCACAGGAAGTTTCTACTTGGCCTCAACTAATATATTTTTTAGTTCATTCAAAGATCTGACTGCTTTGGCTAAGCCGACCTCACTGGCTAGCATGTCGTGTTCAAGAATATCCTTTTGCTATAGTAAATATTTAATTTCAACATCCAACCCAGTTAATTAATTATATAGTCGAATCTGAGCATCAAAGCTAGATTTGATGTTGGCAGTGACAATAATAAGTTCAGGTTGGAGCATAGTTATTTCGGCTTTAATTCGGTCAAGTTCTTTGGTGAGCTCTTCTAGGCAAGTGTTCAACTGAGCTTGTTCTATAATATTGTCCTACATTTCTTTCTCCACGACTTCATATTGAGTCTGGTAGGTCAATTTTTATGCTTGGAGTGTGTTAGCCAATCTAGATCTTTTTGAATAGAGTCTCTGCAAGACTAGTACATTTTATGGTTGAATGAAATATTGGCTAGTAACAAAGCTATTTCATTGTAAACCGCTTTCAAACTAGTAAGAAGTGTGGGATCGGTAGATTTAGTAATTTAGCAAAAAAAAGTTTCAAAGTTGACAATATTTAGGAATTTGTTAGGAAAACTTTTTGTAGTTGATTTTCAACAAAATCTAGTTGCATCAACAGAGGAGAGCTTTTGCCAACAGGTGGGCTTGAAAATGGTGACTGAAAGTATTGGCTAAGTACTTCATCTGAAATCTTGGGAGCTAATTCCACTTCAGCTGAGGCTTGTGTAACCAAAGGCATATGAGTTTTTGGGGTCACTTGGACCTTTTTTTTCTTATGTAGAGTAAAAAAACCAAACTGATTGTTAGCCAAGTATTCAGTGTGATAAAATTAAGGAGATAATGAAAAAGTCCAGGTTAAAAGGAATAATAACCCACAACCCGCTTATGCGTCTTGGTCATAAGTTGTGGGCCCTTTCCCAATCCTCAACACTTGGCTATGACCATTTCTATGGTCATGAAATGAATTGGCAACACAGGTTGCGATATATGTGCCCTATCATTAGGTACCTACTGTGAATGTCTTATGTTAAACAGGTTCTGAAGTCAAAAATTCCTAAGTATTATGAGATTTTTCGCAATAAACTGTAAACATTAAAGACCACAGTTATGGATCACTTTAAAATTTTGCCCAAGTCAAGTGAAATTCTGAGTGCTCAATATTTTAGGCATTGGACCCCGGACCTAGGTTCTAATTTAATTAAAAATATCCTAAGTCCTTGAATCAGTTACCAAGTACATATTTATAATAGGTGTTAGACCTAGTACGGACCATGGATAAGAAACATGCAAGCAACGAAAGCAAAAGGAATAAATAGAATGTACCCCGACAACAGGAAAATTATTTTTTACAAAAAAATAAAATTCCCTACACAGGAGGAAACAGAATACGATAGAGGAAAAAAGGAAGTCGAGCTTCTCATGGGTCTTCATTAGATGCCTCACCACCATCCTCCGGATGATCAAGCATGCTAGATGATTGTTCAGTAGTGGGGACTACGGCTGCAAGAACTTTAGTAGCAGCTTGATTTGCCTCTATCACCACCACTAAGCCATCATCCCATACTATCATTTCCGAATTCAGTCCTTCCAAGTCTAGATTGACATCTGGATTGAAATGTTGAACCTGGGTGATAGCATTCTGAAACTGGTCCCCACTGATGTTTGTGCAGATAACCACTAACTCATTATCCTTCTTCAATTGTTCTATCTCAACTAGAAGACTGATAGCAATATATTTTATTCATTTAATGATTGTCCCACAAGGTTTCTTAAGGTTCAATTTAGCTTAATTGATTTGATTTTGTCACATTTTATGATATTAGGCCTAATTGGATCATTGTGAGAATTATTGCATGAATTAGTGTTCATTTGTCTATTGGACAGTATTCAATATATTACACCATCTTGCATTTTCATGGCATTTCTAGCATTTAAAAAAAAAAGAAAGAAAAAATGTTTTCATTTCATTCATTTCATCTTATATATCTCATTCTTTGTTTGATGTTATCCTATTAAGGAGCCATTGTGTGACCAAGGAAAGAAGACACCAATTAAACTCGAGTTTACGACAAAGGGCTCGAACAAACCTTACAGCGATGGCAACCAAGAATGAAGGAAGGAATCTGAGTACGGAAATAGATGAAGTGAAAGGAAAGATAAATGAAATGACAAAGTCTTAAAGAAGGATAGAGGAAATATTGTCGGCCATAAGGGATAGCTAGAGGTATAAGAGTAACTTAAGCACATTCGCACTCATCAAATATCACTTCTATGAGGACAAAGCCTAGGGCAACCATTAAGATGCCTTTTGTTGCAGGAATCTCAAATACTACATCACTAGTGATTGCTATTAGAGAATGGTATCGTTCATTGGAAGGTACTCGAAATTAGGTTCATGGTAATACTGAGTTCACGTGGGAATAACCGTATATGTCCATCTCGATGTCAACGAGATTTCCTGCTGGGATTGGTCATGCAGTCATTCAAAATGATAAGATGAAGGAAGAATGGATGGAAAAGATGGAAGAATGAATCAAAGCAATTAAGGGTCTTAGCACCTATGGTCCCCTTGGGATAGAAGAGTTGTGCCCTATTACTAACATTATCATGTCAAAAGACTTTAAGGTTTCATAATTCTAAAAATATGATAGGAGCATCAACCCATTTTTTCACCAAAAAAAAAAATACATTACCAAAATGTTAATTTGGTCAAAGGATTGGAAGTTCCTTATCAGCTTCTTTCATGAAAGCTTGACTGGGCCTGCTTTGGAATAGTGTATCCAACAAGACCTTTTCAAAATCTCTTCTTGGGATGACTGGGCAAACTTATTTATGGGACAGTATTGGTTCAACCAGGATACAGCCCCAAATCGGGAGCAGTTAGGAACACTACAAAGGAAAAATAAGGAAACCTTCAACTAGTATGCACAGAGGTGGAGAGCTCTCGCAGCACAAGTGCAACCACCGTTGACTTTGACAGAAATATACTCATATTTCTTGGAGACCTTAGGAGCTCTCTATATTAGGACAATGACAGGTGTTACTTACCGAGACCTTTCTGAATTAATTGTTAACGGAGAGAGAATTGAAATTCTGGTAAAGGCTGGCAAATTGTCAACTAACAATAATGAAAGTGGTTTCAAAAAAGGATTTTCTCCTATGAAATAAGAGTCGAAAGTGACTATGTACAAAACCAACAACCCTTACAACCCCGTTATTCGCCATCTTACCCTACCTACCGAGCCCCTCCTTATAACCAAAACATTTACCCTCCTTATCAGACACCTGCACCTTCTCATTAATGAGTAATTAAAAGTTACAAACCTAAGTGCATGTTGTTTCAAGTAGTAAATTCTCGAGAGTCCGAGGTCGATCCACAGGGAATTGATGAAGAAAAAATTATTTGAGGTAAGGAAAAGATTTGCTACAATACTGAAGGTGATAAAAGTTATTTACAGATGAAAAAGGATTTACTTGGGCTAAGAGATCCACTCATGGTAATAAATTAAAGATAAGATTATTTCTTTTTATAACTCAATTGAAATCACACATAATGGAGGTTCCAATCAAAAAATACAATATTCAAAGTTCAATTTAGATTATATATGTAATCATATTATGGTTCCTTTAATTATCTACCAATACTTGTAAATGATCTCAAGCATCCGCTGTGCCAACGTATTGTCTACAATGAATGAAGTTCTTCATTATACAAGAAGAGTTTCTAAATTGATTGGAAACAACATATAACACATATAATGATCACTTAAAAATATATCATTTAAGCACAAGAAGGAAATTAATCTAACCTTAACTTATTACTAAAAGCTTCACCCTTTCACTTAAGCAAAATGAAAATTAGTTACTCATGAACAAGAAGAAAGAAAGAGATAAGAAGAAAGAAATGAACAGAACTTCAATTTAGAACAAAGAAAACTACAGCAAGAGAAACAAATAACACAATAGTATAATCTAAACTAAGATCAAAGATGATCTGAATGAGCACCCATCTCCTTGGCATGCCTTGCACTTGCAGGAAAATACTTCTCTAAGAATCTATCCTTGAAGACTTCCCATGTGACTGCTATTCCCTTGGCTTCCATTAACCTTTGCGCTCCATTCCACCAGTCTTCAACATCTCCAACTAACATGAAGGTAGCATAGGTTACCTTCCTGTTATCAGCACAACCCATCCCTCGAAATATCTTCTTCAATTCCTTGATCCAAAGACTAGTCTTCTCCGAATCGAACTCTCCTTTAAACTGACGTGGGTTGTTGCGATAAAATTCTGACAAATTATGGGCATCTGTCGTTGCTTCTTGTTGTTGTGCAGCTCTCTCACCTTGTTGTACAATAACATCAGCCATCTGCTGCATCGCCTTGACTGCTGAAGCAATACCTTCACTGCGAGCCATCACTTCTTCTCAAATTTGGACTGAACAAAACATAAAGAAAGTTAGATGTAACTTTTCAGAAACCAAACACAGAGAATTACACAGCACAAACAAGACAGACCTAACCATAAAACCAAAAAAAAAAAAAACTTAAACCAGGGCTCTGATACCAAACTAGTGTAACACCCTCTTTTGGAGAGGGACATTCACACCAAACTCAAATGAAAGATCAAAAGATAACTCTAAGGCCCTGTTATATACATGTATAAATAGTAACTTATTCATTCATAAAGCATATAGTAAATTGGCAATTCTCTTTTAATTAAACACATTTTTTTTTGTAACGGAAAACATAAACTTAGCAAAAATAAATAACAAGAAGAACATTACATTCATCCAACCATATATATATATATATATATATATATATATATATATATATATATATATATATATAGACATCACATGTACTTATATACATCAAAGATCTTGAAAAACATAAAGTTCCAAATGCCCAAAAGATGTTACATACAATAGCCCTCCAAAAGATACAAAACATCAGGTCCCCAAAAAGCTATACACTATATGCCAAAGTCCCACAACTATGGGAGAGGACCCTCCAATGGGTCTTCCTTAGTTTCATCGGAAGATAAAACCACCGGAGGAGGCACTCTTTGATGGACAGGAGTCCGTGCAGAGGACACCTCACTGTCCTCATGAGGGGTATAGTTAAGGACACCCCAAAGCTCCCTGATAGGTATGAAAAACTCCAAGTGCACAGTAATACTCAAAGTAAAAAGAATAAGACATCATCCCTAGTCTTACGGATGATTACAGAAACATCTACATCATAACGGATGCATTCCGAGTTCCAGTCGATCTTCCAAGCATCCGACTTGTAATGAAACAAAACGCTTACATAACCCAAAAAGGTTTGGCCCCTTTTGGAGAGGGACAATCATACCAAACTCAAACGAAAGATCAAATGATAATGCTAAGACCCAGTTATATACACGTATAAATAGTAACTTATTCATTTATAAAGCATATAGTAAATTGGCAATTCTCTTTTAATTAAACACATTTTTTTTTGTAATGAAAAACACAAACTTAGCGGAAATAAATAACAAGAAGAATATTACATTCATCTAACCAGAATATATATATAGACATCACATGTACTTATATACATCAAAGATCTTGAAAAGGATAAAGTTCCACACGCCCAAAAGATGTTACATACAATAGCCCTCCAAAAGATACAAAACATCAGGCCCCCAAAAAGCTATACACTACATGCCAAAGTCCCACAACTATGGGAGATGACCCTCCAATGGGTCTTCCTTAGTCATCGGAAGAAAAGACCACCGGAGGAGGCACTTTTTAACAGACAAGAGTCCGTGTAGAGGATACCTCATTGTCCTCATGAGGGGTATAGTTAAGGACACGCCAAAGCTCCCTGACAGGCATGAAAAACTCCATGTGCACAATAGTGTTCAAAGAAAAGAATGGGACATCATCCTTAGTCCTACGGATGATTATAGAAACATCTCCATCATAACAGATGCATTCCGAGTTCCAGTCGATCTTCCAAGCATCTGACCCGCCATGAAACAAAATGCTTACATAACCTCAAAGGCTTTGGCCCGATGCCATCACATAACGGGAGACTAATTTGACCAGAATCCAAGAAACGTAGGCTAGTCCACGCCTCGGTCTTTACATAAATACATATATAAAAACAGAATAACAAAGCAAAGAGGTGAGATATCCAACATCATTACTAGTTATGGTAGTAAAGAAACATAAACGACGCATAACGCCAAACTGTATAGTAAAATAACAAGCAACATCAAGATCAGACAATACACAGTTTAGTAATCCAGATATTCATAGTATTAATAAAAGAAGTTGTCACATAATCATATAATTAAATGCCAAGTAAATGTGATGACTGACTGTGCATATGTCCAAGGTACCAAAAATCCTACTCCATGGAGCCAAACACAACATTCAGAGAGAATGATCAAGGAGACATGTATGTATCTCATTGGCCTCAATCAAGTGCTTTAATATCAATAAATTGCGTAACATGGCTCATACAAGACATTCTTCACAAGATCGCGATATAGGACAGTGTATCTGTCCGGATCATCGGTGCATTTGTATCGGTCTACCTCACAGTACAGAGGAGCTACTAACTCCCATTGCGAGATACCTGCACCTCGATGCCCCTAAGGTCAACAAGTGACCTACACTAGTCTATTCACACTCGCACTAAGGTGTGATTCATCTCCTAGGCATAAAACCTTACAACAAAGTCCATTGGACTTTCACAATGCATGATGACTCAATCTATATTCAAGTATATTCAACAACAATATACTTTTCCATAATCATGCCACAATTGGCCAAATTAATTACCAACAAACCTTGGTCCCTTTCATGGACCCACAACAACATATTATCTGATTCTCAAGTGTGAAAACATACCTTTAAGGTTTATTATAAAATTACGCCTGAACTTCTACATTTTTCCTATTAAGTCTCTCTAGGGGAATTCTCTTACATTTTTCATCTAAACTTTATTACTCAAATTAAACAAGTTCTTCACTGAATTCTAAACCTAATTCACTTAGGGTAATTTAATTTAAGTTGCTCAATATCCCACTTACACTCATGTTCTTTCCTTAGCCAAAAGTTTCTCTAAGTTACAGAATAAAATTCTAGTCTTTGTTTTTTTCATTTTATAAATTCCTAATTAACCTCTAATTATCTATTGAACTAAGTTTCCACTTTAACACAAAATTTGTCAATATTTTCCCTAAGAGGCCGTGGGCTCTAAGGAATGAGAAATTCCACAATTTTTCCTCACTTCACTAATTACTCATCATTAAAAGTCTTAATTCTCAAATTATTACGCAAATTTTCATTATGGACCCATTTTTGGGTCATTTGGCCGTAAGCCTCCAAGCAAAAAGACAAGAAACCCTTGCTTTCCATCCATGTTTCCAATTCATCAAGATCAATCCAAAGTAATCAAGATATACAAGTATAACCAATGAATTCATATAAGATTAAATCAATACAAAATCATCAAAATCATATAACAAAGAGAGTAACCCTAATATGGGTTCCTCACATCCAACACATAAATATGCCCTTCACCACCAAGATAGGTTGAAGTGGATGATCTCCCTCTTACCAAATGAAATAACAAGTAAAACAATCTCCTTGGTGCTCTTGAGATTTTGTCCACCACTACCAGAAACCCTAGGATGATCAAACTTTCACAACCAAAAACCAAAACTTGAAAAAAAGGAATCCTTGATCACCAAGGTGACCAATGATCACGAAAATGAGAAGAGAAAATAGAAAAGTCATGAACTTTTACCTCAGAGCTTCAAACTTTAGGACTTTATGGAAGAAGATGAAAATGGTAGATCTAGGTGATGGTCACAAAAGAGAAAAGCTTCAAGATGATGAGAAGATGTAAGAAACAAGGTTGGTTGAGTTAGAAAGTGTGGATGGCCAAAAATAGTGGTTTAGCCGTGGAAGAGGGGAGAAAATGGAGAGAAAAATGAGCTTCTTGAAGATGGTTTCCAACAAGAAATGAAAACCTTCAAAGAAAAGTAGCTTCAAACAAATTTGTTGGCTTGAAATCAAACAAACATGGAGGAGAATGGGTGGTGTTGCCGTGGAAGAGAGAAGGAAGAAGGAAGAGAAAAGTGTGAGAGAAAAAGTGAGAGAAGAGAAAATGTGGAGAGAGAAAGTGATAGAAAAGTTTGGAAATTTGAAAAGTGAAATGAATGAGTGATATTAGTGAAAATGTGACAAAAATTGTCACATTTTCCTTCTCATTGCCATGGAGCTACATGGGAGGAGAGAGAAGAGTTGGCTTTCTCTAGAAGCTTGGTGCAAAGCTTCCTTGAGAAGCTTTGTTAGCTTTTTGCAAAAGTCAATGTGATGATGTCACTTTGATGATGTCACTAAAGTACTTTTCTAGAAAAGATGATTAACACTCCACTAAAGTTATTATTCAGTGGACAAAAGTTACAGTTAACAAAACTAGTATTTGTTGTCCAATAGATAATAAAATGTATTGCAATTTTATTTTATCAGATAAATTCTCGAAAAATAAATATTTCATAAATTGTGCCCAGCCTCGGGTTTAGTAAGATCCCCCGTCGACATTTCCACAGTCCAAGATTTTCCAACCTTGGGAAAATATTTTATTTTCCCAGCTTTGCTCAACGTGCACGTAAATTGAGAAATATATTAAAATAATCAACATTTCCAAAAAAATCTTAAAAAATTCACAAAAATCACAAATATTATAAAATGAATATTTATCATGAAACAAACAATTTTCGGAGTGTTACATATGTAGTCAGTCAATTGTGTGTATATTTTAAAAATCTGCTAGCTCTTAATAAGACTTGATTCTGTTGAATACCTGTTGATAAGTTCTACAACATATGCTGAGCACACGAGGAAGAATTCGATATACATTATTGCTAAAAACTTGGGCTTTTCATACAAAAATTATTCGCACATGCTAGGCTTTTATTCAAATTATGTTCTTCTATTTGTCTATTTCAGCTGATTTATTTTGCATGTAACAAATGTTGCAGATTTCTTGGTATTATTATGCTTTTATTATTTGCTCCTATTTGTTTTTTCTTATATGAGTAATAATAACTAGTTAATATGAGATGTTAGAGTGGGGATTTTCTTTTCAGTTTTATTGGTTAACACTAATAGTTTGTTATTGTTCATTTTTATTGTTTCTAAGAAAGAAAAATAATCTTACAAGATCATTGGTCTCGTACAATCATCAACTATTTCACTGTGTCTCTGTGTTCTCGGCTAAAATGGCGTTACTTGTTTGTAGTATTAAGTACTTAGTTGTTTCTTAGATAGAAAAGAGAATAGAAAGATGGAAAAAATAAGAATCCACATTGGTGATTATGCACTCATTTTTGTGCTTTACAATCTCACGTTGGAGTTGGAATGGCCAATAGTCAATTTTAACAGAATGATTATGCACTCATTTTTGTGCTTTACAGTCTCACGCTGGAGTTGGAATGGCCAAGAGTCAATTTTAACAGAAAAATGTTAACAATAGCCTGATAGGTCTCTATGAAGAAGCATATTCTAAAACAGATTATTCTATCTTAGTAATTTAAAATTCAAGAAAATAGCCTAAAAAGCATGTAAGATAGCTTATTATATGTCATAATAGTGCTAATAGTGTTATAATAGCAAGTAGGCACATAAGGTAGCTTATTATTTAATAAAGTTGGTGTCTTGAAAATCCTAATAGTGCTATTATAAGTCAGTTTGTATCAATATTGTCTACATGAAGATATTTTGGTTTGTATTTTGATTGGGTAATTCTATCTTCCTTTCTTTTGGTTAGTTGTTTCAGATTCACAAGTAGAGGTGCAATATCAACAAATTGATCTATCTTCCCTTGCTTGCTTTGAAGTGAGTTATATTTCATCACTCCTTCACTCTATTTTTTTTTTCAAGTTAGTTATAATTTTCACTTTTAAGTTCTCTTTATACTTGTTTGTGTTGTGAATGTAATTTTAGATAAAGTTAGGAATATACTTTGTGAATGTAATGTTATGGCATTGGAATTATTATCCCTTGAGTTTATTTTGTCTATAATTTTTTTTAAAGTTTCCCTATATTTGAACTTCTTTCTTTTTGGAAGCATATTTATGTTGAGATTTATCTTGTTCAGCCATTGTTTTCATGATTTTCTGAAGTTGTGCGTGAAGTTAATACTTGTTGATGGATAAATCTTGGATTGCAAAGTCAAGAAACACAATTGAATACTCAATTAGTTTAAGTAACTTCCTCAATTTTGCATTTGAGAATAGGGTCGTTGGGGATACAATACGATGTCCGTGTCCAAAGTGTGGTTTTGAGAAATGGCAAACTAGAGATGTAGTCAAATATCACTTGTTTTACAAACCATTCCCCAAAAATTATGTTATATGGAATCTTCATGGTGAGAAACAAGTATCAGAGTCTTTTAGAAATGTAGATGTTATGCAAGAGACATCGCACTCTAAAAATCCAATAGAAACGATGATTAATTATGCATTTGAGCAGTATAGGCACCAAGCCACAGATGCAGGCATGTCACAACCACTGGATGCAGATGAAATATTAAATAAGGGGCCTAGGGAGGATACTGATTTTTATGAATTTCTCAAAGATGGAAATCAAACATTGTATGAAGGGAGCAAGTACACAAAACTATAATTTGTAATAAAATTGTATCATATAAAGGTCTTATATAGATTAAGTGACAAGGCAATGACTATGAACTAGATTTGTTGAGAGATGCATTTGAACCAGCAAAGTTGCCTCCTTCTTGTTATGAGGCCAAGAAAACCATTAGCAAACTTGGTCTTGACTACATCAAGATAGATGTATGTCCAAATGATTGTATGTTATACTTGGATGATGATCCAAAATAAGCAACAAACATGCTCGCATTGTGGCACATCTAGATGGAACCATAAGAAGAAGAAGAAGTAAGTTGGGAAGGTTTTGCGTTACTTTCCATTGAAACCAAGGTTGCAAAGATTGTTTATGTGTCGGAAGACTGCTGAGCATATGAAATAGCATGTTTTGGATCAGAGTAACAAAGAAGGGTTGATACGGCATCCAAGAAATGGTGAGACATGGAATACATTTGATCTAACACACTTTGAATTTGCTTTAGATCCTCGAATTGTTCGCTTGGGCCTTGCTAGTGATGGTCTCAATCTTTTTGGAACCATGAGTTCTACCTATAGCATTTGGCCAGTGTTCTTAATTCCATATAATCTTCCTCGTTGGATGTGTATGAAACACACTTCCTTCATCCTATCAATGATTATTCCAGGTAAGCAGATGCTTGGAAACAATGTAGATGTGTACTTACAACCCCTTGTGAAGGAGTTATGTGATCTATGGAATGATGGTGTGGAAACCATTAATTCTTCATCGAATGAAACATTTCGAACGCGTGCAGCTCTTATATGGACAATTAGTGACTTTCCTAGGCTAGGTATGCTATCTAGATAGAACTCACATACTAGTTTGGCTTGCCCAACTTGCAACTTTGACTCGGAACCTTGTCGTCTTCCTCATAGTAAAAAGTGGTGCTTTATGGGTCATCGGTGTTTTTTGGAAAGAAATCATAGATTTAGATTGAATCGAATTCTCTTTGATGGAAGCACAAAGGAACAGAATCCACCATAAAATTATCAGGATCTGACATTTTGAGGCAAGTGAAAAATCTTAATGTTACATTTGGGAGAGGAACATAGTTGGATGGTAGAAGGAAAAGATCTAGACAAGCAACTAAGTAATAGAACAAGAGAAGTATATTCTTTGACCTTCCATATTGGGAATCTAACTCGTTACGTCATAATCTAGATTTTATGCACATTGAAAAAAATGTATATGACAATATCATATATACTTTGCCCCATGAGAAACCTAAATCAAAAGACAATCTTAAAGCCCGAAAAGATCTAAGAGAAATAGGCATAAGGCGTGATCTTTGGCTGAATGATAATGGAACATATCACCTTGCTTTGTTTTCACTAATACGTAATACCAAAAAGTTGTTTCTCACAACTTTGAAGAATGTTATAGTACCAGATGGCTACTCAAGTAACATTTCTATATGTGTTCATGAGGTACAAAAAAAGATTTTTGGGTTGAAAAGTCATGATTGCCATATTATTATGGAGCAACTACTACTATTAGCAATTCGTAATGTGTTCCCAAACCCTGTGACTGCAATCTTGGTGGACTTATGCTCATTTTTTAGAGTCTTTTGTGCTAAAATCTTAAATCCGTCAGACCTTGATTAGTTCCAAGATTGCATTGTGGTTACACTTTGCCACCTAGAGATATTATTTCCTCCATCATTCTTTACAGTCATGGTTCATTTAACTATGCATCTAATAGAGGAAGCAAAGCTCGGAGGTCCAGTGCATTATCGGTATATGTATACACGAGAGAGGTAAAAGATTGCTACTTTTAATTTAAGGTCATTTGTGTTTATGTCACTTAAAATAGTTTTTTACACTAATTATCCATCATTTTTGTAGGGAATTAGGTCATTTAAAGTCACATGTATGGAATGAGGCACAACTTGAAGGTTCCATAGCTGAAGATTACTTAGCTGAAGAGTCTTTTACTTTTTGTTCTCGGTACATAGAGGATACAGAAACAAGGTTCAACAGACCTACACATGTTCGTGATGACCCAAATGATAACAAGCCTTCTAAAATGTCCTCTATCTTCCCCTGAATAGGTAAACTAGTAGGAGCTTCCTCAATGTTTACTTTAACTCAGATGCAGAAACTACAAGCTCACCGATATGTGATTTTGAATTGTGCAATAGTCACACCATTTGTGGAGTGAGTAAACGAGATAAACTTTATATGGTTTATAGTTATACAATTGAAATAGACCAGTCATGTGCATTGATTGCAATGTAATTATTTCATGTAGTGAATTTAGGCAAAACATAAAGAGGACTTCAAGGGGAAGATGACCTTCAACTATAAAGATAGAGAAGAGAGTTAATAGAGAGTTTGTTGATTAGTTTCGAAGACAGGTAAGAAATCAATCATTAACTATGTTTCCTTTTGCCGTATTTGATTTGAGATTAGAAACTTGACTAAGATAATTCTTTTATTTAGGTTATGAATCTAGACACAATAGACACAATGTCTATTGATGTAAAGTTTCTAGCACGAGGTCCATTGGATAATGCAAGAAGTTTTACAACTTATAACATCAATCGGTTCAAATTTCGAACTTTGGCTCAAGAAGAAGGATTGAAAACAAAAAATAGTAGAGTTTTCTTAACCTCTAACACATCTTGTGTTGCGAGTAGTGTTGATGGGAACTTAAGGCAAGCAGACTTACCATATTATGGAAAGTTAGAAGATATGATTGAAATTAACTATTATGGTCTGTTCACAGTTACTCTTTTCAAATGTAAATGGGCTGACACTACTCAAGATAGAGGGTATAAAAGGATCCTTTGAATTTTAATTGTGTTAATTTTGATAAACTGATTCATACTGGAGAACATTAAGACCACGAACCTTACATCGAGGCATCTCAAGCACATATGGTGTACTATATAGATGATGTGGTTAATAAAGGATGAAGTGTTGCTATACATTTGAAGCCAAGAGATTTGTATGAAATGGGAGAAAAAGTAGAAAAGGAAGTATATGAGAATGAGCCATACCAAGAGTAAGAACTTGAGCAATTTTTTGGCCTTGATAATGAGTATATGCAATTGGCTACAGACCATCTCAATGATGATGTAGTTGATGCAAATGTTTTTACTAACTTGGAAATAGATGCACACATATTTGATTAAAAATATGATCATATAATGTTGGTAATTTAGCAATATGGTGCTTTATCTAAAGGTAATGATTTTACATAATTAAAGCTATGATTATTTCATTTATTTGTCTTTAATGTATATTTAGAAATGTGATTGTAAACATTTAATTTACATTTCATCTCTAATGTCTTTATTTTCTCATGAATATGCAGTCATGACAAAGAATAAACATTTTTAGAATCTACTGAAGTCAGCACCTTAACCATAACACCATGCCTATCCTCTAAGACGGGCTCTAGTACATTCTTCTCCATCAATTCATGCTCAACCAAAAACACCTATAGAGACCCCATCAGCTCATGCCCCACCACATGGTCTAGTAAATCCTTTACCGATAATTCAAGCCCCCCCACATGCTCCAGTAAATTCTGCACCAACAGTTGAAATCTTAGAATAAGTTCCAACTTAGCCTTTTAATTCAACAACATCTTCAGGTTGTGCTGGACGAGAGTCTACACAGCATTGGACTGTGGAGGCGATAGGTATATGAATTATATGTTTATGTTTATGTTTATGGTTGAGTAACTTTGAGATTATATAACATTGGTAACTTTGTGAATTTTTTATTTTTTATTTTTTTCATTGACTTGTTTTCTTGTTAAAGACTCAGAAGGAGCTATCAAGAAAATTAAGCTCAAGGTTAAGGAAGTCAACAACATATGTAGTGGGAAACGCATTATTATGAACTTTGATGAGTACGACGCCGCATATGGTGAAGCGCAAGGCCTACTTGCTGGATATTGTGGAACATTAGTAATAGATTGCAGGTTGTTTCCAATTCACTTTGAGAGGTGGTCAGCAACATTTCCTATACCTACACCCAAAAATTACTTCAACGATTGTTTTGAAACAATCATAAAGGTATAAACATAATTACACATATCTTTTTGTTGCTACTAGATTTCATGGTTACATGTAAATGCATAACTAACCTTACTTTGTTTTTTATTTGAAGCCTTAATTTTTTTAAGACTACTGAAGGCATTGCAAAACGATATTGCAATGCTAGTATTAGAGATAAGTGGGTTGCACATAGGCAACAATTGTGAAATGATTTCTATGACACATTTATGACAAGAGATGAAATCATAAGTAATGTGTCAATAGGTATAAAGAGAGATCAACGGGTTGTTTTTGTTCATTACCGTCTAAAGCCATCAACACAAGTAAGATGTTATTGTACTTTGATCGGTTTATTGTTGTTATAATTCATTTCTATATGAATATTCGATTGCTTTGTTTATAGGAGCTTTGTAGAAGAAATAAAGAAATTCGAAGCAAGCAAACAATTCCACATACTAGTGGTTCTAAACCTAATTCAAGAAGGAGGAATGAGATGGTAGTTACACTAACATGATCCTTATTACTATTTTACAATGTTAATGTCTATTTTTATTTTTTTAAACTTCTTTCTATCTTAGTTGCTAGAAACTAGACAAAAAGTTGGTCGGGAAAAAATGTATAAAATAACTCACACAAAAAAGGATGGATCATTTATAAGTACTGCCGCAATGGATAAAGTGGTAAGTTTAGCATGGGTGTCTTTATAATATTAAGTTAATTATCTTGTTTTCTAACCTTCTACATTTAAATCTTGATAATTTTGTAATTGATAATGTTGCATGCTTGTAGGAAGCAATTGACTGGATTATGACTCAAAGCACTAATAATGAATCTGAAATTTTTCCTAATGATGTTGTTGGTAAAGTGTTTGGGGAAGAGCACTCTGGGAGAGTATGAACCAAGGGTATGGGAGCAGCTCCTACTAATACATTCAGGAATACTAAACTTCGACTAAGTAATTTGAGCCATTCTTCAGCTGAGACTGTTGCATCATCATTTACCCAACGGCAAGAGAGGTACTTTCAATTGGAGAATGCACTTAAGGCGTACATGATAATGAAGGAAGGAAGCATCCCTGAAGAATTAGCTGACTTTTTTGCTCCTCAACTAGAGGTAAAATATTTTAATGAGACTCTTGATTGGATTTGGAAGGCTCCTGCTGCTTATGGCCTTAGACTCTTAAATTGTGATATATCTATGAATTATTTGGATTTGAGAGTTTGAAGGGTTTTTTGGACTGTGTGAAAATTTATGTATTGATTTCATTTATAGTTGGACTAAGTCTTTCCTTGTTAAACCCTTAGTTGCTAAGTCATCATGTATTGTCTTTAATGTCTTGCAGACTGTCATTTTTTACTTGTTATGATTGATTTGTTAGTTATGCACCCTAGCTTTAATATGGATTATCTTTGTAATTATTAGCTTAGTGTGCCAACATTGCTTTTTGAATTGTTCCCATGTCTCATGAGTCATGACCAGTATGGCTAATTCTTTTTCTTTATATATTTATTATTGATATTGATATTACTAGTATTGATGTAATTTATTTTGACTAGATGTGGGTCACCGTGACTAAGTGTGTTGTTTGAATATAAAAAAAAGTTATGGATGGAATAAGGAAGGGAATAATTAAGCAATTTATGGATTTCCAATGAGTTTTTTCTCCATTGAATTTGTGTCAGTAGTACTATTTATGCGGCTTCTCTATTGTGTTTGGTCAATTGGTTTCTCTTAAGGATGTACAAAAGGATAGGAGGGCTATGTTGTGCTGTGTTGTGTTTATGGTTTTGATTGTTTTTCTTTTGTGTTTCTTGCTTGGAAGACATTTGTCTTGCCACTTGTTCTCGTTTCTCTCCTTTTTCCCCTTAATAAAATTTGTTCTAATTTCTTAATTTTGGCTAAGTTGAGGAAGAAATCATGAGTTTGAATTCCATTGGTATTTATGTGTGTGATATATAAAAAGCTCTTAGGTAATCTGAGATGTTGAAATTGTAAAAGGGAAATGGAGTCAGAGAGGTGTTTGAGAATTATTATAGTAGTAAAATAGACAAGCTTTTGGTAGTTCTAATATATGGGATTATGTACTATGGAGGTAATAATATTTTTACATCATATTTGCTTTCAAATTAAGTAGATCATGGGGGCATTGCTTTTCATTACTCTTGTGCACATTGATTCATTACTTCATGATTCTATTTATCTCTTTGTAGTTTTTTACTAAATGTCTTTTACTATTTCAGTCAGGTGATGCTTCAAGTGAACCTACTACGCCATTGGATGCAAGAAGATCATCTGATGGTAGCAACACAACCACCAACAACATATTTAGTGTTGATTTTTTATGTTCATTTATTGTGGCACTACTTTAAGTTATTAAGGATTTTAAGTTGTAAGTTTAGGTTATAAGGGATGAATTTATTTAGCTTATTATGGATTCAAACTTATGTGGTTTATGTTACTATGAATATTTTTAATGCAATTTGATTCACATTTATATCAGTAATTTTATACAATTAATTATTCTGAATGTGCATCCTAAACGTTATTAGAATAAAAAATTAAATATATAGTAAATCTTTTTTTAAAAAAATCATCAAATGAACAAGAAAGTCAAAAACTTGTTTACAATAATCAAATAGTGGTGGTTTACAACCTCTGCAATTTTTTGGTAAACAAAATTAGGCAAATCGATAATAGAGGTTAAAAATCGCCGCAAATTGTTTGGTAAATAGATTCAGGCTAAAAGATAATTGAGATTAAAAACCACCACAAATTAAAAAAATTGTTCCAAATTGTTTGGTAAATAGATTTAGGCTAAAAGATAGTGGAGGTTAAAACTAGCCGCAAATTTTTTAAAAAAAAACCGCCACAAAATTGTGGGGGTTTTAAACTGCCGTTAAAAAATTGCCATAATATATTGCGGCGAACATAAAAATAGCGTTTTGTAAAATCGCCGTAATTTAATTTGCGGGGGATAAAATTTGTCGCAAATTATAAAAAAAATCACCATAATTTAGCGTGTTTTTTATAGTGCCACCACAAATCCATCATCAACCTGCATCCAAACCTTTACTCTCATAACAACCACCACAAACCCGCCGCGAACCCAAATCCGGTCAACCAAGTAGCCGAGACCATGCATAGCACCCCAACCACACCCCAGCTGACGTCGCAGACCCGCGTTCCAAGAACCGCCGTGACCCGTGCTTCAATCTCGTCCAAGTGTGAGTTGTTTAGGACTTCTTACATTTTATAAACCAAATTTTTGGAACAAAATTTTAAAAAAGATAGGAGAAATGTAACACCCTTGGGAACATATTAGACTTGTATATAGTTACAAAGGTGGCCTAATACTTACTTAACATGCCTGTTTTATTTCGACCTTTTGAGCACGTTTAGTCACTTTGCTGTAACATTATGTGTGAAAAATAACTGTTATTAGCCTCAGAATTAGCTTAAACTACTTAGTTAATGGAAATAAATCTGAAAAATTTGTTTCTAGGTCACAAATGTATAGAAGATGATGTAGTTAAAATTTGAGGTTAATTGGAATTGGTTTGGTATTTTTAAGCATATTGAGTGTGTATTTTAATGTCGGATTGACTAGTAGTAGATATGAAAAAATGTGAAAATGGTGAAACAAGATTTTTTATAAACCTTAGGATTTATTTTAAACTTATTGGAAGTTAGAAAACTTGATTTGGTGAAATCTAAGTATTCTTAATAAATCAGGAGTTTCAGTTAAGGTATTAAAAAGGCAAAGTGCCTCATGGTTGCTTCCCTTTTCTGCCCTTGACTTTTAGGCTTTTATATGAGATATTTATCTAATTTTCTCATCATTCCCACAATTGGCCATAGGAAACCAAAGAGGAAAAGGAAAGAAAGGAGCTAAAGGAGGAAAATCAACAACTAAAGAGGAAGAAGAAGATGGAGCTAAAGAAGAGCTTCTAAGCTCATTCTTTCAAGACCTTAAAGGTAGGGGGAACTTTGTTTTTTACTCTTTATTCCATTTTCTTCATCTTATTCATGAGAGGGCTTGATGAGACAAGTGGGGTTTGAGTGTGATTTTTGTACTCCTGGCTTGAATCTTGTTATAGAACTAGAGGATGACTTGTTTTTTAGTTCTTGGATGTGTGGAGATGAATTTTCATCCTTTAAACACTTTTGATTCAACTTGAGCTAAGAGTTGAGTTTTAAGTTTTTAAGGTTGATGATTGATTCATTAATCCATGTGGGGTGATTTGAAAATTGTATAAGAGTTACAATATGTTAATGGACCTTGTGTGGTATTGGAAATCACTTAAAATGGAGATTTGAGTGATTGGAAGACCACTTGTTCCCAATGGAGCAATGGCTATTCTGTAGAATTCTACAGAAACTTGTTATGGGCAACTAGCACTTGAGCGTTAGAGTGCCCAGAAAGTTTACTGCATGCTAATATGTAGCTAGCGCCTGAGCGCCCATGGTGGAGCGCTTGGGTGCGCGGTGAGGGCCAGTCACAATGGAATGCAGTGCATTGCCTCTATCATACCAGCGCCTGGGTGCTGGGTTTGTGAGGATTTTAAGGAGATCTTTATTTTTGGTGAATATGAAGTGCTTAACTTGTGTGGACCTGTATTATATGCTTCTTAATGAGTGATAAGGCTCTAATATGGGTATTTAAAGAGGTGTTAATGTGATTAAGGTAAATTAATTAGCATGTTATTGTGACACTTAGCATCATTGTTGTTTATGCTTGAGATGAGATGAATGTAAACCAATTAGTATGCTAACTATTGTAGTACTTGACATCATTGTATTTCACACTTGTGGTTATGAATGTAAACTAATTGGCATACTAGTTATTGTAATAATTGGCATCATTGTTTTTCATAACTATGTTGATGGAGGATGAGGTCCTCACTTTTGGGTGATCAAACTTGATTGTAAGTGAAGGGGTGACATGCCTTCCCTATCATAGTGATGAGCTAAGGATGGTTCATTCCCTCACACTCGATGGAATTTTTAGAACTGGGTTCTTGTACTTGTTCAAGGCTTATGGTACCAGGTTCCTTTGTTTTGTTCAAGACTCATACATATCATGACATTACCATAGAACTGGGTTCTCTTAAATGCTATCATACATTATACATTACATTTTTAGGTTATTGCATAGACATGAACATAAGGCATAATTTGGCACAACATGATAATTGTATAGGCGGTTGCTAATCATAACATATTTATGACATTGCAATTGTATGGGCGATTGTATATCTTTGAGATGGAGATGATGTTCTTGTGAGTGTGATGATTACTCAAAGACTGTTTGTGGGAATGAGTTTTCTATACAAACTTATAAAATGAGAATCTATTTCGGGAAGAGAAATGACTTGGTTTTGGCTTTTGCCACCTTTCTAACTTATATATTAATGTGATTTGAGGTTTTAGAGATGCGTTTTTTCCTAAAATAGTTGGAATGATTGTGATGACATGTTTTATAATGAAACTACTGAGAATTATTTCTATAATGATTCTAGGGAAGAAAACTTATGGATAGGAAAGTGCAAACAAGAGCTTGGAATGCTTAGTTTAGTTTTACTTGGTAGTTTCTTTTTTAAACATGTTTATGTTATACCTTGAGAAACCCAGTTTGTAAGCCTTGTACATATTTTGTATTTATGAGAAATACAGACGTTATGTATATAATCTTACGTTCGTGACTCATATTTTCTATATATGATATTGTTATATTGTGTTAGAAATGTGTTTAGTAGTTAGTAACATGCCTGGATCTAATTATTGTGGTATAATACAAATTATACTGTTGTTATTAAATTTAGGATGTTACATTGTGGCCCAAAGGCGAGGACTAACGATGCAACCTCTTCCTCACCTTGTTCCACGGCCAAATGTTAAGACCCTGATCTGTCGATTATTTTCATATCCTACATGCTTTATGTTTGATTTAATTAGACTTCATATGTGTTTAATTGTTAACATTTAGCTAAATTTATAATATAAAGCTTAATCGGATGTTTATTGTGAAACTTTGCTTAACTGTGATTACAAACACTCATAATTGAATTGTGTTTTTCACGATATCTTCGAGTGTGTGAGTTCATTAGCTTCAAACCAAGCTTGTTAACCACTTAAGGAGAAAGCTAAAGACTCAAGCAGATCAATATCACCCCTAGAAGTAAGGAGAAAAGAGAAATTAGGGTTGAATATGAATAAATCAAATGACATGGCCCGTGTCCCAAGACACAGGATGTGCCATGTCCCAAGACACGAGGTGTGCCATATCCTTCTTTGGTACTTCAACAAGATTTTGTACTTGTAACATCCCAATTTTTATTTTTTTTCTGTATAAATATTAATTTTCTAATTTTTGTGATTTTTGAGAATTTTTATGAATTTTTCTGAGACTGTGAATATTTTAGTAATATTTTAGGCCGTCTGTGGGCCCATGGTGGGCCTGGAAACACTAAAAATTTTTAATGGCCAGAAAATTTTGTACTGTTAATGCGAGGCCAGGGGATCTTATTAAACCTGAAACCAGATACAGTATTAAAATTTTCTTATACTGTAATTTTATTATTCACTGTACAATAATTACTGGTTTGTGAGCAGTAATTTTATTCTGTGAGTAATAATTTCTTGTAGCTTAAGCCATGTGAAGGCCATGTGCTACTTGTTATAAGAAGTCAACATTAGTGGCTAGTCTTGATAATTAACCAATAGGAGTAAGTCAACAAAAATGGCTTGCTTAATTAGTTTTTAAGTTAGATGAATTAGTAAGTTAACCTAAGCTTAAATGGTCACAAATTGAAACAATTATTGGTTAGTAAATTGCATGGAGTCACATGGCCATGAAGGAGTCTTCTAGGACATTCAAGAGCTAGTGATTCATCAAGTGTGACAAAAGCATGACCATGTGATGACTTGATGCCATATGCTTGATTTGCACTTTGATTGACCATGCAATTAATCCCCCACATGCTAGTAACTCCACGGCAATGAGCTTTAGAATAGGCTATTCAATCACAATTCTATCACACTAAGTCACTTAAGTCATTCTCTTCATTTCTTCATTTCTACACTTCACCAAAACTCCATTTCTCTCCTCCAAAGACATCATTCGGCCATTACACCCATGACCACCATTCAAGCTTCTAAAATTTCATCCAACCTTATTTCCTATACCTAAGCATCATTCTAAGACACTTCTATGTAGAAGACTTAAGCTAAATCTTTCATCTACTATCTTTACTACAAGTTAGGGTTCTTGAAATTTCAAGGTAAAAGTTCTTTTTCTTTGTTTCTAAGTTGGTTTTTGAGTTTCTAAACCATGATTGTTCCATGGTTTCTCTTCTTCAAGCTTTCTTTGTGACTTTAGTTGGTTTAAGTTTGTTAGGGTTTTCTTTTGGAGCCACACGAAATCCATAGAAGACTAAGCAAGAAGGAGTTTTGTCTTCCTTGAGGTAAGAAGGAGATTACCCTCATCAACCATATGTTGGTGGTGAGGAGATGACCTTGTTTGTGGTGAAAAATCCATAAGGATTTATTCACTTGTATGGTTTTAAGCTTGCTTTGTTTGTGGTGATTTATGCTTGGTTTATTTTTAAAGCTTTGATTTATGCTTATTTACTTGATTATATGTTGGTTACTTGATTATATGCTTATGAAAGTATGATGATATTCATGTGAAGAAGGTTATGATCATTATGATGAGAAAATTGTATGAAGGATTCCAAAGAACCTATGATGGCTCACGGCCATGACAAGACCAAGAGGGCAAAAATGTTTCAAAATATTTTCTTAAGTATGGATTAAGTGATTTAATGGTGAGAAATTGGATTAAGGGTTTTTAAAAGTAATTATATGGTTAAATATGATTTTTGAAGCTTAAGTGGATTTCGGCCAACAAGCCAAATTTTGATGTTTTAGAATTCAAATTTTTGTTCTAAGTATAGACTTAGATATTTAAATAACAAGAAGTTAGTTTAATGGATTTTAAGAAATAAAAAGAAAGTGGGTTAAGTGTTAAATTATAAATAATTATGTTTGAGAAATATAATTATAATTTGAAATTTGTTAACGTATATTTCATCTTTGGGTTTTGAAGAGTGTTAGAAAATTTTGAGATATAAGGTCTAATTAAATCAAAGAAATCAAAATTTTGAAAAGAATCATAGAAAATAATATGTAAAGGATTTTTAGAGATAAAATATTTTTAAGAAGGCCAAAATGCATATTTTATGTAGAGAATTTTATAAATAAGTTTAGAAAGTTGAGAAAATATTTTACGTAAGTGAAAAATGCTAAAAAACTGTTTCGCGATTTAGAAATTACTATTTTTACGCTACGCGATTTAAAAACGTTTGAAAATATTTACGCGATTTAGAAAATGTTTGAAAATATTTATGCGATTGTGAAAACGTTGAAAAATATTTACGTAATTTAAAAACGTAAGAAAAATGTTACGCTGTTTCAAAAAAGCGATAAAATGATTACGCGATTAGAAATTACAGCAGTAGGTTGTTGGGCTATCATGGTGGGCCCTATTATGTTGAAAAGTGGTTTTGTCAAGAAATGACACTTGTATGTGAAATACTGCAAATAATGGTTGTATGTATTTTTGAATCATACATCATGCATGGAAAAGTATGTCAATTAAGGCGATTAGCATAGGAGATGGAAATTACACCTTCGTGCGGATGAGAATTGCGTAGTTACGATCTTCAGTGATCTTGGAGACGTTGGGGTGTGGAATGTCATATATGGCCAGTTGGTAGCACCACTGCGTCGTGGTATCCTTTGCAAACACACCGACGGTCCTGACGGAGTTACTACTCTTTTCGTGATATGGTTGAGAGTGTCTTGTATTAGCCATGTTGCGTGCCATGATATGATAAACAACACATGATTTGAGGCTAACGGTATACAGACATGTCCTCCCTATCATTCTCTCTGAAATTGTGATTAGCTCCATGGAGTAGGAAATGGGTCATTATGCACATGCATTGTGAGTCAGCATATTGGTGTGATGCTTATGCTTATTTAATATGTTATCTATGATATGATATGACTATATGAGATATTTTGTAACTGTAATATTTGCTGTCATTTTCTATACTGCCTCATTGGTATTGATGAAAGGGGATCTCACCTCTTTATTATGTTATACTTGTGTATTGTATGTATTTGATGAAGATCAAGGAGGCGACGAGGCTGATAAATCATTTTACTATCAATAGTTGTTTTTCTATACCTATCTAATATGGCAGCGAGGCGCCAAGTTTTAGGGTTTGTCACAGTGCAATTCCACGGTGGAATTGATACTTGGCGAGTTAATTTAGATAGAGAAAGGTTTGTGTATACCGGGGATCTAACTCTGAACTTAAGTGATACTAGGGATGGTACTCCTATCATGACACAACATGTGTCTGTACGTCTAGAGTTCTATATGTCTATACGTGAGATTTGGAGTAGGAACACTTACACTCCACATGAGGATTCTATGATGTCAACTACTAGGACACCAACCAAGCGTGTGCTGTATCCGCCAAGGTTCTTTGATGATAACACTGAGGAGGAGGATCCTAATGAGAGTCAGAACTTTTAATTTGCTGAAGTTTTAGTTAAATAGTTTTTGGTTTGGTGTGTAATGTAAATATTAACTTTTGAGGGTGTATTTATATACATTATTTGTAAACAAGGGTTGTAATATGTAAAATATATAGTGTGTTAGTTTTAAATTACGTTTCACGTTTCACGTTTAAGGTTTTTATTTATTTTTTGTTATTCTGCAAACAAAATTTTAAAATCGGGATTTTTACAAGATTAGTTCTTTTACAACTTGGTTAAGTTATATTAGGATTAGTCTTAAATGTGATACCCTACAGTGGGTGTTGCAGTACTGGATTTGACCAAAGACACGACCCGTGTCCTCAGACATGGGGTAGGTCGTGTACTCCTCTGTCATCACAAAAAGAGGTCTAGTTCTTAGTACACCCAAGAACACAGCCCGTGTCCCCAAACACGGGGTAGGTCGTGTTCCTCTCTGCCTTCAAATCCTGTTGGAATTGCGTTGACAAACTCAGACACGGGATAGGTCGTGTCTAAGACACAACCCATGTCTACGAATCAAGAAATCATATTTCAATCTGATTGAGGAATTGGCTATCCAAAGCTATAAATAGGATTGCCTAGGGTCCCTAAAACAGATCTCTAGACTGGAAGCCGTCAAAGAACTGAAGCAAATACAAAGAACAAGAAAGAAGGATATTCAATCAACGATTAGAAACTCGGGTTCGAGCAATCAGAGATCAATTAACCTCACCCCTTGGAAACTAGTTTGATTTTTAGTTTTCTTCTCTTCTTTTATTCTGGATGATGTTTTTCTTCTGTTATTCTTTGGATTTTAAATTTGCCATGTGTGGCTAACTTTCTTGATTAGTTAAGGGAGGACAAAACCTTAGTTTTGATCATGTGAATTATGCATATTTCTTAATTTCAATACAATTATGTTTCTATTCATATGTTTTCTGATCTTAATTCAATATAAAGGTTTTTATATTTTCTGCTAATTTCAAAAGTGGTAAAACTAGGATTGCTATGTGCGGTCATGGTGGTAGGACTAGTGAAACATATGATCTAAGTAATTTAATCTTAGTGTGTGATCAGATCTTAGTGTGATTGGTTTTCTAAATCGTAATACCATCATTAGGTAAGTGTAAGAGCGGTTGCTTTAGAAATAACTACTGATTAGGGATTGATTTGAGCGGTTGCTAAATTAACCAAAACTTAAGGAAAATAAGGAATTAATCTCACAATCACATAGAAACATAATTGGTCATATTGAGATAAAGGATATGCAGGTTAGTATTATCATATAAATCTAGTGGTGGATTCCATCTCTTAACCAATATCTTTTAATTGATAATTCAAATCGTGTTTGTTGTTATTACTTTAGATTCAATTTCTGTTTTTAGTTTAACAAACAAAACTCCTTTTTACTGTTTACTATTTTTGAGAGTTTAAATTAGGAATCAATTTATAATGTTAATTGAATTAGTTCTCTGTGGATCGACCCTTGCTAACTACAATTGGTTGCAAGGTTTTATATATTATTGGTGGAACTTGGCAACTAATTTTGATCTTAATTTTTAATCACAATCCAGACTTCACCAAATTTTGGTGTCATTGCTGGGGAACTAATTGTCCAATTACTTTATTAATTTGTTTCCTATTTTTAACTCTGTTTTTGTTTTAGTTTTTAATACTTTAATTCCTTCTTTATGACTTTTTTGCAGGTGTTCATATCTAGTGAAGAAGTGAACGCACAATTGAGGAATTTAAGGAATTAGTTTGAACAAGTCAGCTTACATCCTCAATTTCCTTTCCAATTCACACCTGCTGACATCGAAGCTGCCCGCCATATAGATCTATCCAATTTTGAGATATCTTCTAAGACATCTAAAGAAGCGGTGATGACAGAATCTACTCTGAGGACGTTAAGTGCTCCCAACTTGGACCAACAACCTCTGTGCATAGAAATTCTAGAAAATGAAGGGGCATTTGAGTTGAAATCCGGCTTGATCCATTTTTTACCATCTTTCAATGGATTAGCTGGGGAGAACCCTAACAAGCATTTAAAAGAAATACATGTGGTTTGTTCTAGCATGAAGCCTACAGGAATTTTAATAGAACAAGTCAAGCTCAGGGCTTTTCCATTCTCATTGAAAGACTTTGCAAATGAGTGGCTATACTATTTGCCACCCGAATCCATTAATTCATGGCAAGACATGGGTCAAGCTTTCATAGATAGATACTTTCCTACCTCAAAGGCTGCAACCATTCGAAAAGAAATTTACAGCATCCAACAAAGGTATGAGAAATCACTTCATGATTATTGGAAAATGTTTAAGAGGTTGTGTGTTAGTTGTCCTCAACATCAAATTAATGAGCAACTACTAATTCAGTACTTCTATGAGGGTTTGCTAGTGATGGACTGCAGCATGATTGATGCTACTAGTGGAGGAGCTTTGGTTGATAAGACTCCCCAAGAAGCTAGAAACTTGATCTCAAGAATGGCTGCAAACACTCAACAATTTTTCACTTGGAATGACACCTGAGTGAGAACAGTTAAAGAGACAGAAACAACTAGTTTGCAGCAACAAATGACTCAGTTGACTGCCATGGTTCAGCAACTTATAGATAATGGAAAAGCACCAGTGAATGCTTGTAGGATTTGTTGTACTTCTAGACATCCCACTGATATGTGCCACACTCTACAAGAGGACACAAATGAGGAAGCCAAGGCAGTAGAGGGATATTTTGGACCTTCCAAAAACTGCAACCTCTACTCTAATACATATAATATGGGGTGGAGAGATCATCCTAACTTTAGCTATGGAAAGCAGCCCCATAGTCAACCTCCAGCCTATGGACCTATAGGATTTCAACAGAGGCAAGCATCTTTTCCACCGAGACAACAACAAGCTCAAGCTCCAAGGCAACCTGAACCTTCGTTGGAGGAGTTAATGAGATAAATGGGCACTAACAACACTCAATTTCAACAAGAAACAAGGGCCACTATTAATAGCTTGCAAAGCAAAGTGGGGCAGTTAGCCACAGAGATCAACAAGGTTCAGAGTCAACTTTCTGGAAAACTTCCCTCATAACCAGAAGTGAATCTAAGGGAAAATACTAGTGTTGTCACATTGAGATGTGAGAAGACACTAGATGAACCTACATCATCTCCACCGGACACTAAAGAGAAAGATCTAGAGTCTAAAGAGGTAGATGAGGAAGGGCAAAACTCTAAGGCTCCTAAGGTAAGTATTCCTGTACTACTTCCTAAGTATATCACTAAGGCCCATTTTCCTAGTCAGTTGGCTAAGAATAAGAAAGATGAGGTAGAAAAAGAGATCTTAGAGACCTTTAGGAGAGTGGAAATTAATATTCCTTTGTTAGATGTCATTAAGCAAGTGCCTAGATATGCCAAGTTTTTAAAGGAATTGTGCACAAACAAAAGAAAGTTAAAAGGTAATGAGATGGTCCTAGTGGGAGTAAATGTTTTAACTGTGATTAAAAAGAAACTCTCAACTAAGTGTAAGGACCCTAGAACATTCACCATACCATGCACAATATGTAACTCAAGGTTTGAGAGGGTCATACTAGATTTATGTGTTTCTATAAATGTTATGCCTTATTCTATTTATGCATCTTTACATCTAGGTCCTTTGGAACTAATTAGTGTTATTATTTAATTGGCAGATAGATCTAATGCATACCCAAAGGGTGTTGTTGAGGATGTGTTGGTGTAGGTGAATGAAGTATTTCTGATAGACTTCTATGTGCTAGACATGGAGAAAGATAAATCCCCCAACTCTGCTCTTATTTTGTTGGGGAAACCATTCTTGAAGACTGCGTGGACAAAGATTGATGTGCACTCAGGGACATTGACCATGGAATTTGATGGAGAATTAATCTGATTCAATATTTTTTAGGCTATGAGATACCCTAGTGATGTGCACTCTGCTTGTATTATTGAATCCTTTGATACGTTTGATTCTTTAATTTCTGTACTTTTAAGTCTAATCATTTTGATGCTCTTGATACTGTATCGACTCATAACATAGATTTACAAGAAGAGAAGAAGGATGACGCGGGAGAGCCATGGAGTGAGGACATTCATATTGTAGTAGCAGCCTTGCATGAGCTCTCTTCCACTTCAGAAGGATGTGAGGTTTCTTATATTGAGTTACCATTTATTAATGACGCACCTAAACCTTATGTTATGCAGGCACTAGATTTGGAATTGAAGGAATTGCCTGATCATCTTAAATATATATTTTTGGGAGAGAAGGACACACTTCCCGTGATCATTGCTAAGTCACTCACCTAAGAATAAGAGGAGAAATTGGTGGTTGTTTTGAAGGAGCACAAGACGGCCATTAGTTGGACTATAGTTGACATCAAGGGTATTAGCCCCTCTATTTGCATGCACAAAATCTTAATAGAGGAGAGGGCTAAACCAGTGAGAGATCCCCAGAGGAGGTTGAATCCTCCTATGATGTAAGTTGTAAAGAAGGAGATACTAAAGCTCCTAAGTGTGGGAGTGATTTATCCCATTTCTAATAATAAGTGGGTAAGCCCAGTCCAAGTAGTACCAAAGAAATATGGAATCACTGTGGTAAGAAATGCTGAAAATGAGCTTATTCCCACTCAACTATAAACAAGGTAGCGGTAGCGTGTTTGTATAGACTACAACAAGTTAAATGCAACCACTAGAAAAGACCATTTTCTCTTGCCTTTCATTGATCAAATGTTAGAGAGATTAGCTGGTCATTCTCATTTCTATTTTCTGGATGGATTTTCAAGTTATAATCAGATTGTCATCACTCTAGAAGATCAGGACAAGACCACCTTCACTTGTCCCTTTGGTACCTTTGCATATAGGTGAATGCCTTTTGGACTTTGCAATGCACTAGGGACCTTTCAAAGGTATATGGTAAGTATATTTTCTGATTATCTAGAGAATATCATAGAGGTCTTCATGGACGATTTTAGTATGTTTGGGGATGGATTTGAGAATTGTTTAGAACATTTGAAACTAGTTCTAAAAAGATGCATTGACACTAACTTTGTTTTGAACTGGGAAAAATGTCATTTCATAGTAGAAGACGGTATAGTGTTAGGTCATGTAATTTCTGCTAGGGGAATCGAGGTTGATAAAGCTAAGGTAGAGCTTATGCGTTCCTTACCCCTGCCCACTAGTGTTCAGGAAATTTGTTCTTTTCTTGGTCATGCAAGTTTCTACCGAAGATTCATCAAAGATTTCTCCAATATATCTTTTTCCCTTTGCACACTACTGCAAAAAGATGCTCCATTCCAATTTGATAAGAAGTGTATAGAAGCTTTCACTACACTCAAGGAGTTGATGATTACAACGCCTATCATTAGGCCACTAAATTGGGAGCTAGCATTCGAATTGATGTGTGATGCTAGTGACTTTGCGGTAGGGGCTATCCTAGGATAGCGAGTTGATAGGGTTCCTTATGCTATTTACTATGCATCAAGGACCCTAAATAATGCTCAACTAAATTACTCTGCAATTGAAAAAGAACTTCTAGTTGTGATTTTTGCTTTAGAAAAATTCAGATCATATTTAACTGGTTCTAAAGTAATTATTTTTTATGATCATGCAGGTTTAAAGTACTTTCTTACAAAGAAGGAAGTGAAGCCTAGATTACTTCGATGGATTTTGCTGCTCCAAGAGTTTGATTTGGAGATTAAAAACACAAAAGGGAGTAAGAACTTGGTGGCAGATCATTTGAGTAGGTTGGTAACTGAGGAACAAGAGATTCCTATCCAAGAGAGTTTTTTGGATGAACATCTCATGGAAATCAAGAGTGCAATTCCTTGGTATGTTGATATTGCTAACTACTTGGCTACCAAGGATTTTTCAGAGGGCTTGAACAAAGCACAACGGGATAAACTGAGGAGTGATTGTAAGTACTACATCTGGGATTATCCTTACCGATGGAAGCACTGTGCAGACCAAGTGATTTGGAGATGTATTCCAGATTCATAAACTCACTCTATTATCTCTTTTTGTCATACTTATGCATATGGAAGACACTTTGGCATGAAGAGGACAACCAATAAGGTACTTGACAGTGGTTTCTGTTGGCCTACATTTTTTAAGGATGTTTACAACTTCTGTAAATCTTGTGACCATTGTCAAAGAATAGGTAACATTGGCCCTAGAAATCAAATGCCTCAAACTCCGATAATTTTTGTGGAAATCTTTGATTTTGGGGCATTGACTTCATAGGACCATTCCTTCCCTCCTTTGGTTTCTCATACATTCTTTTAGTTGTTGATTATGTGTCTAAATGGGTGGAAACTAAGGCCACTGAAATTGATGACTCTAAAACTGTTGTGGATTTTATGAAGTCTAACATTTTTTCTAAGTTTGGAACTCCAAGGGCCATCATTAGTGATCAAGGGACTCATTTTTGTAGCAGAACGTTTGAGGCTCTTTTGAATAAATATGGTGTGGTGCACAGGTCTTCTACTCCATACCATTCACAGACAAATGGACAGACTGAAGTGTCGAATCGGGAAATCAAGTCCATCCTTGAAAAAACAGTGAATCCAACGCGTAAGGATTGGAGTACTAGACTTGATGACGAGTTGTGGGCTTATCGGATTGCATATAAGACCCTCATTAGCATGTTACCATTTCGGTTAGTGTACGGGAAGCCCTGTCATTTACCTGTAGAACTGGAACATTGCTCTTATTGGGCCATCAAGCAAGTAAACATGGATTTGGAGGGTGTTGGAAAACAAAGGAAGCTCCAACCACAAGAGTTTGAGGAATTGAGGAATAAGGCCTTTGAGAGTACTTTCATTTACAAGACCAAAATGAAGGTATTCCATGATCAAATGATCTCCAAGAAGAGCTTTAACAAAGGACAAAGAGTGTTACTATACCAAGCCAGACTCAAATTGTTTCTAGGTAATCTACGCTTTAAATAGATTGGACCATTTATGGTAACCAATGTTTTTCCTTCTAGTGTAGTGGAGATTATGAATGAGGCATCTGGAAAGACATTCAACATTAATAGACACCATCTCAAGCCTTACCATGAGCTTCTGGAGAGTGCATAAGTTAAAGAGATGACCCTTCTCCATCCATATTATGAAGAACACTAAGGAGTGTCACAATGTCGGGTTGAGGACAATAAACCAAGCACTTATGGGGAGGCAACCTAACCAGATTTGCTTTCTTTATCCTTTCTATTTTATGTTTCTTTAGTGTTTTTCTATTTAGTTTCGTAGTTCAGTAAACTTTGGTGTGTTTTTGGCCTGCTAATCCATTAATTCTTGTAAATACTTATGTTTTGTAATGTTGGATTTGAGATTGACTGCATGATTTAATTGTGTGTTGAGTGTTTGGAGTCATTATAAGAGTTTGGGTGGATGAGAGTCTTTGAAAATTGGTAATGCTGTAAGGAATTAATGTGAGTTGCCAAGTTAAAAACAACCACTGGGTGGGCCATGTCTGGTGAAATGACCCGTGTTCTTATGACAACAACCATATCCTTTGCAGAGGAAAACACTGGGTTGGTCATGTCAAGTCACACGGCCCATGTTTTTATGTATATGGGTTCCATGTTTCCTACAGTGCCTAACACGGAGTGGGCTATCTCATGTGACACGACCCATGTTATCGTGATACCAGGAACCATATGTCTTCTAAAGAAGAACACGGTGTTGATTGTGTCAAATGACACGACCCGTGTTCTCGTGCTTAGCCCCCCCTTAAACCCTCCTACCCTCTTCTAGAATAGTACACGGGGTGGGCCGTGTCATTTGACACGGCTCGTGTTTACGCAACAGAACCCCTTAAACCCTCCCTTAGGGTTTCTTCTTCTCCTAAAAACCCCAAATCAATTCCTTGACTTCCTTGCGCAGCCTTCTCCCCCATTACCACCATTTCCTCCTCCCTTTTAGCAGCCTCTACCACGATCAATCATCCCTCCCTCTCCATATGTCATATACTATCCCAACCCCTATTTTTGTAAAATACCCAACCAACCACCACCTCTCCACCATACCCACCGTCTCCCTCACCTCCACCACTCTCTTAAAACCCGTAACCCTTTTTTCCATACCCACCATCCTTATTCCTTCCCCTCTCCTATTCCCATTCCATTCTCATTACTAGCCACCAGATCCCACAACCACCAACCATCCACATTCCCCATTTCTGTCCAAACTCCATTTCTACCACCCCTTCTCCAAATTTCCTCCCTTCCATTCTCAATCCCTAACCTTCAACATGCCTCCTAAGAAGCACATGAAGATGCAGGCAAGAAAAGAGGTACCCCTTCCACCACCACCACGTGCCCCATCTCCCCCATAGGTACCTATCCATCCTTTAGATAGGAAAGACGTAGTTGCCACTAGGTGTTTGGATAGGGACACTTTGTAGGCTATTGGATTGTATGATGAGGTCTTTGCTTTATTGGGTAGAATAGGTTAGGGTGAGTTTACAAATTTATGTAGGCCTACCTACGCTGATTTAACTCGTGAATTTATTTCTACTTTTGAGTGCAAACTATACCCTTTGAGTAACCAAGTCGAGTGGCCTGGTGAGATTAAATTTAAGCTGCTAGGCACTCCCCACACCCTAGACATTCACCAGTTCAGTGCTATATTTGGCTTTTCCTGTGGGCACAATTATATGCCTTATGATTTTAATCCAGAAAATGTTTGGTCTGCTTTGACTGTGGCCGATTCTGGTCGATACGATCCCAAAATCTCTAAGGCCTCTAGACTTCGATCTCCTGTACATAGGTACATTCAAAAGTGGTTCGCTAACATTATCTATGCTTCGGGGGAAAGCCAGGGGACCCTTAGTAGGCATAAGTTGTTTTTCCTTTCTTGTATGATCAATGGGGAACTAGTCAATAGGGGGTATTGGCTTTGTATCCAGTTTCAGCATGTCGAGGCCACTAAAGCTGGCCGTATTTTGCTTGGGGGCTATGTTTCTGTTATTGCTACCCACTTTGATTATTTGGATTTGCTGGATGAGGCTCCTGTCAGAGGTCCTACTATTGTTGATGTACTTATTCTAGTGGTTATGAAAATGTATGTCCGTCAAAATGGTGCACTACACTTACTTGGAGCCGATGAAGATGTCTTACCCAGGCGAGCTCTGACGCCTAAGCCACATGAGGATGATGCCGCACCACCACCCCCAGAGTTTGCTCCTACTTTTGCAGCAAACGCAGGCCCCTCTACTCGCGCTCAAGCTGCTTCTTATGATATCATCCTAGAACGTCTTGATCGGATGGAATTGGAGCATGCCGCTCGATTCCAAAGATTAGATGATCGATTCCTGCTTAGATGACCACTTACAAAGATTTAATGACAGATTCTAGGCACTGGAGGACTCTACTGCTCAAAGGATGGATAACATTGATGGAAAATTAGATGCCTTACTTCAAAGATTATCTTATCCTCCTCCCCCATCTTGATGTATTTTTCCTTGATTATTTTGGGAATATGTTCTGCACTTGACTGCATATTTTGACATTGTATTGGATCCTGTTTTGGATCATGAATGCTGATTAATGATTATGGATTCCTTTTCTTCATGTCTTTGAATATGCACTGTTATTTTCCTTGCATTGCTTTTCTTTGTTGTGTATATGCTTTGCCATTGAGGACAATGTCTGCCTTAAATGTGGGGGGTAATGCGCACTTCATTGCATATCTGGTAAATATCTTTCCTATGAGTTTTAAAGTGATCTGAGTGGTGAGCAAAAGATCCAAATTTTTTATTAAAAATTTGAAAAGTTTTTAAGCTTGAAGGAATGGATTTTCTTGCTTTCTAATATGTCCTGTGAGGTTTTGAAAAAATTGAAAGGGTTAATTCAAATATGGTAGATTGAAATCTAGTGAGATTTTGGGCCTTGATGTGTATGGCTAAAATTAGGCCATCTTGGTTCTTTGTTGTGTGATTCCGCTCATGTGTATATGTCTTCAGAACTTGTTTTGACTCTCTTTTAAGCTGCAAATGACAGCTATATATATTTGAAATGATAAAGGCAATTCTTTCTAACAGTTATTGGCCAAATAGTCGTCCTTGCATTTTTATCCATTGTTTAACCCTTTTGAGCCTAAGGGATTCCTTTCTTTCTATCATAGCTCAATACAAGCCTAAAAGCGAAAAACCATTGCTACCCTACTTTAGAGAGTAGAAGAGCTGGGCAATTGTGTTGGGAATTAGATTTGAATAAATGTGAGGGTATTTGACAATGTGATGCAAGGTATATATATATATAAAAACAAGAACTCAAGTGAAAAAGAAAGAAATGAAAAGGAAAAGTTGGTTGTTGATTGGAGAAAGTTAAGAAAAAGGTGAAGGTACAAAAGAAAATTGGAAGTTGAAGAATGCTGGGAAGTTTCTACTAAAATGATTGAATGATATATTCCCCTTGGCTATTCTATTTCTTATGGTCTAACCTTGCTTATCCTTAATATATCTTACCTTAACCTTGACTCTGTTACAACCTAATTAAAGACCTTTTGATCTTTGTATGCATGTGGCCTAGGTGGTAGAGAAGTAGAGGCTTACCAAGCTTATGGTAGGGCATGTTCTCATAAGTAAGTTAAGAGTAAACATAAGCCCAAATACTTGAGTGAGAGAGTATATCAATGAGGATGTATCATGTTCATTTAACCCTGATATTTGATTGGTTTTACTTGCTAGTTTGGATTGTCAAGGAAGGAAATTCCTGATTGCTTAGATTCCTTGAAAAAACTAAGATGTGTAGGTCTTTGCTCATTATTCTGCACTTTCAATACTTATTGGGAAGCATGTGCTTAATTTTATGTTTTTGCCTAGGAGTGCAAAAGGCTAAGTGTGGGAGTATTAGATCTGTTGATTATTTTCATATCCTAAATGCTTTATGTTTGATTTAATTGGACTCCATATATGCTTAATTGTTAACATTTAGCTAAATTTCTTATATAAAGCTTAATTGAATGTTTATTGTGAAACTTTGCTTAACTATTGTAACACCCCAATTTTTAGAAAATGTCCCGAATGTTCTGTTTGCTGTTTTTCGAGTTTTTGTGTAAATGACTGTTATTTCCCTATTTTACTGTTTCTTGTTTTTCTGTATGAAATACAAATATATTTTACAGGCTAAAATTTTATTTGATCGTTTTACGTATTTTGCTTTGAGACGGTAAAATAAAAATTTTCTCGAGCTACTGTTTTAATTTTTTTGGGTGATATATAGACAATTAATATTGTCTGTAATTTTATTTGAACGTTTTGGATGATTTGCTTCGTCGTGGGAAAAAATAAAAAAATGACCGTTATGTCCCGATTGTACTGTTTTTAATTTTTCTATATGTTACAGTGCTTAATATTACTGTCTGTGATTTTATTTAGACTTTTTGTGCGATTTGCTCGGGACGGAAAATAATATTTTTCCGGTAGGAAATCTTGTTTTAATTATTCAGATTTGGGGATCTTACTAAACCCAATTGAATGAGACAATAATTAATCTTTTAATTTTTAGGATTTAACTATCTAATAAAATAATTTTGTATATTATTTTATTAGTCAATATAATTAGATGACAAAGTGGACGAAAATGTTTTGCGGGACCCACGTTTAGCTAATACAGTTAACTTAGTAGCTTAATTAAGCATCATTAGTGAAGGAATTCTCTAGAACAAGTGACTAAGCTAGATGACTAGGTTAATTAGTGACTAAGCATGGTGACTAAGGCTAATGACAAGGCAAGGATGAACCACTAGGAGCCAAGCTTTCTAACCAAGTTTTGATCTTGGCCTTTGATGCATTCTAAGGCTTGGATGAAGCCAAGCAAGGCTACACCTTGCATGGCATGAAGTTCACGGCCATTTGGCCTTTGGGAGACCAAATTCACTTTGTCTTCATGCAACTTTCTCTCTCTCTCTTCCAAAAACCCTAAACACCATTGAAGCTCTTTTGAAGCTCCATTCGGCCAAGCCTTGTTCTACACCATCCAACCACCCAAAATTTCATCCAACCAAGTTTTCTAAACCTAAACACAATCCTAAGAACATCTCTAGTTGGGAGTTCTTGCAAAATCCTTCATTTGAAGCTTGAAAACCTACTTGGAAGATTCAACCAAGAAGGTGAAATTCCTAGTTTTTCTTTTCTAAACTCTTTTTCAAAGTTCTAAGCCATGATTTCTCCATGGTTTAAGCTCTCTTTCTATGGTTAGTAACTTGTAGTTTTGTTTAAGCTTGTTAGGTGATTTTGAAGGAGAAAACCGAAACATAAAGAAAGGTGTGAAAGAGTTTTAGTCTTCATTTAAGGTAAGAGAAAGACTAATCTTATCATCTATGGATGGTGGTAAGAAGATGGAGTGTGATTTTTGTGATTGTAGAATCCATAAGGATTCATTTGTGTGATTGTTAGTAGCTTGTTTATGTGTTTGTGTATTTGTTAGTAGCTTTCCTATTTGATGTTTGTAATAATTTGCATGTCTACAAGCTTTGATTTAGGTTGTATGTGTTAGAAATATATTGCATGTGTTAGAATTGCATGATAATGTATAGGATGTGAATAACATGCTAAGGTATGCATGAGTGTTCCAAAGAACACAAACTTAAGGCTCACGGTCATGGACACAAAAGGAGAACCAAAATGTTCTCATATTTTCCCTAAAGTGTAATTTAATTAACCTAGGAAAATTAACAAGAGATAGCATTGTTTTGATCAAGGAAAATGAATTTAGAAATCAAATGATCCAAACATATATTTCGGCCAACATGCCAAACCAAGAATTCATGATTTCTAAAATCAATTCCAAACTATTTTCAAGTATAAAGATGCAATATATGTTAAAAAGAATTTTTCTCCAATGAGTTTTAAAGAAACAAAATGATTTGAATTAAGTTTAAAGATTAAAATTAATGATTTTATTGTTAGAAAGAAAATACAGTAACTTTTGAGAATTTCTAACATATGGCTCATGCTGTATTTTGAAGCATGTTAGTAGTTTTCAAAAGGATTAATTATATGGTTTAAAAATTTAATAAACAGAATTTTTACGGTAAAATTAGGAAACCATTAATATAATTTTCTAAGCAAAATACTGTCAATTTTTAGTAAAAATAGACAAATAAGATAGGAAAGATGTCCAAAAGACAATATACGGTATTGAAAATATTTTACGTAGTTTAAACGTAATATTTATTATTTTTGTTTATTTAAACAGTAATTTTTAAGGAGTTTGGACAAGAAAATGATTTAAAAATCTTACGCGATTGAGAAAATGTATTAAAAACTCTACGCGATTTTGAAAACAGAAAAATAAATTTACGCGATTTAAAAATATTTGTAAAAACAACGAGATTGTGAAAACGCGATAAAATTTCTACGCGATTGACCGAAATGGTATTTTCCATATTCTTTTTGGATTTTCTGTATTTTTCTGCTGTCGGGCTAAGAGGTGAACCCGTACAGGCTTTGGATCAGTATTTGTCCGGTGGGACTTGCTGTATCTTTTTATCGAGTTATGCCGTTTTTGGTGGATTGGTTGTGGGGAATCACATCGTGTTGTCGATGCGATAAACGTAGTGTGGTTCATTATTCTTATGAACTTGGAGACGTTAGTGTACGGGATTCCATATATGGACGGATCGGTCGCTCCATTTGGGCCGTGGTAACCGATAGCACACTAATGAACTCGACACGCACTATTTTTAATCGAGATTTCGTAAAGTCTAATAGTACATTGCACTGTAGTGCCACAATGTGAGACCGTGAACTACACCATGCTTTGGATGATGGATTCCATATGACTTGGGGCTATAGACGCAAAGTGTGACAGTGCAATAGTTTGGTTGGGCAGCCGTGGTACTAATAGATTTTGCGAGTCATTCTCTCTCTGATATCTATTTGTGTTTAGCTCCATGGAGTAGGATCGTGTCATGTTGCATTTAATTATGTCTTGAACATTATTTATTTTATTTATTTATTTATTTAGTTATCATTCTGAAAAATTGTCTGTTTCTGAAATTATTTTATTTGTGATGTTATATTGTATGAGTTATTGATTTATCTATGAAATTATGTGTTGTTATGATAATTAGATTTTTACACTATACTGTTATTGAATTACTGTTATAGCTTTTCATATTGCATGAACTGTATATCTGTTGTTTGTCGTTTTCTTATTTGCCATGTTTGTGATGATTTTAGATTGTCTTACCTCTTTCTTTATTGTATGTGTGTTTTTTGTATATTTATTTTATGCGGTACAGAGTTTGAGGAAGAGGAACAGCCTCTTGAGATTCTGTATCCCGAGGAGGAGGAAGATCAGCAAGCCGAAGATCAGTTCGACGATCAAGAACCATCTGATCATCCATATCCATTGGACTGATTAGTTTAGGTATGGCAGTGCCAGGATTTTTGGGGTTCGTGACACTCGAGTTTCACGGTGGATCGTTAGCTTGGCATATGCGAGGAGACAGAGACTCCGTGACGTATGCGGGACGGCTGACTGTGTCCCTACGTCATAGGTTTGATGACGAGCCAGTGATGACGACGACTGTGTTTCTGCACTTAGAGTTACCTTTATCCATTAGGCGTCATTAGGGTGGTGTATCCACTGAGCCTAGTGAGATGACACTCGTATCGACCGCGCGGTCTCATGTCCGCCGAGTGTCGAGGCATCCTGGATATTTATCTTCTGATGAGTTTCCTGAGAGTGATCCATCAGAGGATTAAATATTTATGATGTATTTTTGGGCGCGTCTGCGTATGTATATATTGACTTTTTACTGTTTTTCTTTACTGTTTCTATTTAAATATTTGTAATTGTAGTTGTAAATTATTTGTATAACTTATAACTTGGACCATATGTATATTATGAGTGATGTTGTTCTGTTTATTTTATATTTCTGCATTATTTTATTTAATAATATTCTGTTTAACAGGAATTATTTTACAACCCATATTAATACGTAATAAATGTTTTACAACTTGGGTAGATTTTATTTATTTCTTTTTATATATGTGACATCCCCACAAGGGTGTTACATTAGTTGGTATCAGAGCCCAAGTTAGAGTCTTTTGGGGTTATGGTTGGGTCTGTTTTTGTTTGTGTTGTGTGATTCTCTATGATTTACTTCCGAAAGGATGTATCTAATTGTGTTTTGTTCTGTTTGAAGAAAGAAGATGTCTGGACGAGGTAGAGGACGTGTGAACGTGAATCGTGATGTGGATCCTATGATTGCGGCTGCTGAAGCTATGCACCGAATGACTGAAGTAATGATGCAGCAGAATTTGAGAGCGACTCAACAAAGAAGAAGATGCTCTGGCTGATGCCCTAAATTTATCGAATTTAGGCGCCATAATCCGCCACAGTTTAGAGGCGAGGTTGATCCGGAGAAGGCAAGTCAATGGATACAAGACTTGGAAAGGATTTTTGAAGGAATGAGATGCACAGATGATAAGAAGGTAACTTATGCTGTCTTTATGTTAAGAGGAGATGGAGAACATTGGTGGAGAGGAATTCGCCAAGTTTTACAAGCTGAAGGGACTGAGATTACGTGGGAAGTGTTTTCTGATGCTTTTCTGGGAAAGTATTTTCCTGCGAGTGCTAGGCATGCGAAGGAAATGGAATTTCTTGGTTTGCGACAGGGAAATATGACGGTGAATGAGTATGCGACAAAATTTGAGAATTTATCTTAATTCTCGGATTATGCTCAAACTCGACCGGATGATTCATGGAGATGTCGGAAGTTTGAATCGGGCTTGAGAGTGGACCCGAAGCGAGGGTGATATCCTTGAGGATAAATCAGTTTCATGCTTTGGTTGATGCATGTGCGCGACTTGAGGAATTAGAGCCGTCAAGAGATCAGAGGAATCGTAGCTTTGGGCCGACAAGGTTTCAGAGAGGTGGAGGAAGTAATACAAATCGGTTTCAGCGCAAGCCGTATTCCAGACCATCAGGGAGTCAATCTCAACAACCACCAGTTGGGGGAAGTGCAAGTGGTAGTGGAGCTGGATAGAAAGTGACGTTCATGCCAACATGTTTTAAGTGCGGAAAGAAAGGTCATATCTCTCCGGAGTGCACGGTTAAGGGGACAGTTTGTTTTAACTGTAAGCAACCTGGGCATATAGCGAAGGATTGTCCTCAGCCGGAAAGGAAACCTGCTGTTCGTTATGTTCGTGCTAATCAACAGAAGTCAGGGAATACTCAACCGAGATCTGGAGGGCGAGTATATACTATGACAGGAACAGAAATTTCTCAATCTGATGATCTTATACAAGGAGAAGGTGACATTGGAGGTAACCATCTGACTGTGTTATATGACTCTGGTGCTACACACTCGTTTATTGCATATGATTGTGTGGAAAGATTGAAGTTGCTGTGTCTTCTTTGAATGTTAAATTAAGTGTTTCTACTCCAATTGCTAAACCTATGATTGCATCAAAGATATGTTTGGATTGTGTCTTGTTGTTGTGAAGGATCGTAAGTTTTTGGTCAACTTGATTTGTTTACCTCTTGTTGAGATAGATGTAATCTTAGGGATGGATTTGGTTATCTTCTAGCCATATCCTTATAGATTGTGCCACAAAACCATAGTTTTTCCTAAGGAAGAAAAGTCTGGATTCTTAACTGCTGTTAAGGTCAAGTCTTTGTTAAGAGAGGGAGCACAGGGATATGTGGTATTGTCTTCTCTAGAGGTTAAGAATGAGAAGGACGTGAATACTATTCCTGTTGTCAACGAGTTTCCCGAGGTTTTTCCTGATGACGTACCTGGTTTGCCACCTGAGAGGGAGATCGAGTTTTCAATTGATTTAGTACCAGGAGCAGGTCCTATCTCAATTGCACCATACCGTATGTCGCCAACAGAGTCGGAGGAGCTGAAGACGCAATTGGTGGAGTTGTTGGAGAAGCAGTTTGTGCGACCAAGTGTTTCGCCATGGGGTGTGCCAGTGCTTTTGGTCAAGAAGAAGGATGGAACTTCTCGACTTTGTGTGGATTATCGTCAGCTAAACAAGGTGACTATCAAGAATAAATATCTGCTTCCAAGAATTGACGATTTGATGGATCAGTTAAGAGGAGCTGTGGTGTTTTCCAAGATAGATATGAGATCGGGTTATCATCAGATTCGTGTTAAAGGGAAAGATGTACCGAAAATCGCTTTTCGAACTCGTTATGGACATTATGAGTATCAGGTAATGTCATTCGGGGTGACGAATGCTCCTGCCATATTTATGGATTATATGAACAGGATTTTTCATCCGTATCTAGACAGATTTGTCGTTGTCTTCATCGATGACATTATGATCTATTCTCAATCTAAGGAAGAGCATGCTGAACATCTTGGTATTGTTCTTCAGATTTTGAGAGAAAAGTAGCTGTATGCGAAGTTGGCTAAATGTGAGTTCTGGTTGGAAAAAGTTCAGTTTTTAGGTCATGTGATTTCTAAAGAAGGTATTGCGGTAGACCCATCAAAAGTGGAGACTGTTTTGCAGTGGGAAAGACCTAAGACGGTAATGAAGTTCGAAGTTTCGTTGGACTTCTTGGTTATTACCGAGAGGTTTATTGAAGGTTTTTCGAAGATTGCTTTGGACCGCTTACACAACTTACGAGGAAAAGTCAAGCTTTTGAGTGGGTGAAGAACGTGAAGCCGGTTTTCAAGAGTTGAAGAAGAGGTTAACAAGCGCACTGTGTTGATCTTGCCGGATTCTAAGGAAACTTTTGACGTGTATTGTGATGCTTCTTATCAAGGGTTAGGCTGCGTTTTGATGCAGAATCGAATGTTGTAGCGTATGCTTCTCGTCAGTTAAAGGTTCATGAGAGGAACTATCCAACGCACGATTTGGAATTGGCTGCAGTGGTCTTTGCTCTGAAAGTGTGGAGGCATTTTCTGTATAGAGCGTTATTCAATGTCTTTAGTGATCACAAGAGTCTAAAGTACTTGTTTGATCAGAAAGAATTGAATATGAGGCAAAGACGATGGTTGGAATTCTTAAAGGATTATGATTTTCAACTTCAATACCACCCGGGAAAAGTTAATGTGGTAGCTGATGCCTTAAGCAGAAAGGTGCTTAGTGTTTCGGCAATGATGATCAAGGAGGAAGAGTTGATCAATAAGTTTCGAGATCTATGGTTGTCTGTGGAGTTTCTACCTGAAAAAGTTCGTTTGTTTGAGGTTGTGATCATAAACGAATTTCTTGATGTCGTCGAGATAAACAAAAGGAAGATGTATTTTTGCAAAATGAGAGGAATTGCTAAAGCAAGGTCATAAAGCGACGGTAGAAGAAGGAGCAGATGGAATCTTAAGGTTTAAGGGAAGAATTTGTATGCCTAATGATTCTGAATTGAAGAAGTCGATTCTAGATGAAGCTCATACTAGTGATCTTAGTTTACATCCGGGGATGACCAAGATGTATCAAGATTTGAAGAAGTTGTTTTGGTGGCCAAGGATGAAAAGAGACGTAGCAGTATGTGGAGTCTTGTCTAGTTTGTCGAAAGCGAAAGTGGAACATCAGAGACCAAGTTGGAATGTTGCAACCGTTATTTATTCCAGAATGGAAATGGGATAGTATCTCTATGGATTTCGTTACTGGTTTGCCGAAGACGAGGAAAGGTCATGATTCAATATGGGTTATAGTCGATAGGCTTACTAAATAGGCTCATTTCTTACCGCTTAATATCAAGTATTCGTTGGAAAGATTAACCCAGTTGTACATCAGGGAGATTGTTAGATTACATGGTGTACCTACATGTATAATTTCTGATCGAGATCCAAGGTTTACGTCAAGGTTTTGGCGAAGTCTGCAAGAAGCTATGGGAACTAAGTTGCGACTGAGTTCGGCGTATCATCCCATGGTGATGGTCGACGACAGAGAGAACTATACAGTCTTTGGAGGATCTATTGCGTGCTTGTGTTTTGGAGCAACGAGGAAGTTGGGATGAATTTTTATCTTTGATAGAATTTACCTACAACAATAGTTTTCACTCAAGTATAGGGATGGCACCCTATGAGGCATTGTACGGAAGACGATGTCGAACCCCGTTATGTTGGTATCAGGATGGGGAAAGCATGACTGTTGGACCAGAACTTGTACAACAGACTACGGAGAAGGTAAAGATGATACAAGAGAAGATGAGAACGACGCAAAGTAGGCAGAAGAGTTATGCGGATAAACGAAGACGACCTCTTGAGTTTGAGGAGGGTGAGCATGTGTTTCTAAGAGTTACTCCTACGACCGGTGTCGGAAGGGTTATTAAGTCTAAGAAGCTTACTACTAAGTTTATTGGACCGTATTAGATTATCCGACGTATAGGTCCTGTGGCGTATCAGATTGCTTTGCCACCTTTTCTATCCAATCTGCACGATATATTTCATGTATCTCAGCTTAGGAAGTATATACCAGATCCGACGCATGTTATACAACCAGATGAAGTACACTTGAAGGAGAATTTGACTTACGAGACTTTACCTGTTAGAATCGAGGATAGAAAGGAAAAGCAGCTTCGAGGGAAGATGATCGAGTTAGTGAAGGTTATATGGAATGACGTGACGGGTGATGCTACCTGGGAGCTGGAAGATAAAATGAGGGATCAGTATCCTCATTTGTTTTGATGTGCAGCGAATTTCGAGGACGAAATTTTTATTTGTTGGGGAGAGTTGTAACACCCAATTTTTAGAAAATGTCCCGAATGTTCTGTTTGCTGTTTTTCGAGTTTTTGTGTAAATGACTGTTATATCCTTGTTTTACTGTTTCTTGTTTTTTCGTATGAAATACAAATATATTTTGAGCTAAAATTTTATTTGATCGTTTTACGTATTTTGCTTTGAGACGGTAAAATAAAAATTTTCTCGAGCTATTGTTTTAATTTTTTTGGGTGATATCTAGACAATTAATACTGTCTGTAATTTTATTTGAACGTTTTGGATGATTTGCTTCGTCGTGGGAAAAAAATGAAAAAAAATGACTGTTATGTCCCGATTGTCTTGTTTTTAATTTTTCTATATGTTACGATTGCTTAATATTACTTGTCTGTGATTTTATTTGGACTTTTTATGCGATTTGCTCGGGACGGAAAATAATATTTTTTCGGTAGGAAATCTTGTTTTAATTATTCAGATTGGGGGATCTTACTAAACCCGATTCTGAATGAGACAATAATTAATCTTTTAATTTTTAGGATTTAAGCTGTCTAATAAAATAATTTTTATATTATTTTATTAGTCAAGTATAATTAGATGACAGTGGACCCGAAAATGTTTTGCGGGACCCACGTTTAGCTAATACAGTTAACTTAGTAGCTTAATTAAGCATCATTAGTGAAGGAATTCTCTAGAACAAGTGACTAAGCTAGATGACTAGGTTAATTAGTGACTAAGCATGGTGACTAAGGCTAATGACAAGGCAAGGATGAACCAATAGGAGCCAAGCTTTCTAACCAAGTTTTGATCTTGGCCTTTGATGCATTCTAAGGCTTGGATGAAGCCAAGCAAGGCTACACCTTGCATGGCATGAAGTTCACGGCCATTTGGCCTTTGGGAGACCAAATTCACTTTGTCTTCATGCAACTTTCTCTCTTCTCTCTCTTCCAAAAACCCTAAACACCATTGAAGCTCTTTTGAAGCTCCATTCGGCCAAGCCTTGTTCTACACCATCCAACCACTCAAAATTTCATCCAACTCAAGTTCTCTAAACCTAAACACAATCCTAAGAACATCTCTAGTTGGGAGTTCTTGCAAAATCCTTCATTTGAAGCTTGAAAACCTACTTGGAAGATTCAACCAAGAAGGTGAAATTCCTAGTTTTTCTTTTCTAAACTCTTTTTCAAAGTTCTAAGCCATGATTTCTCCATGGTTTAAGCTCTCTTTCTATGGTTAGTAACTTGTAGTTTTGTTTAAGCTTGTTAGGTGATTTTGAAGGAGAAAACCGAAACATAAAGAAAGGTGTGAAAGAGTTTTAGTCTTCATTTAAGGTAAGAGGAAGACTAATCTTATCATCTATGGATGGTGGTAAGACGATAAAGTGTGATTTTTGTGATTGTAGAATCCATAAGGATTCATTTGTGTGATTGTTAGTAGCTTGTTTATGTGTTTGTATATTTGTTAGTAGCTTTCCTATTTGATGTTTGTAATAATTTGCATGTGTACAAGCTTTGATTGCATGTCTACAAGCTTTGATTTAGGTTGTATGTGTTAGAAATATATTGCATGTGTTAGAATTGCATGATAATGTATAGGATGTGAATAACATGCTAAGGTATGCATGAGTGTTCCAAAGAACACAAACTTAAGGCTCACGATCATGGACACAAAAGGAGAACCAAAATGTTCTCATATTTTCCCTAAAGTGTAATTTAATTAACCTAGGAAAATTAACAAGAGATAACATTGTTTAGATCAAGGAAAATGAATTTAGAAATCAAATGATCCAAACATATATTTCGGCCAACATGCCAAACCAAGAATTCATGATTTCTAAAATCAATTCCAAACTATTTTCAAGTATAAAGATGCAATATATGTTAAAAAGAATTTTTCTCCAATGAGTTTTAAAGAAACAAAATGATTTGAATTAAGTTTAAAGATTAAAATTAATGATTTTATTGTTAGAAAGAAAATACAGTAACTTTTGAGAATTTCTAACATATGGCTCATGCTGTATTTTGAAGCATGTTAGTAGTTTTCAAAAGGATTAATTATATGGTTTAAAAATTTAATAAACAGAATTTTTACGGTAAAATTAGGAAACCATTAATATAATTTTCTAAGCAAAATCTTGTCAATTTTTAGTAAAAATGGACAAATAAGATAGGAAAGATGTCCAAAAGACAATTATACGGTATTGAAAATATTTTACGTAGTTTAAACGTATTATTTATTATTTCTGTTTATTTAAACAGTAATTTTTAAGGAGTTTGGACAAGAAAATGATTTAAAAATCTTACGCGATTGAGAAAATGTATTAAAAACTCTACGCGATTTTGAAAACAGAAAAATAAATTTACGCGATTTAAAAATATTTGTAAAAACAACGAGATTGTGAAAACGCGATAAAATTTCTACGCGATTGACCGAAATGGTATTTTCCATATTCTTTTTGGATTTTCTGTATTTTTCTGCTGTCGGGCTAAGAGGTGAACCCGTACAGGCTTTGGATCAGTATTTGTCCGGTGGGACTTGTTGTATCTTTTTATCTGAGTTATGCCAGTTTTTGGTGGATTGGTTGACGAGGGGAATCACATCGTGTTGTCAATGCGATAAACGTAGTGTGGTTCATTATTCTTATGAACTTGGAGACGTTAGTGTACGGGATTCCATATATGGACGGATCGGTCGCTCCTTTGGGCCGTGGTAACCGATAGCACACTAATGAACTCGACACACACTATTTTTAATCGAGATTTCGTAAAGTCTAATAGTACATTGCCTGTAGTGCCACAATGTGAGACCGTGAACTACACCATGCTTTGGATGATGGATTCCATATGACTTGGGGCTATAGACGCAAAGTGTGACAGTGCAATAGTTTGGTTGGGCAGCCGTGGTACTAATAGATTTTGCGAGTCATTCTCTCTCTGATATCTATTTGTGTTTAGCTCCATGGAGTAGGATCGTGTCATGTTGCATTTAATTATGTCTTGAACATTATTTATTTATTTGGTTATCATTCTGAAAAATTGTCTGTTTCTGAAATTATTTTATTTGTGATGTTATATTGTATGAGTTATTGATTTATCTGTGAAATTATGTGTTGTTATGATAATTAGATTTTTACACTATACTGTTATTGAATTACTGTTATAGCTTTTCATATTGCATGAACTGTATATCTGTTGTTTGTCGTTTTCTTATTTTCCATGTTTGTGATTATTTTAGATTGTCTTACCTCTTTCTTTATTGTATGTGTGTTTTCTGTATATTTATTTTATGCGGTACAGAGTTTGAGGAAGAGGAACAGCCTCTTGAGATTCTGTATCCCGAGGAGGAGGAAGATCAGCAAGCCGAAGATCAGTTCGACGATCAAGAACCATCTGATCATCCATATCCATTGGACTGATTAGTTTGGGTATGGCGGTGCCAGGATTTTTGGGGTTCGTGACACTCGAGTTTCACGGTGGATCGTTAGCTTGGCATATGCGAGGAGACAGAGACTCCGTGACGTATGTGGGACGGCTGACTGTGTCCCTACGTTATAGGTTTGATGATGAGCCAGTGATGACGACGACTGTGTTTCTGCACTTAGAGTTACCTTTATCCATTAGGCGTCATTGGGGTGGTGTATCCACTGAGCCTAGTGAGATGACACTCGTATCGACTGCGCGGTCTCATGTCCGCCGAGTGTCGAGGCATCCGGATATTTATCTTCGATGAGTTTCCGAGAGTGATCCATCGAGGATTAAATATTTATGATGTATTTTTGAAGGCGTCTGCGTATGTATATATTGACTCTTTCTTGTTTTTTCTTTCTTTTTTTGTTTAAATATTTGTAATTGTAGTTGTAAATTATTTGTATAACTTATAACTTAGACCATATGTATATTATGAGTGATGTTGTTCTGTTTATTTTATATTTCTACATTATTTTATTTAATAATATTCTATTTAACAGGAATTATTTTACAACCCATATTAATACGTAATAAATGTTTTACAACTTGGGTGGATTTTATTTATTTCTTTTTATATATATGACATCCCCACAAGGGTGTTACAACTATGACTACAAGTACTCTTAATTGAATTGTGTTTTTCAGGAGACCTTCGAGTGTGTGAGTTCATTAGCTTCAAACCATGCTTGTTAACCACTTAAGGAGAAAGCTAAAGACTCAAGGAGATCAATATCACCCTTAGGAGCAAGGAGAAAAGAGAAATCAAGATTGAATATGAAGAAATCAAGTGACACGACCCGTGTCCTAAGGCACAAGGTGTGTCGTGTCCTTCTCTGGTACTTCAACAAGATTTTGTACTGGACTTGACCAAAGACACGACTCGGGTCCTCAGACACGGGGTAGGTCATGTACTTCTCTGTCATCACAAAAAGAGGTCCAGTTCTGAGTATAGCCAAGAACATGGCTCGTGTCCCCAGACACAGGGTAGGCCATGTTCCTCTCTGCCTTTAAATCCTGTTGGAATTGCGTTAACAGACTCAGACACGGGGTAGGCCATGTCATAAGACACAGCCCATGTCTACGTATCAGGAAATCAGATTTAAATCTGATTGAAGAATTTGGTATCCAAAGCTATAAATAGGATTGCCTAGGGTCCCGAAAACAAATCTCTGGACTGGAAGTCGTCAAGAAACTAAAAGAAATACGAAGAACAAGAAAGAGGGAGATTCGATCAAAGATTAGAAACTCGGGTTCGAGCAATCAAAGATCAATCAACCTCATCCCTTGGAAACTAGTTTGATCTTTAGTTTTCTTCTCTTCTTTTATTATGGATGATGTTTTTCTTCTGTTATTCTTTTGATTTTGAATTTGCCATGTGTGGCTAACTTTCTTGATTGGTTAAGGGAGGATGAAACCCTATTTTTAATCATGTGAATTCTGCATATTTCTTGATTTCAAAACAGTTGTGCTTCTATTCATATGTTTTCTGATCTTAATTCAATATAAAGGTTTTTATATTTTTTACCAATTTCGAAAGTGGTAAAACTAGGATTGTTATGCATGGTCACGGTGGTAGGACTAGTGAAACATATGATCTAAGTAATTTAATCTTAGTGTGTGATCAGATCTTAGTGTGATTAGTTTTCTAAATCGTACTGCGATCATTAGATAAGTGTAAGAGTAGTTGCTTTACAAATAACTACTAATTAGAGATTAATTTGAGTGGTTATTAAATTAACCAAAATTTAAGAAAAACTAGGAATTAATCTCACAATCACATAGAAACTTCATTAGTCATATTGAGATAAAGGATATGCAAGTTAGCATTATCATATAAATCTAGTAGTGGATTTCATCTCTTAACCAATATATTTTAATTGGTAATTCAAATCGTGTTTATTGTTATTACTTTAGATTCAAATTCTGTTTTTAGTTTAACAAACAAAACTCCTCTTTACTATTTACTATTTTTGAGAGTTTAAATTAGGAATCAATTTATAGTGTTAATTGAATTAGTTCTCTGTGGATCAACCCTTGCTAACTGCAACTGGTTGCAAGGTTTTATATATTTTTTGTGGAGGTTTTATATATTTTTTGTGGAACTTGGTAACTAATTTTGATCTTAATTTTTAACCATAATCCAGACTTCACCAGACTGCCGACGTAAGGAAACAGGCACCCCACCTTGAACCTCTACGCAATGGGTACGACACTTCACTTTCCGTCGAAAGCCCACACCTATCACGCAGGGTTTCCATGAGGGATAGACTTAGTAACCATGTGTAAAATGTCAATCCTGACGTATAGGGATCTAGAATCCCAGTTCATTCGCGCTTGGGACTGACGAACGATAACATAGAGAATCGTGTGTCCTATCCAAAGGGCACAATTCTGTCTCATATGTCCAGAAATCATTGCCTAGACTTATTGCGATGGCAACTCGAGGAATAACACCGTAGATTGAAGATCTAGAGCAATCCATGCATGACAATCAGTCTATATCTCATCGTAACGACGAAAGGCAGAGTGTGGGAAACAACTAGAGGAGGCCACATGTTGACGCCAAGATATCCAATGTTATCGATAACAACTCGGACCTCGGCGATTAGGAGTGGCCCTTCTCTGCCCTACTCATGGAGTATAGAGTCCCAAGAAATTTTAAATTCTCAGCCAATGTGGAGCTCTATGACAAGACTACGGACCCTCAGGAACACATACGTCTAATCTATGTGCTTCCATTAAGGATCCTCATAGTTACTATATCGCACATTTCCCTTTTCCCTGAAGAAGGGAGCCCTTAGATGGTTCGTTATTTTGCCACGAGGATCCATCACCGATTGGCTGAACCTTAAATAGTGTTTCATGCTCCAGTACACTAATATTAAAGAACAACCTAGGTCTATCAAATCTTTATCTAAGATTCACCAAGGGTGCGATGAGCCCCTTCGCGAATACATTAAAAGGTTCAACATAGCTTGTCTTAACATAAAGAACTTTGATGACAAAATTACCCTCCATTTCGCCAAGAGTGGCCTCTGGACTGATTTTGAGTTCATTGTATCTTTGGCAAAGAGAAAGCCAGATACTATGGAAGAAATTCGACAACGGTCTCAAAAGTATATAAAACTCGAGGAGGCAACTGAAGCCCAGAAAAGTTTGGAGAAGGGTGAGTCCTCTCACCAGAAAGTTAACCATAACTCCTCTCGAATCTAAAACCCCTCGAAAGACAGTCCACCACGAGGTAAATACTCTAATTACACCTTTTTGAACACCCTGCGAGAAATAATCTTGAGGGAAGTGTTACAGACAAAATTCTAGGACATCAAGATGCCACCCCTTTTGAAGAAGCATAAGCAAAATAATCATTCTAAGCACCATATATGGCATAAAAGCTATGGTTATAAAACTGAAGACTACTACCAACTCTGTGATACCATTGAGTTCTTGATTAGGGTAGGACGACTGGAATAATACGTTAGCTGCACTCAAAACAATGAACGCAGTAAAATGAGAAGAGAAATGAGGCATAACCCTTAATAAAGCCCATCTCCACGTCAAATAACGATGACCCAAAGCCCCATAAGAAGATCTCGGAGTTCACCTCACCGTGATACAAATGTCCAGCAAGACAGGAATATGGACACTCTATCTGATGATAACGACATCTGCCATGCCCAACCCAACAGAACCATTAACATTATTGCAGGTGGATTCACTAGAGGTGGCTTGTCTAATTGTGCTTGGAAGAAAGCCTTCAGGATGGAAATGTTGAGTGTCTTCTATTTCAAGCCTAAATTACGAACCGGAGAATAAAAGATGCCCCCCATCACTTTTTCAGATGAGGACTACAACGAAATTATCCCAGATCATGATAACCTACTTGTTATCTCGGGAATAATTTCTAATGTTGAAGTCTGGTGCATCTTCGTTGACCAAGGAAGTTCGACATACATAATGTTTGTGAACCTTTACCAGAGGCTAGAACTACCACGTACAAAGCTAACTCCCTATGATGGGGAGCTTACAGGGTTCATTAGTGAGAAGATCACCCCGACAGGATACTTTGAGATCCACTTGACTCTAGGGTCCCCTAAACTTTTCAAGAACATTAAGTCAGGTTTCTGGTCATGGACTACCCCTTAACTAACAACATCATCTTAGGCCAGCCCTCAGCCAACCTTAAATGCCCTTGGCACCGTGGTATCCACTACCCATCTAGTCATGAAGTTTCACAGTAAGAGTGACGAGGTTGTTATAGTAAAGGGTGACCAAATTACGACCTAGAAATACTATAACAAGAGCCCTAGAATTTGCAGGGTCCCCAAGAAAGCAAAGGCTGACACATATGGCCTGGTTCTGGAATAGGTCAACTTTCTTATAACCGAGCTAGATATACGAGAAGAGATTTGGGGTACTAGACCTCACCCGAAGGGCGAACTTGGTGCCAAGTTGGATCAGGTCACCAAGATTAGAGCGAACTTGGAAAAAGAGGAGAGACGCTAGCTAGTTGAGCTCTTGCATAAAAACAAAGACCTCTTCGCTTGGACGTCCTTAGACATGTCTGGGCTTGACCTTGCCTTCATCTGTCATCACTTATCTATCAGGGAAGATACGAGGTCGGTCTCCCAGAATTAAAAAAAAAATAAAGGTTGGCAAAAAAAAGACAACAGGTTATTGAAGAACAAGTAAAGAGGTTACTCAGTGCTGACTTCATCAGGGAAGTACCATAAACCATATGGCTATCAAACGTGGTCCTGGTGAATAAGTCAAATGGGAAGTGGATAATGTGCATAGACTGTACAGACTTAAATTAACTTGCCCTAAAGATCCATACCCACTTCCTAATATAGATAAAGTGGTGGATAGCTCCTCAGGTTTCCGTTTGCTGTCATTCATGGACGCATACTCCGGGTACAACCAGATCCCAATGTATCCCAAAGATGAAAACAAGACCGCATTTATCACTGACAGGGCAAGTTATTGCTACAGGGTTATGTCCTTTGGTTTGAAAAATGCAGGAACCACCTACCAGAGAATGGTGAACAAGGTCTTTGAAGACCAAGTGAGGAAGTTACTGGAAGTTTACATTGATGACATGATAGTGAACACCCCATAAGGCGAATCTCATACTACAAAGCTTGAAGAAGTGTTTGCATAACTCCAAAAGTATAACATAAGACTTAACCCATAGAAGTGCGCCTTCAAAGTCCAGGCAGGTAAGTTTTTGGGCTTTATGCTGACTCATCATAGAATTGAGGCTAATCCAGATAAATGCCAAATGGTGCTCAACATACGTAGCCCTCAGAGTATCAAATAAGTGCAGTAGCTGACTTGTCGGATTGTTGCTCTTACATATTTTATTTCCAAAGCTGCTCGTAAATCCCTTTCCTTATTTAGACTACTTAAAAAGGAGAAGATTTTCGAGTTGACCCAAGAGTGTGAAGATGTTTTTTCCTCATAGAAAAATCTTTTGTTCTCTCCCCACATACTGAAAAGATCAGAACCCGGTGAAACCTTATACTTGTACCTTTCAGTTCACAAAGAGGCTACAAGCTCAATGCTAATCTGGGAGACAGCTGAGGGATAAAAGCCAATCTACTTCATAAGCAAGGTTTTGTAAGGCCCAAAACTATGATACTTAAAGATAGAAAAGGTTTTCTTTTCATTTATCACCAAGGCCAGGAGACTCAAGCAATACTTTCAGCATCATCCCTTAGTAGTGAGGACATACTAGCCCATCTGCCAAGTGCTACACAAGTCAGATTTGGCAGGAAGAATGATTGCGTAGTCTATTAAGCTTTCTGAGTTTGGAATCGCATAAGAGCCTTAACTTGTAATAAAGGCTCAAGCATTCTCTAATTTTCTGGTATAACTTACATCGGACCCTGGCGACTCCAAAGGAATTTCTTGGACTATATTTGTTGATGGTTCCTCGAACCCCAAGGGAAGTGGTGCCGGGGTGATTTTGGAAAAATTATGAAGGAGTGATAGTGGAAAACTCCCTAAAGTTTGAGTTCTCAACATTAGACAATCAAGTGGAGTATGAAGCATGTATTGCCAAATTGGTAATGGCCAAGGACATGGGAGAGGCCAAGATTACATTTTACAGTGACTCCCAACTTGTGACCTCCTAGATCTGGGGTGACTATCAAGCTAAGGAACCCCTCCTTCAGAGATACTTAGTTAAGGTACAAGAGTTCCTTCAAAGCTTCTAAGATGTCAAGACAGAGCACATACCTAAGGAGCATAATTACATAGTTGACCTATTGTCCAAAATGGCCAGCACTAAAAGCCTGGGCAATAACCATTTTGTGATCCAAGAGACCCTCTCGTAACCCTCCATCATAAATGCAGTCATTTTCTAGGAGGAAGAAGGACAGCGTACTTGGATCATCCCGATCATAGAGTATCTACAGTCCTAAACTAGGCCCTCTGATCCAAATGAGGCCTCCAAACTAGTCAAGACCGTGGTCAGGTACACCATCTACAATGGGCAGTTATACTGACATGGGTTTTCCTAACCTCTCTTCAAATGCCTCACACCAAAAGAAGCAGAATATGTACTAGCTGAGGTTCACAAGGAAAGCTGCGGACACCACTTAAGAGGTAAAGCCTTAGCTCTAAAGGCACTCAGGGTCGGATACAATTAGCTAACAATGGAAGCTGACTCCCTCATATATATCTAGGTTTGTGACAAATGCTAGTGCCACTCGGACCATATCAGGCTCCCCCAGAGGAACTATCCACGATATCCGTGCCCTGGCTATTATACAGATGGGGTATGGATATTCTGGGTTCATCTCCTCAAGCACCTAGATAACTGAAATACTTGGTGGTGGCAGTGGATTATTTTATTAAGTGGATCGAAGCAGAACCGCTTGTCACGATCACCTCCACTAGGATCTAAAAATTCACTTGGCATCATATCATCACCAAGTTCTGGGTCCCAGAGTCCATTATGATGGACAATAGGACCCAGTTCAAAGATAAAGGCTTTGAAGGGTTACTTGTTGAGCTAAAAATCAAACATCATTGCAGTTCCGTTGAGAACCCCAGAACAAATGGACAAGCCGAAGCCACCAACCGGGTTATTGTCCATGGAATCAAACGAAGGCTGGATAAGGCTAAGGGAAACTGGGTTGAACAACTAGACCATGTCCTCTAGGATTAATAGACTACGCCTAACTCGACAACAGGTAAAATCCCCTTTAAACTCACCTACGGGTGCGAGACTATAATTTGAGTTTTGAGTATCTAATTAGTGTGATTCTGGTCTTGTAGAAAAGCTAAGACAAATATCTACAAAATTCATGAGACCTCAGTAGCTGAATCACACGTTTGGAAAATTTAAATTAAAGTTGAAGCAAGAGCCAGAATGTTGATCCTGATAGCTTGACCTCTGCGCACTCATTAGCCTATATCTTGAGATATAGGGGTGCAATGGACGTCAACCTAAGCCTAAATGAAAGCTAAGACTCAAAGATACAACTATTATGAGACTCCTAAGCTAAAATACATTGTTTTGGGTGTGTAATTGAAGCTGGAAAATAGAGACGAATTGGTGACGAGTTAGGCCACTTAATGGAGCATAAGTTAAGTTCTAGGCCTCAAAATGACAAGGGACATGGGCCTAATGATTCCTAATGGACCCAACTTTGTAACTAATAGGTTTCTAATCATGTAAGGCTAAATTAGGGGTTAGTTATAGGAGGTAGAAGCAGAAATCTGAGACTCATCTTTTCATTCTACATTTCTCACCTTCTATCTAGAACTCTCTTCCCCTCCCTTCTCTCTAGGTTTTCGTTTTTTCTCTTATTTTTTTGAGTTCTTCCCTCCTATTCTTGGATGGGTAGAGCCTTTAATTAATCCAAGGGATTGACACGCTTAATGATTAATCTTGAGATCCTATTTTAATTGCTATACATTTCTCTATTAATCAAATTTTTCTTTTTAATTCTTTTGTTTAAATACTGATTTAATACTTAATTTGATTAGGATTTACATATGTTAATTGCGTAATTACCATGTTCTAAGATATGAATTCAGAGGTTAAACAATGCATCAAAGGTGTTTGATGAATTGTTTAGCTTGGTTGGATCTTGGTTTTTAAGTTAATTTGGATTTTGGATGGATGCTTTATTTTTCTAACCTCAATTAATTGAATTCTGGAAGTGTTTCTAGTAGAAGATCTGTAGATCATTGAGAGACGTCTTAATGTGATCTAAGACCAAGGGTTTGGTTGATAGTTGATTGGATCTTTAGTAATCAAGGATGGATTGAAATCAAGTTTGGACAATTCTCTTGGATTGGTTGATTCTTAATTCTATTTTTTGTTTCATTTATTTGAATTATGTTTTTGCATTTTTAATCTTGCAAACCCCCCTTTTGTTTATGTTTCTGTTTCTAATTCGTAATTCTGTTTTTGTGATTCTGTTTCTAACTCTGTCACTAGTTTTTGTTTTCTTCAAGTTTGATTTTTTCTATTTTTAATTTCATATATTTTTCCCCTTTGTACATTAACATCCTAATTTGAATCTGTGATCATAATTAGAGTGATCCATGGGCTCAACTCGGTGTTACCATATGCTACAAGTTATTTTGGTAAACTGGTTATAAATTGTTAAATCGGGTACCCTTGGCAGCTATCAAATTTTTGGCACCATTGTTGGGGATCATTCTGATTTTGTTTAATCATATTAGGAGTTTATTTGACTACTAACCCCTCACTAACCCTTGTTTTGCCTCTGTTGGTTTTCACCAAAATCACTTCACCCGATGATGTCTTTGTAAATTTTGGATGAATTACCTAATCTCAGAATGAGATGAAACTTGGTCAGATGAAGGAAAATGGCCAGAAAAACTAGGCTTAATGTGTTATACTAAGGTCACTCGGATTTAAGGCAAATTCCATCATTTAGACCACTTTTTCAATTTTTTAATAATTTTATTGCATTTTTTAGTTTTATTTTTGTGTAGTTTTCATGTTGCGGTGGTCCCATGAATTTTAAAAATCATTATATAGTTTAATTGGATTTATTTTGGTAGATTTTTAGTATTGTCTAGTGTATTTTGCTTGTTACTGATTTGTACTTTTTGTGCTTTGGATGATGCATGAGGTCTTCTGTTAGCCAATTGCTTGATATTGATCCTGAGATTGATAGGACCTTGCATACACTGATTAGAGCTTGTAGGCTTAGTGAAATAATTACATTTGACCTTGATTTTGATATTGAAATTGAAATTAAACTTGAGAGCTTAAGTGATATTGCAACTATAGGTGATAACATGCATAATAGAACCCTTAAAGAATTAGTTGCTCCTGATGTAACATACCAATCTTTGTGTATTCAATACCATATGCTGACTTTGAATTAAAATCTGAGTTGATACACTTGTTGCCTAAGTTTCATAGTCTTGGAGGTAAGGACCCCCATAAGCACCTAAAGGAGTTCCATGTGATTTGTTCAACCATGAAGCCGCATGGGATCCCTAAGGAGCACATCAAGCTGAGGGCATTCCCTTTCTCACTTATTAATGCAGCCAAGGATTGGTTGTTCTACCTTTCACCAAGTTCTGTTATGAGTTGGGATGACATGAAGTGGCTATTCTTGGAGAGATTCTTCCCTGTATCTAGAGATGCGGCCATTAGAAAAGATATGTATGGCATAAGACAAATGATAGGAGAGACCTTGCATGAATATTGAGAGAGATTCAAGAAGTTGTGCCTAAGATGTCTCCACCACAAAATCAGTGATCAGTTCTTGATTTAATATTTCTATGAAGGCTTGCTGCTAATGGACAGAAGCATGGTGGATGTTGCCTTTGGAGGAGCCTTAGTAAATAAGACCCCTGCTACAACAAGAAATTTGATAGCAAACATGGTAGCAAATGCACAACAATTTGGCATAAGAGTCCTTACCTCAACCAGAGGAGTTAATGAGATTCAATTGTCTCATGTAGACTAACAGAGAATGGAACATAGACTTGATGAATTGACTTCTTTGGTGAGATAGTTAGTAGTGAGACAGCAACCACCTATGCAGATGGATGCAACCGTGTGTGGCATTTGCTCTTGTTCATCTCATCCCACTGATGCATGCCTCACACATCAGGATGGTGGTTCTGTTTTTCCATATCAATTTGTTGCAGTAGTTGGAGTTTTTCCTAGTAAACCATAGTTCCAACAACAACAATAGAGATATGATTCATTCTTCAACACATACAACCCTGGTTGGAAAGACCATTCGAATCTGAGATATGGCAATGCAGCATCACAACAGAAGCAACCATTGCAATATAAGCAACCAATCCAATAGCCATTCCAGTAGCTAATAAGACAACAACAGCTTCAACCTCAAGCTAGATGAAGTAGGCAATTCCAACAACCTATGCAGCAGCAACCAAGTCCAATAGCCACAAAATCGAAGCCTTCCTTTGAGGACTTGGTGAAGCAGATGGCCACAAATAACATTCAGTTCCAATAGAGGATAGAGGCCACTATTCAAAATTTAGAAACTGAGATTGGATAATTAGCCACTACATTGAGTCAATTGTAGGCCCATGGTTCTGGGCACCTCCTTTCCCAAACAGTTCCCAATCCAAAAAAAGATGTGTGTGCTATTATGCTGAGGTCTGGAAAGTCTGTACCTAAACCTCAAGTTGCAGCAAGCAAACCACAGCCAGTAGAAAATTCTGATTCTGATAAAATAACCCAACAATCTAAGGGTGCAAAAAAGTCAGCACTTGTGGACCTGTTATAGTTCTTCCTTTTCCACACAAATCCATACAATTCAAAAAAATAGTAGATGCTAAGAAAGATAAAGACCTGCTTGAGACTTTTAGGAAAGTAGAAGTCAATATTCCACTACTGGATGCAATCAAGCAGATACCAAAGTATGCTAAATTCTTGAAAGAGTTGTGCACTCATAAGAGAAGGTTGAAAGGAAATGAGAAAGTGAGCATGGGAAGAAATGTTTCTACCTTGATCCAACTAAATATGCTTCTTAAATGCAAGGATCTTGGATCAGTCACCATTCTTTATATAACAGGCAAAAAGTAAATTACTCATGCAATGTTGGATTTGGGTGCTTCGATCAATGTGATGCCAAAATCAATTTTTGAATCTTTGCAGCTTAGAGAATTGAAGCTAACCAGAGTAATCATTCAGCTAGCAAATAGGAGCACAACTATCCTGTTGGAGTGCTTGAGGATGTTTTGGTAAGGGTAAATGAGTTAATATTTCTAGCAGATTTTTATATTCTGAATGTAGAAGATGAATTTGCATTTAATCAGCCGCCATTGATTTTAGGTAGACCCTTTTTAAAAACTGCCAAGACTAAGATTTATGTGCATGCTGGCACTCTTTTCATGGAATTTGGGGATAACATAGCTCAATTTAACATCTTTGATGCCATGAAATATCCTTTAGAAGAGCATTCTATTTTTTAGTTAGATGTCACTGATTTGCTTATTAATAATATGCATGTTGATATGCTTGCTGAATTTCCTGAAACTGGTGGATTTCTAGATAGTGCTTATTTTCCTAGATGTTATGGATATGTTATTTTTCTTTGTGATTAGACTAGTATATGTGCTATATGTTCTGAGATTTTTGCATGTATGAGAGATGATACTGCATTTTCTAAATTTCTTTCTTTTATGAGATATGATCATGCTAAGGTAATGCTGTAGTTAAATCAATAGAATTAATTTCTTCAACCAGATTGATACCTTCAATGCAGCAACCACCTACCCTTAAGTTAAAGCCTTTTACTGAACATTTCAAGTATGTGTTCTTGGAAGCAGATGAAAAGCTGCCAGTGATAATAGCAAAGAATTTGCAACCTGACGAAGAAAAGAAATTGTTGTAGATCTCGAAGCAACACAAGAAAGCCCTTGGATGGACACTTGTAGACATTCTTGGGATTAGCCCCTCCATATGCATGCATAGAATTTTATTAGAGGAAGCAGCCAAACCAGTAAGGCAACCTCAAAGAAGACTTAACCCGTTAATTTTGGATGTGGTGAAGAAAAAAGTGAGCAAACTGTAGTCAACTGGTATCATTTACCCCATTTCAGATAACAAGTGGGTGAGTCCGGTGCAAGTGGTTTCCAAGAAGACCGGAATGACAATGGTTATGAATGAGAAGAATGAGCTAGTCCTTACTAGAGTACAGAACAACTGGAGGGTTTGTATTGATTATAGGAAGCTGAGCTAAGCCACTAGGAAGGATCACTTTCCCTTGCCCTTCATTGATCAGAAGCTGGAGAGGTTGGCTAGCAAGTCACATTATTGCTTCCTAGATGAATTTCAAGGCTACTTTCATATTCACATAGCCCTAGAGGACTAAGAGAATACAACATTCACATGCCCTTTTAGAACATTTGCTTATAGAAAGATGCCTTTTGGGCTCTGTAATGCCCCTAGTACATTTTAGCAATGTATGGTGAGCATTTTCTCTGACTTGTTAGAACATTGCATGGAAGTTTTTATGGATGACTTCATAGGTTATGGATCTTCCTTTGATGCATGTTTAGACAGCCTTCCTAGGGTGCTTGATAGGTGCATTGAGACACACCTTGTTCTTAATTTTGAGAGATGTCATTTCATGGTAAAACAAGGCATAGTCTTAGGGCATGTAGTTTCTAACAAAGGCATTGAATTAGATAGAACGAAGATTGATGTTATTGCCTCTTTACCCTACCCCACTTATGTGCAGGAAGTGGGTTCTACAAGCGTTTCATCAGGGATTTTAGAAAAACTGCTCTTCAAATGTCCAAGCTACTCCAAAAAGATGTTAAGTTCAAATTTGATGAGCATTGCAAGGAAGCATTTGATCAGTTGAAGAAAAACATGACGTTTCCTCCATTATTCAGTCGCCAAATTGGGTGCTTCTATTTGAGCTCATGTGTGATGCCTCCAACTTTGCAGTTGGTGCTAGCCTTTTCTCAACGAGTTAGAAAACATCCTCATGTGATATCTTATGCCTCTCGTACCTTGGATTTTGCCCAAGCTAATTTCAATACCACTGAAAAGGAGCTTTTAACAATTATTTTCACTTTAAATAAATTTCATTCTTATTTGCTGGGCACTAAAGTTATTATTTTCTTTGACTATGTAGCTTTGAAGTTCTTTTTAAAGAAGCCCGAGTCAAAGCCTAGACTTATTCAGTGGATGTTGCTCTTATAGGAGTTTGATATTGAGATCAGAGATAAGAGCGGATCTGAAAACTTGGTGACAGATCAACTGAGCCAGATCCCACAGGCAATAGACACTCTTCCTATCTGAAAAACCTTTCCAGATGAATAGCTTTTTCAGGTAAGCGGTAAGGATCCTTGGTATGCTGATTTAGTGAATTATTTGGTTGCGTCTGAGTTACCTGCTGATTTTAATAAGTATCAGATTGATAAGTTTAAGAGTGAGTCTAAACATTATGTATGGGATGATCCTTATCTATGGAGACTGTGTAGTGACCAAGTCATTAGACATTGTGTGCCTGATTATGAGTTTCAGTCTATTCTGTCTTTTTGTCATACCCTTGCATGTGGTGGTCACTTTGGACTGCAATGCACTGCTAGGAAGATTTTAGACTCTGGATTGTATTTGCCCATCTTGTTTCATGATGTTTATAGTTATTGTTAGAATTGAGAATAATGCCAACGAACAGGTAACATTTCCCATAGGAATGAGATGCCTCAACAACTATTATTGTTTTGTGAAATATTTGATGTTTGGGGTATTGACTTCATGGGTCCCTTTCCTGTTTCCTTTGGTTTTGTTTACATTATGTTATCTGTTGATTATGTCTCAAAGTAGGTAGAGGCAAAGGCCACTCATACTGATGATTCTCATGTGGTTTTAGACTTTGTCAAGTCTCACATTTTCTACAGGTTTGGAGTTCCAAAAGCCATAATCAGTGACCTAGGCTCCTATTTCTGTAATAAAAACATGGCGGCATTGTTGAAGAAATATGGTGTGATGCATAAGGTTTCGACTTCCTACCATCCACAAACCAATGAGCAAGCTGAAGTTTCGAATAGGGAGTTGAAACAAATCTTGGAAAAGTAGTCCAACCAAATATAAAAGATTAGAATAAGAGACTTAAGGACGCATTGTGGGCATATTGGATTGCCTTCAAGACACCGTTAGGCATATCTCCCTATAGGATACTCTTCAGCAAGGCATGTCACCTTCTGGTGGAGATTGATCATAAGGCCTATTGGGCAGTAAAAAAAATGCAACCTTGACTTGAACTAAGCCGGAACCCAAAGGAAGCTCCAACTTCAAGAACTTGAATAGCTTTGGTTGGAGGCTTATGAGAACTCCTGAATTTACAAGGAAAAGACCAAGCTTCTTCATGATAAGTTGTTGACAAGGAAGGAGTTCTCCATTGGCCAAAAAGTTCTCCTTTATAACTCCTGCCTCAAGTTCATACCCGGGAAGCTCCAATCTAGGTGGCTTGGTCCATTTGTTGTTACTAAGATTTTTCCTTATGGTGCTATACAGGTTACAAATGAGAATAATAACAAAGCTTTCACAGTCAATGGACATCGCCTTAAACCATTTTATGAAGGAGCTGAAGCTCAAGAGGGCATTTTGGAGGAGATCCATTTGCAAGAAGTCGTCTACCCCACTTGATAAGGATGTTTCTTTTCTTTCCATCTCTTTTATTTTACTTTTCCTTCATCAATTGATGATTTTGATGGATGTTTTTCTTTTGAGCTTTACATTGAGGACAACGTAAAATTTAAGTGTGGAGGGGAATTTTAACATTCTGTTTTTCTGTTGTTTGCTATTTTAGTTCCACTGTTTTTACTGTGTTTACTGTTTTAGCTATTTTAATTTTTTTTTGTTTTGTTATTTGTTTGTTTAATTTTTTGTTTCTCTATTTGTGAGTGTTTTTAATTCTTTATTTCTCGCTATTTCGATGTTTATAATGTTTTGTCTCTGTTGTTGTTGTTTTTTTTTTTTTTTTGCGTTTCTTCTATTTTTGCTATTAATTTTTGTTTTTGTTTTTTTCTATTGTTTATGCTTTATTTCTATTTTTTGTGCTTAATTTTGTTTTTGTCTTGTTTTTTGTTTCTGTTTCTAATTTTTGTTGTTCGATTTGATTACTAACTCTTTGTTCATTTCATTGTTCTTTGATTTTTGCTATTTGTTATTTTTTGCTACTATTTTGTTTTCGTTTTTAATTTTGTATTTTGCTTTAAATTCTATTTTTTTTCTTTAAAAAAACAAATTTTATTTCTGTTTTTAATTGTTTTCCAATGACATTTTAGAATTGTTAAGCTTTTGAGTTTGAAGCAATTGAAATTCAAGGTTCATAAACATGATTGAATAAAGTTTCTTCCTTCTTGAATTCAACAATGCTTGGTTGTGGATGTTGAATTGGTGGATTGAGTTTGATATATGCATACCTTGTGAGATTTTGAGCTTATTGGTGGATTTAACATTTGCATCATTCTCTTCTTTCTTGTGTGATTTTCACTCATGTCAATTGATCACTCTAGAACTTGCTTTGATTCTTTTTTAGGCTACATTTTCACTTGCATGCATGAACATGATTGAAGCATTCTTTCTTGAATTAGCTACTTTGACAAAATAGTCAACATTGCATCCTTTCCCTTTGATTAACCCCCATGAGCTTATTTACCTATCCTTTGTCTCATTATATGCCTTATGTGAAAAACTATTATTTTACCTTACCTTAGGGAATGGAAGAGCATTGGTTCATTTTCATTGGAGGAGTTCTTTTGCTTGTTGGTAATTAATAGTTCAAGTGTGGGAGTTATGCAAATTGATGTGCAAAATGCAAAGTGTTTGATGGAAGAAAAAGAAAAAGAAAAGCCAAATGAAAAGAAAAATAAAAAAAAATGGAATGTCAAGAAAAAAAAAAGAATAAATGCAAGCAAGGTTGTGAAAGAAACGAAATCAAATAAAAAAAAAAGGAAAGGAATATGTAAAGAGAATGTGCATTATATGGAATTGGGGGTAAAATTTCATGCTTGTTAATTGTCATTTGAGTTCCTCCCTAATGCTCGTTTATTCTCTTACGTGTTTAGCTTATTATATCCATATTATTTCCTTCCCTTACCTTGGCCCCATTACAACCTTGAATAAAATCCTCTTGATTTGTGTGTGTATGTGCTTAAGTAGTGGAGAAGTAGAAGAAAAGTAAGCTTATGGTAATGCAATTTTTAAGGGTTGAATTAAGTGAAATACTTACCTTTTAAATACTTGAGAGATTGAGAGTGTATCTTGTGAGGATCTATCATTCTTGATTCATGTTTTTCAAATTGAAGATACCTTGCTTGTTGATTTGAGATGTGAAGAAATGTTACCTCATGAATGTTTTGATCCCTTGAAACTTTGGTTGCTCTTCTTGCTTGTAAACTTTTGCATTCTTGGATATCATTGGAAATTTAGTCTTTTAGAGTTTTTAGCTTTTGAGTTTGTATTGTTTTTCCTTGTTCCCTAGTTTTGGTCTTATATGTTTTGCCCAGGAGTGCCAAAAAGCTAAGTGTGGAATAATTTGATAGCAACATATTTGATTCATTTAATTATCCTCTCACTAGGTGTCTTAAGGTTTAATTTGGCTTAATTGATTTGATTTTGTCACATTTTATAATATTGGGCCTAATTGGATTATTGTATGAATTATTGCATAAATTAGTGTTAATTTGTCTATTAGGCAGTGTTCAATATTTTTTCTATAATCTGATTTTCAAGTATTTGATTGGTGTGATTCTGGTCTTGTAGGAAAGCTAAGAAAAATATCTACAAGTTTTATAAGACCTCAAGAGTTGAATCACACGTTTGGATAATTTAAATTGAAGTTGAAGCAAGAGCTAGAATGTTGATCCTGGTAGCTTGACCTCTACGCACTCATCAGCCCATATCTTGAGTTATAGAGGTGCAATAGACGTCAACCTAAGCCCAAATGAAATCTAAGACACAAAGCTACAACTATTATGAAGACTCCTAAGCTAAACTATGTCATTTTGGGTGTGTAATTGAAGCTATAAAATAGAGACAAGTTAGTGATGAGTTAGGTTACTTAATTGAGCATAACTTGAGTTATAGGTCTCAAAATGACATGGGACTTGAGCCCAATGATTTCTAATGGACCCAGCTTTGTAACTAATAGGCTTCTAATCATGTAAGGACAAATTAGGGGTTAGTTATAGGATGTAAAAGCAGAAATCTTAGACTCATCTTTTCATTCTACATTTCTCACACTCTCTCTAGAACTCTCTTCCTCTCCCTTCTCTTTAGGTTTTCATTTTTTCTTTTATTTTTCTAAGTTCTTCCCTTCTATTCATGGAGGGGTAGAGCCTTTAATCAATCCAAGGGATTGACACTCTTGATGATTAATCTTGAGATCCTGTTTTAATTGCTATACATTCATCTATTAATCAAATTCCTTTTCTTCTTCTTCTATTGTTTAAATTATGCTTTAATGCTTAATTTGATTAGGATTTGCATATGCTAATTACGTAATTACCATGTGCCATGAGATGAATTCAGAGGTTAAACAATGCATCAAAGGTGTTTGATGAATTGTTTAGCTTGGTTGGATTAATAATCACATATTTTATATATTAATAAACCCTCATTTTTAATCATTTACACTTTCTATGAACTTAATTGATTGAGCTTAGTCATGTTTTGTAAGTTTGGGTTCAAATTGGACTTAATTGATATTTTCCAGCATTGTTGAGATTTTACACTGTTTCTGTATTTAAGTCATATCTTGAGTTCTAGATGTCTAGAAATTATGAATTTTACCTTGTAGGAAAGCGGAGAGAAAGCTCTACAACTTTGATAAGAGCTCGAAGTCTCAATCAGATATCTAGTGGAGCTAAATGGGATTGGAAGTTAGAAAACAGGTTCTGTCACTAGAGCCCGAGCAGTGTGCACTAATCAGGGCATAACTTGGGTTGCATGAGTTGTATTGAGCTGAAACTAGTGCCATTTGAACGTTAAGACCCAAATCTACAACTTTCATGAAGAACACAAGAGCCAATTCGGATAGTTTGGAGGTCATATTGGGCTTGTAAGGCAGAACAGAGGAGTTGTAGTTGGGCCTGAGCAGTGTGCAGTGATTGGGTTGGAATTTTAGTTGTAGGAGTTGTATGGAGATGAAACCGATGGCATCGGAAAGATAAGACAAAACCCTTCAACTTTCATGAAGACCACTTTTCTAGAAAATAATATTTTAATAGAGTTATAATCGTGTGAAGATAGTTGAATTAGTTAGTACGAGTGGAGAGACAAGCATCATTAATCATTTACCCACTAATTAATCATTTACCCACTAATTAATCATCCACCCACTAAATAATCATCTACCCACTCAATAATCATCCACCCACTCATTAATCACCCACCCACTCATTAAATAACTCCATTGTCATTTTCCACTCATCCACCCATCATCTACTTACTCATTAAATAACTCTATTGTCATTTTCCATTCATCCACCCATCATCTACTTACTCATTAAATAACTCTATTGTTATTTTATACTCATCCACCAATCATCTACCCACTCATTAAATAACTTCATTATCATTTTGTACTCCTCAAGCTCTATATAAAGGAGCATTGGCTGATCATTTTGGGGAATCTTAGCTGAGAATATGTTATTGTGTTATTTGTTTCTCTTGTTGTAGTTTTCTTTGTTCTAAATTGAAGTTATGTTCATCTTTTTCTTATTCTCTCTTTTTTTCTTCTTGTTCATGAGTAACTAATCTTCATCTTGCTTGAGTGAAGGGGTGAAGCTTTTGGTAATAAAAATAAGGTTAGATTAATTTCTTTCTTGTACTTAAATGATACATTATCAAGTGGTCATTATATGTGTTCTATTTTGTTTTCAATCAATTTAGAAACCCTCCTTGTAAAGTGGAGTTCTTGATTCATTATAGACAAGTAGTTTGGCATAATTAATGCTTTAACTCATTTACAAATGTTGGTATTGGTAAATAAGTAAAGGAACAATAATATAACTACATATGTAATTCTAAATAGATTTTGAATGTTTGATTTTCCGATTAGAACATCCGTTGTGAGTGGATTTCAATTGAGTTATAAAAAAAGAATTAATTTTGTCCTTAATTTATTATCAAAAATGGATCTCCTAGCCCAAGCAAGTTCTTTTTTTAATTGTGAACAAGTTTTATTATCTTTATTATTGTGACAAATCATTTCCTTACCTCAAAGAATTTTTCTTCATCAATTCTTTATGGATTGACCTCGGACTCTCGAGAAATTTATTACTTGAGACAACCTATACTTGGGTTTGTATCCTTTAATCTACATCAAGTTTTTAGCGTCGTTGTCGGGGACTTAATTTAAAGTTTTAATTTATTGAGGTTCTCTTTCTTTAAGTAAACTTCACCATCTTGTATATTCTTTCTCTACTCTTTTAACTTTCTAACTTACTAACTTACTAACTTTCTAACTTACTAACTTACTTATTTATGTCATTTATTTATGCTTACTAACATTTTTTTTATTTATGTCATTTATTTTTGCTTTCTGTTATTTATTATTGTCATTTATTTTTACTTTTCGACTTATTTACTATTGTCATTTATTTTTGCTTTTTGACTTACTAACTTGTACATTATTTTTTTTATTTTAAGTCATTTATTTATTGTTAATATTTTAATGGCTGGTGTAAACTACTGACTTATACATTATTTTTTATTATAAGTCATTTATTTATGCTTAATTTGTATCGTGATTCAAATTCTGGTCGTTTGGTTAAAATTAATCCTAGTACTTTATATATTGATTTGTTTGAATCACAATCACACACAATTGGCATAATGGTTGAAAATGAAAGTGTACATGATGAACATGAAAATCAACTGTTGCGAACCATGTGCGAATATTTGCAACCACCTCGAAGTTCTAGTTCATCATGTTTTATCTTTCTACTCAATGCTAACAATTTTAGGTTTAAGCCAGGTATAATTTCTTTACTTCCTAATTTCCATGGTTTAGAATCTAAAAGCTCATATTTATATCTAAAAGAATTTGAAGAAGTATGTATCACTTTCAATGATTGTAACACCCACCGTAGGGTATCACATTTAAGACTAATCCTAATATAACTTACCCAAGTTGTAAAAGAATTAATCTTGTAGAATACCAATTTTAAAATTTCTTTTGCGGAATAACTGTAATTAAATAAAAACATTTAAACATAAAACGTTGTTGAAAGTAAACTTGCCATACTTATATACGTAACAAAACATTGTTTGCAAATAATTTACATAATTACACACTCATGCCCAAAAGTTAATTTATACATTATACACGACGAAAATATAAAATACTTAAGTATAACCTTCCTAAACCAAACTAAGGATTCGGGCTCTCAGCAGGATCCTCCTCCTTTTCCTCAGTGTCATCATTAAAGAAACCTAACAGATATAACAAATGCCTTGCGGGTGTCCTAGCTGATGATACCATCAAATCCTCTTGCGGAATGTAAAAACTACCACCCCAGAGTTCACGAATAGGCATCGTAAACTCAAGATGCACTGAAGCATGTTGTGTCAATACAGGAGTTCCACCTTTAGTATAACTGAGGTTAAGAGTTAAGTCCCCAGTATACACAAATCTCTCATTTCCATAGTCAAACCTCCACGCATCAGTCCCCCTGTGGAACTGTACGACGACAAAACCTAGAACTTGATGTCTCGCCACCATTAAGACAAATGCAACAAAGATCACTGATAATAAAAAGAATCACCAGCCTCTTTGCCTCTTTGATCTTCATCAAACATATACAATAAACAATACAATACAGCAAAGAGGTGAGATCCCTTACATTAATACCAATGAGGCAGTATAGAAAATGATAGTAAACAGTACAGATACAATGTTTTCATATATAATCACAATTTCACATCACAGATAATATATCAAAGAATATAATAATTATGACAATATGTTGACCCATTATGCATATGTACCACGACCAAATCCTACTCCATGGAACTAATCACAATTTCGAAGAGAAAGATAGGGAGTACATGTTTGTGTATCGTTAGCCTCAACTCATGTGCCAATATATCATATCATGGTGCGCAATGTAACAACTCAACTTTTAGATAAATTACCATTTTGTCCTGATTGTGCTGTTTTATGTTTTTCTGTGTGTTATAAAATTAATTTGACTGTTTCATAACTGTATTTGACTGTTGTGTGTGATTTACTCTGAGTCAAGAAAATAATAATTTTCGGGTCAGGAAAAAATCTTATTTTAATTATTCGGAGCTGGGGGATCTTACTAAGCCCAATTCTGAATGATACATGTATCAATCTTTTAATTTTTAGAATTTATTTGTATAATAAAATAATTTTATATTTTTATAATATTATTTTATTAGTTAGTACAAATAAAACGACCATGGACCTGGAAAAGTCTGTGGGACCCATAATTAGTTTATGGGACCCACGTTTAGAAAAAGTAGTCAACGTTGATGGCTTGATTTATTTTTAAGCCAATAGGAATTAGTCAACAAAAGGGCATGACTTGATTTGCACCATTGGATGAGAAGGTTTAGTTTTGAATATCAACCGTTGATCTAATCAATGGTTGTAAAGATAAGCTTAATAAGGAAGGCTTTGGATATCCACTGTTGATTTAATGTACGGTGGAGATTGGTCTCACAAAATGGCTAGAATCATTTGTGACCATTGGATGTGAAGTATGTAGAGAAGATCTTGACCCTCCATTTTTGAAGATGCATCTAATGATTAGGATTTCATGGAGAAGAGATCTAATGGCTTAGATTTGATCATATCATTTGGAAGCTTCTACCTAATATCAACCCTTGATTTAATCAATGGCTCTTGAAGCTTAGTTACAAGAATGCTAATTAATTAGTAATGTAACTAATTTTCCTAATTAAGTTAGATTAAGTGTGCATAGAAACTTAATGAGACTAGTAACTTAGTTAGTATCCTATGATCACCATTAGGGTAGAACCTTCAAGAACATGTGACTAAGGCTTAAATGAGCCAATTAGAGGCAAGCTTAGGGGAGAAGCCTTTGCATGTGAACCCTTGATGTAAGCTAAGGCTAGCATGGAGTCTTGGAAGGTCAAACAAAGTGGCCACCTCCTCTTGGATGAACTCCACGGCCATGCACCCATTAGGAGACCATTTCACTTCATTCTTCATCTTTGCTATCACAAAATCTCTTTTTTCTCTCTTCTAAATCAAAAACCACCATTGTTGTTTGCTTGGAGGACCATTCGGCCAAACACCATACGCCATCATCCACCCATCTAAAATTTTATCCAACCTTATTTCTCAACTCTAAACACCATTCTAAGAACATCTCTAGTTGAGAGTTCTTCCAAAATCTTTCATCTTAAGCTTGGAAAATTGCTTTGGAGATTTCTCCTATAAGGTGAAATTCCTTGTTTTTCATTTCTAACTTCATTTCCAAGGTTCTAAGCCATGATTGATCCATGGTTTATGTTTTTCTCCTATGGTTATAAATTGTAAAAATTTATTTGAGCATGTTAGGTTTCCTTGGAGGAGATCACGAAATCATCTAGGAAGGAGAGAAAAAGGTTTTATCTTCCTTAAAGGTAAGAGGGAGATTTAATCTCATCAACCATGTGTGGTGATGAGAAAATGGATTGTATGTGTGTGAAGAATCCATAAGGATTCACTTGTTTGATTGTTTAAATGCTTTCCTATTTGTGTTTGATATTATTTGTATGCATGTCTATAAGCTTTAAAATATATTACATGTGTGATATATGCATGATTATTAATTAGGATGTGAATAACATGTAAGGTTTGCATGAGTGTTCCAAAGAACACAAAAAGGGGCTCACGGCCTCAACAAAGAAAAGAGAACCAAAATGTGCTCAACAATTTTCTAAAGGAAGGATTTAATGGAATTAGGTAAATTAATGAAATCCAAAATGATTTAGAAGGTAGAAAATGATCCAAAGATCAAATGCCAAGGTTTTACTAATTTCGGCCAACATGCCTTGTAAATGTGTAATTAATCCAAAACTTATTTTCTAAAGTGTAGAGTTGATATTTTACCTAAAAAGAACACAATGGTAATGAATTTTTAAGAATTAAAGAAGTAAACTAATTTTATTAAAAATATAGTATAGAAGAAAAATAAACAAAACTCTTGAAATATACTTACCTTTGAGTTTTAAAAGTATAACTTAAATTTTCAAAGTGTATTTAGTAGTAATAAACTAAATAAAAGAATTTTTAGAGGAAAAACGTAGAAAGCTCATTTTTAATAGATTTTATAGACAAAATGCTATCAAAATTTATTAGAAACAGACAAATAAAGAGAATGTTTTATAATATATTTATAACGCAAGGAAAATATTCGACGTAGTTTAAAAGTATTAAAAATAGCTTACGCAGTTTTAAAATAGAGGTTTTAAAGTTTTTCGATCAAGAAAAAGATTTAAAAATCTTACGCGATTGAGAAAACGATTTAAAAATGCTACGCGATTTTAAAAACAGCAAAATATATTTACGCGATTTAAAAATATTTGTAAAAGCGACGTGATTGTGAAAACGGGATAAAATTTCTACGCAATTGATTGAAACAATGAGTTTTGCTGTCGGGCCAAAGTGGTGGACCCGGACATATGGAGATATGGTACTGTCAAGTGGTGACGTACTATATATTGGAAATTTTGAGGTTAAGGGTATTTTTGTAAATATGATAATATTTTTAAGCTAAGGGTAATTTAGTAATTATTATTTTATTCATGCATTGAGTTGTGCCAATTTGGTTGATATTGGCGATTGATTGACGAGGCGAATTACACCGTGTTATCGGTGTGATAAGCGTAGTGTGGTTCATCTTGTGAGGACTTTGAGGCATTAGTGTGCGGAGTATTCCACATGTGGACAGTTAGTCGCTCCTCTGGGTCGTGGTAACTGATAACACACTAATGATCTCGACACACACTATACTTAATCAAGATCTTGTAAAGACTGTGTAGTACAATGCCTGTAGTACACGACGTTAGACTGTGTGCTACTACACGACGTTGGACTGTGGGCTATAGACACGATGTTAGACAGTAGAATAGTTTGGTTGGGCAGCCTGAAGTACTGATATATCTTTACGGGTCATTCTCTCTGATGTCTGTGTCTAGCTCCATGAAGTAAGAACGAGTCGTATTGCATTTGCATGTGTCATGCATCATAATATTATTAATCGTGATATTATATGATACTGTTGTATTAAAATTCTTATGTTAAATTGTGTTACTATTTATGATGTTATGGTATGCTTTATTGTATTAAACTGTGATATCTGTTGTATTGTCATTTTCTTATTTGCCATGCTGGTATTGATGTATGATTATCTCACCTCTCTATATGTATTGTTTCTGTATTATTAATTATGTTATAAAAGAGTTTGAGGAAGAGGAACAGCCTCTAGATTGTGTGTATCCTGAGGAGGAGGAGGAGCAGCAGACGGGTGATCAGTTCAACGAGTGCGAGCCTTCCGATCATCCATATCCTTTAGACTAACTTGTGAGTATGACGTTGCTGGGATTTCTTGGTTTCGTGAGGCTAGAGTTTCACAGAGGTTCAGGGGCCTGGCAATTACGCGATGATCGAGGATCGGTGATCTACTTGGGACGTTTAACTGTGTCCCTACGAGGAGAGTTTGATGCTAAACCTGTCTTCACTACGACTTTGTATCTACATCTGGAGATGCCGTTGGATCTGAGGCGTCACTAGGGAGGACTCTTTCCTATTCCCTGTGAGATTAGCATAGTGTCAACAGCACAGACTCCTGTCCGTAGAGCTGTGAGACATCCTGAATTTTTATCACCTGAAGCTTCATCTAAGAGTGATCCTTCAGAGGGTTAGGGATCTATGATGTGCACTTGGGCACTTTATGATGTTGTAATGTATAATAACTCTTTATTGCTTTATTTAAATATTTTGTAGTTATAAATTATTTGCATAACTTAAAACAAAATCATATGTATATTATGTAGGGGTGTCAAAACGGGCCGGACCGGTCCATTCGGGCCAGCCCATTTAGGCTCGGGTCATTTTCGAGCCGGCCCATTCGGGCCATATAAATTTCAAGCTGGTATTTTGCCAGCCCAGCCTAACCCATTTAGCCTTATGTAGTGTTAAAAGAGCGGGCTAGCCCGGCCCATTCGAGCTCGGCCCATTCGAGCCATGTAAGTTTCGGGCTAGCATTTTGCTAACCCAGTCCGTCTATTTTGTCGGGCTATTCGGGTCGGCCCATCGGACTTGACCCATTTTTACACCCCTAATATTATGTGTGCGATAACAATTTGTTTTATTCCATGTTCTGTGTTATTTTATTTAAGGTTATTATGTATAAAAAGAAAAAAATTTATAACTCATTAATTATTTATCAAATGTTTTATAACTTGGGTAATATTTTATTTATTTTTATTTTATTGCATTCATAAATGTGACATCCCCACAAGGATGTTACACGCAACATGGCTAATACAACACTCTCAACAAATCACGAAAAGAGTAGCAACTCCGTCAAGACCGTTGGTGTGTTTGCACAGGATACCACGACGCAGAGGTGCTACCAACTTGCCACATATGACTTTCCACACCCCAACGTCTCCAAGATCACTGAAGATCATAACTACGCAATTCTCACCTGCACGAAGGTGTAATTTCTATCTCCTAGGCACATTTGCCTTAACCAAATATGCTGACACGTTTTTCTATACATGATGTATGATTCAAAACACATACAAACCTTATTCTTATAAAATTTCACATACACAGACCATTTCTCGGTGCTATCACTTTTTGATATAACTGGGCCCACCACTATAGCCCGACAACAAACTGCTGTTATTTCTAATCGCGTAAACATTTTATTGCGTTTTTGAAATTACGAAAATATTTTTAAACGTTTTCTTAATCGCATAACGATTTTAAATCATTTTCTCAATCGCATAACTTAAAAATCACTATTTTTAAATCGCATAAGGTTTTTCTAGTATTTTTCACCTACGTAAAATATTTCGTAGCTTTCTAAACTTTATTTATAAAATTCTTTATATAATTTGGAAAATTTTGCATTATTTAAGATATTATCCTACTAAAAATCCTTAACGTAATATTTTCCATTATTCTTTACAGAAATTTGTCTTTCTTGATTTACTTAAATATTACAGCTCAAAACTTTCTAATGCACTTCAAAACCCAAAAGGTGAGCTATATGTTAGCCAATTTCAAGTTTTGACCTTTTATTCATTGTTATAGCTTTAATATGCTAATTTAATTCCAAATATTAAATCTATTTTTATTTTTCTACTAAATATTCATTAAATTAAATTCTTGTTAATTAATTACCAAAGTCTACACTTAGGAAAATAATCTTTGATTTAAAATACCAAACTTTGGCATGTTGGCCAAAAATTCATTCATGCATCATAAATCATGATTAATCACTTTTCATCACAAAATCCTTTACAAACCCTTTAATCCAATTTCTTAGCATTAAATCCTTTAATCCATGATTTAAGAAAATAATTTGAAACATCTTGTTCTCTTGGTGATGTTCAAAACCATGAGCCTCCATAGGTTCTTTGGAACCCTCATACAATTTATCAACATGTGAATCACATCCTACTTAACACAATAAATTAGCATGCTTCAAAATCACATAATCAAGCATAGAATCAAAGCTATAAAACATACCAACCAAAAATTACCATAAACAAAGTAAGCTATAAATCACACAAGTGAATAAATCCTTTTGGATTTTCCACCACAAACAAGCCACTTCCTCACCATGAACATATGGTTGATGAGGTTAATCTCCCACTTACCTCAAAGATGACAAAATCCTACAAGTGCTCCCTCCAAGAATTTCATGTAGCCCTCCAAAGGAAACCTTAACAAACTTAAACCAACACAAGTCACAAACTAAGCTTTATAAAGAGAAACCATGGATCAATAATGGCTTAGAAACTCAAGAATCAAATTTTGAACCAAGAAACAAAGTTCTTACCTTTAGAAATAGAAAACTTTAGCTTGATTTTCAAGAGAGTAGATGGAAGAACTAGACTTTGTTCACAACTTGAAAGATGTTTAGAATGGTGTTTGGGTTTAGGAAATCAAGTTGGATGAAATTTAGGAAATTTGGAGGTTGGTGCTTGGTGTGCTAGCCATGAGCTTCACAAATGGAGAGAATAGAGTTCTTTGTTGTATTTTTGAGAGAAAAAGAATAGATAGGGAACTTAAGACTTCAAAGTGAGATGAAATGAAAATGAACACCCTATTTCTCTATGCATTGCCGTGAAAGAGTGTAGGAAAGGAGAGTGAAATATCATGCAATCACTTATGACTTTCACATGGCCTAGGTCACTAAAATGTCATGCAATGGTCAACTAGGTTTCTATTAGCTTAAGGTAAATGAATCACCTAATTCTAGATGTTTTGAGAAGCCTCCTAGCCATGGAGCTCCAAGGAAGAACAAACCAAGTTTCTAATTCCATTACATCCTAACTAGATTAAGCTAACTTAGTTAGATTTCCTAGTTCCATTACTAATTATCTAGTTATACTTGAATGGCTAACCATTCTTCTAGAAGACTCTAGAAAACTCTTATAACTAGAAACCCTAATGAGTAGCAAAATAAGTTTGCTTCATTTAGTTACTTTCTAGGCTTATACTAACTTAGTTTAAGTAATCTAGTTACATTTAGTTACAAAACTAACTAGCTTAGCCATTTTTGTTGACCATTTCCTATTGGTTCTCATCAAGCTTTAATTTTTCTAATTGGTTCATAAAATAAATCATTAAACCTTTTTCTACAAACTATTACCCAATGGACAATAGTTACAGAAATTGTTACCCAATGGACAGAACATACTGTTCACAAGGCAGTATATTTTTGTTCGCTAAAAAAATATAGAATATTTTTATTTCACAGATAAATTCTAAAAATTAAAAGATTGTGACACGTATTTCTCGAATTTGGGTTTAGTAAGATCCCCTACCTCCGAATAAATCAATAAAGATTTTCCCCAGCCCAAAAATTATTATTTTCCTGACCCATAGTAAATCACTCACAACGATCAAAAACAGTCACAGAACAGTCAAAATAGATTTACAGTACACAAATTACAAAATAGTACAATTTAGTCATTACTGTAAAATAACGAATTTTGGGGTGTTATAATGATCAAAATTGCATCGAAGATATTGTTAAGCTTAAATTATTTCCTTTCTCTTTGAAAGATAAAGCAAAAACTTGACTTAACGCTTTGAAACTAAGATCAATTGGCACATGGCAAGAAATGCAAAGTGAGTTTTTAAAGAAATTTTTTCCAACACATAAAACCAATGCTTTGAAAAGACAAATCCAAAGTTTTTCCCAAAATTCAAATGAAGCATATTTTCAATGTTTGGAACGTTTTAAAGATTTGTTAAATTCTTGCCCACATCATGATTTTGAAAAATAGCACACTATAAGCTTCTTTTATGAAGGGTTAACACCTGAAACCAAACAATTTGTGGAAACAATGTGCAATGATGAGTTTCTTGATAAAGAACTTGAAGAAGTTTTAGTATATTTAGACCATCTGGCTGAGAATTCTCAATCTTGGCATGGTACTAATCCTTCTGAAAATTCAATTAGATCTAACCTTGCAAGTAAAGGAAAATACCACCTTAGTTAAGAAGAAGATCTAAATGCTAGGGTCGCCAGTTTGACTAGAAAGGTTAAAATCATGGAATCAGGAAAAGCAGAAGAAATCAAATATATGCAAAATGAAGAAATTTATGGCATTTATGATGACTTAGGACACTCAACACATGAATGTCCTAAGATTCCTGTTTTTAAAGAAGTTGTACATGAGCAAGTAAATGCAATGAATAATTTTAAAGTTATTTACTTCTTCTTTTTTAGATTCATACAATCCGGGATGGAGGAATCAACTAAACTTCAGCTGGAGGAATAATAATCAAGCACAATTTATGCAACCACTGCCTCCTCAAGAGCAACAGGACTCTCAAAATTCTCAAGGATATGCATCTTATGTCCCACCATATAGGAAAAATCTTGAAGGAACATTACATGCATTCATAGAAAAGCACGAGGCCATTAATAAACAAAACACTCAAACCATGATTGACAAAAAAAAACTCTTACTAAACTTTCTTCTGCACTCACAATTCACGAGAAAGGAAAATTTTCTTCTCAACCTCAACCAAATCCCAAGGGTCAGTACAGTCTAAATGAGGGTAGTTCAAAAAACTAACAAATGGATCAAGTCAAGTCAGTGATAACTCTTAGGAGTGAAAAAGTTGTTGAAAAACAAATTTCCGAACCTTTTGAGAAAGATGATGAACCAATTCCCAAAGAAAATGAAGAAGTTGACCAAAAAGAGACTAAACTCTCGCTTGCACCCCCATTTCCTCAAGCATTAAGCAATTCAAGGAAATTGAACCACCACACTAAAATTTTTAAACAAGTGAAAGTCAATATTCCTTTGTTAGATGCTACCAAATAGATTCCTTCTTATACCAAATATTTGAAGGACTTGTGCACTGTTAAAAGGAAACTAAATGTGAAAAAGAAAGTCTTTTTGGCTGAACAGGTAAGCTTCATTCTTCAGAATAATAATGCCTTAAAATATAAAGATCCTGGCTATCCTACAGTTTTATGCATTATTGGAGAACATAAAATTAAAAAAGTTTTACTTGATCTTGGTGCTAGTGTTAATTTGTTTCCATATTCAGTTTATCAGCAACTCAACTTAGGTGAGTTAAAACTAACTTTTGTAACTCTTCTACTTGCCAATAGATTAATTAAAATTACAAGAGGAATAGTAGAAGATGTGTTGGTACAGGTTAATAAATTCATATATCCTGTGGATTTTATTGTCTTGGATACTGAACTTATGGTTGATAGTTGCAAGTCAATTCTTAATATTTTAGGCCGTCCATGTTTAGCAGCATCTAATGCTTTGATAAATTGTAAAAATGGAGTGGTAAAGCTAACATTTGGAAATATGACACTAGAACTCAATGTTTTTAACATGTGTAAGCAACCACAGGAAGTTCTTGATGAAAAGGAGGAAGTTGAAGGGATTGAAGCTATTGTAGATGATCATCTTCAAACAATGAGTTCTTCTGACCATTATAAATTTGTTTAGTCAATTCATTTGATTCAGGCATGCAATTAGATGATGATATTTCTGAAATATGCTCTTTGCTCGATTCTACACAGGAAATGGAGTACAAGGGATGGAAACCTAGATTTGAAGAGCTAAAACTCATAAATGATAATACCCATAAAGAAGTACCCACACTGGAATTAAAGTAGTTACCTGTTAGGTTGAAGTACACATTTTTGGGAGAAGAGCAAAGCTTTCCAGTGGATGTCAAACCAAGATTGATACGGTGGATCTTGTTATTTCAAGAATTCAACATCACAATAAAAGATAAGAAAGGAGCCAAAAATGTTGTCGCAGATCATTTGTCCAGATGTACAACAGACTCACCTTTTGATAACACATCCATCAATGATTCTTTTCCCGATGAATTCTTATTTTCTGTCAATTCCATGCCTTGGTTTGCTAACATAGTCAACTTTCTTGTAACAGGAAAGATGCTACCTCAATGGATGCACCAAGATAGAACGAAATTTTTGACAGAGGTGAAAAATTTTTATTGGGATGACCCATACTTGTTCAAATATTGTCGTGTCCAAATCTTTCAGAGATGTGTGCCCGACAGTGAAGTAGGTAGTGTAATTAAATTTTGTCACTCAAAAGCATATGGAGGTCACTTTTCTTCAAAGAAAACAGCTGGGAAAATCTTGCAGCGTGAATTTTATTGGCACACTCTATTTAATGATTGTTATGCCTTTTACAAAAGTTGTGAAAATTGTCAAAAAAAAATGGGCTCCATTTCTAAAAGAAACATGATGCTTCTGAACCCTATCCTTGTTATTAAATTTTTTTATTATTAGGGAATTGATTCCATAGGTCCATTTCTATCCTCATTTGGATCTGTGTATATTTTGGTTGCGATTGATTATGTCTCAAAATGGATTGAGACAATTCCATGCCGACACAATGATCATAAAACTGCTCTCAAATTTTTAAAAGAAAATGTCTTGTGTCGATTTGGAATCTCTCGAGCTATCATTAGTGATGGGGGAACACATTTTTGCAGTAAATCATTTGAATCTTTAATGAAGAAATATGGTATTATACACAAAATTACCACCTCTTATCACCCTCAGACGAATGGACAAGTTAAATTGGCAAATAGGGAGATTAAACAAATTTTGGAAAAAACGGTTAACCCAAATCATCTTTAAGACTAAACGATGCACTTTGGGCTTACCGTACTACTGTCAAAACATCTTTGGGCATGTCACCCTATCGGTTAGTCTATGAAAAACATTGTCACTTGCCTATAGAATTGGAGCATAAAGCATTTTGGGTCATTAAAGCTTTCAACCTAAACCTTGATGATGCGTGCAAGTTACGCAAATTACAATTAAATGAACTTTAGCAATTGAGAAAAGATGCATATAAAAACTCAGATTTATAAAGCTAGAATAAAAGCTTTTCATGACAAGTCAATTTTGAGAAAATCTTTTGAAATTGGTCAAAAAATTCTGCTTTATAATTCTCGTCTGCACCTATTTCCTGGTAAATTGAGATCTAGGTGGAGTGGTCATTTTGTCGTTAAACATGTGTATCCTCATGGGGGCATAGACATTGAGAATCCTAGGAATGGTAAGATGTTTAAAGTCAATGGACAAAAACTCAAACCATTTCTGGAAAACTAAGTTGATGAGGTAGAATTCATCTCTCTTTCTAATCCTTGTTATGAATAGAATTTATTCTAATTTTGTTGCCTTTTTTTGTAGTTCTTTGTGTACCCGGTTAAGTGGCGGATAACGGTACTCCGTGGCTCTCTAGTCAGTTTATTTTCAGTTTCCCATAATAATTAAATTATTTTCTTTTAAAATGGATGTCATTCTATCAAATTTAAGAAAACATTTTCCTTCCCTCCCTCAAAATGCTCTGACAAAAATCTACAAAGCTAGATGTGAAAGATTGGGATTATTAATGCACAAGGGTATACCGGAAGATGTACGCTGGATAATTGAAGCAAAGGTCTGTCTAGTAGGTGAGTCTTCAATTTCATTTGACTCATACATGCCAGGTCTTAGTAGAAGTTCGTATTCTAAAAGGAAAATAGCAAAAAGGTTACGAGTCTGTCACAAATGTGCACGATGGAATTGTAACAAGCGATGTCATTCTTTGGGAATGGTTTTCGTAAATCGAGAAGATAAAATATTTTTCATTAAGAATGGACTGAGTAGGAGTCATTAAATGATATCTTATTGACTCTTGAGATGCATTCTTGTGGATTTGTTCATCGTGAACTTCTTAATTTGTGGAATCTCTTCAAGGATGAACAAAAATGTTACAGTCTTGGGAATCTGACTCTAAAAAACCCTATTTGCCAATTTATAAGAAAATTGGATGAAAAGTTTATCCTCGACTCATAGAAGGCGTTTAAGTTGTTATTGGACGTAAAACTAGAGGAAGATGTGAGCCACAACCACAACAAGATGTACATATTATCTTCTTCAAAAAAAAGAGAAAGAAAAGAAAAAAAAGAGACAAAAATGAGAAAAAGAGGACGAAACTTTGGTTGTACTTAGTCTTTAATTAGATTAGGAGCCTTGGGTGGATGTCTGTCTTTTCATAGACTCAGGAGGAGACCTTCACACACCAATATGTAAATAAAGTTTATGTACCATGCTCTATAGAGAGTCGTTCTCAGTGTCCCAAAGTTTACCTTTTAGGCAAGCTGAGATGATGGGCAGATAGAAGTACATCGTGTTGGCATACTCACGTGACTATACAACTGAGCTGGATCTTGTTATTTAATGCCATAAGCTCTCCAGCGACCTCTCACTGGTTGTGGTCGTTGGTGGTAGCTGTCAGATTTATGCACTTTAATTAGTTACGTCGTAGCTCAATCCAAAACAATCCCATAAGCGAGAGGGAGAAGAATTCCAAGATTGGCTGAGCCGTCTTGGTATTATTACACTCATGACGCGTAGTATAAAGATATGCCATAAAAACTGTACATAAAGGTATGCCATCATTTGTTATATTTCTTTTATCTTTATATGATTTTGTTGTATTTTGGTTTTGGACAGATGATCATTTGAGCAGGGTCCTTCAGGGGTTTCTAGACTTTTTTACCCTGATGGTTTTCTTGAAGTTGAAAAAAAAAACAAAAACAAAAAAAAACAAAAAACAAAAACAAAAACAAAAACAAAAAATAGAAAAAAAAAGGAAAAAAATGTTTCTTAATTTCAAACTTTTCTAATAACAACCAACCTACCCTTGTAGGTGCTATTATTACCTTTTCTATTTTTTTCCTATTTAAACACTTCATTTTCTTTACTTTCGTCTAACTTAGAATCATTCAAAGGGATGGTAAGTATAGAAATGGGACTTTTTGTTCCTCAACTTAAAAATATATGTGTAATATGTGGGTTTAGGTATGGGAAGGGTTTAGAGTTTGTAAACGCAACAAGCATTCTTGATCGAACACTTGCTGTGAGGAATATTTATGTTGTATATAGGGAAGATTGTTGTGGATTAATGGGTGTTGTATCACTCTCTGCATTTCTAGGAGGCAGTCAAGTTTTAGGTATCATTCCTAGAGCTTTGACTCAAAAGAACATCACTGGAAAGACAATTGGGCAGGAACTTCAAGTATCATCTATGCATAGACAAATGAAGATAATGCTTGAAAACTCTGATGCATTCGTTGCCCTACTAGGTGGTTTTGGTACTTTGGAAGAAGTTTTTCAAATTGTCTTTTGGGCCCAACTGAACATCCACCATAATATTTTTTTTTTGTTATCTTTTCTTGGCCATGTTGTGGAACAAAAATTTATCACACCTGCGACAAGACTACTTCTTATCTCTGCTTCCACTATTGATGAGTTGATTGATAAATTAGAAGCTTTTGTTTATAAACCTGATCCAGTAATAGCTCAGATAGATTAGTCAGAATGAAGCAGTGAGGGAAGTAACATGAAACGCAAGCCAGATCTGACACTTCATCTATAACTTTTCTTTACCTTTGGTTTTATTTATCGTATTTTCTTTCTGTTTAAATTTGTGCTAGATTTCTCTTTTTAGTAATTACCGCAACAGGTAATATCTTCTATCATTTACTCATCTATATTTTAACATTAAGGACAATGTTATGATCTGGTTGGGGGGGAGAATCGTTGTTAAAAAAAATTGGAAAGTATGATATGATTGTCAGTAACTTACTAAACCAATTAAGGAAGGCAGAGTAATGAGTAAATTTTACTCTTGAGACGCATCTTAATTAAGAAAGTATGTTTATTGATATGATTGTTAGAAACCTATTCATAGTAAAAACAATTAAGGATGGCAAAGTAAGGAGTAAATTTTGCCTTGGAAGTAAGTTTACTCTTGAGACGCATCTTAGTTAAGGAAATAATTATTTTGTATAGAAGTAGCAAATGGATTCTTGGATCTTAGCATAAATTTTCTTCTTTCTTAAAAATCACATGCTTGGATATGAATGTTGAAATGGTGGATTGAGAATGATAGAAATATGCCTTGTGAGATTTTGAGCCTATTGATGAATGGATTGAACATTTGTATCATTCTCTTCTTTCTTGTGTGATTTTCACTCATGCAATTGTTACTCTAGAACTTGTTTTGATTCTTTTTTAGGCTATATTTTCACATGCATACATAAACATGATTGAGGCATTTTTCTTGAAATAGCTACTTTAACCAAATAGGTAGCCTTGCTCAGCAGCATATTGTCTCAATATGATATCAAGCACTCTTTTGACTTCTTGAAAATTCTCTGATTCCTGCTAACGTAAGGCATTAGAAATGACCTATTTTCCCTTGCTTAACCCTTTTTGGATTATTTGACTATTCCTTGTTTCTAGCTCATTATGAGCCTTAAATGAAAAATCATGTTCTTACCTGACTTTAGGGAATAAGAGAGCATTGACTTTGTTAATGGATGAGTTCTTGAACAAGTGTGGGTGTGTGTGTGCAAAATGGTTGGTGAAAAAGGAAAGAGTAGCTAATTGAATAAAAATGTGTGTGTATATTTATGATCTAAAAAAAAACAAATGTGTAAAGAAGGGTCAACAAGGCAAAAAGGGAAGGAAAAAGAATATGTAAAGGGAATTTGTATTAGGTGGAGTTGGGATAAACTTTCATGCTTGTTAATTGAACTCAGCTTTCATGCTCTTTTATTCTCTTTGGTTTTTAACTTGTCAAATTCATATTACCACCTCCTTTACCTTGATCCCAATATAACCTTGAATAAAGTACTCATGATTTATGTGTGCATGTGTTCTAAGTAATGGAGAAGTAGAAGATAAGCAAGCTTATGGTAGTGCAATTTTTTATGGGTTGAGAAGAGTGAAATACTTACATTTTAAACACTTAGGGGATTGAGAGTGAATTCTGTGAAGATCTATCATTCTTGATTCATTCTTTTCAACTATAGTCTCCTTGCTTGTTAGTTTAAGATGTGAAGAAATGTTACCTCATTAATGCTTTGATACCTTGAATTTCTGATTACTCTTCTTGATTCATCGAGTCTTTTAGAGTTTTTAGCTTTTAAGTCTATGTCGTTTTTTTTTGTTTCCTAGCTTTGGTCTTATATATTTTGCCCAATAGTGCAAAAAGCTAAGTGTGGGGGAATTTGATAATCACATATTTTTTACATTAATAAACCCTCATTTTTAATTATTTACACTCTCCATGTATTTAATTAACTGAGCTTGGTCATATTTTGTAAGTTTGAGTTCAAATTAGGCTTAATTGATATTTTTCAGCATTGTTGAGATTTTACATTATTTTTGTATTTCGGTCATATCTTGAGTTCTAGATGTCTAGAAATTATGAATTTTACCTTATAGGAAAGCTGATAGAAAGCTCTACAACTTTGATGAAGATCTCAAAGTCTTAATTAGACATCTAATGGAGCTAATTGGGCCTGAAAGTCAGAAAATGGATTCTGTCACTAGAACCCGAGCAGTGTGCACTAATCAGGGCATAATTTGGGTTGTATAAGTTTTATTGAGCTAAAACTGTGCCATTTGAAAGTTAAGACCCAAATCTACAACTTTCATGAAGAACACAAGAGTCAGTCCGGATGGCTTAGAGGTCATATTAGGCTTGTAAGTCAGAATAGAGGAGTTGTAGCTGGGCCTAAGCAGTGTGCAGTGATTGGACCGGAATTTGAGTTGTAGGAGTTGTATAGAGATGAAACTAGTGGCATCGGAAAGATAAGACAAAATCTTTCAACTTTTATGAAGACCACTTTTCCAGAAAATGACGTTTTCATAGAGTTATAATTGTGTGAAAATAGTTGAATTAGTTTATACGAGTGGAGAGACAAGCATCATTAATCATCCACCCACTCATTAATCATCCACCCACTAAATAATCATCTACCCACTCAATAATCATACACTCACTCAATAATCATTCACTCACTCATTAATCATCCACCCACTCATTAATTAACTCAATTGTCATTTTCTATTCATCCAACCATCATCTACCCACTCATTAAATAATTTCATTGTCATTTTTTACTCCTCAAACTCTATATAAAGGAGCATTGGCTGATCATTTTGGGAAATCTTAGCTGAGATTATGTTATTGTGTTATTTGTTTCTCTTCTTGTAGTTTTCTTTGTTCTAAATTGAAGTTATGTTTATCTTTTTCTTTTTGTTCATGAGTAACTAATCTTCATCTTGCTTGGGTGAAGGGGTGAAGCTTTTGGTAATAAAAATAAGGTTAGATTAATTTCTTTCTTGTACTTAAATGATATATTATCAAGTGGTCATTATATGTGTTGTATTTTGTTTCCAATCAATTTAGAAACCCTTCTTGTAAAGTGGAGTTCTTGATTCATTGTAGACAAGTGGTTTGGCACAATCAATGCTTGAAATCATTTACAAGTATTGGTGTTGGTAAATAATTAAAGGAACCATAATATAACTACATATATAATTCTAAATAGACATTGAATGTTTGATTTTTCGATTAGAATCTCCGTTGTGCATGGATTTCAATTGAGTTATAAAAAAAGAATTAATCTTGTCCTTAATCTATTAACAAAAGTGGATCTCCTAGCCCAAGCAACTTCTTTTTCTAATTGGGAACAAGTTTTATTATATTTATTATTGTGACAAAACATTTCCTTACCTCAAAGAATTTTTCTTCATCAATTTCCTGTGGATCAACCTCGGACTCCCAAGAAATTTATTACTTGAGACAACCAGCACTCGGATTTGCATCCTTTAATCCGCATCATGGATCTTGGTTTTTAAGTTAATTTGGGTTTTGGATGGATGCTTAATTTGTCTAAAAAGCATTTCTAGTAGAAGATCCGTTGATCATTGAGAGGCATCTTGATGTGATATAAAACTAAGGGTATAGTTGATAATTGATTGGATCTTTAGTAGTCAAGGATAGATTGAAATCAAGTTTGGACAATTCTCTTAGATTGGTTGATTCTTAATTCTATTTTTTTCCATTTATTTGAATTTTGTTTTTGCGTTTTTAATCTTGCAACCCCCCCTCATTTTTTTATGTTTCTGTTTCCAATTCGTAATTCTATTTTTGTGATTCTGTTTCTAACTCTGCCACTTGTTTCTGTTTTCTTCAAGTTTGATTTTTTATGTTTTTAATTTTGTATATCTTTGCCTCCTTGTTCATTAATGTCCTAATTTCAATTTATGATCATAATCAAAGTGATTCATGGGCTCGACCCGATGTTACCGTATGCTACAAGTTAGTTTGGTAAACTAGTTATAAATTGCTAAATCTGGTAGCCTCAGTAGCTATCAAAGACCTCAAATATGAGCTTGGTAGTCGACGTCGGTGTTTTCAGAGGTAGCCATTTCTCTCTTGAGCTTGGACCTAGAATCGTCCAGCTTCTTTTCCAAGTCTTGGGCCTTTACTTCAGCATACTCCTTGTAATATCTTAAGACTGCTTGCAGGCTTGATGAGTATCTCCACAAACCAACATGAGACTTTTCAGTGTACTTTGTCCTCATTTACACGCATCCTAAGAAACTTCCCAGGAGGTCACCCATCCCACAATTGCTCCAGGTCAAGCACGCTTAACCATGGAGTTCTTATGTTCTAGGCTCCTGACAAGAAGTTATAACTTGTTGATATGGCTACGCCTAATCAATTCCTTTAAGTCATCCTCAACTATACAATCTCATACCTGCACAGTCTTTGAATCCCTTTTATTCTGGTACATATTCAGTTCATTCATAGGACCCTTCGCCTAGAAGCCTACCAGGAGCTGCTCATTGATACTTTCTCTTAGCACCGGCGACTACTCCCCGCCCTTGTCGGCCCCGAGACGCCACACTCCTTACCCTTGAGAGCCAACTCAAGCTTCTGGGCTCCCTCTGCCTCGACCACTCTCAATCTCCTGGCCAACTTCTTTTCAAAATTCTCCAAGGTCCTCTCAAGACAACGGGCTTCTGATGCAACCTAGATTGCATAGGTTTGGAATTGTGACAAAGTGTTTAGCACATCTCTCTAGGTAATATGCTTTATCACCTCATCGCTCAAGAGCTACTTGTCAATAAATCCTCCAGGCTCCACACGCCCTGTAATCAAGGGCATTAGATCTTCCCTTTCCTCCACGCCAGCCTCCACTGCTCTCCTCTTCCCATCATCATTTGTGCTAATACCTTCTGTTACTTTTTCTTCCTCCTTTGAAGGGGTTGCTTAGGAGAATTCGCGTGATCAAGTGACAATTCAACCATAGGATCCTGCATAGAGAAAGCTAGAGCATCGGGTGCGGGAACATTGGAAGGTCCGACCCCCGCCTTCCTTGCCCTGAAAGCCTGGAGGGCTGCAAGAGACGCTCCTGATGCCATGCTCTCTGCAGGAAAACATGAAAAGCAAACAAGTATGAAACAACTGGAAGAAATATTGAAAGATAAAAACAGATTATGTGCTATCACCTGACCTACCCAATATAACCCCAGAAATCTCATCATTAGGGATTTCCAAAAATTCCTTACAATGAATCAGACCAATGTCTCGAGCCCATAGGCTCAGAAACTCGATGCACTCTATGTCATCCTAATCAAGATGGTGCATCTCTTTTTTAATCGACTCAAGGGGTTGCTCCATGCTAGGGTTGTCTAGTATAAGTTGAATATTGGCTCCCCTTCAGCATTTAGAAAGACGGGTATTTCGTGCCGCCATCAATTTGAAGAACTTTTATTTGAAGTCCTTATAGCTATCTTAGAAAACCTCAAACACTTTTCGCTTGGACTGTGATTGGATCGTGAGCCAGTTCTTTTGGTAGGACTCTTTACCCTAGGGGCACCACTAGGTGAATAGATAAAAGAATGCCTTCTCAGTGTACTGCAGTCTGACTATTCGGTAGGATCTTTCAAAGGCAAGAATGTACCCCCAACTATTAGGGTGAAGTTGGGATATAGCCACATTAAGGGTACGGAGGACTGCTATTTGGAATTCTGTGAAGGGAATACAAAGTCCCTACCAAAGTGAGATGCTCGTATAAAAACCTGAAGTATGTGTCTGCCTCCCAACCTGAACACATCCTCTCACTTGCTAGCCAACGGGAAAGTGCTCTGCATCAAAAGATTGTTTCGTGGAATGCTTTGCAATCACGCTAAGTTGCTTCAAATCACCCCAAGTTATTGCAAGGGATTTTTCCACCTTAAAGCCCTCCTACATATCCAACTGCACTTAGGAAGAGAAACTATGACTAAGTGCCTCCACAACAGTCGGGAAAGGAGGAAGACGGAGTGCAAAACACCTCAATGCATCACAAGAATTACATAAAAGCAACGGATCCCTCTGGCACACACAGAAAAGTTACACACTCTAGCGTTTGCCAGGAGAGAAAGGCTTTTGTGGCCCAGATGCATGTTAGCCAGCCCATGTAGGGCAGTTACTTGATCCTCACTAAGTTGTTTCACCGAGAAAGAAAGGCTTCCACTGGAGGAACTAGCTGTAAAAAAGTGAACACCTTTAAGGATTTTAGGAAGAATAGGAAGATGGTCTTAGATGGGGGCAAAACCCTCCATATGCGTTTCAGAAACAAGAGAGAAATCATTCTCTGAAAAAGGATTATTCTCAAGCAAAGCTACAGAACAAAAGGAATGCTAGCCTGAATGCAAACATTCCCTATTTTATAAAGGGAATGAAGCATTTTGATTGGTCCTTGAAAATATGAACTAATAGCACATTGGAAGCTGCGTTTTAATGCTTCCTCACTTTGACTGGCCACAGGAGTTGCGAGCAGTTGGGAAATAACATGAAACTTGTATCCTCTCTTAAAGGACCTTTAATTCCTGATAAAATCAAAGCAACAGTTTCTCAAGTAAGCTCAGACTGCTACAAGTTGCAGAGAAAAGCTACAAGAAAGGATGAAGTCCCTGTGAACTATACGTAGGCGCAACAAATGACATATCTCGGATGGCGGAATGACAACGTACGCAGAGCGATCCACTTCAGATCTCGGTGTTACATGTTAACCCTAGAGACATATTATAATGGACCTCACTTTTTTGGAAAACATTCCACTACATGATGTGTGCTCCTATTAACTTGGTACCTTGACACTTAGCTATCCTATCTAAGCATCAAGTTGAGGGTAACTGTTATGGACTGTGATTCGGGATAATGTCTCATGGGTCGACCCGACGAGCAGTATGCCAGAGTCTGTCGTTGACACCCTTAGCAGGATTTGCTTAACATGTAGATGAGATCCCAACCCCATGCATATTGGACCATGGCATTAGGTAGCAGCAGCATTATCATGAGATTTGCGCGATGGATAAATCTTGAGAATATTTGTTATTGTCAATCATGATCTTGTAGAATAATAACACCCACAACTGCCTTTAATTGTCCATGATTGCATTATCAACATTCCAGTATTATAGGGATCCTCTGCAACTAACAAGGGAACGTATCTCTTCTTGCGACTATTATGAGAGCGTATTTCTCCAACTTTTATAAATACCAGACTTATTTACCTTCACAAGTGACTTATCACTCATAGCATAACCCTACTTGTGCACAGTCTGACTTAAGCGTTAGAGTTCCTTTGCAGGTACCACCACCTTCGGTTCAACATGCTCTGCTGCTGCTGCGCAAGGAGAAAATCACCGCAACGTATCTATCTCAAGTATACCTTTGAATCTACTTCAAAACACTTTTAAATGCATTGTTATATTGTTTTTTTTTCTTTGTTTTATGTGAGATATATTACTTTAAGTGTGTTCTATGTAAGATGATTATGTGTTTCATTGCTTTATGCAATTTAGAATACTTATTTGTTGTTATTTATCTACTTTTGTTTAGGAACGTAGTTTTGGCTCGTAACGTGAACATGATCTCAGAGATTAATGGTAAGATGTCTACTTTGAAGTTACGAGTTAGATTAATGATAAGATGTCTACTTTTGTTTGGTTCTGCTACTGATCCTCAATCACTGGAGATGATATTCATTGATGAGTAGGTCTGTATATTTTCATTTAATGTTTTCTTCATATTATATGTATAAACTCAATTATGTGATATATATTCAACAGGGAGGCAAAATTCAAGCAAGTGCCAGTGACAATGCGATGGACGTGAATCGGCTAAAGATAATTTGAAGGGAGGTGTTATCTAATTGGAATGCAACTAGGAAGATAGAGGTTGAATTAGAAGATTCAAGATCAGTTATTTGTGTACATTTATATTCATTGCATAGTAGTTATTTTAAGACAATTGTTAGTTACATTAGATATGTTATCCTATTCAATGTAAATATCTTTGTATAGAAAGGCTAGAATGGTTTGTACATTATGGGACAAATATGCTGAGGATATATGCTTTGAGATGAAGAAAAGTGATCTCAATAACTTGGTGATTGCACTACATCTTACAACGATAAGAGAGAACATGGGTAAGTTTGTTGACAAATTAGATTCTTTCATGTTGTACTCTCAATATTATTATCAAGTTCTTCTATACTGTGAACCATTTGAGGGCCCTCTTTTTGAGGGAGAGCGGGAAAGCTCGGCACAACAATTCCATGGATCCGCCGTAGAAGCATAGGGATTGCTCATAGGCATTGATGTGCTCCTGAGGGTCCGTGGTTCCGTCATAAATTTCGAGGTTTGGAGGAAACTTGAAGTTTCTCGGAACCCGGAATTCCATGAGCTTGTCGGAGAAAGGTTGTTCTATGGTTCCTTGGTTCCGGTTGTTATCTCCATTATGAGGAATTTTCTCATCGTCATGGGCCCTCGTCCTGTTATTTTCTATGTCGGTTCGTCTGTCACGTCGGCGAGGCTCTGGTTGACTTCCATGCATGGCGCGCTGCATGTCTTCGAGTCTCCTAAACTGGTCGTTGAGTAGATCCATATGTTGTTGCAACATATCCTGGAGTTGGCGTTGAGAAGCCCGAGATTGGTGCGTGTGTTCGGAGTGTGACGCACGATCGTCGAACTCGTTGCTCGGGTTTTCCAAGCGTTGGTGTACAGGAATTCTACGTTCTTGAAGGCTCTGGCTGCCTTTCTGGGCTGGGAATTCGAGTCTATCCCTGACAAGAATCCTGCGTGATGGGTTAGGAGATTCCTCCGAAAAAGAGGTGGAGTGCCCATCACGTCGGCTTCCTGGTCGGGGCGTTTGGTTTCTCACGGCAGAGGCTTGAGCCACAAGCGGAGGTAATGGCAGTGGTGGATGCTGCATGTCAGGATCTTGTCTTTGGTTGACTGAGACTTGAGCAGCGTCTCTTCTGGAGTTTTGCCTCGTATTCACCATGATTGGGTGGGATTAGAATTTTAAAGTTCCCACAGACGGCGCCAATGTTCTGAAGTAAATTCAGTGGGGTACCTGAGATAGGCACGATGCGGTGGATTCCTCCGTCGCTCGGCGGCGGCAACGGTGGTGTGAGTGGGTGGGTACTGCAAAGGCACTCCGACGCTCAAGTTAGACCGTGCACAATAGGGATAGCTTATATCTCAGAGGAAGTGCCTACCTTTGGCGCTTGGCCTAGTATTTATAGGAGCATATGCGGGAATCCTAGAGGGACTCGTCTTGGATGGGGTGAATCTGGATTGATATCTTAGTCAAGATTATCCTTCCTTTATTGTAGGATATATCCCTATAATGCGGGATTAATATAAGGAAGGTATCTAATCATCGAGATATCTATAAATCCTATAATATCGTGAGTTGACGATTGGCGGTTACGCGTATCTAGGGATTTATCCTCATCATGGATTAGTCAGCTGTGGACTCCTGCTCATGTGTCTTGGCCGCGGTCCGAAGAGTGTCGTGGGTCTTCCTTCACGACGGCTGGAGGGAACCCGGTGACGCGTATGCCGGGTTGATCTCATGGATCGGGATCCGGATCTCGGTCCCGAAACAGTTGCCCCTGACTTGGCTCTTGGATGAGACGGACCGAGTCAAGTTTAAGATGGATCAACCACCACATGGGCGACGTAACGATTTCTGGGGCAGGTGTTAGGCCTCAAGTTATTACCGACGTCCTTGTTTTACTTGGTTATGAGAAAAAACTATTGCTTTCCGATCACGAGTGCTTTGAAGGCGTGCTCGGTGGGAATCCCGAATGTGATCTTTGGTGACTTCAGCTTGCGATTCTCTGGGAAACTGATGCGTGGACTTTATTTGAATATAACGATTCTTGGGAAATAACGATTCTTTTTTTCAAAGAAAACGTTAATTTCGTGGGGATTTCCTTAACTGCTCCCTATCTTTGTGGCCAATCAGAGATCTGAACATTTATTTTGGCTGACTTCATGGGATCAGTTCACCCTGCACGTGACCAATCAGGGTCCTTCATTCACGCTATAAGTACTGGACGCTTCTTCATGGGCTTGCATTCTCTTCTTCACCATCGCGTAGAGATGATTTTCTCCCAGGGGTTGAGTGTAGCTCTTTCTTCTTTCTCCTTTGTTGTGAAGAGAGCTTCATCGTCTACAGAAACCATTCTCTTATTTTTCCCAAAGTCCTTGAAGAGATTTGATCTTCCCTTCGCGTTTTTTCTTCCCGACAGAGGCCTTTCTATCTTGGCGTAAAATCGGGTTGCTATGCATTTGGGGAGGCGGAAGCCTTTCTATCCTGGCGTACACGGGGAAGTCTGACCCTACGTGTTGTTAGGATGGAATCATGCTTCCGTCCTCTGTTGCATGGGGACCCGGTGGAGCACACTGTTCTTCTCTCCGTCTTCTCGGCGGTTTCTTTGGAGCATCCGGCCGGTCTTTTCGTAGTAACGGGTGGAGATGCAAGGATGCCGGCCAAAGGAGTGAGGACTCCCTTGGGGCAACTGGGGTGGTCTCCGCTTTCCTTGGCTCGCTACACGGGAAGTAGCGGGTATCCGCTCCGCCGCATTTGTCCGTTGAGAAGGTGGGAGAAGGACGGGTGAACAGAGGGTTTCTATTCGGAGTGGCTTCAGTGTGTTCGGGGTGAAAAACCCGTTGTGGCTGCTCCATGACTTGAGGCAACTCGGAATGGCTGACACCGGCGGAGGATTCTTCAGCTAGAGAGGCCGGGCCCCCTTCCAACGAGCACAAGAAGATCTCGGTCTTTAATTGCATCGCGGATAGGTCGTGCAAAGAGCATTGGCGTTCTTTCCGTGGTCACGATCCCGGTTGGTCAATGTTCTGCAAAATCAATCCACTTTTTCAAGAGACCGTGGTTTGGAGATGTGGACGGGGTACCAGCCAGGTGGCCGAAGATACTTGCCCCCTTTTCCGGGACTTCCTTATGCTTTCCTTGTCTCAAGATTTTGCTTTTCTTCTTATTCAGTTGTATGACGATGTATGGAATGAAAATGACTCAATATATGTTTTCCTTTTTCTGAATTTGTTCTATATTTCTGCTTGACTTTTTGTCCCAAGCGATTCTGCCGGGGTGAGTCCAACGCTTATCCCGGCAAAAACCAAATAAAGACATTGCCGGGGTTATTTCGATTCCGACCCTTAGTAACGGCTATAAACATACCTCGGAATTAACACGTCGTGTGTAGTAGTTAATTGGTCCTGGAATCCGTGGTACCAACCCGGGTTCTCATTCAACGACGCTTTAGATTACTGTGTAACCGTCCTTTCAGCTGCTACTACAGCTGTGTGGGCTACGTGTCGCATTTTTTATGGAGGGACGTGCCTAGAGCTCCGCGAGCCATGATGGGCGTCTTTTGAATTTTGCCTTGGAGGGGACGGGAATGCCCCCTAACCGTTCATCCGTTGATAGACCCTTTATAAATAAGGGTCAGAGATTTGTCTTCTTTACTCTATCGTTTTCAAACGCCGCTGCAACTTTGCTGAAGGCTTTGGCTCCCTGTCGCTTCTCCATTGTTCTAGCATAGCTTCTCTGCTTTCTGCTTTTACCCAGTAAGTTGCTTCCTTTCTAATTTCTTGTCGTTTGCGCTTTTCAGAAAATAGAGTAGCTAGGTGTTTCTGGTTTTTGCTTATTTTCAAGTTGGGCTTAGCAGTTTAGGTAGATACGGTCACCTCCATGAGGCACCAACCGCGCGCCCCGCGGTGGAGGAGTTCCCCTGAATGCTTTATTTCCGGTGGGACAGGAGGTCGGTAGGGGAGGTTAGGGTTACCCCGCTCTCCCTGTGTCTGAATCTATGAAACTATTGATTCTGACAGTTTTTTGCCGACTTCTTTGGATGTTCTCAGGGTTTCCATGGCTAAAGGAAAGAAAGCTAAGGTTCAGCCCCTACTTCACGATGCCCGTGATCCGGCGGTAGACGAGTTGGTTCGAGTGCGGCAGGGTCCCGGGTTGGTATGCACTTGGGTGGTGGATGACGTATGGGAACGTCAATCTAGGTTTTCGAGAGAGGCCGTGGTCCGAGAGTCCCTCTTTGCCTTGGAGTTAACCGTGAACAAGGCTCGAGACGACGAGTTTGAAGTTGTCTGTCCGAATTGGAACGAGATGGTGTGTTCCTGCCGGGAAGAGGGCTCACATTTCATGTTCCTGTACGAGCCGTTTTTCCTTAAGTTAGGACTGAGGATGCCGTTCTCTGACTTCCAGATGGACATACTCCGCACTCTTCAAGTAGCCCCTTCACAGATCCATCCTAACGGTTGGGGCTATATCATTTCGTTCGAGAGGTTTTGTCGGTTGATGGGCCTCAAATGCTCGGCGAAGACCTTTTTTTATTTTTATACAAGAATAAACACCCAGGGGTCGGTGAGGCAGACGAGCTGGCTTGTCATTCGATCCCGGCTTGGTCGTAAGTCTTTTGATGTTTTCGAAGAAAGCTTCAAAGGGTTTAAGACCTCGTTTTTCAAGATAAAAGCCAGGGAGGGATGCCATCCTTTCTTCCTCAAGCCGGATGGGGAGCCAGAATTTCCTCTGTATTGGACGCGTCGGTGCTGGGACGTGCCTCTCAACATGATTGAGAAAGAAGAGGGGGATCTCGACCCCAAGGAACTTAGGACCGCGAAATTCATAACCCGATATGCTGAGAAGCATGGGAACATCAACATTAGAGATGTCCTTCAAGTCCCTGGTGATGATCTTCTTTACACTTTGTTAGGTAGGGATTAGGGCGTTTAGTGTGTCCCTAGGAGTCTTCATATATCAATGTTTCGAGATGTACTGACTGTATTTGTTTTTGTTTCTTTTCAGTTAGCAATATGACGTCGGGATCTTCCATGGTTGCACTTGCGGTCTTCAAGGAACCGGAGGAAAGGGAAGAAAACCGCGGCTTCTTCCTCCACGGCCATTCGGACTCATCCGTCGGGGTGTGGCCGCGATCGAAGAGCAAGACGAGCGGGGTCCCCGCCCCATTCTTAGGTCCGGAAAAGGCAAGGCTGTCGAAGGGCCTTCGAGCATGATGGCCGGTCGTCGGAGGGTGGCGATAGGGAAATGGCAGACTTTTGCCGGTCATCACGGGGGTCGAGCCGGGCCCTTCATAGATGGGCGACTTCGAGTGGCGAGGTGAGGCAAAGCATATTGCCGAACGGGTGCGCCAAACCTTAGCGCGCTCCGGAGACGAGGCTCTCGGCGGCGGCCGAGATCCGTGTGATTGAGGTCACTATCGAGAATGCGATCGCCGGGCGTCGGCGGTGAGGACCACGAAGAAAGAAAAAGAGGAGACCGAGCGAAGTTGGCCGCATCCCTAAAAGCCAGTGAAGACAATAGAGTGAGGGCCGTCGAACTGGAGAACAAAGTCACTGAGCTGGAAAAGGCGTTGGCGGACTCTGAAGCTGCTAGGAAGGCCGAGAAGCTTGAAGCCGACCGAAGCATTGGCGCTCTGAGGGCCGAGGTGGCGGAGCTTGAGAAGGAGGTGGAGGAACTGGACGGAGTGGCTGGAAACGTTGGGGAGGAGCAGTTCCAAAATGCTGTGAAGCAGATCCAGCACTTCAACCCCGGGGTCGACCTTATCTCGGAAGGTGTGTCCTCAGACAAGATGTTTCATAACGGCCAGCTTGTAGTTGTCGAGGCTTTAGCCGCGAAGGCTCCTGGTGGCACCCCGGAGGTTATTCAGGTCCCCGAAGAGGAAGAAGCCGGTGTTTGAAGCGCCCCTTTTTTTTTTTGCCCCTGCGTGGGGTTTTCTTGTTTGTAAGGACAATTACCCGTGTTTGGGGTTTTATATTTAATTGCTTTGTTTGGTTATTCATTTTTGTTTTTCATGGTCCGACCTGGGTCCAACGCCCATTTTGGTAGTTGTTATGCTTGGGACTTAGAAAAGCGTGTCTTTGTGAAAACCATGGTCGGGATCCTTCACTCATGTCATTAATTGAGTGGTATTCCCAGGGACTTAGGTAGGAAAGAGGCCTTGGTCTTTAATCTAACGCTTATAATAATGAAACGTAAAGAGATTTTAGACTTAGGCGAAATGAAACCTTAATCCGTATTCCAGTGCTTGTTACGGGAAGCGTTTGGAATTTGAACATAGGTAAGAGTGGCGCCTGGTTAGGGCATTTTTCGCGAAGGCCCTTTTGTCCAGGGCGCTAGCATTGCTTTCAACCTCGCCCGGGGTAAGTATCCTATTAATCGTTCAAATTTTAGGAACCCTTCTTGGCTTAGGTGTGAGGAAGGAGTGTGTACATATGATCCGTATTGTCTCCTATCGACTTTTTAGAGCAACGCGTTAAATCGAACCAGGTTTCTGTGAATAGTAATTTTATTACTGAACTTGGGAGAACAGAAGTCTGTACATAGCGTACTTATTTGAAATAAGAATGGATCGAAGATAATTCTTCTGAAGGGCTGAGCCACTATGGGCTTTTAGCTATAGTATTTCCTTAGTTTGTCCGTATTCCAGTAGTTCTTGACCGGGGTCCCAGATAACGTTTCCAGTGTGTGGGCTCCTTTACCCGTACTGGTGACGACACGATAGGGGCCTTCCCAGTTAGGGGCCAGTTTTCCCTGGGAGGCATTTTTCCCTCTTATGTCGGCTCTTCTGAGGACTAGGTTGCCGGGCTGGAATTTTCTCGGGACCACTTTCTTGTTGTATCTGGCCGCTGTCTTCTGCTTGAGGGCAACATCCCGTATGTGGGCTACGTTTCTCCTTTCTTCGAGCAAGTCCAGGTCCTCTCTGATTAGGCTGGGGTTGCTGTCGGATGAAAAATGTTGGTATCGCCAGCTCGGTTCCCCTATTTCCACCGAGATCATGGCTTCGCAGCCATAAGTCAGCTTGAAAGGGGTTTCTCCCGTCGTGGAATGGGGAGTGGTCCGGTATGCCCAAAGAACATGGTCAAGTTGCTCGACCCAGTTCCCTTTGGCTTCGTCTAACCTTTTTTTTAAGCCCCGCATGATGATTCTATTGGCAGCCTCTGCCTGTCCGTTCGTCCTGGGGTTCTCGACGGAGCTGCAATGGTGTTTTATTTTCAGACCGGCTAGTAGCTCCTCAAAGGCTTTGTCTTTGAACTGGGTTCCGTTGTCTGTGACTACAGATTCTGGTATGCCGAACCTGGTGATGATGTGGCGCCAAGTAAACTTCTGAATTCGGGCCGAGGTGATGGTGATCAGGGGTTCGGCCTCGATCCATTTAGTAAAATAGTCTACTGCTACCACCAAATATTTAAACTGCCCTGGGGCTTAGGGGAACGGACCTAGGATGTCCATACCCCACCGGTAAAAGGGCCACGGAGCCGACGTCGTGGACAGTTCTTCAGAGGGGGCTTGAAAATGATCTCGCATGACGTTGACACTTGTCGCAAGTTCGTACATGTGCATGAGAGTCGGCTTCCATCGTTGGCCAATAGAATCCGCCCTTAATACTTTTTGGGCTAGGGCTTTGGCACCTAAGTGGTGACTGCAGCTTCCTTCATGTACTTCAGCTAGGGCGTACTCTGCTTCTTTGGGGGTCAAGCACTTTAGAAGGGGGGAAGAGAAACCACGCCGGTATAGTCGACCGTTGTAAATGGTGTACCTAACCGACGTCTTTACTAACTTGGAAGCCTCCTTTGGGTCCGTTGGCAGCTTTCTGTGGTGCAGGTAGCCCAGTATAGGAGTGATCCAAGATGGTTGATGATCTTCCACTTGGGATATGCTATGATCCGTGATGGAGGGTTGGGAAAGAGTTTCTTGAATTACAGACCGGTTGTTGCTGGGGCTTTTTGTGCTGGCCAGCTTAGATAAGAGATCGGCTCTGGAGTTCGTTCCCTTGGGATGTGCTCTATCGACTTCTTCAAAATATTTTAAAATTTCTTGGACCTTGCTCAAGTATCTCTGTAGGAGGGGCTCTTTAGCTTGATAGTCACCTCGGATTTGAGAGGTTACTAGCCGGGAGTCACTTGCGAGTTTGATCCGTGTTGCCTCCAAATCCTTTGCCATTAGCGGTCGGCGATACGAGGCCTCGTACTCGGCACGATTGTTTGAAGTTGAGAACTCAAACTTCGGGGAGTGCTCCAAAGTCAAACCTTGAATTTTCGACTATCACCCCGGCCCCGCTTCCTTTGGGGTTCGACGATCCGTCAACAAAGATGGTCCAAAAGGCTTTCTTTGGGTCGCCGTTATACGTTATGAGTTACGCGGGAAGTCGGACAACGCTGGGCTTTTATTGCAAGTCGTGGTTCGTATGTAATTCCAAATTCGAGAGTTCAATCGACCACGCAATCATTCGCCCGCCCGGTCCGGTTTGTGTAGTACTGTCGGATAGGTTGGTCGGTTCTTACTACCGAGAGGGTGGCACTGAAAGTATTGCCAAAGTCTTCTTGCGGTAATGATGAGCGCGAAGGCGACTTTCTCGACCTTTTGGTACCGGAGCTCGAGGCCCTGGAGGACCTTGCTCACGAAATAGACAGGCTTCTGTCCCTCGTCGGTTTCCCTGATCAAAACTGAGCTTACGGCTTCATCGTGGACGGACAGGTACAAGTAAAGTGTCTCTCCGCTATCCGGCCTTGTCAAGATAGGGGGAGGACAAAAGGTTTTCAAAGATGTGAAGGCGTCCTCGCACTCTTGAGTCCATTCAAAACTTCTTCCCTTCTTGAGCAATTTGAAGAGGGGAGAGACTTGTAAGCGGCTTTGGCTAAGAACCTTGTGAGGACCGCTATGCGCCCGTAAGCCTGTTGTACCTCTTTGACGTTGCGGGGACTCCTCATGTTGAGGACGGCACGGCATTTATCCGGATTGGCCTCAATTCCTCTATGCGTTAGCATGAATCCCAAGAACTTACCGGCTGGACCCCGAAAGCGCATTTTTCGGGTTTAACCTCATATTGTATTTACGGATTTGCGCAAATACTTCTTCGAGATCCGCCGTGTGAGAGCGGTGTGTGGGGTCTTGACTATCATGTCGTCTATATAGACTTCTAGCATTTTTCCCACTTGGTTTTCGAAAACCTTGTTCATCATCCTCTGGTAGGTGGCTCCTGCGTTCTTTAGGCCGAAAGGCATGACCTTGTAGCAGTAGCTCGCCCTATCAGTGATGAAAGTGGTTTTATCTTCATCCCCAGCGTACATGGGAATCTGGTTGTATCCGGAATACGCATCCATAAATGATAACAATCTGAACCCGGAGGATCCGTCTACTAACCTGTCCACATTGGGGAGTGGATATGGGTCCTTGGGGCAGGCTTTATTCAGGTCGGTATAGTCTACGCACATCCTCCATTTTCCGTTGGACTTCTTTACCAGGACCACGTTGGAAAGCCATGTGGTGTAGGAGATTTCTCTGATGAAGTTGCCATTTAGCAGTTCCTTAACCTGGTCTTCGACGACTTGTTGTCTCTCGGGACCGACCTTTCTCTTTTTTTGCGCGACCGGCTTGGCGCCTTCTTTGATCGACAGCCGGTGGCAAATAAAGCTGGGATCGAGTCCAGGCATGTCGGAGGAAGTCCAGGCGAAAAGGTCCTTGTTTTTCAACAAGAGTTCCTTGTCTCAAGATGTTGCTTTTCTCCTTCATCCAGACGAGCTCCGACTTTGGTTACCTGCCCAGGATCGTTCCCAAGTTGAAGGGATTCCAATTCGCCTTCGGGTTGTGGTCGGGTATCCCGGATTTCTTCTCTGACGTCCAACTCGATCATCAGAATGTTGACTTGGTCAATAGTCGGGGTAGATATAGGGCGGTTTGATGTCCGGGGTATTTTGCAAATCTTCAAACTCTCATTATAACATTTTCTGGCTGAAACCTGGTCGCCTTTAATAGTGACGACGTCATTGTTCTTGTTGAGGAATTTCATCACGAGGTGAGTGGTGGATATTACCGCCCCGAGAGCGTTGAGAGACGGACGGCCCAGGATAATGTTATAGGCCGAGGGGCAGTCCACGATCAGGAATTTTACCTTCACAATCCTGAAGAGTGCAGATGACCCCAGGGTTAGATGGGTTTCGTAATATCCTACTGGAGTGATCTTCTCACCGGTGAAGCCCGTCAATTCTCCAGCATGGGGGGTCAAGTCGGATTGCGGGAGTTCCAATTTTTGGTAAAGGTCTAAGAACATAATATCGGCCGAACTCCCTTGATCGACGAAAATTCGACGGACTTCGGCGTTGGAGATTACCCCGGAGATGACGAGTGAGTCATCATGATCCGGGATTATTCTGCCGTAGTCTTCGTCTGAGAAGATGATGAGAGATGCTTTCTTATTTTCGGCCTGTGTTCTTGATCCTGAGTGGGCCACGCTAAAAACTGCCATTCTGAGGGCTTTCTTTCGAGCTCCGTTGGAGGATCCTCCGCCGGTGAAACCACCGGCAATGATATGGATCGTCCTGTTGGGCTCGGCGCGGTGATCATCGTTGCCGGCGGGGGGAGTGTTCCTATCCCTGCCCTGTCGGTCGCCGTTATTATGCTGAGGTGGAGTCCGGGATCTTCTCCTCGGACTTCTCGTCTTTCTTCTGCGCGGAGGGGACGGACTCCGTCTTTTCTTTGTCTCTGCGCCTGTCATCTCCTTTGCTGTTTTGGGCACGGAGGATATACTGCTGCAGGCGCCCGGCCTTGATTAGAAATTCAATGGCGTCACGCAGCTGATGGCAATCCTCTGTATCGTGGCCATAGGCTTTGTGCCACGTGCAGTGTTTGGAGTGATCTTTTTACCTCTGCCTCTTGATAGGGGGTGGTCTCGGGACGTTCTGAAACTCCGTGTTCATTACTTCCCTCAAGATCGTTTCCCGGGTTGTGTTCAAAGGAGTATAGTACGCATAGTTTCTTCGGGGTGGGCTACCCTTTGGAGGTCGTGACCTTGAGGGATTCCGGGCTTTTGGTGAGGAGGTTCGCTTTTGTTGTCCCACCTCCTGTGGTCTTTGTTGCCTCTTCCCGGATAGACGTACTTCTCGGAACGTTTACGGAAGTCGGTCGGATTGTCCGGCTTCTTTTTGCCGAGAGACTTGAAGAAGTCGGAGCCTATCCAGGAGACCGCACGGCGTAGTGCAAGGCTATTCTACGTCCTCAAAGTTTTCTACATTGGCGCAGGCAGCCATAAAACGTCTGACGTAATCCCGGAGGCTTTCATCCTTTCCCTGGCAGACCTTGGCCAAGGATTCGATGGATTTAGGTTGTTCCTTGCTCGTGGTGTACTGCAGCAGAAAACGCTGCTTGAGGTCGGACCAATCCACGATGGTCCCTCGTGGCTGGCTGGTGAACCATTTGAGGGCCCCCTTTTTGAGGGAGAGCGGGAAAGCTCGGCACAACAATTCCATGGATCCGCCGTAGAAGCATAGGGATTGCTCATAGGCATTGATGTGCTCCTGAGGGTCCGTGGTTCCGTCATAAATTTCGAGGTTTGGAGGAAACTTGAAGTTTCTCGGAACCCGGAATTCCATGAGCTTGTCGGAGAAAGGTTGTTCTATGGTTCCTTGGTTCCGGTTGTTATCTCCATTATGAGGAATTTTCTCATCGTCATGGGCCCTCGTCCTGTTATTTTCCATGTCGGTTCGTCTGTCACGTCGGCGAGGCTCTGGTTGACTTCCATGCATGGCGCGCTGCATGTCTTCGAGTCTCCTGGCGGTCGTTGAGTAGATCCATATGTTGTTGCAACATATCCTGGAGTTGGCGTTGAGAAGCCCGAGATTGGTGCGTGTGTTCGGAGTGTGACGCACGATCGTCGAACTCGTTGCTCGGGTTTTCCAAGCGTTGGTGTACAGGAATTCTACGTTCTTGAAGGCTCTGGCCGCCTTTCTGGGCTGGGAATTCGAGTCTATCCCTGACAAGAATCCTGCGTGATGGGTTAGGAGATTCCTCCGAAAAAGAGGTGGAGTGCCCATCACGTCGGCTTCCTGGTCGGGGCGTTTGGTTTCTCACGGCAGAGGCTTGAGCCACAAGCGGAGGTAATGGCGGTGGTGGATCTTTGCATGTCGAGGATCTTGTCTTTGGTTGACTGAGACTTGAGCAGCGTCTCTTCTGGAGTTTTGCCTCGTATTCACCATGATTGGGTGGGATTAGAATTTTAAAGTTCCCACAGACGGCGCCAATGTTCTGAAGTAAATTCAGTGGGGTACCTGAGATAGGCACGATGCGGTGGATTCCTCCGTCGCTCGGCGGCGGCAACGGTGGTGTGAGTGGGTGGGTACCTGCAAAAGGCACTCCGACGCTCAAGTTAGACCGTGCACAATAGGGATAGCTTATATCTCAGAGGAAGTGCCTACCTTTGGCGCTTGGCCTAGTATTTATAGGAGCATATGCAGAATCCTAGAGGGACTCGTCTTGGATGCGGGTGAATCTGGATTGATATCTTAGTCAAGATTATCCTTCCTTTATTGTAGGATATATCCCTATAATCTGGGATTAATATAAGGAAGGTATCTAATCATCTGAGATATCTATAAATCCTATAATATCGTGAGTTGACGATTGGCAGTTACGCGTATCTAGGGATTTATCCTCATCATGGATTAGTCAGCTGTGGACTCCTGCTCATGTGTCTTGGCCCGCGGTCCGAAGAGTGTCGTGGGTCTTCCTTCACGACGGCTGGAGGGAACCCGGTGACGCGTATGCCGGGTTGATCCCATGGATCGGGATCCCGGATCTCGGTCCAGAACAAGTTTGTTAAAAATTAGATTTATTGAGACGAATATAATAATGAATATAATTTACGAAGTTAACAGATGGTATAGTTTGAAGAACTTGGTACAATGGTATAGTCGATAACATTTCCTTTATATCCAAATTTACCATGCATAATTTTGGTTTAGGCACAGACAGGTTACTATATGACAACATCCCTTAAATCCAAATTCAAGTTTCTCATAATTGTGTAGGCTGGAGAGTTGCCTGGTATACCTCTGCCGCGCTTGACATTTTTTTGGGCAAATCTTTCCTCTTCAAAATTAAAACTGAGGAGAACAACAATGGGAGGAATTCAAAGAGACCATGTATAAGATGACTGACAAAGAGAATCTAATTGAAAGTTTCAAGACAAGTTTTGAAATGACACATGTATGTGAAACTCTTGCTATGATGTTATTGTTATATATACTTATCATTATTTTTATAGGCAAACTACAAAAGTCTCATAACTTACATGTGTAATTTTTTAGGATCCTGTGGAGAAAGGTCACTCTGTCATGGAAGGTGTACAATCAATAAAAACCCATCATGTATACATTGTAAGATTTTATTTTCATATATTCACTTATATAATTGTAAATATATCTATAACAAGGTATTAGAAACTAATATATGACATAAGACAAATAATTAATCACAAACAACTTTGGATTGCAGGATTCTATATCTGTCACAAGTGAGAATGATCTTAATTCATTCTCCCGAATGGAGGCTACTCCGATGAAGAGGGTGATGTTTGATCATTATCTGGCCACAAAGATACAACTGATTTTCTTCCTGCACAAACCTCTTCTTCTAAGGAGCTAAAATGTGTGAAGATTGAGAAATGATGCTGAATTTGAATTGGTTTTGGTTCATGATTATTACTAAGTCTATTGGATATATATTTACATTTATGGATATTGTTCAGATATAGATTTATGTTATTTTTATTTAAATGTAATGATTTACGTTGGATCCTTCTATGGATTTAATCTAGGATATAAACGCTTTCTATTTTATGGTTCTCTGCAGCTATTAGTGCTATCAATATTGAAATATAATATAAACTTTTTCAATCTATTTTATATTGGTTTAAATCTTTTTCCTCTTTAAATTTAGAATAAAGTTTATAATAATTTATTTGGCTATTAAAATACATTTTTAATTTTTTATTTCTAGAAAGTAAGCAATTAATACGTACAATATTTTTATATATAGTTGGACTAATTTAAAATATTTATCTTTTTTTTTTGTTTCTCTATTATTTTAAAATAAAATGTTAATTATTAGAAAAGTTTAGATTCATAACATGTTACATATGTATCACATATTAAAAATTAAGTTTCTAAATTATATTCAAAGCGAAGATTAAAACCTTAAAAATATTTCGTGCAATGCATAGAGTACTAAATAGTTAAATATAGAATTAATGATAACATATTATATGTAAAGATTATTACTATTATTATTATTATATTATTATTATTATTAAAATGTTATGAGAAATAATTAATAATATGATTACATTTACAAGGTACAAATGTTGATATAGAAATTATTAAGTAGCAATAATAATATACAACAAAATTAAAATTATCCTTTAAATCTTATTTATTTACATTTAAAAAGTTTTATTAAGAATATATTTCCTGAACTTAATTCATCTAAAATAATACTCAAATATATTAAATTTTTAATTTAAATTTAAATTACAAAAGAACACGTGTCACACCAGTAAGATATTTTTGCATAGCACGAATAATATATTTAGTTATATATTAAACTAGTAATCTTACTCGTGCGATGCAAGTTATTTTATATTTTATATTAATAATTTTATTAAAAAATTAATTTTTAGAGTAATTTTTTCAAAAAAAGTTCTCATAGTAATTTTCTGTATTCTATTGCTACTTCTTAATTAATCTTTTTTCTTAACAATATTACACTCTAAAATTGGTGTGATTTTTTAGAATAATAACTTTACTATATGCGATCATTACTATTTAATTTATTTATTTTTCTTACCAACACATATCCCTTGGTTTCCTTTTTATTTTTTATTCCATTGTTTTTCTTTTAAGATTTAACATAATATTCATTTAATATTTAATATTTAGTATTTTTATTGAAAATAAATATATACTTTTTAAAGCAATTTTTATATAGTATTGTGGAAATAAGTTTGCCCTAATAGTTTAATATGTTAAGTTTTGATGATAACAAATACAAGACAAAAAGAATTATGTTTATGTTACATGGATGTACTTAACAGATTATATTGTATCATGCATGATGATGTACTCTATCTTGTTATATTTCATATAAGAACCATGCATATTCTTTATAAAATCATTTATAGGATATATCCAACAATATACATGTTTAACTAATTAGAGTTATACATTTAAGAATAATGCATATGAAGATGTTAAACTATGAGTTTGGACTATGTTTTAAGTGAGCAATCTTTTGAAGGATAGTTTGAGTACCACGAGTGAGCATTACAATAAGAAAGTAAAAGATCTCAATTATGTTTAACTCAAGGAGAATGTGAATGTCTATTTCATAAAGATTTTGATAATAATAAAGTCAAGTCAAACACCAAGTCCAAAGGAAGTACAATCGGTATAGTTTATAGGACTTAGAGTCTTTTATGTGAGAAGCTCTTAATACATTTCAAAATGTTTATAATGTTTTTGAAAGAACTCAAATATATTTTTAAATATTTACAAATAGTTTTTACATGTTAAAATGTCTAACAAACATGTTTTGAAATGTTAGTCATGGTGGTAGTTAAAATTATGAAAAATAATCAAGTTTGAGTTTTGAAAAACTGATATTTGGTTACTCTTTTGATCATAACTTTCATAATACTTTGAGTTTGTTCTGAAACTTTTTCATTTAAAAATAGACTCAAAGATCTTTCCAATGAGTGGTCATTTGCTTTAAACGATAAGAAATGAAGAAGTTATGATCATTTAAAGTCAATTTTCAAAATCAGAGTGCAGTAATCGATTACATAAGCATTGTAATCTATTACCACTCTAGCAGAGGTTTTGTAATCGATTACATGAACCTTGTAATCGATTACATCCTATCCAAAAAGCCCAGAACGTGTTCTAAGAGCCATGTAATCGATGATAACATCCATATAAGCGATTACCACGAGTCTGAAAGTCTGTAACGGCTCTTTTTTTAGCATTTAATATATGATTTTAATGTATCCAATGGATCTTTTTCTTAAAACTCTATAAATACATGTTTTTAGGTCATCTTTTACATATAACAAACATTGAAAAACATCCTTCTATTGGGTTTAATCCTAGTTTCATCTTATTCCTCTATATGCTCTGTTTTTGAGAGATTTCGAGATATTCTTGAAAGAGCTTTATCGGGCTTCAACTTATACTACATACTCTTGTGAGAGTTTTATCTTTTTCTACACTTTGATTCTTTGTAAAGAGGGTGAGGTATCCCTCAAGGAATTGTAAAGAGGGTGAGACATCTCTCAAGGAATTGTAAGGGTGAGGTATCCATGGTTGTTGAGCCTCAAGCACAAAAGGTGAGACATCCCAAGTTGTGAAAAGTGCTATAGTTTGTAAAGGTTTCAAGTACTAATTCGAGCTTGAAGTGATAATGAAAAATCTTGGGTGGTTTACTTGAAGACTAGACGTAGGCCACAAGTGGTTGGTGGCTGAATCAGGATAAATTATTGTGTTTGCTCTTCTCAGCTCTATCTCCTTTACATTTATACTTTAATTATATATGTTTGAGTTGAACTTAATATCTAGCTTATTTGCTTGATTTATCCTATAACCTAAGTTATATTTGAGTAATCTCTGATAGTTATATCTTTGTTAGACTTATTCTGTTGTATGTGTTGACTGAGTATATCAAAATGTTTAATTTTTTAATAGTGTTTTAAAAATTTATAATCACTCAATTCACCCTACCTCTTGGGTGATGGTTGTCATGGCTAACAAGTGGTATCAGAGTTTCGTGCTCTATTGAAGGTTTTGAAATTGATAAACCACCATTTTTTTATGGTATGCATTTCGCTTATTGGAATGCTAGAATAGAGTTTTATATGCAATCTATTGATTTGGATTTTTGGGAGTTGTGTTAAATGAATTTACTTGCAAATCAAAACAAACTTAGAATAGTTATGATAAGAAATGTTTTTCCTTGAACATTATAGCAATGCAAATGCTAAGAAGTAGTTTGAATGATGATGTTTATGCTAAAATTAAAAATTGTTCTAGTGCCAACGAAATTTTGGACACCCTTGATGCTCTTTATATTGCTAACAATAATTTTGTGTATAAAGTTGTATATAGGAAGCAAGAAGAACAAAAGTCATTGAAGGAAGCTTGTCATGAAAAATAACCTCGGAAAGATGTTCAAACTATTGAAGGGAGTCAAATGCCTCTTGGTGATGATGGTGCTCAATTTGAAGAAGAGTCAAAGCAAAAAAAAAATTGATGAGGAAGAAGGTGATTCCCTTAAAGAGCCAAGTATGCTAGAAATTGAGACTACTTCCTACATGGCTAAAAAGAACTTTGAGGTAAATAATACTAAACTAGATTATAGTGCCTCATATTATGAGCTACAATATGCATATAATGAATTGTATGATGGTTTGTTGAATTTAGAAAAGAAAAACTTATCTTGTTTGGAAAACATTTTCTCCATTGAAAATGAAATTGAGACTTTGAAAAATAAATATGATTTTCTTGATGAGAAAATGCCCTTGAAATGTGAAACCTATGCATTGATTTAGAAAATCAAGTTGAGGACTTATATTCCGAATTTGCCAAAGCTAATGACTATAATTGCTTACATTTCATGCTTGTTAATGAGAACAAAATTAATGTTATTCTACATAAAAATTCAAGCAAAGCTTATGGCGAAAATAGTATAGAATGTAATAATAACAAAAAGCTTAAATTTTTCAAAGATGATCTTCAAAGGACCAAGACATCATTAAATTTAATTATTTGTAATTTTTGTGGTCATCTAGTGTGAATGCTTAAGTCTTGAAACATGTCAAATGGTTTTTTGATGATAACAAAATCAAGATGAAGATCAAGTTCAAAGAGAAGATCAAGATCAAAGAAAGAAATCAAGAGGTTTATTAGACATAGGTCTTAGAACATTAATGTTAAATGCTCTCATGGTATCTCAAATGGTTTTTGAAGATCTTTTAAATCAACTTGAATTTCAAAGTTCATATTTTAAAGAAATGTTGATTTAAGCCTTGAATTGTGTTAAACACATGTCAATATTGATTAATCCAAGTTTCTCAAAGTAAAAAATAGCCTGGATACTTAATTAGAGTTGAAAAATGTGTTCTAAGGGCAAGGTAATCAATTACACGTGTGTTGTAATCGATTACAAGCAAAACAGAGGCCTTGTAATTGATTACATTGAGCATGTAATCGATTACAAGCATGGTAGAAGCCTTGTAATCGATTACACTGAGGCTGTAATCAATTACAAGTCTGGCAGAGGCCATGTAATCGATTACACAAGGCTGGTAATCGATTATATTCTGCCCAAAAAGCCAAGAACACATTCAAACAGCCATATAATCGATTACATAGATTGTGTAATCGATTACCAGTGGTCTGACAGTATCCAACGGCTATATTAGGTGCATTAAATGCTAGGCTTTAATGTCTCCAATGGTTTCATTGATCAAATCTCTTATAAATACTTGAGTTGGGGGCTTCATTAATGGCTAACCATCAACTTGAAACTTGAATCTATCATTCAAATCTGAGAATTAATCACAAAAAAACCCTTATTGCTCTATTTTTTGTATAATCACTTGAGATATTCTTATAAAGCATTCTAGAGCTTCAATTTGTATCAATCACTTTTGTAAGAATTTCATTCTATCAATCTTGATTGCTTTGTAAAATAGGGTGAGGCATCCCTTGATTAAAGAGACTCAAGTGCAAAGGGTGAAGTATCCCAAGGTGTTAAGTGCTCAAGGTTATAAAGGTTGTCAAGCACCTATTGAAGCTTGAAGATATAGTGAAAAATCTTGAGTGATTGCTTGAGGACTAGACGTAGGTCACAAGTGTATTGGTGGCTAAACCAGGATAAACCATTGTGTTTGATTCTCTAAACTCTTCTTTTTATATTTGTGCATTGGTTTATTTGCTTATTTGATTATTTCTCTCTTGGTTGGTCCATTAGTTAGCAATATCTCTCTATCTTATCCATTCATTCATTTCTATCAATTAATAGCTTCAACGAAAATTGGTAATCAAGAGTTTTTCAAAAGATTTGAGAAAAGTTTTTAAAAACTCAATTCACCTCCCCTCTTAAGTCTTGAGGCCACTTGGTAACAAGTGGTATCAGAGCTAAACTCTTGTATAAAGATCTTAGCAGCTTCAAGAGAAAAGATGGCTTCAAATGGTTTTTCAAACGAAGGTTCTTCTATAAACAGACCTTTTTTTTTCAATGAGGATGGTTATACCTATTGGAAAAAGAGAATTAAATTTTTTATTGAAGCTATTGATAATGATATATGGGATGCTATTGAAAATGGTCATTTTGTCCCCACACGTATGGTTAATGGTGTAAGAACTAATACACCAAGAAATAAATGGATCGATGAAAACAAGAAAAAGGTCCAATACAATTTGAGAGCCAAGAACATTATTACCACTTCTTTAGGGTAAGATGATTTCTTTATGGTGTCAAATTGTAATACCGCCTAAGAAATGTGAGACACATTGCAAGTAACCCATAAGGGTACAAGTGAGGTAAAAAGATCTAGAATTAACACACTCACTCATGAATATGAATTATTTAGAATGAACCAAGGGGAAAGCATTCAGGAAATACAAAAATGATTTACTCATATAGTTAATCATCTTGCTTCATTGGGAAAAACTTTTGTCAACGAAGATCTTATTAACAAAGTCTTGAGATGCTTGAACAGGAATTGGCAACCCAAAGTGACAGCCATATCAGAGTCAAGGAATCTAGCCGCAATGACTTTGGTCATCCTCTTTGGAAAGCTTCAAGAGCATGAGTTAGAGCTAAATAGATTAAGTCAAATTAAGGAGCAAGATAAGAAGAAAAAGGGAATTGATCTCAAAGCCACTTCCTCCTCAATTGAAAATGTAGATGAAGATGATGGAGATGACATTGACAATCTTGAGATGAATGAAGAAAATTTCAGCCTCCTTGTGAAAAGGTTTGGAAGATTTCTCAAGAAGAAAGGGAATAAAAAAAAACCACATTTTCCTCCTAAGAAGACATATCAAAAGGGAGAAGCAACTTCATCCACTCCAACTTGTTATGAGCATGGAAAACCAGGACACATGAAGATGGAGTATCCGGCTTATCAAAAGAAAATAGAGAAGTATGAAAAGAGATCCTCCAAGGAAAGAAAAGGAAGGAGGGAATACATTGCTTGGAAAGATAACGATATGGATTCCACCAATGATTCAGAAAGTGAGGAAGCTCATTTTTGCCTCATGGCAAGTGGAGAATAAGAAGAAGAAAGTGAAACCGAGGTAACCTCATCTAATCTTGAACCTTCTCCTTCATATAGTGAATTGCAAGATACATTCCAAGAATTATATGATAAATCCATGAGACTCACTAAAATAGTTTTAACTTCTAACAAAACAATCTCCTTATTGTCAAAGAAAGTTTCTATTTTAACCAAGGAGATTGAAGAACTCAAAGTTGAAAATGAGACTCTTAGAATTATTGATGCTAACTCATCATATATGATTTGTTCTTCACATGATAATGCACCCACACCCTCATCTTATATATCATGTAAAGTATTTGAAAATGAAATTGAGGATTTGAAAAATACACTTACAAAATTTACAATGGGAACGGACAATTTGAATATGTTAGTAGAGAAACAAAGATATACTTTTCAAAAGGCCAATTTGGGGTATAATTTTAATAACCAACAAAAGTCTTATAAGAATTTCTTTGTTTTATCAAGCACATCAACTAGCCCCTTTATCAAATGCTTTTATTGTGGTAGGAAATGACATAGTGCATCTTCATGTAGTGCTAGAAAGAACAAAAACACCAAGGTTTGAACTAAAATAGTTTAGGTTCCTAAAGGCACCTTGCCTAACTCTAACACACAAGGACCCAAGACAATTTGGGAACCAAATGTTAAAACTTGAATGTGTGTTGTAGGTGTGCTTGAAGATCAAAAGCTCAAGTTGGTATCTTGATAGTGGTTGCTCCAAGCACATGATCATTGATGGCTCCAACTTTTCCTTCCTTGTCCCCAAGAAGAGTAGTCACGTGACATATGGTAACAACAACAAAGGAAAGATTCTTGGAGTTAGTAAAGTTAGTAAGATCACTTCCTCATCCATTGATAATGTTTTGCTTATTAAAGGACTCAAACATAACTTGTTTAGCATTAGTCAATTATGTGATAAAGGCAACAAAGTAATATTTGATTCTAATTATTGCATAATTGAAGGAAAAGATGATAAGCATGTTAAGTTTGTTGGTCATAGGGTCAATAATATGTATATGATTAGCCTTGATGACATTTCCTCAAATGATGTTAAATGTTTTATGACTAAAGAAAATGATTCATGGTTATGGTATAGAAGAATTGCTCACATTCACACGGATCACTTAAATAAGTTGATTTCTAAAGAATTAGTAATTGGACTTCCAAAGTTCAAATTTGAAAAAGATAAACATTGTGATGCATGTCAAAAGGGAAAACAAGTAAATGTTTCTTTTAAAGCTAAAAATGTGGTTTCAACATCTAGACATTTATAACTTTTACACATGGATCTTTTTGGTCCCTCTAGAACTATGAGCTTTAGTGGGAATTACTATGTTTTAGTGATTGTGGATGATTTTTCTAAGTTTACATGGACATTGTTTTTGTCTCACAAAAATGATGTTTTTCAATCATTCAAAAAGCTTGCTAAAGTTATCCAAAACAAAAAAGGTTTTTGTATTGCATCCATAAGAAGTGACCATGATGGTGAATTTGAAAACCATGAATTTGAAACATTTTGTGATGAACATGACATTAAGCATAATTTTTTTGCTCCTAGAACACCACAACAAAATGGTGTTGTAGAAAGGAAAAATTGATCTTTAGAAGAAATGACAAGAACTATGCTCATTGAGGCCAACCTTCCTAAGTATTTTTGGGCGAATGCGATTAACACTGCTTGTTATGTTATGAATAGGCCTCTAATAAGGTCAATATTAAAGAAAACCCTCTATGAATTATACAGAGGAAGGAAGCCAAAGTCTTCACATTTTTATGTCTTTAGATGTAAATGTTTTGTTTTGAATAATGGAAAGGATAACTTGGGGAAGTTTAATGCAAAATCTGATGAGAGAATATTTCTTGGCTATTCAATACATAGTAAGGCCTTTAGAGTTTATAATAAACGAACTATGACCATAGAAGAGTCTATACATGTTGCATTTGATGAAACTAATCCAAATGAGCCAAAAAAGGAATTTGTTGATGATGTTACAGAGATTTTGGCAAGGACTCACCTAGAAAGCAAAGAAAAAGAAGTCAAGAAGTAAGAAGAGAGCCCATATGATCCCCCAAGACAAAAGAATTCTCAAATCACGGACTTTCCTAAGGAATGGAGAACTTCAAGATATCATCCTCTTGACAAAGTGATAAGTGATGTATCAAAAGGAGTAATCACTCGTAACTCTCTTAGAGATGCATGTAACTATATGACTTTTGTCCCTCAAGTTGAACCTAAAGACATAAATGAGGCCATTAATGATGAACATTAGATCTTGACCATATAAGATGAACTAAACTACTTTGAGAGGAATCAAGTTTAGAAGTTAGTTTAAAGGCCCAATGATCATCCCATAATTGGCACCAAATGGGTCTTTAGGAACAAACTTGATGAAACGTGCTTAATAATAAGAAACAAAGCTAGGCTTGTAGCTAAGGGTTATAATCAAGAAGAAAGCATATATTATGAAGAAACTTATGCTCCCGTAGCTAGATTAGAAGCCATTAGAATGTCACTTGCATATGCATGCATCATGAATTTTAAGCTTTTTCAAATGGATGTCAAAAGTGCCCTTTTAAATGGTTTTATACAAGAAGAGGTGTATGTGGAACAACCTCCTGGTTTTGAAAACTTTGAACTGCACAACCATGTTTTTAAATTGAAAAAGGCCTTATATGGTTTGAAACAAGCTCCTAAAGCTTGGTATGAAAGGTTGAGTAAGTTTCTTTTGAAAAATGACTTTTCTAGAGGAAAGGTTGACACTACTCTCTTCATCAAGCATAAAAAGCATAATATCCTTCTTGTTTAAATATATGTTGATGATATTATATTTGGTACTACTAATGACTCTCTTTATAAAAAATTTGCTAATATTTTACAAAGTGAGTTTGAGATGTCCATGATGGGTGAGCTCAACTTCTTCCTTAGTCTTCAAATCAAGCAAACAAAATATGAAACTTTTATAAGTCAATCTAAATATTGCAAGGAGTTGCTCAAGAAGTTTGGAATGGAAGGTGCCAAGTAAATGGCTACACCAATGGGCACTTCTTATTACTTGGACAAGGATGAATGAGGTAAATCTGTAGAAATTACAAAATATAGAGGTATGATTGGCTTACTCCTTTATCTTACCACAAGTAGGCCAAATATCATGTTTAGTGTATGCATGTGTGCTAGATTTCAAGTAAATCCTAAAGAATCACACCTAAGTGTTATTAAAAGAATTATGAAATATCTAATAGGCACTTCACAAATGGGATTATGGTACCCTACAGGTGCATCTAGTAGCCTAATTGGTTATTTTGATTCTGATTTTGTTGGATACAAAATGGATAGGAAAAGCACTAGTGAGACATCTTGGAATCTCACTAGTTTCTTGGCATAACAAGAAACAAAATAGTGTGACATTGTCTACAGTTGAAGCTGAATATGTTGCAGCTAGAAGTTATTGTTCTCAAGTCCTTTGGATGAAGCAACAACTTCTTGACTATGGTCTTGAGCTTGATCACATCCCCATAAGATATGATAACACTAGTGCAATCAACTTATCTAAAAATCTTATTTTGCACTCAAGAACAAAACACATAGAAATAAGATATCATTTCATAAGAGATCATATTCAAAAAGATGATTGTATGCTTAAATTTGTGGAAACCACTAAGCAACTAGCTGACAATTTCACTAAACATTTGGTAAAAGAAGCATTCTTCTATATAAGAAATGAACTTGGCATATTAGATCAATCATGCATAAACTGAATTTCTGCACAATCTCATTTCTGCTACATAATGAATTTATTTGCTATATAACATGTATTTTTGCTGCATAATTATGGTGTTTTTGCTGCAAGATTTGTTGATTATTAATCAATTTTTGAATCCAATACTGACTTGAGCATCAGAGGTTCCCTTTAGCTATTTTTGCAAGTACTTCATCATGCCAAAGTCCTCTAAGAAGCTCAAAACTTCACCAATCTATCAAAATGGTGTAATTCTTGGTAAAAATAGTAATTTTGCATAACATGAGTGTTGGATCAAAATATGATCAGTTTCTATGCTTGCATGATGTTTGGAATTGATTTAAGATGTTTTGGAACTAATTTGAAAAGTTTAAGATTGGTTTTTTATTGTGTAAAATGCAAAAACTGAGTTTTAGTAATTTGGTAATTGATTACAAGACCTTTGTAATTGATTACAATGGCTCTGTCAAGCAGGTAATCGATTACACATAACATGTAATCGACTACAATGAACCCAGAACTCAGGTAATCAATTACACCAATCCTGTAATCGATTACAAGGTTCCCAGAAGGATGGTAATTGATTACACTAAACCTGTAATCGATTACAAGGTTAGCAGAAGGCTGGTAATCGATTACACATCCATTGTAATCGATTATACATCCATTGTAATCGATTACACATGGGTTTTAAAAGATTTTCAGATGCGCGAAAGGTTATTCTTCATTTGAAAACTCATTCTTCTCTCTCTATACCCACAATACCTCCCATCCCAAATCCTTCATTTCTCTCTCAAATCTCAACCAAATCACTCCATTTCACCTCCCTTCTACTCAAAATTCATCTCTCCACAAAACCCATCCATCAAATCTCATCAAAATCCACCAAAATCTTAACCCAAATCACCTCACCTCTTCATCTTTCTCTCTCTCATCACCCACGAACCAAACCACCAAAAATCCTTCTCTTTCTATCCTCTTTTTCACCCACACATCTTTAAACATTTTCCCCTTCATCCCTTTTCTACCCACTCTCATCAATGGTTGAACCTTCCCAACAGACAAAACGTGCAAGAACAAGGCTCAAAGTTGGAAAGTCCTCTAATGCTCCTACACGCAATATCTCAGAGTTGGACCTCACACGCCACTTTTCCACCACCAAGAAGGCTGAGCTGTTCAAGAAGAACTTCCAGTTATGGAAACTCATCTCTCCTAGGTATCTCACTCAGTCTTTCTGCTCAAGTGAACCCCCAGAGTATTTTAGCTTAATTGAGAGGTTAGGATTGCTTGGGTTATTTAGCATTTAGAAGGCTATCTACCCTAACCTAGTTAGAGTGTTCTATGCTAATCTAAAGTATGAAGACAACTACCTGATTTCTGAGGTCAAGAAAACACAAATTAGGATCACTAAGGATGAATGGTGTAGGTTAACTAAGCTTACATATAATGGAACAAGTTTCTATGGAAATGAGAATGCTTGGGGAGCTGACTTTGAGTATAAGAGTGCTTTAACCTCCTTGATTAGGTCTGGTTATATTATTCCAAGGGATAAGAAGAGAGTGATGGCTACTAGCTTGACAATGAAAAATAGAGTTCTTCATTATCTTGTTGTTAGAGGATTGATTCCTAGGGGAGGCAATTACTCCCAGGTTTTGAGGGACGATGTAGTAGTTTTGTGGGCAATGACCACAGGCAAGCCAATTAACTGGGCCCATTACATAATTCAGCATATGTTGGATGTCAAGAAGAAGAAGAACTCTGCTCTCCCTTATGCTATACTTGTGACAACAATCTTAGAGCATTTTCACATCTCCTTGACTGAAGAAACAAAGGATACAAAGCTCCAAAGGTCCACAGTCCATAGGCATGCACACCTTGAAAAAACTTCAGCTGAGTAAGGTGGATGGTAGATAGTACTATCTCACCCATGGAAGTTATGGTCATATTCCTTATGATCTTGAGGATGATGATGATGAAGAAAAAGGTCAGCAGCCCCCTCATATAGCCACTATGGAGCTATTGCTACAAGAGATCTGTAGCTTGAAAAAGAAATGGAACAGATCGAGCAAAAGGTGGATCATCTTGAGCTGAGGATGGACTACTCCGATCAGGAGCTTGCATCCATTTGCTCTTTCCTGAAGGGACCAGGATATGCATCATGGAGAGCAGCTACTGCACCTACCACCTTGATTGCCCCTCCTGCTCTTCTATCCTTCGCTGATCCTTCTAGTGCTCATCCTGTTGATGATGAGGAGCTCATTGGGTCAGAGGATGAACTAGAACCCAATGATAATGATGTTGACCTTGGAGATGTAGTTGTGGACGAGGATAGTGATAGCGAGGTGACTGCCAGTGACCATGGACCTTAGTCATTATGTTTCCTTATTTTTTGTCCTAGGTCATAATTGTATATGACATTGGACCTTTTTTTTATAAAAATTGGTATATTATTTCTCATATGCAACTATTGAGTATATATTGATCTGATTGATTATATTCTAGATTTGTAGATTGTTTATTCTCTCATTAACAAACTGCCAGGGCTGAATGATTATTTCTTGTTGTTTTTAATTTTGGGAAATCATGAAACCCCATTGAGATGCTGCTGAAATTTTAGTTGAATGCTTATGTTTTTTTTTAATGCTAATAAGGGAGAGATTAGTGATTGCAAAAGTACGAGGGAGCTTGCTTTAAGCTTTTACATAACCATTTTACTAACCCTATCTTGTGCATACATTACGGGGGAGAGTTGCGCTTAAATCTCTAACAAATATATGCAAATATTTCCCTTGTTTTCAATGTTTATTTTGTCATCATCAAAAAGGGTGAGAATGTGAATGCTTCTGTCTTGAAGCATGTCAAATGATTTTTTGATGATAACAAAATCAAGATGAAGATCAAGTTCAAAGAGAAGATCAAGATTAAAGAAAGAAATCAAAAGGTTTATTAGACATAGGTCTTAGAACATCAATGTTAAATGCTCTCAAGTTATCTCAAATGGTTTTTTAAGATCTTTTAAATCAACTTGAATTTCAAAGTTTATATTTTAAAGAAATATTGGTTTAAGCCTTGGATTGTGTTAAACACATGTCAATATTGATTAATCCAAGTTTCTCAAAGTCAAAAATGGCCTGGATACTTAATTAAGTTTGAAAAATGTGTTCTAAGGGTAAGGTAATCGATTACACGTGTGTTGTAATTGATTACAAGTTAAACAGAAGCCTTGTAATCAATTACATTAAGGGTGTAATCGATTACAAGTCTGGCAGAGGCTATATAATCAATTATACAAGGCTGGTAATCGATTACATCCTGCCCAGAAAGCCAAGAACACATTCAAACAGCCATGTAATCAATTATATAAATTGTGTAATCGATTACTAGTGGTCTGACAGTATGCAACGGCTATATTAGGTGCATTAAATGCTAGGCTTTAATGTCCCAAATAGCTCCATTGATCAAATATCTTATAAATACTTGAGTTAGGGCTTCATTAATGGCTAACTCTCAACTTGAAACTTAAATCTATCATTCAAATCCGAGAATCAATCACAAAAACCCTTATTGCTCTATTTTTTGTATAATCACTTGAGATATTCTTACAGAGCATTCTAGAGCTTCAATTTATATCAATCACTCTTGTGAGAGTTTCATTCAATCAATCTTGATTGCTTTGTAAAAGAGGGTGAGGCATCCCTCCAAATTGTAAAGGATGAGGCATCCCTTGATTAAAGAGGCTCAAGTATAAAGGGTAAGGTATCCTAAGGTGTTGAGTGCTCAAGGTTGTAAAGGTTATCAAGCATCTATTGAAGCTTGAAGATATAGTGAAAAATCTCAAGTGATTGCTTGAGGACTGGACGTAGGTCACAAGTGGATTAGTGACTGAACCAAGATAAACCATTGTGTTTGATTCTCTAAACTCTTCTCTTTATATTTGTCATTGGTTTATTTGCTTACTTGATTATTTCTCTCTTGGTTGGTTCATTGGTTGGCAATATCTCTCTATCTTATCCAATCATTCATTTCTATTAATTAATAGCTTCAACAAAAATTGGTAATCAAGAGTTTTTTGAAAGATTTACGAAAAATTTTTAAAAACTCAATTCACCCTCCCTTCTTGAGTCTTGAGGCCAATTGGTAACATCTAGGACATTTCTCATTTTTGCAATTATAGAAGAAATTCTTATATGAGAAATTGTATGATATGGGTTCCTAAAGATCTTAAAGGCCCTTGTACTAACATTCAAGGACCTAAGATGAAGTGGGTACCAAAATGTTCTCCTAGTGTTTCAATTATGCAAAAAATTTCTCAAAAGGATGGACAAATTGGTCAAAGAAAAGAGGAATCATCAAGGAGAATTCTTCCAAAACCCAATGGTAGAAATTTTGGTCAAAGAAGGAAGATGACTTCAACCAAAGCTTCTCAATTACAAAATGTAGAACTTGTAAAGTTCAAGACTTCAAAAGAGAAGCAATGGGTAAGAAAAAAAATTCTTGATTACCAAGGCCAAGGTATCAAAAGTTTTTACCTCTCATGCACATGCACTTGTAAAGTCAATGCATTTGAGGTATATTCTTAGTAAGACTTAAGTGATTGATAGAATCATATGTACTTAGTAAATTTTGAATATGATGTTTAGCATATGATTATGTTCATTCTTTTTGTACCATAACTCATCAATTTGTTATATATTTTGGTACATAAGGTTCTACAATGCCTAGGTATGCTTGCTATGTTTTGAATTGTCTATATATCATCAAAGTAAGCATGTTATTGGCTATTAATTATTTAATTTCTTGTGCTTAATTTACATACTATGAAAAAATTGATCTTTATGAGAGTATAATGGATTAATAATCAATGACTAAACCTATGGATCCAATATGGTGGATACCAAAGAAAGTACTTTGGATAGTGTTGTAGGGTGATTATTAGCTCAAGCATGCATTGAAGTGAAATACAACTATATTACTTGAGATTTGAAAATTTTGAAATGGTCTAAGTTCTCCAAGAGTGATGAAAACATAAAAAGAATGGCATGAAGAACCACAACATTCTCAAGGAGCCTTCAGGCATGGAAGTTGGAGTCACCTACAAAAACCCAAATAGTACACTTTTAGTGATATCAATCTCTTATCCTTATATATGCTTCAAATTGAATATCGTGTGATATTTGGAGAAGTAAAGAGTTGTGTTATATCTTAACATGTCTAACATGATCATTGTTTTCCCGAAAATGCCTATATAAGTTTTTATGTTAATCATGTATTTCTTGATAAACTTGAATCATGCCTTAAATTGCTTAAACCATATTTTTGGATTCAAGTGCATATGTCCTTCTTTTCTTCTTGTTAGAACTAACTTTCCATGATTGATAATATGCTACATGTTTTACATTATATATCAACCTAAATTATGCTTGTAAATTTAAATGATATTTGATGCTAACCTATATTTCAGAGAACTTTTAGAGTTAACTTTGTAAGTGTTTCTATGTATTTCAAATATATTGATATAAATGTAGTATTCTCTTCATTTGTTTTGAAAATTTGGAAATCTTTGGATATGTGCTATAGATGTAGTATTCTCTTCATTTATTTTGAAAAGGTTTATTAAATCTTGAGAGAATGTTTAAGAAAGCTTCAAAATAAATTTTTTGAAATATTCTATAGAGCCCATTTTTTTTCTTCAAAAGATAAGTCTTGGTCTTCTAAGTGTTTTATTTTCTCAAGGCTCTTGTTCAATGAGAAAGAGAGAAGATGTACTTTCAGCTTTTCTTTTAACTTGACTTTGATCACTCTCAAGGAATATGTGTTTTTTAATATGAAACCTCTCTATCCTTCTAAAATGCTTTTGAAAATGTAATGTGTTCTTATAAAATTCTTTTTGAAAGGGGGAGAAGTTTTAAAATAGTTTTTTATTAATGGATTAAGAATAAGTATCTTATGTCTTACTTTACTTCATGGTAATGTGCTTACATGGTCTTGGCATACATATTTCACTTTATCTATCTTTTGCTGCAATGAGGGAGAACCTAGCTCTTAAATTATTTATATCTCTTGTCTTACATCCTTATTTGATATAAAGTGTTTTATCGGTACCATATGTTAAATGTTGATGTACCAAATAATCTTATATCTTAAAAGTATGTTTGTTTGATCTCTCTATTCTTAAATCATAAGTAGAATCAAATAGCGCGGTATAGTTATGTTTTGAATAACTTGAAGAAACATTTGGTTTTGATGATCCTACTCTTTTTTGGTAACATGAGTTTTATCTATAGGGGGAGAGACAATATTATCTTTCCTTCCTATGCCGTTTTGTTGATGTCAAATAGGGGGAGTGGGAATTGGAAAGAAAAATATGTTATTGTGTTTATTATTTGATATGTTTATATTGCTCAACATATATTTTTCTTGGGTGATTTGTCATCATCAAAAAAGGGGAGATTGTGGAAAAAAGTTTGCCCTAATAGTTTAATATATTAAGTTTTGACGATGACAAATACAAGACAAAAAAAAAATGATGCTTATGCTACATAGATATACTTAATATATATTGGATCATGCATGATCATGTACTCCATCTTATTATATTTCATATAAGAATCATGCATATTCTTTATAGAATCATTTATAGGATAAATCTAACAATATGCATGTTAGACTAACCAGAGTTATACATTTAAGAATCATGCATATGAAGATGTTGAACTATGAGTTTGGACCAACTATGTTTTAAGTAAGCAATCCTTTGAAGGATAGTCTGAGTACAAAGAATAAGCATTACAATAAGAAAGTAAATGATCGTAATTATGCTCATCTCAAAGAGAATGTGAATGTCTATTTTATGAAGGTTTTGATAACAACAAAGTCAAGTCAAAGACCAAGTCCAAAGGAAGTACAATTGTGTAGTTTATAGGACTTAGTCTTTTATATGATAAGCTCTCAATATATCTCAAAATGTTTATAATGTTTTTGAAAGAACTCAAATATGTTTTTAAATCTTTACAAATGGTTTTTGCCCAACAAACTTGTTTTGAAAAGTTAGTCATGGTGGTAGTTAAAAACTATAAAAAATAGTCAAGTTTGAGTTTTGAAAAACTAACATTTGGTTACTCTTTTGATCATAACTTTCACAATACTTTGAGTTTTGTTCTGAAAATTTTTCATTTGAAAATATACTCAAAAATCTTTCCAATAAGTAGTCATTTGCTTTAAACGGATAAGAAATGAAGAAGTTATGATCATTTAAAGTCACTTTTTCCAAATCAGAGTATAGTAATCGATTACATAAGCCTTGTAATCGATTACATCCTATCTAGAAAGCCCAGAACGTATTCTAAGAGTCATGTAATCAATTACAACATCGATGTATGAGTCTAAAAGTTCGTAATGGCTCTTTTTTAAGCATTTAATACATGATTTTAATACCCCCAACGGCTCTTTTTCTTAGAACTCTATAGATACATATTTTTTGGTCATCTTGTACATATAACAAATATTAAAAAACATCCTTCTACTGGGTTTAATCCGAGTTTCATCTTTTTCCTCTATATGCTCTGTTTTTAGAGATTTTGATATATTCTTGAAAGAGATTCATAGGGCTTCAACTTGTACTACATACTCTTTTGAGAGTTTCATTTTTTTCTACACTTTGATTCTTTGTAAAGAGGATGAGGTATTTCTCAAGGAATCGTAAAGAGGGTGAGGTATCCCTTAAGGAATTGTAAAGAGGGTGATGCATCACTCAAGAAATTGTAAGAGTGAGGTATCTCTGGTTGTTAAGGCTCAAACAAAAAGGGTGAGATATCCCAAGGTGTGAAAATTGCTCTTGTTTGTAAAGGTTTTAAGCATTAGTTCAAGCTTGAAGTGATAGTGAAAAATCTCGGATGGTTTACTTGAGGACTAGACATAGGCCATAAGTGGTTAGTAGCTGAACCAGGATAAATCATTGTGTTTGCTCTTCTCAACTCTATCTCCTTTACATTTGTACTTTAATCATATATGCTTGAGGTGAACTTGATATCTAGCTTATTTACTTAATTTATCATATAACTCAAGATGTGTTTAAGTACTCTCTTATAGTTATATCTTTGTTAGACTTATTTCGCTGTATATATTGATTGAGTATATCAAAATGTTTAATTTCTTAATAATATTTTAAAAATTTGTAATCACTCAATTCACCCCCCTCTTAGTGATGGTTGTCATGGCTAACAAGTATCATCACTATTACTTCTTTATTTTTTTACTAACACTTATATAGTAATATTGTTTGTCTTTTTTATTTTTTATTTTCTTTTAAAATTAAATTATTTATTATTTATTATTTATATTGAAAACAAATGTTTAATTCTCCATGCAATTTTACACTATACTATAACTATTACATGATTAATTTTTATCTTATGCACATTTATACTGTCTTTTTAGGTTTAATTTTCCTTTTTTTTTTGAAATTCATATGTTGCTAATGATATTATTAAATGCCTAGACAATTTTACTATACAAAATATAGGTTAGTTTTAGTAATAAATAATATGAAGAATAAAATATTAAAAATTCTTGATAATTTTGTTGCTTGAAAAAAGCTTAAAAATTGGATGAAAATTCAACACATCTTATACTAAGTAAAATATCTATTTATTATGTTATCTTATATAGATATTTATTATTTATAAAAATTTGGACACATCTTGCGCTAATACTATTTGTATAAATAAAATAATTATATTATCAATAAAATATACATATCAATTAAATAAAATCTTAAATATTATTCAAATATTCTTATCATTAAAACTTGTAAGATTAAAATTTAAAGACAACAGATTTTATAAATATTAAAAAAAATTAACGGATATTTTATTAATGTATATTTTTATTTTTCTCTATTTAAGATTAATATATGCAATAAAGTATGTATTTTTTCTAATTTATTAAAATTGAATAATTGGAAAAGATGAAAAGTCATGAAAATTTTGAAGGGGAGGAATGAAAAGTCAAAAAAAAAAAAAAAAAAGTGAAGCTATAGTTAAAATTTAAAAACTTAAAATAAGAAAAAATGCCATGTGGCAACTTTAGTGGAACAATTTCTATATATTATTATAGATTGATTGATTGCCCTTAAAGGTAATTAAAATTATATAATTTATTATTAGTAAAATTGTCTTTAAAGTTAATTAATGCTACTATTAATTATCAAATGTAATATTATCTTGAAAATAATTAATTACACTATTAACTATTAATTTTATTGATAAATCTATATTTATATAGTAAAGCTTACTTGAGTTTGATAGATGTATTAAAGACTAGAATTTAATAGATATAATTAATAATTGTTAAAGTAATTAATATATACAATGCATATATACTTGAATTTAATAAATGTTATTTATGATTTTTAAATGGTATTTTTATATTATGTAATTAAACAAGAAAAATAATTTTATTACTTACCTCTTAAAAACCATATCTTTGTATGAATCGGTGATAAATTTAAAAACTATATTAGGAGTTAAAAATTATGTTAGACTCTTAAAATACACAATCATTGTGTTTATTTTGATAAGTGGTGATGGGAGAATAGAAAGAAAAATGATATATACTTGAATTAAATAAATGTTATTCATGATCTATAAATAGTATTTGATATTGTGTAATAAAACAAAAAAAAAAAATATATCACTTACCTCTTAAATTATATCTTTGTATGAATCGGTGACAAATTTGAAAATTATGTTATGAGTTAAAAATTATATTACACTCCTACAATGCGCAACCACTATGTTTAGTTTGATTAGAGGTGATGAGAAAAAATAATAAAAAAATAAAAATTCTACTTATCTAAAAATAAGAGTTTAAGATATATATATATATATATATATGGGGGAAGGGAATGTGAGGGAAACTTTATCCCTTTAATGCAATAATAAAATCATAAGAAGTTTTATTGGGTTTACATAAATTTGAAGCATATATTATGAGTTAAAAAAAATTTAGGTTCCTAAAATGCCTAACCACTATTTATTTTGACAAGAGGTGATGAGAGAATTGAAAGAAAAATATCTTCTCCTTATTTAAGAGTTTATAAATTTATGTAATAAAAATAAGAGTTGAAGATAAAAGAATGGGAAGGGAATGTGAAAAAAAAAAAACTATATCCTTTTAATGCAAATATGAATTTATAACAAATTTTATTAAGATTGATACTTTTTTATTGAACATTAAAATTAAATTTGGAGGACATATTATAACTCAAATTATTTTGTAAAAGTATGTAAATATAATTTATTTTGTTATTTTACAAGGTTAAATTTTTTTCATTATTTTAATATATATTGATGCTATTAACATGATAAAAGAAAAATATAATATGCATGAAAACCTTTTATAAATTAAAGTGTTAAAGTAAATTTTAGTACCATATTTACTGATATGTATAATAATTTAAATAAACTTAGTCACTTTAATATTGTTATTCATAAACATTGAATGATTAATATGATAAATATTATATATACCACAAACCCCTGTATAGGTATGAAAAACAAACGAGTTTAAAAAGACAAAAAAATTGTTTAAGAAAATTTTAATACTTTATTTATTGATGTGTATAATCATTTAAATAAGGTTAATAAGTTGGATATTGTTCATAAACTTAAAATGATGGAAACTATAAAAATAGGACATTACATACATTACAAACCATCTAGTAAATAATAATTTTTTGCTAACAATGATATGAACACATTAAAATGTTAGTTAGTAATAAAATTGTAAAAAAAAAAAAAAGAGTTACTTAACATGTTAAAATAAATTAAAATAACTTTTCTTTTTCTCTATTTACTCAGCTAAATATTGCCACAAATAAACAAAACAAAATTGAGTGAGATAATTCTTAAATTTAAAATATTAGTCTCTATATTATATTTTATAATAATTAAAAGTGTGTTTGAATTAGTCTGTTTTATACTTTAAAAAAACATTAGTCAAAAGTTCAATTTAAGATATTTTGATTATACGATTTTCTAAAAGCAAAACAATCAAAGTTTGAGAGTTAATTAATTCCTATAAATGTACTTGACTGATATAAAAGGTGCATCTTAAAAATTGCGTGGGCTGAACTTACTAACTAATCTTGATTAAGGCAAAAAGTAACACAAAAGTTAATATCTTAAGAAAAGCAAAATATTCTAATATAAATACTTATAAAACACTTTCGCAAAAAAATTATAAAACATTTGTCTATTATATTAAGAACTCATAATTATATATATGAAATTTAGAACTACCTGTGTAATGCATGATTAAGCTAACAAGTATAAAATTAAAGGCATATATATGAGAGGGTTTAATCGGAAAGGAGGAGTGAAGAAATTAGAAAAGGATAGAGAAAGTGGAGGGAAAAAAAGGGATTAGGATATCTCCAGGACCAACTTGTTGGAGAAAGAAAATACAATTTATATTGTAAAGAAGCCCATTATGATTGATTATGAGGTATATTAGTTATATTAAAAATTATTATGTATTTTTATTTTTCTAATAGGACATTCTCTTGTTATTTTAACAATATGAGAGAATTCAAATTTTAAAGAGATAAGGAGAAATTAATGAGTTGATGAAACAGAAAAAGGAGGAAAATGAGTTGAAGAAAAAGAAAATAATATAAAGTGAGATGAGAAAAAATAGAATGAGACAGAAGGAGACAAAAGAGAAATACAATGGGTTTAAAACAAAAGTGAACCCTTGATGTAGGTGGGGTTCATTAGCATTGGGCCCACCATTATAGAAGCATTTGATCGACAACTTGGACAAATGATTTGGGCAACAAAGTATTTTCTTTATCTTTAGTTTTGTGAAGACATGACCAATTTTTCAAAAAAAATTAGTTTTTAGTAAGTTTTATTAGTTTTGAGTGACTTAAAAATAAAGGTAAAATACATTATACCTTTCTTTGTTAACTTAATCTTTTAAAGTTTTCTTTTAATTTAATCTTTTGCTAAACCTCCTTGAGTGAAAATGTTAGGGAATGTTTTGTTTGTTTCTTTTTTTTAAATTGATGTGTTTTGAATCTATTTCTCTTTGAACTAGAAAGTTAAAATAGGATCAGAAGGATAAAAGAGGAGTGAAGGAAAAGCTAACGTGCACTAACTAGGGCGCAAAGGATGACATCCTAGCTAAGCATGAAAAACTTTGAGACCTAAGAACTCTGACCCTTATGTGGCTTGGTAGGTTTTGGGTGAAGGAAAACTCCAAGAGACATCTCAAGCCTCGAAATCTAGAGCTTCCATGACAACCATCAAATAGGTGACACACATCTCGTGATGCTTAGGATGTTAAAACAAGAAGGACACTCTCGTCAATCTAACTTAATTATCCTTAATTGACTATCACCAAAAATAATGTAGATTCCTTGAAATAGTGAACCTTAGCATTTTGACATAGCTCAAAGTAGTTAATAGACTGCCATCACTACATCCATAGGATTTCAGAATCTCAAACCACATATCCCAATAAAAAGGCCATGGCACAATCCCAACAATTAATTTCTTTTGTCTTCTACTGACTAGGACCTTCTATAAGTAACCTTGCATGGTTTTGTATGGAAAAAAACAAAAACAAAGAAACCATATCACTAAAAACCCATAGAGAGCGTCCTAAGTATCTCAAGTGTCCTGAGTTTCACGAGATTCTTCATCTCGTCCTTTTATAGGAAGTCATGGGTGCTTTACTAATTTTGTACCAAGCCATAAGGATTAGAGCGTCCTAGTCCATTTACACACACACCTCACAAGTTTACGAACCCAATCTCTTTACTTTCCTAACCATCTATTTTCTTTGTTAACTTCCTTAAATTTGTACTGAAATAATTGGTGACTCCATTGGGGAGGTGTGTAGAAAATGGACCTCACCTAGAATGACCCTAACGTGGTGGCACCTCCACTAGTCATGCCAAGGAGGTTATCCTTCAACTTGGAGGATTTCCGTATAAACGAGGAGGATACACCCCAAGGTCAGATTAGAGGAAATGGTGCTAGGAACGGAGATTAGGGAAGTTCTGAAACCTGGCTAGAGATATCCTAAATGGCTAGGAAACACCCTTCCCTTATGTTGGACCTAACTCAATGCATGTGGCGGTGCCAGCAATGGTGATAAACTTTATCATCGTAAGCCAAGAAACTTTAATGAACATGGTAATAGATTTAAGGGCGAGAGCATAAGCCAACCACAATCAAGTTGCGCCAGGAGCAGGAATGTAAGGTGGGTTTGCCTTGAACAACCCATAATGAGAAAAGAAGATGTTATGGTGCAAAGGTCTGATGATGCCCCTATAACCCAGGGAGAACTTAGACGTCTACTCTAAATGTGGAGTGAAGGGCATGGTGTGATTTCGGATTTGGAACCACCTTTCTCTTTAGAGGTTTTAATTAGGTCATACCTTCAGGGGTATCAGCCACCCACGTTCCAAAATTTTGATGGAACAAAAAGTGCCAAGGAGCACATCATGTCATTTTTAGATGATTTGGGCGTGTTCAGAGGAGATAAGGACTTGAGACTACTGGAGTTCTTTAAGTCTTTAACGTGTAGGGATTTAAAGTGGTATGCTAAACTATGTCCAAACTCCATCTATACTTGGGAAGAGATGGCATCAGAATTCTGCAATAAGTTTTTGTAAGAAGAGGGCGCCTTATATATCATGGATCCAGGGCAAGTAAAGTGAAAGAGCAGGGAAGGACTTGTCACCATTGCGCCTTACAGTGCAAGGAAACGCTCCCCAAAGTGGGCCTAGTGTATGGGTGCCTCAAGAATGTAGAAGACAAGTCCTAAATTTTCTTATCTCTGAATGGTGTTACAACCTTTCCAGAGTTACTGAAGCGAGTAACTAATGTCTCTGAAGTAATGAGGCATCATGGAAAGAATAAAGAGGCAAATTTTGTCTTCGATATTTGCGCCTTGGATGACACAGCGAAGAAAAAGAGTTATAGGGTGGTGCCTCCATCAAATGATTACAAGATGAAGAGGGAATCGCTTCCTACACTTCCTATCTCTGAGTAGTAAGTGTATTAGTTAACTGAGGAATGGCTGAAGGATGGAATCTTATGACCCAGGGTGGAGAAAGAGGTGCTCATAGATGAAGAATACAAGAATCCACCGTTTTGCATACTCCACAAGACAAATAGCAATTTGATTGTGGACTACTGGGTAATAAAGCAGATTTTTTATAAGAAACTGGAGGAAGGAAATATACTACTACCTGATGGAGCCAATGTTGTTAACAATGTACATAGGTGTGTATTTCCAAATCATGGCATAAACGTCACAGTTTTTAGGGAAGGAATGGATGATGAAATACTTGTGGAAAGGACAGAGGAATCTTTTGACACCACGCTAATCAATAGATTGGCAAAAACTAGGGGGGTTCAAGATTCTATTTTAACAATTGGGGTTTGACGCAAATGCGAAGAGTGAGGCAGCAAGCGCCTTAGTGAACGTAATAAAGAAGAATGGAGGAGACATATGCACTGCAAGTGCCCCACTGACTGGGCTTCCCAGATCCCGAGCCACAACGATTGTGTTTAAAGAACGAACAATGATCAACCAAGAGTTTACCCATAACTACCCACTGTTCGTGGAAGCTATTATAGAGGGACACAACGTACGAAGAGCGCTGGTAGACAAAGATTCAGGGGTAAATGTTATCCCCGCAACAATGTTCAACGCTTTGGACATCCCAACAAAATGCTTGAGGAAGTCAGACATCTTCTTGAACATATTCCAAGGGACACCTGGTATAACAAAGGGGTATGTAATTGTGACTTTAGAGGTTGGACCCATCAAAACGTCCAACATCTTCCAAGTAGTGGATGGAGATCCTAGTTATCACATACTCCTTGAACACCCTTGGATCCATTTGCATCAATGTGTACCCTCTGCTACCAAGTGGCCTCAAACTCAAGAGGGGGGTGAATTGAGTAAATAAAAAATTTTTGCATATCTTTCAAAAAAACTCTTGATTACTAATTTTTGTTGAAGCTATAATTGATAGAAATGAATGAATGGATAAGATAGAAAGATATTGCCTACCAATGAACCAACCAAGAAAGAAATAATCAAGGAAGCAAATTGATAATTACATATTTTATACATTAATAAACCCTCATTTTTAGTCATTTACACTTTTCATGTACTTAATTGATTAAGCCTGATTATGTTTTGTAAGTTTGGACTCAAATTGGACTTAATTGATTTTTTCAGCACTATTTTGGTCTTACACTGTTTTTCTATTTCGGCCATATCTTGAGTTCTAGATGTTTTATAATTAAGTATCTTATCTTATATGAAAGATAAGAGAGAGCTCTACAACTTTCATGAAGAGCTCCAAGGCTCAATCCGACATCTAGTGGAGCTAAATGGGCTTGGAAGTCAGAACACGGGTTTTGTGACTAGAACCTAAACAGTGTGCAGTAATCAGAGCATAACTCGAGCTGTAAGAACTTCCTTGGGCTGAATTAAGATCAATATCTACAACTTTCATGAGAACACAAAACTCAGATCAGACTCCTTGAAGGTGATATTGGGCTTTGAAGTCAGAACATAGGTGTTGTACTTAAACCTGAACACTATTTAGTAATTGGGTCATATCTCGGGGTGTAGGTGGCCTTTGCAGCTGAAACTGGTGCCATTGGAAAGATAAGACAAAATGCTACAACTTTTATGAAGACCATGTTTTATAAATCTGATGGCATCCATGAGATCAACACTGAATGATTTCGGGTACAAAGAATCTCAATAATTTTTCACTCACCAACTCACCATTTGGCATTTTCCACTCATCTACCCACTCCTCACCCACTCAATAATTAACCCCCTTATCATTTTGTATCTCTAATCCTCTATAAAAGGCTTCATTGGCAGATTATTTAAGAGACTTGGGTTTTAGGCTTAGTTAGGAGAAATTATGTTCATGTTTGTATATTGTCTTCCTTTGTTGTAATTTTCTTTTGTTCTAATATGAAGTTATGTTCATCTTTCTCTTCTACTCTCTTTCTTTCTTCTTGATTATGAGTACTTAATTTTCATTTTGCTTAGGTGAAAGAGTGAAGCTCTTGGTAATGAAATAAGGTAAGATTATTCTATTTCTTGTGCTTAAATGATATCTTATAAAGTGGACATAATATGTATTGTATTTTGTTTCCAATCAATTTAGAAACCTTCCTTGTATAGTAGAGATCTTGATTTATTGTAGACAAGAGGATTGGCACAGTAAATGCTTGAGCTCACTTACAATTGTTGATAGATAATTGAAGGAATCACAATATGATTACATATATAATAGAACTTTGAATGTTATATTTTCCGATTGAAACTTCCTTTATGTGTAGATTTTAATTGAGTTATAAAAAGAAATAATCTTGCCTCTAATTTATTACCAAGAGTGGATCTCCTAACCCAAACAAATCATTTTTCATTTGTGAACAACTTTTATTACTTTTAGTGTTGTGACAAATCATTTTCTTACCTCAATTAATTTTTCTTCATCAATTCCCTGTGAATCGACCTCGGACTCTCGAGAATTTATTACTTGAGACAACCTACACTTGAATTTGCATCATTTAATCCCGCATCACAAATAAATCAGTGCAAAAATATAAAAAGAAGGGTTTAGAGAATCAAGCACAATGGTTTATCTCGGTTCGGCCACCAATCCACTTGTGACCTACGTCTAGTCCTCAAGCAATCACTTAAGATTTTTCACTATATCTTCAAGCTTCAATAGGTACTTAACAACCTTTACAAACTTGAGCACTCAACACCTTGGGATACCTCACCCTTGTACTTGAGCCTCTTCAAACAAAGGGATGCCTCACCCTTTACAATATGGAGGGATACCTCACCCTCCTTCACTTAAACAATCAAGGTTAATAAAATGAATCAGTCATAAGAGTAAATGATACAAATTGAAGCTCTAGAATACTCCTCAAGGATATCTCAAGTTTTTCACAAAAACATAACAAGTTCTGAATTTAAGGATTGATTCTCGTTTTGACGTGTTAGAAAGATGTTTCAGGTTTAAGGAGATGAGTTAATGATTCCTAACATAAGTTTTTATAAAGATTTTGATCCATGGAGCCATTAGGAGCATTAAAGCCAAGCATTTAATGCACCTAATATAGCCATTGGGCACTGTCAGACCACTGGTAATCGATTACACAATCTCTGTAATTGATTACATGACTATTTGAACGTATTCTTGGCTTTTTAGGCAAGATGTAATCGATTACTAGTCTTGTGTAATCGATTACATGGCCTCTGCCAGACTTGTAATCGATACTGTAATCAATTACAAGGCTTCTGTCATGCTTGTAATCGATTACATGCTCAATATAATCGATTACAAGGCCTCTGTTTAGCTTATAATCGATTACAACACATGTGTAATCGATTATCTTGCCCTTTGAACATATTTTTCAAGCTCAATTGAGTGTCTAGGCCAATTCTTACTTATGGAAACATGGATTGGACAAGATTTACATCTGTTTTACATAATCCATGATTGAAATCAACAAATCCTTTAAGAATGATCTTTGAATAACAAGTTAATTTAAAAGAATCTTGAAAAACCATTTGAAGATCATTGAGATGCCTTGAGAGCATTTCAAATTAACATTCTAAGACCTATATCTAGTACACCTCTTTTGATCTTTGTCTTTTTTATCTTTGGTCTTCTCTTGACTTTGTTATCATCAAAAACTCATCTAACATGCTTCAAGACACATGCATTCACATTCTCTCCCTTTTTTATGATGACAAAATAAACATTGAAAAGAGGAAAAACATTTGCATATATATATATATATATAACTCTCCCCCGTAATGTCTGCATAAGATAGGATTAATAGAATGTTCATGCATAAGCTCCCCCTACTTATGCAAACACTCTAATCTCTCCCCCATTGGCATTATCAAAAAGATATAAGCAGTTAGCCAAAATTTCGATAGCATTTCAGCATGATTTCCACGATTCCCAAAACAACAAGTATAACCATTCCAGCCCAGGCAATTTGCAATTAGAGGATTAACAATCCAACAATATGACAATTCAGATCAAAATACCAATATATTCAATAAACACATATGAACCATCAAAATATCAACTGATTCTATAATAAAAACATATCCAATGTCATATACAACCAATCAATAAAGAAACAAGGAAAATATCATGGCAAGGATCCATGGTCACTAGCAGTCGCCTCGCTATCACTATCCTCATTCGCAGCGATATCTCCAAGGTCGACATCATCGTCACCAGGTTCAAGATTGTCCTCGGAACCAAGGAGCTCCTCATCATCAGCAGGAACTTCAGCTGGAGTATCAGAGGGATCAACAAAGGACAGATGAGCAAAAGGGGTAGAGGAGGTGGTAGGTGCAGCAACTGCTCTCTGTGATGCATATCCTGGTCCCTCCAAGAAAGATCGAATAGATGCAAGCTCCTAATTGAAGTAATCCATCCTCAGCTCAAGGTGATCCACCTTCTTCTCAATGCGATCTATCAGGGTTTCCACCGTAGTGGCCAAATTTCGCATTTCTTGAAGCAAGAGATCCAATGTAGCTAGAGCTGGAGCAGACTGCTGGCCTTCTTCTTCATCATCACTCTCCAGGTCATGAGGGATATGACCATAGCTACCATGGGTGAGATAGTACCATCCACCTTACTCAGCTGAAACTTCTTCAAAGTGTGCAGGCTAATGGATTTTGGACCTTTGGAGCTTGTATCCTTTAATTCCTCAGACAATAAGATGTGACAATGTTCCAAGATAGTTGTCACCAACATAGCATATGGGAGGGTAGAGTTCTTCTTTTTCTTGACATCCAGCATATGTTGAATGATGTAATTAGCCCAGTTGATTGGCCTTCCCGTGGTCATTACCCATAAGACCACCACATCATCTCTCAAAACCTGGGAGTAATTTCCTCTCCTAGGAATCAAACCTCTAACAACAAGACAGTGAAGAACTATGTTTTCCATGGTCAAGCTAGTAGCCATTACACGTTTCTTGTTCCTTGGGATATCATAACCAAACCTTAACAGGGAAGTCAAAGCAGTCTTGTACTCAAAATCAGCTCTCCAACCATTCTCATTTCCATAAAAGCTTGTTCCATTATAAGAAAGCTTGGTTAGTCTACACTAAGTTTCCTTAGTGATCCTCATCTAAGTTTTCTTGACCTCACAAATCAGGCAATTGTCTTCATACTTCATATTAACATAGAATACTCTAACCAAGTTTAGGTAGATAGCCTTTTGAATGCTGAAGAACGCAATCAAACCTAACCTCTCAATTAAACTGAAGCACTCCAGGGGTTCACTTGAGCAGAAAAACTAAGTGAGATACCTGGGTGAGATGAGCTTCCTCAATTGGAAGTTCTTCCGGAATAATTCGGCCTTCTTCGTGGTGCAGAAATGACATGTGAGGTCCAGCCCCGAAATGTTACGTGAAGGAGCATTGGAGGACTCTTCTACGTTGAGCCCTGTTCTTGGACGTTTTGTACGTTGGGAAGATTCAACCATTGAAGAGAGTGGGTTGAAAAAGGGATGAAGGGGAAAGTGTTTGGGGATGTGTGGGTGCAGGAAATGATGGAAATAGGAGGATTTTTGGTGGTTTGGTTCATGGGTGGTGAGGGAGAGAAAGATGAAGGGGTAAGTGGATTTTGGGGAGAATTTCGGTGGTTTTTGGTGAGTTTTGATGGATGGGCTTTATGGAGAGGGGATTTTCGAGTGAGAGGGAGTTGAAATGGTGAGGTTTGGTTGAGTTTTGAGTGAGAAATGAGGAATTTGGGATGAAGGTTATGGTAGGTGTAAAGAGAGAAGAGAGAGGTTCCAGATGAAGAATGACCTTTCGTGCATTTGGAAACCTTTTAAAACCTATGTGTAATCGATTACAATGGTTGTGTAATCGATTACCAGTCTTCTATTAACCTTGTAATCGATTGCAATTTTGGTGTTATCGATTACCATGCTTCTGGGAACATTATAATCAATTACAGGGTTGGTGTAATCGATTACCTGAGTTCTAGGTTCATTGTAATCGATTACATGTTATGTGTAACCAATTACTTGCTTGACAAAACCTTTGTAATCGATTACAAAGGTCTTGTAATCGATTACCAGCTTACTAAAACTCGGATTTTGCATCTTAAACAGTAAAATGTCAAACTTAAAGTATTCAAATCAGTTCCAAAACATCTCAAATCAATTCCAAACATCATGCAAGCATATAATCTAATCAGGTTATGATCCAAAACTCATAATTATGCAAAATTGCTACTTTTACTAAGAATTACACCATTTTGATGAATTGGTAAAGTTTTTGAGCTTCTTGGAGGTCTTTGACATGAGGAAGCACCTGCAAAATAACTAAGGGGGAATCTCTGACGCTTAAGTCAGTATTAGATTCAAGAATGATTAAGAACTATCAAATTTTACAACAAGACATCATGATTATGCAGCAAAACACCATGTTATGCATCAAATTAGCATATTATGCAGCAAATCAATGAATTATGCAACAAAGATGATATATTATGCAGCAGAGTTAAGATATACAGAAATTTAACCTATGCATGATTGATCCAATATGCCAAGTTCATTTCTTATATAGAAGAATGCTTCTTTTGCCAAAGGTTTAGTGAAAATGTCAACTAGTTGTTTAGTGGTTTCCACAAATTCAAGTATACAATCACCCTTTTGAACATGATCTCTTATGAAATGATGTTTTATTTCAATGTGCTTTGTTCTTGAGTGCAAAATGGGATTTTTAGACAAGTTGAATACACTAGTGTTATCACACCTTATAGAGATGTGATCAAGCTCAAGACCATAGTCTAGAAGTTATTGCTTCATCCAAAGGACTTGAGCACAACAACTTCTAACTGCAATATATTCAGTTTTGGCTGTAGATAGTGCCACACTATTTTATTTCTTGCTATGTCAAGAAATAAGTGAACTTCCAAGCAAGTGGTATGTTCCACTAGTACTCTTCCTATCCATTTTGCATCCAGCAAAATCAGAATCGGAATAACCAATCAAGCTACAAGAGGCACCCTTAGGGTATCACAATCCCATTTGTGAAAACCCTATTAGATATTTCATAATTCGTTTTACAGCACAAAGGTGAGATTCTTTATGATTTGCTTGAAATCTAGCACGCATACATACACTAAATCTATTTAGTTTCAACTTATGCTCTTGAAGCTTTCCAAAGAGGGTGGCCAAGGTCACTGCGGCTAGATTCCTTGACTCCGATATAGCTGTCACTTTGGGTTGTCAACTCCTGTTCAACCATCTCAAAACTTTGTTAATAAGATCTTCATTGGCAAAAGTTTTTCCCAATGAAGTACAATGATTAACAATATGAGTAAATCATTTTTGCATTTCTTGAATGTTTTACCCTTGATTCATTCTAAATAATTCATATTCATGAGTGGGTGTGTTAATTCTGGATCTTTTTACCTCACTTGTACCCTCGTGGGTTACTTGCAATGTATCTCACATTTCTTAGGTAGTCTTACAATTTGACACCCTAAAGAATTCATCATACCCCAAATAAGTTGTGATGATATTTTTAGCTCTCAAATTGTATTAAACATTTTTCTTGTCTTCATCAGTCCATTTGTTTCTTGGTGCATTCGTTCTTACACCATCAACCATACGTGTGGGGACAAAAGGACTATTTTCAACAGCATCCCACACATCAATATCAATAGCTTCAATAAAAATTTTCATTCTCTCTTTCCAATAGGCATAACCATCCTCATTAAAAAAAATAAGGTCTGTTTATAGAAGAACCTTCGTTTGAAAAATCATTTGAAGTCATCTTTTCTCTTGAAGCTGCTAAGCTCTCTATACAAGAGTTTAGATCTGATACCACTTGTTACTAAGTGGCCTCAATACTCAAGAGGTGGGTGAATTGAGTAAATAAAAATTTTTTGCAAATCTTTCAAAAAAAACTCTTGATTACTAATTTTTGTTGAATTTATAATTGATAGAAATGAATGAAAGGATAAGATAGAAAGATATTGCCTACCAATGAACTAACCAAGAGAGAAATAATCAAGTAAGCAAATAAAACAATGCACAAATATAAAGAGAAGGGTTTAGAGAATCAAACACAAGGGCTTATCTTGGTTCGACCACCAATCTACTTGTGACCTACGTCCAGTTCTTAAGCAATCACTCAAGATTTTTCACTATATCTTCAAGCTTCAATAGATGCTTGACAACTTTTACAAACTTGAGCACTCAACACCTTGGGATACCTCACCCTTGTACTTGAGCCTCTTCAAACAAAGGGATGCCCCACCTTTTACAATATGGGGGAATACCTCACCCTCTTTCACTTAAACAATCAAGGTTGATAGAATGAATCTCTTATAAGAGTAAATGATACAAATTAAAGCTCTAGAATGTTCCTCAAGGATATCTCAAGTTTTTCACAAAAACAGAGCAAGTTCTGAATTTAAGGATTAATTCTCGTTTTGATGTGTTAGAAAGATGTTTTAGGTTCAAGGAGAGGAGTTAATGATGCCCCAACATAAGTATTTATAAAGATTTTGATCCGTGGAGCCGTTGGGAGCATTAAAGCCAAGCATTTAATGTACCTAATATAATTGTTAGGCACTGTTAGACCACTAGTAATCGATTACACAAACTCTGTAATCGATTATATGATTGATTGAACGTGTTTTTGGCTTTCTGGGCAGGATGTAATCGATTACTAGTCTTGTGTAATCAATTTCATAGCCTCTTCCAGACTTGTAATCGATTACAGCCTCAGTGTAATCGATTACAAGGCTTCTGCCATGCTTGTAATCGATTACATGCTCAATATAATTGATTACAAGGCCTCTATTTAGCTTGTAATCGATTACCTTGCCCTTTGAACACATTTTTCAAGTTCAATTGAGTGCCTAGGCCAATTCTTACTTATGGAAACATGGATTGGACAAGATTTACATCCTTTTTACATAATCCATGATTGAAATTAACAAATCCTTTAAGAATGATCTTTGAATAACAAGCTGATTTAAAAGAATCTTGAAAAATCATTTGAAGATCATGGAGATACCTTGAGAGCATTTCACATTGATGTTCTAAGACCTATATCTAGCACACCTCTTTTGATCTTTGCCTTTTTTATCTTTGGTCTTCTTCTTTTGATCTTTGGTCTTCTTTTGACTTTGTTGTCATCAAAAACTCATTTAACATGCTTCAAGACACATGCATTCACACCCTCTACCCTACACCAATGTGTTAAGTCCAACTTCAACGGAAAATATATAGAAATACCTGCCACAATGGCACCTTTTGACACCTTGGAATCACACCTACTGGGCACCTCGCTTTATGACAAGTTGGCACCACCTAGAATCAATCGTATAAGAAAAGAAGGTGAAAAACTGAAAGAACAAAAAAGAGGACAAAAAATGGATTTAGTCAATATGTTGTATCCAATGTATGCATTTAAGAATCCAAAGACTTGGGACCCTCAGGAATCCGGCAATAGTAAAGGGAAAGGGATATACATGGAAAGATAATAATTGAGAAAAATAATTGCTAAAGAATGCCTCCCTAGTAGGGACGTAGGATAGAGGATCTTATAGGAAGACAATGGGCCAGTAAGGAAAAAGCTTTGGCTCCTTGTTGGTCCCTCAATAGCAGGCATCATTAAAGAAAAAAAATGAGAAGGGTTGTTCGGCGACACCTAAGTAAAGGAAGCACCCCCAGAGCTATATGATTTTCCAAGGAAACATGAAGAAAAATTAGAAGAAGTGGAACAAATAAAGGAAGGGGCGAGACCTCTGTTCATAAGGGCTTCGCTAGAAGAAGAAGAGAAACAAGAATTGATTGTAGTCTTAAAGGAATACAGGAACATGTTTGCATGGGAAAATGAAGACATGCCAGGGTTAAGTCTTGCCTTGGTAACACACAATCTGGTAGTGCACTCTGATGCTAACTTAGTAAAGCAGCCTTCGCAAAAATTCAGCCTAGAGATTGAGATGTAAATCAAGAAAGAAGTGGAAAAGTTGCTCAAGGCACAATTCATAAAGCCTATGCAACATCCTAGTTGGTTAGCCAACATTGAAATAGTGAAAAAGAAGAATTGTCAAATTAGGTGTTGTGTTGACTTCAAGGATCTCAACAAGGTGTGTCCAAAAGATGACTTTTCACTGCCCAACATAGATAGTCTTATAGATGCCACGATAGCACATGAAAGATTTTCCTTCAAGGACGGGTTCAATTGTTATAACCAAATCTGAATGGCGCTTGGAGATGAGAAAAAAATAGCATTCAGGATGCCCTTTGGGAACTTTTACTATGTGGTAATGCCCTTTAGGTTGAAGAATGTTGGGGCGATGTACCAGCGAGCAATGACAGTTATCTTCCACAACATGCTACACGGCTTCCATGAAAACTATGTAGAAAGAGCATATAGACCACTTGAAGATGGTCTTTCAGAGATGCAGAAGGTACCAGCATAAGATGAACCCTATAAAGTGCTCCTTCAGAGTAGTTTTAGGAAAGTTTTTGGGCTTCAAAGTACACAGAGAAGGCATCTTTGCATATGAAGGAAAAATAAGGGCAATACAATAAATGCAACAGCCTACCATTACACAATAAGTGCAGAAGCTCATGAGAAAATTGGGATATATTCGAAGATTCATCCCAGCACTAAGTGAATTGCTAAGCCTGCTGAAGAGTTTTCTAAAGCAAAAGAAAGCTTTTGAATGGATATAGGTGCATCAAGAAGCCTTTGAAAAAATTAAGATAATATTGACTTCAACAATAGCCATGTTGCCGCCAACGAAAGAGCTACCTATGAAACTTTATTTGGCATCCACAAAGCAATCAATAAATGGACTGATTGCCCAGGAGGTGGAGGACATGGAGCGACCTATCTCATACTTGAGCAGGATCTTTAAGGATATTGAAACAAAGTATTCTAAGAAAGAAAGACAATGTCTCGCCTTAGTATATGTCATCCAGAAGTTCAGAAATTACTTCCAAGCATATAACATTCATGCAATGACCAAGTCAGAAAGGCTCAAGTACATGTTGCAAAGCCCAACACTAGTTGGAAAGGTAAGCAAGTGGGTGCTGATGGTGAATGAATATGGCATCACTCTGGTGATGCCTACTGCACTTAAGATCGAAGCGTTAACAAATCTTTTAGCCATCTACCCCACCATCTTTGAAGATTATGTTGAAGTTAAGATCTCCAGAGGGTAGAGGGGGTCAATTGCTATGAAGAAGTGGAAACCTGGATACTGACATTTGATAGGTCGCCTTCAGCACTACATGGAGGAGCAAGAGTTGTCCTCATTAATGGCAAAGGGGAAATAATGCCTTTTGTTTATAGATTGGACTTCCCTTGCACCAACAAAAAAGTAGAATATGAAGCCCTTATTCTAGGACTGCTATTGGTTAAACTAGTAAAAGCAAAAAGATTGACGGTGAAGGGAGATTCAAACTTAGTGGTCAAACAACTCAAAGGAGAATACAAGGTAAAGGAGGCGTCCTTGGCAACATACAGAGAAAAGGTAATGAATCTTTTAGAAGAATTTAAGAAGGTAGAATTTTCCCATGTGCCAAGAGCAAAAAAATAAGCAAGCAGATGCCTTAGAACAATAGGGAAAAGTGAAGGTAAAGCATGGAGAAAGAATTGTGGAATATGGAGTAATCAAAGAACTAAGCAAACATAAAAGAGAGGTGCTCCTCTTGCCAAGCAAAACTGATTGGAGAACGCCCATAATGAATTAGTTGAAGACAAAAATGCTTACAAGAGTGACAAAAGATTTCTACATAATGGGAGGGCAATTGTACAAAAAAAGTGGTGAAGGGCTAATGATGAAGTATATGTCAAAAAAGGAAGGAAACAAGAATATGAGAAGTCTACATGACATTATATGTGGGTAGAGTGGACCAAGCCTATACAAAAGGCTACAACATCTAGGCGTCTTCTGGCCATCCATGAAAATGTGTTATGATATGGTTCAAGAAGCATGCCCATGTTGCCAAGAAATGAGGGAGCTAACTGAAGTAAATACAATATGCATAGACTGAAGACGCTCTACCAAGATTATTTAGAAGCTGGGGTACTACCATTGGACAGAATAGAAGCTGGCAAGATACAGAAGTGTTGGGAATTGTGGATACACCATGCAGTGGAATAATAAAAATTCCCTCACATGATTCATGCAAAAAGCCATAATCTGAGTTTTTAAAAGTGTTTACCTCTTGAGGCGTGATAAACACAAGCAACGTAAATCACCAACATCGTAATAGTGACGATATCTCTGCGGTATCCACACGAACAGACTTGCAAAAGCGTCCAACGTTCGCAGTCTTAGAGTCTGATCTCTTTGCAACAGTGCTAGCTGCGAAGAGAAGAGAAGGAAACCTGACACTCTCTCACTCACTATTTCTATCAAGTGCGGCTAGGGTTTGTAATGCATGCCTTGACAGTCCCTTAACAATGTTATTTATAATAGTGACTGCCTTAAGTGAGTGTGAGTAGTAGTAAAGTAAGTTGTGCAACCTTAGACTCATCTATTATAAGCCCGACCCACAATTGAATCTAAGTCCAACTTGGATCCTAATTACTCCAATTTATTCTGCTCTATGTGTGCAATCCGACAAGTTCTCATAACATTGGCAGTAATATTAAAATCTCATTTTAATATTACAAGCAGTGAGTGGTATCTAGCAACACATCGCTGCCACCCAAGTAATGAGAATGTCAGTGATTTGACATAATATTTTCATCACTAATGTTTTTCCTGTAGCTTAGTCTCTTTTTCCAGATATCTAGATTGAACACAAAGCATGGAATGCGTCACCCTTGTATAGTTCAATCCTTCGTTTCCTGATACCTGAGTAGACTTAATAACAACAAATGAGATCGATATCTCATATCGACTCATTTGAGCATGGTCATGCATTTTGCAGTTTCACTCAATCAGGGGGCCCGAAGATATCGCTCATATTATGTAGGAGGGACAAATCCCATCTAGATCACTCACATCTCTCCACATGATTCACGGTATGTCTAATAACTAACTTTATAATCACCTTATTATAGATGATGTTTGACAGCATTAAAACACATAACTCTTCATGTAGGAATCATAGTGATTTCAGGTCAAAGGACCACATACACCATTGTCACTATGAGAACCGCTTATGACACTCACGTAACGATTCATGTAGCATTCTCATGACGGATCTATCCAGTACATTATTACTCTAATATGTATCCATGTGAAGACTTAATATCTCATATCCATGACCCGTGAGATGTGGTTATCAGTCTACGCACATACTAGTCTCAATGCATTATTGTTATCCTAATTAACAATAATACTTGACTAAGAACATTTAAGAATAGTATTTTATCCAATAGGATCTCACGATCAAGTCATCCACTTGATGTTCTACGGCATCAAACTTACTATTCTAAGGACTTTATTATGTTTATCAAAAAAGAACACAATAAATGAAATGCCTCATATATTAAAAATAACATAATACAATGTATATAAATACAAACAAAATGTATCGGCCTCTAGGACATACACTAATAAGAAAAGGGTGACAAATATTTCTGCAAGAATGGAGAAGTATTCAAGTGAAGTTTTATAGGAGAAGTGCTCAGATACTTGGGAGTAGAATAAGCAAGCAAGGTCTTATAAGAGTACACCAAGGCGTCAGTGGGATTCACTAGGGAGAGAGAACTTTGTGGGATGAGCTTGTCAGGATTAAGTATTTTTGGCCTAACATGAAGGAGGACACTATAGAATTTGTAAAGTAATGCTAGCAATGCTAGAAACATACCAATGAGGTCCATGCTCCCTCTGTGAAAATGTATGGCATCAGTTCGCCTTACCCCTTTCACACTTGGACCATGGACTTTATAGGGCTAATCAACCCTCCCTCTAGAGGAAAAAGATGGTTCTTAGCAACAACAGAGCACTTCACTAAATAGGTAGAAGCGGTCACCATGAAGGAAGCCAAAGCGAAATCAGTGGTGGTACTTGTTAAGGAGAACATCATTTATCGTTTTGGATTACCCAAAAGGATATTTTCTGATAATGGGACGCATTTCATCAACCAAAAAGTGGACAAAGTCTTACAACACTACAAAATTGAGCATGATAAGCCCACTCCATATTACCCATAGTGAAATAGGCAGGTAAAGTTAATTAACAAGTCTCTGATCAGAATATTGGCCAGAGTGGTGGATGACGCCCCGAAAGAATGGAGCGAATATCTTTCTATAGCACTCTGGGCATATAGGGCGACTAGGCATGGAACCACAAAGGCTACCCCATTTTCGTTGGTATATGAGGCAAAGGCAGTCTTACTTACTAAAGTGGCAGTGCCATTAGCAAGGATGCTTTTCGAAAGGCAAGAAGAAGAAGGATGAATAATGGAAGTTAAGCTTTTGGAAGAAACAAAGGAAAAGGCCAATAAGGAACTGGTAAAGAATAATAGGCGTTTCATGTTGTTATATGACAAAAAGGTAAATCCAAGGATGTTTGCTAAAAAGGAATTGGTGCTCAAGGCCACGAACGTTGTCATGAGGAGCCAACACACTTCTAAATGTGCACCAAAATGGCAAGGACCCTACATAATACAAGAAGTGCATCCCAATGGCTATTGCACCTTAATAAATCCAGAGACACAAAGGAAAGTAGGCCCTTCAAATTTCATATATGTAAAAAGTACTATGCTTAAATGAATCCTTCTTTTGATATGGTTGTGCTAATATGAATTTTAATAGTTAATGAAATGTTTCTTTGATACTTACCTATGTTAATGATAAAAAAAGTGGGTGTGTTTAATGTAACGTCCTACTCTAATTTTATTATTATTATTATTATTATTATTATTATTATTATTATTATTATTATTATTATTATTATCATTTAAGAATAATTTATAGTTACAAATTAGAATATTAAGTTACATAACAAACTACTATATATATATATATATATATATATATATATATATATATTAGATTATATGATATTTTACATTAAGGGAAAAGTCCCTTCAAAAGTTAGTTAGTACATACAATTCACATATACAACACACTTTCAGAGTTAAGCACCATTTTAACAAAATTCGATTTTACGAAGGCCTTTAAGGCAATACTATTACTATTTACATTTTCACATATTTACAAAATATTCTCATTTTCTCTTATCTACTCATCAAATAGTAGAATGATCAGAAAGAGGTCCCCCAAGGTTACTGTAAACACGTAATCTCCTAAATTTTGCATATAAGTTTACTCCACTCGAAAGTCAATATGGACTCTTACAATCGGCATTCTCTGAAACATTACATCATAAAAGAGTGAGATAAAAATCTCAGTAGAAAAGTGCAAAAACAAGTAATAAAATTTTATCATCCATTCTTTATCATTCTCTATTTCTAAAATCATAACTAAGAGTCCAACAAATAAAACATTAAAATCAATTGGAAGAGAAATAATTATCATAAAATAAGTAACTAATTATTCTTTTATTACTCAGAATTTCTTTTATCATTTCTTGATTATCCCATTTCAATATTTTTAATCAAATGTGTCTCTTTCTCTTCATTAGAGTGTCTTTCAATGCTCTCGTCATGACCACAATAATTTGATTAAAGTGTATCCTAATCCTCTCATCATAACCACAATCACTAAAAATGATTAAGGCATCCCTTAATCCTCTCATCATGGCCACAATAATGATCTCTTTGCACATTGATTCTTTCTATCCATGGGATAATATTTCTCTTAAAATTTTTCCTTACTTTGATGTATATAATAACTAAATTTAGTATAAAAATATCTTGATGAATTATAAAGATAAGGAAACAAGTTTTAAAATAGTATAATAGAAATATAATATAGATAAGAAACAATAATTATTATTATGGCTATAATAATGTAACTAAGTCATATGAAAGAATGGAATTGAAGAATGATAAGAACTATATATCCAAAGTAGAATTGATTAATGATGAGTTACGTATAGAAACGTCAATTACGTTGAAATAATTTTTATTTGAATAATAATTATCCCATTCGAATAAAAGCTTCATGAGAACCTTAATATGCTTGACTTTATTCAAGTAAAAGGTACAATATGTGAATAACATGTCTGGAAATACTATAAAGCTTTTGAAATTCACTTTTCCAAAAATCGTATTGTCACTAAAGTATTGATCCAAATATAGAGTATGGAATCTTGAACTTAAGGAAATGGACTAAAAGGTATAAGTGATAGAAATAAAGGGCAAATGATGGAGTTTTTGACATTTCCTACCTCTAGAATAGGATTGGATCTGCTTTGAAGTTGAGGTTGAAAGTGGGTAGTTGGTTGTAGAAAAACAGAGGTTGGTTTGTGTGTTACTTGGTTGTTGGTTTGGTGACGAATTTGAGGGGTTGGAGAGGTATTTATAGAGTTGAGAGGTGCTTACCTTACGTAGGGTAATGAAGTATGGATGATGTAAGGTGGTTGTGTTGTTATAACGAGAATCCACCACTGTAAAAGCTCCCTCTTGTAATCATACCTTTGACTAGATTTTTTGTTTAGTTTGATACGTTTCTACTACAAGCTTTCTTTAAATTCTACGATTTTCCTTGATTTGAATCATCCATGTTTTGCCACCTTTGCCATGCACATGTCTTGGCTTATCATCATTTAATACATTAGAGACACTTGTTCCTTTATTGAACGTGCTTATCTTTACTTTCTTCCACCTATTTTCTTTAATTATTTAAAGATTTAAAGTTTTATCTTAAGTTATCATATTATTGTAATTATTTAAAATCTTTTGGGATATTACTTTTCGGTATCGAGAAAACTTAAAACAAGAAGTTTTCTCAAATACACTCCTAACATCTTAGGAAAAAGGGCAAAGGTGTGGTTCGATATTGGGAAAACTTAAGATAAAATGTTTCTCCCATGCATACTTCTAGCAAAAGGACGAAAGCAAAAACGTGTTTCGGTATTGGGAAAACTTAAAATAAGAAGTTTCTCCTGAGCACACACCTAGCAAAAGGACAAAAGCAAAAGAAAAAAGAAAAAAATAAAATCTTTTGTTATTAGAAAACTTAAAACAAGAAGTTTTTCAAGTACATGCCTAGAAAACAAAAATCATTAATAGAAAATAAAAGCATACCCCAGACTTGAAAGAGAAACGCAAATGAAGCATGCATTGTAAACATAGATGTTCAAAGAGTTTACAGGAATGATCTTGATAAAAGAAAGGTAAAAGTGTCACTACAACTTGAGAGTAAGATTCAAATCAAGTTCCTAAATTATAAGAGCAAATGAAATTAAAAGGTAAAAGGAGTGTCAACAGCAACCCTTGCTTCCTCAGCTTCCTTCTTTTGGACTTGAAGGCACACCAACTCTGCTTCACCATCGGCAAGCTAAGTCCTCAATGAACCTAGGCATATATCCAACTCAGTGTTATATTTCCTCAAGGACTCATTACATTGGAAGCAGGTGGCTTTCGAATCCACAAGTTTTTGGAACTCTTCAGTAGATATAATAATAGGAAGCTGATGGTCCAGACAAAAGTGTAGGTCCTTGAATCAGTCCCCTTGAAAATCGAAACATTGTAGGGTCTTGAGCTGCTCAGTAACATTGTCCTTAAAGGGACCTTGTAGTTCAGTAAGGCTGCATGAATGAAGAAGTTTCAAGAACGCAACAAAGTGCTCATAAGCAACATGCCTGAATAAAGGTGGGTATAGTGCATCAAGGAGGAGGAAGCCAGTGTGTTTCTCAACAAAGCTTGAAAGTAATAAGGCATTATCAGATGGAAGAAAAGAGAATTCCAGCAGCACAGACACAATTGGAGCTGGATTTGAAAGAAACAAGCACAAAATGAGTAAGAACAAAGAAACAGTCAAAGAAAAGGGAATAAAAGGAAAAGAAACAAACTTAGAATGGTAGAATTAATAGGGATATCATAATGAACAACTTCTTTAGCAAAAACAATAGTGGGGGATTAGAGGTAGCAGTACTGGGAATTGCTTTCTCAAGATCAAAGCTAATAGGAGGATTCAAAGTAGTTGCAGGCGAAGGAACTCTCTCAGGAGACTTGGTGGTTTTATCTCTGAAGGAAGATTGGCCACCTATGGCTACAAAAGAAAAAGGAAGAACTTAGCTAGAAACAAAGCAATGAATAAATAAAGTGAAGTGAAAGCTAAAAGCTACATACCCTGTTTAAAAGGTCTCTGATTGACATGGAATCCTCATGATTAGGCTCGACGCTCTCTTGATGGTGAGCGACATCCTAGGAGATGATTCATGATGAGAAGGTGAACCTTCTGGTAAAGGCTACAGTGGAACTTGGGCAAATTCAGAATTGGGCTAAATAAAGTCAAGATGAACATCGTCAAGAGTAGGCTAAAGGATGTTTTCAGCAAAATCAGTACCCTGACTAGAAGACTTAGGTGACACAGGGTCTTCAGTTGGTTTTTCATAAGGATCCTTAGTGGCCTCTTCAAAAGGCTCCTCGCTTTCATCAAATAAGTAAACAAGAAAATGAGTAGGAGAGGGATCCTTGATAAGGGTAACTTTACGACATCAAGAAGAACAACATGTAGGTACAACAAACTTCTTAGGTAATGGGGAGGCTTTCTTGGGAGCAACTTTCTTAGAGGTAAGGGGCTTCCTTGCTGTGAATGGCAATGGTCTTGGTTTTGATGATCAACAAACAAGAAAGCAATGAAGTGCAAAGATCAAGTCCTAAGGTTTTTCAATATTAGCTAATAAGACTTATATCATATGTAGAGATATATTAGACTCACACAAAAACTCATTTCTTGGCTCTAAACTCATCTTTAAATGGCTTTGTATAATCATGTTTTCATCTTGTGAAAATTGTGGTTAAGATTGAGTAAAATGCTTTTAGAAAGTTTAGAAAGATTTTGGATATCCTTGGTTGAGAAATTTTTTGAAAATCCTATGTTTCTTGGAAAGCTATAACAGGTTATGGATTTCTCATAATAGGTTATGTGGTCAAATATGAAGGGCGCCAAAATGTTTTGAAAAAGGAATAACAGGTTATGGATTTTCCATAATAGGTTATTCACTAAGTCAGAGGCTATTCCTACTTTTTCTTAAGCCTCATAACCAATTATGAGAAATTCATCATCAGTTATTTGTTCATAACAGAGCGTGCCTTTTGTGTTTTAAAAGCCAATAACCGATTATGGCTTTTAGTATAATCGGTTATGGTGTTAAATGAAAGCTCATGTTTTTGGTTTTTCAAGTCATAATTGATTATGCTTAGCCCATAACCGGTTATGCTTAAGCATAGAACTCTTCCCCAATGGCTCTATTGAAAGCATTTAATGCCCCCAACCACTTTCAACGTCTCTTAAATGTTATAGGCTATAAATGAAGTGTGTGTGCATTGATTAAATGTTGGAAAACATTCTGAAAAATATTCTTGAGCATTAAATACGAGCTTTCTCATCATTTCATTGAATACCCTATTTTGAGCTTCAAGTTGTGTGAATCCTTAATACCATAGTTCTTCAATTTGTATTATCTATTCTAGAGAGAGTTTCTTTCATCTAAATCTTGTATAATCTATTAAGAGAGTGTGAGGTGTAACACCCCAATTTTTAGAAAATGTACCGAATGTACTGTTTGCTGTTTTTCAAGCTTTCGTGTGAATGACTGTTGTGTCCCTATTTTACTGTTTCTCGATTTCTGCATGAAATACAAATACGTTTATACAGGCTCAAATTTTATTTGGTCTTTTTACGTAATTTATTTCGAGACGGTAAAATAAAAGTTTTTCCGAGCTACTGTTTTAATTTTTCTGGAAGATATACGAGACAATTAATTGTCTGTAATTTTATTTGAACTTTTTGGATGATTAGCTACGTTGTGGGAAAAAATGAGAAAATGGCCATTACGTCCGAACGTCTTTGTTTGTCTTTGTTTTTTTGTTTTTAATTGTTTTCTACTTGATTTAGTGTCCAATATTATCGTCTGTGATTTTATATGGACTTTTTGTGTGATTTGCTACGGGCGGGAAAATAATATTTTTTCGAGGACCGGTAAAATCTGTTTTTAATTATTCAGAGGCGGGGGATCTTACTAAACCCAATTCTGAATGAGCCTAAAATTAATCTTTTAATTTTTAGGATTTAACTGTCAAATAAAATAATTTTGTATTATTATAATATTATTTTATTAGTCAGTATAATTTAGTGACAGTGGACCCGGAAATGTTTTGCGGGACCCACGTTTAGCTAAACAGTTAACTTAGTAGCTTAATTAATCATCATTAGTGAAGGAACATTCTTGAACATAGTGACTAAGCTAGATGACTAGGTTAATTAGTGACTAAGCATGGTGACTAAGGGTAATGACTAGGTTAGGAGCAACCAATAGGAAACAAGCTTGCTAATCAAGGCTTAATCTTGACCTTTGATGCATCCAAGGGCTTGGATGAAGCCAAGCAAATGTCCACCTTGCAAGCCATGATGTCTACGGCCAAGTGAGGTTTGGAAGACCAAAAATCACTTTGCTTGCATGCATTTTCTCTCTTCTCTCTCATCCAAGAACCCTAAACACCATTGTTGCTTCCTTTCTCAACCATTCGGCCAAGCTTGATACTATACCATCCAACCACCTAAAATTTCTTCTAACCAAGTTTTCTAAACCTAAACACAATCCTAAGAACATCTCTAGTTGAGAGTTCTTGCAAATTCCTTCATTTGAAGCTTGAAAACCTACTTGGAAGATTTGACCAAGGAGGTGAAATCTCTTGTTTTTCTTTTCTAAACTCTTTTTCAAAGTTCTAAGCCATGATTTATCCATGGTTTAAGCTCTCTTTTAATGTTTAGTAATTTGTAGTTTTTGTTTAAGCTTGCTAGGTTTTTGGAGGAGGAAAACCGAAGCTCTAGGAGGAGTGAAAGAAACCTTTTGTCTTCATTTAAGGTAAGAGGAAGACAAATCTTATCACCTATGGATGGTGGTAAGAAGATGGAGTTGATTTTGTGATTGTAGAATCCATAAGGATTCATGTGTGTGCTTGTTAGTAGCTTATTTGATGTGGTTGTGTATTTGTTAGTAGTTTTCCTATTTGTTGTTTGTAATAAATTGCATGTCTACAAGCTTTAAGTTGCATGTCTATAAGCTTTGATAATATTGCATGTGTTAGAATTGCATGATAAAGTATAGAATGGCATGATAATGTATAGGATGTGAATTACATGTCAAGGAAATGCATGTGTGTTCCAAAGAACACCACACCAAGGCTCACTGACCACTAACCAAATGGAGAACCAAAATGTTCTCTTAATTTTCTTAAAAGGTAATTTAATTAACCTAGGAGAATTAAGAAGGTTTCAAGTTGATTAGATCAAAGAAAATGAATTTAGAAATCAAATGGTAAGACTTAGTGTTTTCGGCCAACATGCCTAAAATGAATGTGTTGATTTCAAAAACCATTTTCTAAAACAATGGTTAAATGAATTTAGACAATACAATAAGTTTGACATATATTTAGAAGATGAGAAATAATTTAGAAATCAATTTCAAAAGATTTAGGAAATTCGCCAACATGCCAAACTAGATATTCTTGATTTCTAAAATCAATTCCAAACCATTTTCAAGTATAAAGAAGGCATTATATGTTAACAAGAATTTTTTTCTAAAAAGAGTTTTTAAGAAATCAATAGATTAGAATTAATTTAAGGAATTAAAATTAATGATTTTATTGTCATAAATGAAATACAAGTAATCTTTAAGAATTTCTAACATATGGCTCATACTATATTTTGAAGCATGTTAGGAGTTTTTAAAAGATTAAATTATCCGGTTTATTTAAAATAAACAGAGTTTTTACGAAAAAAAAAATTAGGAAACCATTATTATTAATTTTCTAAACAAAATACTGTCAATTTTTAGTAAAAACGGACAAATAAGATAGAAAAGATGTCCAAAAGACAGTATACGGTATGAAAAATATTATACGTAGTTTAAACGTATTAATTATTATTTCTGTTTATTTAAACAGTGATTTTTAAGGGATTTGGACAAGAAAATGATTTAAAAATCCTACGCGATTGAGAAAACGTATTAAAAATTCTACGCGATTTTAAAAACAGAAAAATATATTTACGCAATTTATAAACGTTTGTAAAAGCGACGGAATTGTGAAAACGCAATAAAATTTCTACGCGATTGACCGTTGATGTATTTATTTTATGCTGTCGGGAAAATGTGAACCCGTACAGGCTTTCTATTTTTCTGCCATTGAGGGCATATTATTATCTTGAGGGCATTTTTGTAATTTCATATTTTTGGAATTATGTATTGAGTTTATGCCAAATTTTTGGTGGATGGGTTGACGAGACGAATCACATCGTGTTGTCGATGCGATAAACGTAGTGTGGTTCATTGTTCTAATGGACTTGGAGACGTTAGTGTACGGTATCCCATATGTGGACGGTTGGTAGCTCCTTTGGGCCGTGGTAAACCGATAGCACACTAATAGACTCGACACGCACTATATTTAATCGAGATTTCGTGAAATCTAATAGTACATTACCGTAGTGCCACAACGTGAGATCCGTGAACTATACCACGCCTGGATGATGGATTCTGTGTCGTGGGGCTATAGACGCGACGTGAGACACGCAATAGTTTGGTTGGGCAGCCGTGGTACTAATAGATTTGGCGGGTCATTTCTCTCGATACTTGTGTGTTTTTTTAGCTCCATGGAGTAGGGTGTGTCTTATATTTATTTATTGGGATCTATTTATTTATTTTGTCTTATCTATTTATTTTTGTCTTATCCGTTTATTATATTGATATTGATTTATTTGTTTCTTGTATTTGTTTTATCTATTGTTGTATTGTATCATTTGTTTCTTGTTTTATTTTATCTATGATGATATATTGTTGGGATATTTAAATCTTTTTGAATCTTTACACTACTATGTTACTTATTAATGTTATAGCTTTTCATATTGTATGAACTGTATATTTGTTGTTTGTCGTCTTCTTATTGGCCATGTTTGTGGTGATTTTAGATTGTCTTACCTCTTTATTGTATGTGTTTTTCGTATATACTGTTTATATGGTAAAGAGTTTGAGGAAGAGGAACAGACCTCTAGAAATTACGTACCCGAGGAAGAAGAGGAACAAGAAGAGGAAGATCAATTCGACGACCAAGAACCATCGATCATCCATATCCTTTGGATTGATTGTGGAGAGAAAGCGGTGTGGATTTTTGGGGTTTACAGCGGCTAGAGTTTCATGGAGGTTCATTGGCTTGGCATCTGCGAGGAGACCGAGACTCTGTGACATATGTAGGACGGCTGACTGTGACTCTACGTCATCGGTTTGATGGAGAGCCGATCATGACTACGACAGTATTTCTACACTTAGAGTTACCCTTATCCATTAGGCGTCATTGGGGTGGTGTATCCACTGAGCCTAGTGAGATGACACTCGTATCGACTGCGCGATCTAGTTATCGCCGAGTGTCGAGACATCCGGGATATTTGTCTCCTGATGATCATTTTCATGTTGAGAGTGATCCTTCAGAGGATTAAATATGCATGATGTTTTTTTTTTGGGCGCGTCTGCGTATGGATGTATATATTGACTCTTTTACTGTTTTTATTTACTGTTTTTATTTAAATATTTGTAGTTTTAGTTGTAAATTATTTGTACAACTTATAACTTAAATCATCTGTATATTATAAGTAATGTTGTTTTGTTTATTTGCTATTTTCGCATATTTTATTTAACAATATTCTGTTTATCAGGAATTATCTTACAATATGTAATATTATTTAACAAATGTTTTATAACTTGGGTAGATTTTATTTATTTATTTTATTTTTCTTTATATGTGTGGCATCCCCAAAGGGGTGTTACATGAGGTATCCCTCAAAATAGTTAGGGTGAGGTATCCCTTGAATATAGAGGCTCAAGCACAAGAGTGAGGTATCCCAAGGTGTGTTAAGTGTTCCAATTTGTAAAGGTTGTCAAGCACCTACTTTCAAGCTTGAAGATATAGTGAAAATCTCGAGTGGTTGCTTGAGGACTGGACATAAGCCATAAATGGATTGGTAACTGAACCAGGATAAAGCTTGGTGTTTATTTTCCTAACTCAACTTCTTTACATTGTGCACTGTTTTATTGATTTACTTGAATACTATCTCCCTTGTCTAGTTCATTTGAGTGCAATATCTTTCTATCTCATCCATTCATTCATTTCTATCAATTAATAGCTTCAACGAAAATTGGTAATCACAGGTTTTACGAAAGATTTACAAAAAGTTTTTACAAACTCAATTCACCCCTCTCTTGAGTTTTAAGGCCACTTGGTAACACTTGCAGGCTTCTTAGCAAGGGGGTCCTGGGCACCAACAGCACTTGCAGCTCTCTCTTGCTCTAATTTGTCAACAAGAGCCTACTGGGCAACTGTGTACTTACGCTTCTTGGGCTTCCTTGAAAGAACTTGCCACGCTGAAACATAAAAACACATGTTACACTTCAAAAAAAAATGGTGGAGAAGGATAGAGAAAGCTAACTTTCTTCTCAAATTCCTTGTATGCAAAAGTAACGTAATAAGGATCTTTGTATATAATGTGAACATTTGGGGGGATCAAGAGTACTTTTCTCAGCTTCAAAACATTGAATGGAAATCTTCAAGGTGTGATGATAAGCTAACTAATCAAAAGTCACTCCACCACAACAAGAAGAAGGAATGAAAAGAGATAAGTCCACATGAACTTAAACATCTTGAAAAAGCACAACTTTCATAGCAGAAGGAACATCTGAAAAACCATAGTCGATAGAAGAAGAAGGCTAATCCCAATTAACCTAACGACAAACACAATCAGGCCTATGCACGTCAGGCCACAAGGCAACGCCAAAGGAAGAAAAAATATCAGTCAAAACAAAGCCTGGTAAAACTAAGGCTTAGCACAAAGTTGCCAAAAGTCAAAGATACCCTCCACACGTGTAGCCTTGTCACTATGAGAATTAAACTCAGTAGATTTATAAATACGATGAAGACCCTCAACGCCTTCCTAGAAAGAATCAATATAAGGGAGAAAAATGAAATCCTTCTCATTATCAATCAAGTTTAACAAAGAACCTTAAGGACACCCTTGAGACCAACCCCAAGAACGAGGCTGAGGGTGCAAAGCTTCACCAAGGTTCATGGTAGGAACTTCCCAAATGGGGCCATAATCTGGAAAATGCTCAAAAAGAAACATTTGAAGAAAGATCAAATCCAAGAAGGTGTTGGCAAGAAGGCATCCAAAAGAAATACACATTTGTTCATAAACTTGGTCAAGATAGGTGTGCAAACTACCCAAAAAGAAAGAGGCTAAGGGCAACCAAATACCTTCGGTAAGCAAACTAGTAAAAATTAAAATAAAAGGGCTAACAGACTCCCAGAGTGGACTAAGAAAGACATACCTGCTCAACTAGAATGTAATGAAAGTGGCCCTTCTCAATGGTTCCCTGATAGGAGGACCCACTTCAAATAAATCTTTTTTAGGAAAATCACCAACGAAATAATGAACCCAAGTTGCAAAGGTGTGCTTAAGGGATTCCTTATTAGAATTCTTCTGATCAGGGAGAAGAATGTTCCCAATACCACTCAATTTAGACTTGGGAGTTTTCTTAGAACATTTTCCAGCTTCAGCTTGAAGCATCTCTGCCCAGCACCTAGAAAAAACCTCCTTTGTATGTTTGGTGCTCGCCTTTGTGCATGCCTTCAGTTCCTTGGCAATGTCTATAATGTGAGCGTCAAAAGAGGTACTTGAAACGTCTATGTCACAAAAAATAGGTAACTTCAAAAGAACGACTACATCTTTTAAGGTGGGTGTAAATTCTCCCCAAGCAATGACAAAGGTATGAGTTTCGTGACTCCATCTTTGAATCAACAAGTTTCAAGTTCTCTAGATGCTGGGAGATTGAAAAGCTTAAGGAAAGCCTTAATGGTGTTCGCAATACCAACCTTCTCCAAGACGTTAACAAAAGGGAGATCGTGGGTGAAGACTTGATCAACCCATTCCTTCCAACCGCCAGTTTGACTATTACGTAACATGTAATGGAGGGCAGTCTAAGGGAATTCTTTCTTGATTAGATGACTGCAAAGAAGGAATGGACCTAGATGAAAGTTTGGGGATTCAAGAACACTGTACCAAAGACGTTGGGAGGCAGTGGAAATAAGGTCAGTCGCAACAGGCATTGTGAAAAGAGGGTCAACCACCGGAGGAGGAGAAAGAAAGTTTCGTGTGGGAAAAGGGATGCTAGTCATCTAGCGACGACCTTTCCCATTGAAAGGATCAGTGCGAGGAGAAGAAAGAATGTGCTACGAACCAAAGGAAATGGAACGGAGGATTAATTCGGGCTAAGAACCAGTTGAATCAGCATCTGAGCCAAAGCCAACATCTTTTGGAGAAATCTTGACAAGATTAGAGAAAGGAAGGGTTGGTCTAGAGTGCACCATGATGAGAGGAAGCAGAGAGAAGAAAGTAAGAATGGAGGTTTTATGGGGAAGAAGCAACGAGAAAATGAGAGAAAAAAGGGAAAATCTTAATTTTAAAAAGGAAGATGGGGGCTACAACTATCAAAGTCACCGAAATTTATGGCACAACTACCATGCATGAGGAACGAGGTACGCCTACGTCACTTCCCAAGGCTTCTATCGAGTGATTGACGTGACAAGGAACAAGAAAAGGCAATTTTGCACTCAAGAAAAAAATTTATTTTTCCTTGAGCACAAGGGACTACAAAGTTGAAATAGGACCAGAAAGGTAAAAGAGGAATGAAGGAAAAACTAACATGTACTAACTAAGGCATAGAGGATGACGCCCTGATGACTAGGACCTTTTATAAGTAACATTGCATGGTTTTGCATGAAAAAAAAAATGAAGAAACCACATCACTAAAAACTCAAAGAAAGCGTCTTGAGCGTCCTGAGTTTCACGAGATTCTCCATCTCTTCCTCTTATAAGAAGCCATGAATCCTTCACTAATTTTGTACCAAGTCACCAAGATCAGAGCATTTTAGTCCAAATTTTAATATATATATATATATATATATATATATATATATATATATATATATATATATAGAGCGAGGATCAACTTACACCAGGTGTAAGTTTTTTTGACTTACACTCATTTTCAATTGTTAGATTCACTTTCATCTAATGGTACTTTTAACGAAATAATCTCAATCATTAGATGAAAGTGGATCTAACTGATTAAAAATGAGTGTAAGTCAAAAAAGACTTATCTTGGTACAGAATCGATCCTCCATATATATATATATATATATATATATATATATATATATAGGGAGGATCACTTACACTGTAGGTGTAAGTTTTTTTTCTCTACACTCATTTTCATTTGTTAGATCTACTTTCATCTAATAGTTACCTTTAATGAAATAATTTCAACCATTAGATGAAAGTTTAAACTAATAATTAAAAATGAGTATAAGAAAAAAAAACTTACACTGATATAAGTTTTATATATATATATATATATATATATATATATATATATATATATATATATATATATATATATATATATATATATAATACTCCCACAATTTTATATCACCAAAATTTAAGTAACATATTTATATCTTGAATTATTTTTAAGCATTACTATTATTCATATAAGAATTTCGAATTATATTTGATTGGAGGTTATGCAATAGTGATAGCTATCTCTTCCTCATAAATTTCTTCCCATCTACTCTAAGTAAGATTCAAAACTAGTAATCTTTAAAATAATATATCATGTGTTTATAATGCTTATATATTTTTTTAAGGAACTAAAATTATGTTATATCAAATACTGAAATGTCTCATGTATTTATTTATATGAACTTCTTTTAAAATTATATATGAATTCATATAGAAAAGTATTTATGTGGTTATCTGAAAATAAATATAATGATATAAAAGAGTATAAATATTTCTTTACATTTTTTTGTCTAATCAGTTTAAATTTCATTATTTTTTCAGTAACCATGAATCTATTTTTTTATGCTTCAGATTTTTCTTTTTTCTCTTTTTTTCTTTTTCCACTTGAAAATGTGGAAATTCATCAGCTCAAAGTGGAAGAGCTTCCGATAACATCAAGATAAGCAACCCACCTAGCATTCTGCCTGATCTAAAAACATTGCAGCTAATCGAACAGATTCGGTTGGTATATAACTAGAGAAATAAAGGGGGACAAAACTTAGGTCAATATATAATTAAAAATGCGTAGTATCTAGGAATTGACTAACTCTTCTGGGTCTATATTATTAATTTTTATCTTACAAAATAAGTCATTGAACAGAAAATTTATAAAAATGATTTTAATTACTAACATTTTTCATTGAGAACAAGGAAAACAATATTGTTAAAGTGCCACGTGTCAGTCATCTATAGTCCATCTTTTTGTGTGTCAGAAAAGAATTGAGAGCTGAGTGTCAGACGCCGACCACACGAGTAAGCAAAACACCACCACCACACCAATCGGACTATCGGAGCTGATGAAGTGATGACTGATAATGATGTGAATGGGAAAGCAAGTCTTCTTTATCGCTTGAGAATTCAGAGCCTTTCCCTCTCTTCTTCTCTTTTGAGTTTTGATCACCTGCACTGCACCTCCTCAAGGCTCAACCAAACCCATCATCACTTTCTGTCCCTTCTCCATCGCTGGTAGAAGAAGCTGCCATCATGGACTTGGATTTCAGGGCTTCTTTCACTATTCATTCTGCCAATCACCTCTCTTCTGTCCAAGCTGCTCGCATTCACTCTGGTACTTATTCTTTCTCTTGCTACTTGCTTGCGTTACCCATTTTCATATTCTGTTTTTCACTTTTGCATTTCTGTGTTTTTTGCAAAAGAAATTTCCCTCTTGAGTTTCAGTTTGAGCCATGGTTTTTGTTCTCGAGTTCTCTTTCTTCTTCCTTTGCTTTTTTGTCTGTCAGTGTTCACGAACCCCAACTGGCTATTCATCCTTCTCTTGCAACTCATGTTTGAGCCTTGCTATTAAATTTGAAACGTTTAAATTTGAAGATATTCATTGTTTAATGTTTGTTTGTATTAATGATTATGTTCCCGGTGGGCCTCATTTGCATGAAACGGTTTTTGTTTGGGAGTGTGTAGCAGATGAGAATGACAGCGAAGATATAGTCTGGCTTTAAGGGGGATAAAAATTTCTTCTCTTAATTTGGTCAGAAATGAATGTTCGGAGGCTGTTTATGAGAAGTTGGACTTAATTAGGATTAGAAAAACACAACCCAAGGGGAGCTTTTATTAAGCTTCCATATGTGTGTTTTTCTTACCATAGAAAGCTTTCACTCTTTGTGAGATCATTTTCTGTATAACTAGCACCACCAAAGCCAGCCAGCAGGCGTTAGGAAAACGGGTTCCTTTATGATGACAATTAAAAAGGATTCCTCCCCCCTTCATTTTTCTACAATTTCCTCTCTCCTTTTGTTTGTGCTTCTACCCGGTGAGCTTTGGCGGAGGCTGAGAAAGCTGAGTGAAGATGACAATGTGCACAGAGAAGGAGAGCGACTCACAGAATGGACAGCCGGAAACTCGTTCCACTTTGTGTAATACTGATAAGCTCGAATTGGAATTGGCCTATCAGGCGTATGTGATGGGGCTGAATGAAAACTGGAGCCATTCAAATGACATTAGGGATGGAGTTGATGGAAAACCAGAAGCGGATGGCCCAAATTCTGGTGAAGGTGAAATTGAAATTTTTTTAATTTTAAATTGTGTGTGTGTGTGTGTGTGTGTGTGAAAGCGGATTAATAGGTTCTGATCTATCAATTTTCTTGTGCATGACTGCAGTACATCTATCATGTTTTATGTCTGGACTTTTGGTGTTTTGCTTTGTATATTTGATCATATGGCAAAGCTTTACTTTTATCCTAGTGCTGTCCTGAGTTTTACATATGCCCTGGAAGTTTCTAGTATGCTGGGATGGAGGAGAAGGGAAGAGAAGGGAGGAAAAGGGAGGGGAATAAGTAAACCTTCTCCCTGTTGAGGGGGATTATCATGTAACCCTCCAAACCCTCGCTTTTTCATTTTTACAAACAAAAAGTTCCCCTAATTTAGAGAATTCTGGATGATTCCAAACATCCTACTAAGGGAAAGGAAGCTTATTACTTAACCTCCCATTCTCTTTCCTTACCCTTCCCCCTCCTAACTCCCCAACATACCCTAAAGAGCATAGGGGAGCCCAGCATTTTGCTTTTTCCTTCTTGTTGGTAGTTTGAGTTTGTGCGTTTGTGTATAAAATACAGTTCATTTAATTTTCCTATGGTTTTTTTCTTTTGAGATGTTCCTATTATGGCGTGCAAAATGGAGTTCTTGTGCCAGAAGTAGCTTTGCTGACACTGATCCCTTTTAAACCACACAGAAAATTATTCAGCGTTCAATTACACAGATGAGGATGATGATGCCCACTCTGTTTTTCGATGTCCTTTCTGTGATTTTGAGATTGAAGTTTCTGTGCTCCGCAGCCGTTTGGAAGAGGTGCATTCCTACGACCCAAAAAATGTGGTATGACCTTTCTGAATTTTAAAATTTTATGTTTAGCTGAAGTTATTGCTAACATGTTTACATTTTTGTTAGACTTTGTTTCTTTTTCATACTTTCCTTGATTGATTGGTAAACTGTCCAGTGATTTTGTTATAATTTATAAATGATAGTTCCCTGCTTAAATGCAGTTATATGTGAAACTGAACACAAATTTTATGTATCTGCTTGATAAAGATAAGGATCAAGTGATCCAGCAACCATTATAGTTAAAAACTAAGGAAAAATGAAATAGGACATTTTTAAACATTTCACGCAAGTAATTAAGTTATAATTGAAATTTGAAATCTGACTGACTGCTTCAATGTTCCTATATCAGGTTTGTCCTGTGTGTGACGAAAAATTAGGGGAGGATGCAATGGGGCATACACAGCATTCAAGCTCACGAAAGGTATCTGTTGCTAATCTTGGAATTGTTGTGTTCTAAATGTATCCTAGCTCACTTTTTGCTTTAGGAGCATTAGACTCTTGCCTAACTCAATTCAATATGTTGATATATTGATCTATAGCGGACTTGGAGATCTGAGAAATCCAGCGTCTGGGCTGGTAATTCAGCAATGTTTGGCAAGAAACTTGCTACCTGGGGAAACAAACATGAACCAATGCCTGATTCACTTTTGTCACCGTTTATCTGCAACGTGTCTAATGAAGATTCCATCAACAATGCCTCGGACATTTCTAATGCAAAAAGGTATAATCTTTTTTTCCATCTATATTTTGTAATGGTGGTAAGTTGGTATAAATAAAAATATCAAACTTGAGAAACTTATAGTTCAAAGTACACATCATTTAAAAGAATGTGCTTAAAAACCAACTGTTTTTGCCTTTGCAGTCTTTGCTAATTTCCTGTTCCCGGGAAATGTTATAAATGTGGAAATATAACTAATTGCACTAGTATCAACTAAACTCATAAGTGATGTCTATCTGAATTTATTATCATTGTAACTTATTCGTTGTTCTCATCATCAAATAAAAACAATGCCTCTTATAATATATGGAAATTGTATGGCAGATGGTGTTATCTTAATTTCCAAATTATTGTATCTTATAGTACATTTCTAAGTTATCTGTGGATCTACAAGATATATCACTTGGAGTTTATTCATTGGTTGATTATCAATAATCTACATTCAATTTGAAAATGACCAAAGGAGATGTCAATTAATGTAAAAAATTTGGAAACTAAATATTATCTGTGGATCTACAACTATGTTCTGATTTGGGATTTTTTATCTCTAATATTCTGACACTGGGGCACTCCAATCATTCTGTGTGATTGTAAAAAATTTTGCATGAGCCCTGGGCTTTGGCTTATGGTGGTGGTATGATGTAGATCCTACATTTAAGGCTTTATAAACTTAGTAGCAATGGTTATATCCTGGTTTCAAAATAGAGATAGAAATAAGGTTTATGAAAAGTCTCTACTTAAACCCAATGCTGAAATGTTGCTGATGGTTTTATGTCTGCAGCTCTGGGACAGATGCACTGGATATGGGTGATGAGCAGGATCATCAAGAGAGAAGGCTGAGGGCATCTTTTGTTCAACAGTTGGTGTTTTCAACTATATTCTAGGAAATATGGTGTAGAATTTACAGACCTGTAGTCAGGAATTGCTATCAGCTGCTTACATCTTCAGATAGCCTTGATGCTCTTAAAAACAGGCACTGAGTTTAATTGTGGTGCATGAGTTTAGGACATCAACTAATCTAAGCATTAGATAGTCATAATGCTAGCAAAATGGATGGTTGCCTCGTTGAGGCCATGTGTTATTGAACATTTGAACTATTTATTGTACATTTTACATCTATATAGAAGTTTCTGTTTTGAAGTACTTCATCAATTATTATCAAGATGTCATGATTTACATCTCTACAGGGTGGAAATGATGGGCAACTAAATATTATTCTTTTGAGAGATTATGCATTCCTTCTTAGTTATCTCCTACTTAAACGTTAGCTAGGCTTAACTGTGACTGTAGGTTATAGTTTATTTTTTTAATCCTATTAACATGAGTTTATGAAATAACCAAAGTAGAACCCGCGATTGTACTTTTAGAATTGATCAATATTATAAGAAATCATAATGTAAACTAGAAAATAACCAAAAACCAACTCTTATCTGAAAATTTAATTAGCTTGTTTCACCTTCTTTGGTAACATTGATGAAGATAACACCCTTTTTTTTTTGTCATTTGTTCAACCAAAAAATAAAACATTGAAAAAAAAAAGAATAAGTTATACTCTTTAATGTTCTCATTCATCAAAATATAAAAAATTTAACATACCATATCGAGAAAATACGGATATAGAGAGTTTACCTTTTTTAAAATTTTATTTTTTGGCAGCTACAAAACCATTATCAAAACTCAAATCCAACAATTTTAGATCTTACACATCCATTATTAAAATCATTCCAACTTGGTTTTCATTATAACTGCTTCACTAGGTTTCTTTTTTGGTTCAGTTTGCGTGTATCCATCACATTCATGTTTGGACATGCATTTGTTCATTTGCAGCATTTATATTGATAACTGATTATACCATTGTGCTAATCACCATTGTGCAACCACAAATGACTAATTTCAACTTACAAGAGACCATGGCTTCCCAAAAAGAACATTGATGGAATTCAACAGAAGTCCCTGAGCTTGCTGCACATGATGCATCTAGCTAGGCATTGAGCTTTTAGTTTCAGGCCAGTTGCTTACCTCATGACTACCTTCAACAAAGAGAAATGCAAAAGCAACTTTTATAGCTAGCAGTTGAACTTTTTTCCATTTCACATTCCCTTTTTCTTCCCTCTTTCCCCGGTTAACCAAAATTAGAGTGTTCTAGCATCTGAGAGTCAAACTGTCAAAGAAGACACGGAATTTCCATATTATATGATAATCTAACTGAGGCCAACTTTTCTTTATCTGCTTCCAATGGAAATGGTAGTTACAGATATAAATTCAAGGAAGCTAATCCATCTAGATTTATGTGAAGCACTTACATAATAGAAAAAAATACATAAGCACGAGGAAGGACAAGGGAATTGACTAGGTTTATCTCTTAAAATTTTCTGTCATGCAATATCTTAGATAAACATGACTTGGAATCATCTTCTATCGACACTGGATAAGAATGTGATCAGTATTCAGGAGGCATTACTGCTCAGAGCACAATGAGGCCCTCTAACCCGTATGTGGAGAACAAGTAACATGTTTTCATAGCCTAATCTAATATTGCCTACCGAGATAATAAGTTAGACGAGTCATCTTTTGCATATTTATTTTCAATAAAAACCTATACATTCAGTATAAAACTTCAGTAGAGACTTCTACCAGCAGATGAAAGGAAGAGGCATGGACATCAACTGTCTGAAGAAATTGCAACACCATTATTTCTACCTGCCTTGAGACTGTAAAAAAAATATCAAAAGGGCATCCACATTGATTTAATAGTCGCATGATGGCAGATCATAAGAAACACTGACTCCACTACAGAAATAAGCTGTTCATCCTTCAATATAAATCTCATATTTTCAAGCAATTTAAGGAATCTTGCTCAAGTAATTCAACAGATGCAACAGCAAAAAAGAAGGAAGTAACAACAAAGCATTTGGAAAAATATTATCCAACTTGACTAAACATCATCTCAAATCCTACAAAATATAAGAAATTGGATATTGAAGTTGTGTAAAATGGAAAAAAAAAAAAAAAGTAATTGCATAAAACCATAAACAGTGAGCTTCTCCACCATTTAAGAGTCTGTCATGTAGTTGGATGCCAGGGCACATGTTCATACAAATCACTCAATGATAGATTGAATAACACCAGCTCCAACAGTCTTCCCTCCTTCTCTAATAGCAAACCTCATTCCTTGTTCACAAGCCACAGGCACTATGAGTTCAACAACCATCTTAACACGGTCACCAGGCATCACCATCTTTGACTCCTCATCCTTGTCATTCATAATGGAAGCAACTCTGCCAGTGACATCAGTGGTCCTCATGTAGAACTGCGGCCTATAACCCGCAAAGAAAGGGGAGTGCCTCCCACCTTCTTCCTTCTTCAAAACATAGACAATTGCGGTAAATTTTGTATGTGGTGTAATGGTGCCAGGCTTAGCCAAAACCATCCCTCTCTGAATATCAGCCTTCTGAATACCCCTGAGCAACAACCCCACATTATCCCCAGCCAAGGCCTCATCTAGAATCTTCTGAAACATTTCCACACCAGTCACAGTAGTATTCCTAGTTTCCCTCAAACCAACAAGATCAACAGTGTCTCCAACCTTAATGGTACCCCTCTCAACACGACCGGTGGCCACGGTCCCACGACCCGTGATGGAAAACACGTCTTCAACCGCAAGCAAAAAGGGAAGATCAGTTTGGCGCTGAGGAATGGGTATGTAGCTATCCACAGCATCCATGAGCTCATAAATCTTGTCCACCCACTCATTATCTCCACGCTTGATTGCAGGGTTCGCCATCAAAGCTTCCAAAGCCAAGAGAGCAGAACCAGAAACAATGGGGATATCATCACCAGGGAACTCGTAAGAGGAGAGAAGCTCACGAACCTATAGAACATAAGAGAGAAACCAATTAGCAACTAACTGCTGATTAAGCAAACTGACGCAACTAATCTCAACTAACTCAACTATGAGAAATTCTTAGGTCCTATCGGAACAAGAAATTTCTCTTACTCTTGAATGGGGGCACATACTAAGAAGCGCTCAAGTTCTCCTACGCTCGTGTCATTACTCTCATAACCCTTCTTTTTTTATATAAAATTGCAAATCCCCATGTTTTTCATTTCATCTAAGGGTAGGAGTGTTCGAGCGCAACGATAGAAGCAAATTCCCTCTTGAATGTGTGTTATATCTACTTTATGGTCATAGCTGTCTCTCTAATACTATAGCTGAGCTATATGGTACATATTAAGAGATTTCTCTCACTCTGACCACTTAAGAATCTCTCTTCAAATATACTGTAACTAACTGCTGAATGAGCGAAATAATCTCAACTAACTAAAATAGAGTGTAACAAACCTCGAGCTCAACGAGCTGGAGAAGCTCCTCGTCGTCGACCTGGTCTTGCTTGTTGAGGAAGACGACCATGTTAGGGACACCGACTTGCTTGGCAAGGAGGATGTGTTCTTTGGTTTGGGGCATGGGGCCGTCAGCGCCGGAGACGACGAGGATGGCGCCGTCCATTTGGGCGGCACCGGTGATCATGTTCTTGACGTAGTCAGCGTGGCCGGGGCAGTCGACGTGGGCATAGTGGCGGTTCTCGGTCTCGTACTCGACGGTGGCGGTGTTGATGGTGATTCCGCGGGCGCGTTCCTCCGGGGCGGCGTCGATCTCGTCGTATTTCTTGGGGGCGCTGTTGCCGAGGGCGGCAAGGGCCATAGTGAGGGCGGCGGTGAGGGTGGTCTTGCCGTGGTCGACGTGGCCGATGGTGCCGATGTTGACGTGAGGCTTCTTGCGCTCGAACTTGCCGCGGGCGGCGCGGATGGTGAAGGAGCGGTGATGGCGGGTGGTGGTGGTGGTGGAGGAGGAGGGGTGAGGTGGAGGATTGTGGAGGGCTTGAGGAAGGAGGAGGAGAGGGGGTTAGTTTGTGGTAGTTGTTGGTGGAGCGGAAGGTGGTGGAAGTGGTGGAAGATGGGGAGGGAGAGGCATGTGGTGGGCATATGAGCTTTGAGGAAGTTGAAGCTGCTGCTGCTGAAGAAATTGCCATTGGAGAATTGGTTTGGAAGGAGGGGAATGGGAGTGAGGGTTTGGGAATGGAGGGATAGACTAGAGGGAGAGGAGAAAAGGATTTTGGGAATGTGGATGAACAAAAGAGGACCTCATATCAGTTCTATCCCTTTTCTGCCTCATTTTTGGAGGGACTCACCTCACCTCACTCAGACACTCACAGTCTCACTCCGCGCCCTAGTGAATTGGATATTATTATTATATATAGAAATATTAAAAACATTTTTTTATTTGTTTAATATTTATTTTATTATTAATTTAAAAATAAATATTATTAATATTTTTTAATAATTTTTGAATAATTATCGTCTCACATCACTTTTTTACCACTTTTATACATGTTAATAAAGTATAAAATTATGATTAATCATATGTAATAGTTGATTAATAGATATATTCGTAATTAACAGTAAGTTAATAAAATATTTATTAATTAATTTATATATATGATTAATTATAAATTTATATTTTATTAATTAGTATAAAAAATAATATAAAAAAATAATATAAAAAAATTAAAGTTGTAATCCTTTTAAATATATGAAATAAATTAATAAAAAAAATATTAAAAGATATTAAAAAATTGTGCTACTAATATTCTTTTTATTATTGGATATATAATGATTGTAATTTTAACTTTAATTTTTTTATATTATTTTTTATATTATTTAATAAAGTAAAAATTTGTGATTAATTATTTATATAAGTTGGTTGATGAGTATTCTATTAAACAATAAATATACATGATTCATGTTAATACTTCATTAATTAATATAGAAAATGATATTAAAAAAAAAGTGGTTAGATCATTTTTATTTTATTTTAAGTTTGAAGCAATGTATTGTAAGGTAAATGATTTGATGACACCTGTGATGTCATGAAACAATAAAACAAAGAATGGCACTATTATTAGTTTATTATATTTGTCAAAAAAAAATTATTAGTTTATTACCGTATTACAAACCTTTAAATCCTTCTATTCTTTATTCCTAATTTCCTATTCATTTTTTTTTCTTTTTTGATGGAACTTATTTCCTATTCCTATATTAATTCTTTGATCTGAAAGAGATGCATAGATACGATTTAAAACTTACAAACCTGGAAAAGGAATATAATTGGTTTTATTTGAAAAGTTGGAATCTGCTATCAAAATAACAACTTGGAATATGAACACACGAAAACAATTCTTATGAAGAAGTTATAGTTCTCCATGTTGGGCTTAATGTATTATATTAATTACCGGATTAGTTGTTAAATATTTTACTCGTAATTAAATCTTATAATACATGTATGAGTTTATTAATTATAATGAACAATCAATAAATTATTTAATTTTTTTATCTCTATTTGACTTCATTAGTTTACTATATTAAAAAATGTCATTCAAATAACTATAAATTATTATAATAAATAATAATAAACAAAAGTAGTTATGAAAAATTAGTATAACCAATAAGACTTTGATGCACCAAATCTCCTAAAAACATTATTTTTTATAAATATTAGATTAGTACTTGTTTGATGCCCAAGTTTATTTTTAAAATAATAAAAAATTAAAAATCATAATCATAATATAATAATAATAATTTAGTCATAAGATGATTTTAGTAGTAAAAAAAAACTTTTATAACATTTTTATGAGTGATTTTCATATATCACCATAGTTTGTATGATATTATAAGATAATACAAAAGGTTTAAAATCCGAAAAAAAAAACTAAGTAGTATTCCTTTTTAACATGTGAAAATATTTTATTTTTAGTTAAATATTGTTAAATGAAATCAAGATAAAAGGTAATGTATAATTTGCATAATTTAAAAAAAAGGTCTTTAAAAGTGTATTATCTATTTTAAATAATACATGGAGGCATTATTTTTACCAATATGACATAATAACAACAACAACAACAATAATAATAATAATAATAATAATAATAATAATAATAATAATAATAGAGAATAGAGAATAAGATAAAAAGAAACATCAGTTTAAAATCTTGACAGCAAATTTATCACAGATAATTTAGTAATTTATATTGCCAATGAAATCAAGTGGAACAATTCATTTATTTTTCAATATTTTGAAATTTGTTAATTTTTAAATTTTTATATTTCGTTCGTATTGATTAATGTAACATTTTATTTTTCATAAAATATTTTTCTTAAAAATAAAATTTTAATTTCTTTAACTCAAATATTTTATTTAATTTTGTTCTACAATAGTTTTTACTAATCAAAAGAGATTAAATAAAATTTATAAGAATTTAATTGGTAATAATTTATGAAATTAAAAATAAAAAATTATTGGAATAAAATTTTACATTTAATTTTAACAATAAAAATTAGAAGTACTTTAATAGATATACGTAAAAAGATATTTATAAGAAGATATTTTTAAATTAATTATTATTTTAATATAAAAATTATTTTAAATATCTAAATATAATTATTACTTAACTTTTTTAAAAATAAAATTGATAAGGTGCAACGTGCACTGACAATATCCACATGAAGTGACTATAAATAGGTGTAGGAAAAGAAAGAAACGGCAAAGAGAGAAGATGAAGGAGAGAAAAGAAATAATAGTGTGAAATCGAGTAAAGAAAAAAAAAACAAGAAAGAAAGAAAAGAAGAAAGGGGGCGGCAGGAGAGACAGAAAGAGAAAGAAAAAGAGGAAGGAGAAGAAAAAAGAGATGAGAAAAAAAAAAAAAGGAAAAAGATTTTTCTAAGAGGTAGAAATTGAATTTTTTTAAAAAAATAAAATTATAACTTCAAATATGTTTATATTTTTTATTATTTAATTTATTATTTTAAAATTTTATGTATTTTATTATTCTTATTAAATTTTTTATACACATATAATATTATGAAATTTTGATAGTTATTTGACATTAAAATGTTTATGATATTTGATAAAATTTAGAATTATTATAATTTGAATATTGACTCTTTCATAGGACAATATGATAAGCTATAAAAGGATTAAAATATTACTCAAGATTTAAGTTAAATAAACATTTTAATTATATTGTGTAATAAATATATGTGCATGATTATATATGAACTTTCTTATATTTACCTTAACTTGGAAATAATTTTATGATCTTATTTGGGACCTTTGCAATAAAAGGACTTTTGTGTAATGAATACATTATCAAAACTAGGACAAATTATGGATTATGATAAGGAACTGACAAACTATGGACTATGATGTAGCTTTTTAAAAGAACTATTAAATTAATTTTAAATCATAGTTGGTCTTTCGAAGAATTGACATTTAAATTCAATGATTCTAAGTTTTATGAATTTTATTTAATTAGCATAATTTATTTATAGACTTGTAAATAATGAATTTATTTGTGCTATATTGGTGGTTTGTGATGATTATGTTTATGTGTGATGACAAGTAAGTGATTCATAAAAAAGTTTGTATATAACCGTTGAGAGGTAGAGGAATGAATTTTCTTTTATGTTACCTGTATGGTTAGTGTATGTATGTCTGACTTTGTTGTCACAATGTTAAAGTAACACCAAAGATAAGGTGGATTCCCTATAGAAATAAAGACATTCGAATAAAATGTGAGATAAGCAGACATGAAAAGAAAAATAAAAGGTAAATTTTTTGTGATGAGGAACTTGCTTGCTGATGTTTGGAACTTGCTTACGGATATTTGAAGAAATTGCTTATGATGTTGTATTGCATGATTATTTAGCATTCGTTCAGTAATATTGTCAAAATAATTTTATTCTTATCATACTTTAGTTGTTATGTGATTTTTTTTTTGTATTTTACACAGCTAAAACTTATCATGTATTTTTGAAATTTTTTTAATTGTTTATTTTTTATTGAGAATTTTTAAATTCTCACTCTATTCATGATGATTTCAGACTAATATGAGACGTATAATGATTATCAACATTTAGATAGACTATACATAGATTTTAGTCTCGAAGGAGAGGAATAGATATATATATATATATATATATATATATATATATATATATATATATATATATATATTAAAATTATTAGAAATATATTTTTTTTGTTAAATAATAACTCGATATATGTAAACAAAATCATAACTCTGTTGTTGAATATATTAAATAGAATTTATGTTTTTGATTTTACATCTTTACTTATTATTATTTTTCTTTCTATTTTTTTTATTATTTCAATTTTTGTTCTGCGTACTTGAAATTTACAAAACTTTATTAGCAAAAAATTAAATTTTTAATTATTGATATAGAGATTAAGAATAATATCTAGTTGTTAAAAAATTTGTTATTAATTTATTAAGGGGTTACAATTATCACATTGGGTGATGTAAATTATATTATATTACATCATATATATATATATATATATGAAATTGTTTGTGCAATTTTATGATTTGATTTGTTGATGTTGCAATATTATCCTTTAAATCAATCATACTCTCAAGAATTGTATATGTGAATCAGAAAATCATTTTTTCTCTATTGCATAAACATCAATACTTTATCATTTTATTTATTTGATGTTGAAGATAATGCTAAAAATCGCCTAGGATGAATAACAAAAAGACATAATAGAAAAAGGACTTAGTCATTAATCATAAATGTAAGTTTTATAAAAAATCATAAATGTAAGTTTTATAAAAAATCATAAATGTAAGTTTATAAAAAATAAAAAGACTTACATACACAGTTGACATAATTTACAGATATTAACGAATTACTTTTTATTTTCCCAAACATAAATAATTAAACTGATAAATATAAGAAGAGAGATTTGCAAAATTGCTGCTCATGCGATAGCTTTATCTAAACAAAAACAAAAAAAAAAAAAAACACTGAATCAAGTCACAATTTTTTTAAAAAAATCAAAAAAGAAAGATGAATTGTGTTTGCAGTTTTGTTGAGAAGAAGCACAAACGATGATGAAATCAAGTTTACAATGTGGGCAACACAATGGATAATAAATATGGAATAATAACAAAATTAAAGCAATTAGATTTAAAGGGATTGTAGACGATATGAAATAATTGAAAATCCTTAGAATATAAACTCTACAATTGAATTGAGTACTTTAATTTAGAAATAATCAATATTAATAGAACAATTTGAATTTCACAATTGTTTATGATTAACATATATTTTCTTTTATTTTCATATTAATTTCTAATAATTAACATAATAATTAAGAACCACTAAATTGCACAATTTCCAATTATATATAAGGTCTTCTATTGATTTGTAATTCAAGAAAAAAAAGGTCTTCTATTGATTCAATGAGTTTTTGTATAAGGTTAATATTTTTGTTTTGGTAATAAAGTTTTGGCCATAAATTATATTCATTAAATGCTAATTTATAAAATTGTTTCATACTAAAATAATTGTAGTTATATTTTTTGAAAAGAGAAATGAGAACTTTTATAGCATCATATTTTTTATATGATTTTATACCGTATTTGTTTCATATTGAAATACTTGCAGTTATAATTTTCTAAAATGGAAACTTTTCTTTGGAATAAGTTTTCAATAATAATTTTTGGTCAACTTAATTTGAATTTCTAATTAATATGGATGTATTGAAAACTCATTTGATTTTATTAAAAATCCATTTCAAATAATCGTTCATTTGTTTATCTATATCTTTTAAAGCAAATTGATGAATATTGATGATGATTTAAAAGCATAAATTAAAATATTTTCTCTCTTACCAATCAATTATAAAATAATTTATAGATATTAACTTAATTTTTATATTATTTTAAGAAATATGAAAATAAAGTAATACCTTTAAATGAGGACATTATCAATTATATTAAATAATGAAATCTTAATTAATCAATATATCGATTATTTGTATTAATTTGATAAAGAATTGATTCATATTGATAGTATTTAATATTGTTGCAAATAAGATCATTACAAATAATAAATAATATAAAACTAATTGAATTAAATTAGAAATGTATAAATTGAATTAATTAATTAAGATCATTTTATAATTAAGATCAATATAATTATATTAATTGAATTAATCAAGATCATTAAAAATAATAAATAATATAAAATTAAAAATATATAATATATAAAAAGAAAGTATATGTTTTCAAATTATAACATATGTCACTCTCAATAACTATCATGTGGCATATCATGCAATATTCAATTAGGAAAGAAAGTTTTTCAATAAAAATCAAAAATTCCTTCTTATTTTGACTCATTAGTAAATTAATTAAAATTTATAATTAATTTCATATTCAATTTCAAATTGCATGTAGTCAAAAGAAATTACTTTTTTATATTAATTTCATATTTGATTTGCTTCAATTGGCAATTTTCATTCATTGTTGTTTATAGAATATTTTGATTTACTAAGTTTGATTGATTTGCTTTAATTTGTTTAATTTTGTTTTTAATTTATTATTATGTTAATGCTTGATTTTGTTCATTTGCAAAAATTTCAGGTAGTCATATTTGATAATTATTGAAATAAATTTCATATTCAATTAGGAAGGAAATTTTTTCAATAAAAATCAAAATTCTCTCTCCTATTTTAGCTCATTAGTAAATCAATTAAAATCTGTAATTAATTTCATATCCAAATTCAAATTGCAAGTAGTCAAAAGTAATAGTTTTTCTATATAAAGGCTAACATTATACTTTTTCACTACTAATTCGGTTCACACTCTTTTAAATGATTCATATTTTGATGGAGTCTTGGCTTCATCTATTTTTGAGTTTTATATTGCAGTCCAAAATTTTTTTCTTGCCCGATACAATCTTCCACGACAAATCACCGCTTCTCCTTTCCCCTACACTCAATGGTGCATAGCAAGTTATGCTAAATGTTACAAGTTATGTTTCACATCATTCTTGCATTCCCCACCAACCCTTTTTGTTTCACATCTATACGTTGCTAATCAATCAAAATATTAGCACAACTTAATCTAGTCATGTTTAGATCCACGAGTACTCATAGAAGCCTTGCAAGTTTGAAAGATTAGAAAAGAATCTGTTGCCAATCACACAACTTGATCCAATCATTATTAGATCCATGAGCACTCGGTAACGCCGTGCAAAGTATGAGAGATTAGAAATAGTGTGTTACTAATAGGACTTCGAATGAAGAGTTGAAGCAGAGTACAATTTTGCTTTATCGAGCATAAAGTTCAACCTTTGGGGACATCAATCTATAGGGAAACTGATGTGTGCGGATGTAGTGATTAAAATTAAGATAAAAATCAGTTGTCAGGCCCACCAGAAAATAAAAACTTTACAACTAGTTGTAGTTAGTAAAGGTCGATCCACAGAGAACCAATTCAATTAACACTATTAAACAATTCCCAATTTAGACTCTGATTAACAATAAACAGTAAAAGGGGGGGTTTTGGAGTTTTGATGAACAATGAACAAACTTCAAAGATAACAATAAACAAACTGAAATCAACAATATAAGAAAATTGGTTAAGAGATTGAATCCACCACTAGATTTATATAATAATGTAAATCCACATATCCTTTTTATTCCAACATGCTCAATTATGTTTTTATGCAATTGTGAGATTAAATCTCTGTTTTTCTTACGTGTTGGCCAATTTAGCAACCGCTCAAATCAACTCCTAATCACTGATTAGTCATAAAGCAACCGCTCTTACAACTATCCAACAATTGCATTAAGATTTAGAAAACCAATTACACTAAGGTCTAATCACACACCGGGATTAAATTACTTAGAATATATATTTCTCTAGATCTAATACCGCAACCGCGCATAATAAACCCAGATCTACCACTTTTATAGCGGCAAATAGCACAAAGATAATTATACCCACATGAACATCATACATCCCACTAGATCTACTACCGCAACCGCGCATAATAAACCTAGATCTACTACTTTGAAAGTAGGAACAAGTACAAAACCTTCATACCAACAATAGATTCAGAAATATATGAATAAAAACATAATTGAGTTGAAATAATCAAATATGCAAAGTTTACAACATTAATACTAGCGGTTTCATCACCCCCTTAACCAAGGGAGGTTTAGTTACATATAGCTAGAAAGAAATCACAAGAAAAACGAGAGAAAATGAAGGAGAGTTACATCTTGTTCATGATAAATGGTGCCTTTTATAGAAGTCTAAGGTAACAAAATGACAAAGGGAAGTGGGTGGATGAGTGGGTGAGTGAGTGGAGTGTTTGAGTGGATGGATTAGTGGGTTGGTTTAGCGGATTGGTTTAGTGGATGAGTGAGTGGAATGGTTGAATGGTTGAATTAGTGAAAAATGCCAAAGGACTTTTGGTGAGTGGGAAATTATGGACATGAATGGGTGAGTGGATGGATGAGTGGATGGATTAGTGGATGAGTGGGTGGAGTAGTTAAGTGGTTGGATTAGTGTATGAGTGGATGAGTGGGTGAGTTAGTGGATGAGTGGATGAGTGGATGAGTGGATTAGTGGATGGATGAGTGGATTAGTGGATGGATGAGTGGATGGTTGAGGACGAAAATTTCGTGTCTGACTTAGAAGCCAAAAACGACCCACTATACTTCAGAACTACGAAAAGTGTTCTTCATGAAAGTTGTAGATCCTTGTCTTGGCTATAAAATGGATAGCTGGTTCGTCCAATTTGGCTTCCTTAAGCCCAAGATATGTCCCAAATACCGTAGGTTGCTCAAACCCAACTTCAGCACCTCTGTTCCGACTTGCAAGCTCAAAATGACCTACTAGACTTCTTTTTCTCAAAATGTGTTCTTCATGAAAGTTGTTTATTTGGATCTTGACTATCCACTGTCTAAATTGCAGCCCATCTCCATTATTACATCTTGAGATATGATTTTTTGAGTGCACACTGCTCGGATTCTACTGACAGAACCCGTATTCTGACTTCCATGTCAACTTAGGTCCCTTAGACATCTGAATCAGACTTCGAGCTCTTCATCAAAGTTGTAGAGCTTCCTCTTAGATTTCCTACAAGATAAAATTCATGATTTTCAGATATCAGGAACTCAAGTTATGACCAAAATACAGAAACAGTGTAAAATCTCAATAATGCTGAAAATATTCAATTAGGACCAATTTGAGCTCAAACTCACAAAATCATGTCAAACTCAATCAATTAAGAATATGGAGAGTGTAAATGACTAAATATAAGGGTTTCTTAATGAATAAAATATGTGTTTATCAAATTCCCCCACACTTAGCTTTTTGCACTCCTGGGCAAAACTCAAGACCAAAATTTTACAATCAAGAAGAACAACCAAAGGTTGAGGATCAAAACATTCATGAGTTAACAATTCTCCACATCTCAAACCATCAAGCAAGGTATCTTCAACATAAATTGAGAATGATAGATCTTCACAAGATTCCCTCTCAATCTCTCAAGTGTTTAAAGGGTAGGTATTTCACTCAATTCAACCCATGAAAATTACACTACCATAAGCTTGCTTATCTTCTACTTCTCCACTACTCAAAACACATGCACACACAAATCATGAGGACTTTATTCAAGGTTGTAGTGAGGTCAAGGTAACAGGAGAGGATAAAATGGATATGAGAAGATAAATACCAAAGAGAATAAAAGCAAATGAGAGCTGAGTTCAAATAACAAGCATAAAAGTTCATCCCAACTCTAGTGTATATCCCTTTACATATTCATTTCCCAATCCTTTTCTTTTTTTTAAACACTTGGTTATCTCTCCCACTTTTTTTTTTCTTTCTTTTTATATATATGAACATAACTATATACATACATTTTTTTTTCTTTTTGGGCACTCTTTTCTTTTTCAACAACCATTTTGTACACACACCCCCACACTTGTTCAAAAACTCATCCATTAACCAAGCTAATGTTCTTTTATTCCCTAAGGTAAAGTAAGAACACGATTTCTCATTTAAGGCACATGATGAGCTAGAAACAAGGAATGGTCAAATAAGCTCAAAGGGGTTAAGCAAAGGAAAATATACAAGGTTGGCAGGAATCAGAGAATTTTCAAGAAATCAAAAGAGTGCTTGATATCATATTGAAAACAAGGTTGGCTATTTGGTTAAACTAGCTAATTAAGAAAGAGGGCCTCAATCATGTTCATGCATGCAAGTGAAATGTAGCCTCAAAAAGAATCAAAGCAAGTTCTAGAGTGGTCATTAACATGAGTGAAAATCACACAAGAAAGAAGAGAATGGTATAAATGTTGAATCCATCCATTAGGCTCAAAATCTCACAAGGTATGCATCCATCAAACTCAATTCATCAATTTAATCATCCATCACCAAGCATATCAGTTCAAGAAGGGAGAAAAGTTATTCAATCATGCAATGATCTCTTTTTTGTGTTTTTTTTTCTTTTTTTTTTAACAACCAAAAGAAACATGCTAAAATCTCTCCCCCACACTTAATATAAACATTGTCCTTAATGTGAAAGAGAGATATAGAAAAGAGCAACACAACCTGATAAGAAGCGAATCAACGCAAAGCAGAAAAGAAGTACACTGTCAGTTACGCATCACACCCTGAAAAGAAATCAAACAAGAAAACGTTAGTACTTCCACAATTTAATACTAATTAATTACTACCTAAAAAAAAACTCCTTACTCTGCCACCAATTAAGATGCGTCTCAAGAGTAAAATTACTCCTTACTCTGCCATCACTAATTGGTTTAATAAGTCCATGACAATCATATCATACTTTCCAAACAACACAACAAATTTTTTTTTATTTTTTTTATTTTTATTTTTTTTACTTCAAGAAAACCATCAAGGTAAAGAAGTCTAGAAACCCCTGAAGGACCCTGCTCAAAGGATCGTCTGTACAAAAATCAAAATACAACAAAATGATACAAAGATAAAAGAAATAGAAAATGATGACATACCTGTATGTACAGTGTCCATGGCGTATCTTTATATGCTTGGCGTCATGAGTGCAGGAGACATCACGTCCTCTCTTTTTTTTTTTTTTTTTTTTGAATTTGTTAGAAAAACTTGATGAAAGATGAGTGTATACTTACTTAAGATTGGGATGGAGGTAGTCTGCTCTTTCGGCTTTGTGCCAAAGCATTGTTGACCAGTATTCGACCCATTCAAGACCAGCGCAACATAGGGCTCCCAAAAGGAAAAGTGGCCATAATACGACTGGCTGCCTCACATGTGGGATACAATCTACCTTCTTTGTTTTTCAATTAAGAAGGCTGGATCAGGATGCATGCATTTCCCCATTCACGGTGTGTGTTACCAAAGCCAACCCTAAGACGTATACATAAATTTTTTTTTTTATTTTTTTCTTTTTTTTTTTTTTTTTTTTTGTTTTTTGTTTTTTATTTTTTTTGTTTTTTTTTTTTTTTTTTTTTTTTTTGAAAGATGACATGAAGAAGAAGAAGAAGATGATATGTACAGATTGTTTGTGGATGTGGCTCACATCCGCCTCGGTTTAACGTCCGATGTGGCTTAAACGTCTTCTATGAGTCGATAATAAGCTTCCCATCCAATTTTCTTATAAATTGGCAAACAGGGTCTTTTAGAGTCAGATTCCCAAGACTGTAGCGTTTTTCTTCATCCTTGAAGAGTTTCCACAAATTAAGAATTTCACCCCGCATGAATCCATAAGAACGCGTCTCAAGAGTCAATAAGATATCTTCTAATGACTCCTTACTCAGTCCATTCTTAATGAAGGATTTATTTGCGGAAATCATCCCCAAAGAACGACATTGTCTATTACAATTCCATCGTCCACATTTGTAACAGACTTGTAACCTTTTTACTCTTCTCCTTTTAGAATATGAACTTCTTCCAAGACCGGGCATGTATGAGTCAAATGAAATTGAGGACTCACCTGCTAATCGGACCTTCGCTTCAATTATCCAGCGCACATCTTCTGGCATACCTTTGTGCATTAACAGTCTCAATCTTTCACATCGAACTTTGTAGATTTTTCTTAGAGCATTTTGAGGAAGAGAAGGAAAATGTTTTCTCAGGTTTGAAAGAATGACATCCATTTTGAAGGAGAAAAAAGATTCAGTTATTTTGGGAAACTGAAAAATAAACCGACTTGAGAGTCACGGAGTACCGTATCCGCCACTTAACCGGCAACACAAAAAAAAACTTAAGAACTTGGTTTTCCAGGAATGGTTGTGAGTCTTTGTCCATTAACTTTAAGCGCATTACCATTCCTAGGATTCTCAATATCTACGGCCCCAGAGGATACACGTGTTTGACAACAAAAGAACCGCGCCACCTAGATCTCAATTTTTCAAGGAGTAGGTGCAGATGATAATCTCAAAGCAGAACCTTTTTGACCAATTTCCGTAACTTTTGCAAAAGGTGTAACAAACCTTGAATAAAGTAGGCCAATAAAATCCATACTGCAAGATTTTTGCAGTTGTTGTCGCTGAAGAAAAGTGACCTTCACATGCTTCCAAGTGACAAAATTTAATGACACTACCTACCTTATTGTCGGGCACACAACTGCTTTTTTTCCTTTTTTTTTTAGAGATTCAAATGCTTACAACCAACAAACAGATAAAAACATAATCTAAGGAACTAATGAAAACACAAAATAAAAAGGGATAAAGAGAGCAAATCTGGTTGGGTTGCCTCCCAATGAGCGCTTAGTTTATTGTCCTCAGCCCGACATGATGATACTTTCACTGCTCCTCATATTGTGGAAGGATGAGGTCATCACTTCCATCTCTGCATTGTCAGGAAGTTCATGATATGGTTTGAGACGATGACCATTGACCTTAAATGCTTTGCCGAATTTTCACTCCCGATCTCAACCGCACCAAAAGGAAAAACATTAGTTACCACAAACGGCCCAATCCACTTAGAACGCGGTTTACCCGGAAATAATTTGAGTCTTGATTGGAATAGCAGGACTTTTTGTCCTCTGTGAAATTTCTTTACGGAAATTAATTGGTCGTGGAATGCCTTAGCTTTAGTCTTATAAATCGGGGCATTCTCAAAGGCCTCATTTCTTAGTTCTTCCAATTCTCGTAATGCTTGGAACTTCCTTTGCTTTCCAAAGACCTTCCAATTCCATATTAACTTGTTTAATGGCCCAAGTAAGATCGATGTTGCAACTCAACGGGCAAATGACAGGGCTTTCCATACACCAACCGAAATGGTGACATGCCGATGAGAGTCTTATAGGCAGTCCTATAAGCCCATAAAGCATCTTCAAGTCGAGTGCTCCAATCCTTTCTTGAGGGATTCTTTGTCTTTTCAAGGATTGACTTAATCTCCCGGTTGGACACTTCGGTTTGCCCATTTGTCCGTGGATGGTAAGGAGTGGAAATTTTGTGCATTACTCCATATCTCTTCAATAGAGCATCAAAGGTTTTGTTGCGAGAAATGGGTCCCTTGGTCACCGATGATAGCCCTTGGGGTCCCGAACCTGGAGAAAATATGTGACTTAACAAAATCTCGCAATGATTTTAGAATCATCGGATCGAGTGGCTTTTGCTTCCACCCATTTAGACACATAATCAACGGAGATAAAAGAATGTATGTGAAACCAAATGAAGAAGGGAATGGTCCCATGAAATCAATACCCCACACATCAAAGAGTTCCACAAAAATGATCGGAGTCCGAGGCATTTGATTACGAGGACCAATATTACTGTTCTCTGACGGCGGTCACAAGACTTACGAAGTTGTAGCGTCTTTGAAAATTGAAGGCCAATAGAAACCACTGTCAAGCACTTTATTGGCTGTCCTTTTACTGCCAAAGTGTTCTCCACATGCATAGGTGTGGCAAAAGGAGAGGATGGAGTGTGTCTCAGAATCAGGAATGCACCTCCTAATGACTTGATCTGCACAATGCTTCCATAAGTACGGGTCATCCCGGATATAGTATTACTGATCACTCCTTAATTTATCTCTTTGGGCCTTGTTCAAATCCTCCAGGAAAGTCCTTAGTAACCAGGTAGTTAACAATGTCAAGCATACCAAGGGATTATGGTGTTGACAACCATCAAATATTCATCCGAAAAAGTCTCCATGATAGGCATTTCTTCCTCTTCGTTACCAATCTACTCAAGTGATCGGCCACCAAGTTTTCGCTCCCTTTCTTGTCTTTAATCTCCAAGTCAAATTCCTGGAGCAATAAAATCCATCGAGCAATCTAGGCTTTGCTTCTTTTCTTTGTTAGAAGATACTTCAAGGCTGCATGATCTGAAAACACAATCACTTTAGAACCAATTAGATATGATCTAAATTTTTCTAAAGCAAATACAATGACTAGAAGTTCCTTTTCCGTGGTTGAGTAATTAAGTTGAGCATCATTTAGAGTCCTTGATGCATAGTAAATGGCATAAGGAACTCTATCAACTCGTTGTCCCAAGACACTCCCTACCGCAAAGTCACCGGCATCACACATTAGTTCAAAAGGTAACTCCCGGTTGGGTGACGATGATAGCGCAAGCACTTGATTAACAACTTCTTGAGTTTATTGAAAGCTTCCATACATTTCTCATCAAAGTTAAAATTAACATCTTTTTGAAGAAGTCGCAAAGGGGCAATGAGACTTTAGAAAAGTCTTTAATGAATCTCCGGTAGAAACCTCGCATGACCAATAAAAGAACGAATCTCCCGCACACTAGTGGGTGGTGGCAAAGAATGCATGAGTTCTACTTTAGCTTTATCTACTTCAATTCCCCTAGCGAAATTACATGACCTAACACAATACCTTCATTCACCATGAAATGACATTTTTCCCAATTCAAGTACAGGTTAGTGTCAATGCATCTTTTAAGCACCAAAGTTAAATGTTCCAAACAATTTTCAAAATCATTTCCAAAGACACTAAAGTCATCCATAAAAACCTCAATGATGTTTTCAATGTAATCGAGAAAATATACTCATCATGCATCTTTGGAAAGTTCCTGGTGCATTGCAGAGTCCAAAAGGCATTCGCCTATATGCAAAGGTACCAAATGGACAAGTGAATGTAGTCTTGTCTTGGTCTTCGGAGCTATGGCAATCTGATTGTAACACGAAAAACCATCCGAGAAAACAATAATAAGAATGACCACTAATCTTTCTAACATTTGATCAATGAAAGGTAAAGGAAAGTGGTCTTTTCTCGTGGCGGCATTCAACTTCCCGTAATCAATACAAACACGCCACCCCGTCTCGTAACCTAGTGGGAATAAGCTCATTTTCAGCATTTCTTACCACAAGTAATTCCGCATTTCTTTAGTACTACCGGACTGGGCTTACCCACTTCTTTGTCGAAATGGGGTAGATCACCCCCACACTTAGGAGCTTCAAGTATCTCTTTTTCACAACCTCCATCATGGGAGGATTCAATCTCCGTTGAGGGTCTCTCACAGTTTAGTATCCTCCTCCATTAATATCTGTGCATACAAACGGAGGGACTAATACCCTTGATATCGCCTATTGACCAACCAATGGTCTGTCTTATGTTCCCGCAAAACAGCCTACCGGTTTCTCTTCTTGCTCTTGGGTGAGTGACTTTGCAATTATTCTTTGGAAGGGTGTCCTTCTCCCCAAGAAGATGTATTTAAGATGATCGGTAGTGCTTTCGGTTCCAATTCAGTGCTGCACAATAGAAGATTGAGGTATATCGGTAGTAACAGGTAAATCAACAAAAGTTACCTCATGCTCTTCTACGGAGTGGAAGAGAGCTCTTGTAAAGGCAAAGCAACAATTTCATCAATGTCTTCACTCCATGGCTCTTCTTCACTCTTCTTCTTTTCCTCCCGTACATCTAAGCTATGAGTTAGAATTGTATCAAGAGCATCAAAATGGTCAAGTATCAAAAGTGCAGAAATTAAAGAATCAAAAGGATCAAAAGAATCAATTAAACAAGCGAGTGCACATCACTTGGGTATCTCATAGCTTCAAAAATATTGAATCTAATTAATTCCCCATCAAATTCCATTGTTAGAATTCACGAGTGCACATCAATTTTTGTCCGTGCAGTCTTCAAAAATGGTCTTCCTAGCAAGATAGGAGCAGATTTGGGAGACTCATCCTCTTCCATGTCCAAAACATAGAAATCATTAGGAAACACTAATTCATTCCCTGTACCAAAACATCTTCAACCACACCCTTAGGGTATGCATTAGATCTATCAGCCAATTGAATAACAACACCAGTAGGTTCCAAAGGACCCAAGTATAAAGATGCATAAATAGAATATGACATGACATTTATAGATGCACCTAAATCAAGCATTGCCCTTTCAAACCTTGTGTTACCTATAGTGCATGGAATGGTGAATGTGCCAGGGTCCTTACATTTGGTTGGGAGTTTCTTTTTAATTACAGCTGAAACATTTTCTCCCACTTGGACTTTTTCATTTCCTTTTAACTTCCTCTTGTTAGTGCATAATTCTTTCAGAAATTTTGCATATCTAGGTACCTGCTTAATGGCATCTAACAAAGGGATATTAACCTCTACCTTCCTAAAAGTCTCAAGTATTTCTTTTTCTGCTTCTTCTTTCTTGGTTTTAACCAACCTACTAGGAAAAGGAGCTTTAGTGACATATTTAGGAAGGGGTTCAGAAATACTTACCTTAGGGGTTTTGGAAGTTTGCCCCTTATCATTTGCTTCTTTGGGTGGTTCATCCTTCTCTTGAATGATTGGTGGAAGAGAGGTAGGCTCATCCATCGTCTTTCCGCTTCTCAATGTGACAAAGACTAGCATTTTCCTCGGATTCACTTACATTTGTGAGGGTAGTTTCCCGAAGCTTGGCTTTGAAACTTGTTGAATTCGTGGACAAGCTGTCCTATCGATTCTGCAAGTTATTGATTGCGATCCTTGTTTCTTGTTTGAAACTTTGTATAGTTGCATTTGTTTCTTGTTGGAAGCGCAAATTATTAGTGGCCATTTGTTTTACTAGCTCCTCTAATGAAGGCTCAGATTGCTTAGGAGCTTGAACTTCTTCTTGTCTCTCGAGGGAAAGGTACTTGCCTTTGTTGGAATCTGGAGGTCCATAAAATTTGGAGGTTGATTTTGAGGTTGCTTTGCATAGCTGAAATTTGGATGATCCCTCCAACCCGGATTATATGTGTTTGAGTAGGGGTTGTAATTTTTTGAAAGTCCAAAGATATCCCTCTTGCTCTTACCTCCTCATTTGTGTCTTCTTGGAGAGTGGGACACATATCGGTGGGATGTCCGGATGAACAACAGATCCCACAAGCATGAACCGATGCTTTACCCGAATCCATTAACCGTGAACCATAGCAGTCAATTGAGTCATTTCTTCTTTGTATATCTTGGTTGTCTCTACTTCTTTCACCGCTCTTACTCCAAAGTGTCATTTCTAGAGTAGAATTGTTGAGTATTGGCAGCCATTCTTGAGATCAAGTTTCTAGCTTCTTGAGGAGTTTTATCAATCAATGCTCCTCCGCTAGCAAAGATCAATCATGTTGCGATCCATCACTTGTAAGCCTTCATAGAAATCTTGAATTAAAAGTCGCTCACTTATTTGATTATGAGGGCAGCTGAAACATAGCTTCTTAAATCTCTCCCAAGTAGTCATGGAGTGATTCCCCATGCCTTTGTTGAATACCATAGATTTCTTTTCGATTGTTGCAGCTTTTGAGGCGGGGAAGTATCCGTCTAGGAAAGTTCGGGCCATGTCCCGCCATGATTGGATGGATCCGGGTGGCAAGTAGTAAGTAAAGCCACTCCTTAGCCGAGTCTTTCAATGAGAATGGAAAAGCTCTCAACTTGACTTGCTCTACATGAATTCTGCGGGTTTCATGCTAGAACATACCACATGGATTTCTTTCAAGTGCTTGTTAGGGTCCTCTCAGGGTAATCCATTGAAAGATGGCAAGAGATGGATTAAACCGGATTTCAATTCAAATGCCTCTTCATTTTCAAGAATGTCTATGCAAAGAGGTCGTTGATCTAGATCTGGAGCACCCAATGCCCTTAAAGTGTTTTCGCCATTGTCACTTCTTCGGATATTTCGGATGGCTCAAATGTCTCTCGAACTTGATAGATCAATGTAACGGGCGAACTTCAATGTCAACAGGTGTGAGTTGGAAGTTAGCTAGGATGGAAGGGAAATTGAGGATGTGAAGTGAGTTTATCAATATAGTTTCTCAAATTTAGCAATCCTTCGTCTACTCCTTCAAAGGACATCAACACCTACAAAACACTCAGAAAGAAAGATTAAAAATCAAATAAAATAAAAAAAAATAAAAACAGAATAAAAATAGGAAATAAATTAATAGTGTAATTGAAAAAATTGGTTCCAGAAGCAACGGCGCCAAAATTCGATGCGTGCGGATGTAGTGATTAAAATTAAGATAAAAATCAGTTGTCGGGCCCACAGAAAATAAAAACCTTACAACTAGTTGTAGTTAGTAAAGGTCGATCCACAGAGAACCAATTCAATTAACACTATTAAACAATTCCCAATTTAGACTCGATTAACAATAAACGATAAAAGGGGGTTTTGGAGTTTTGATGAACAATGAACAAACTTCAAAGATAACAATAAACAAACTGAAATCAACAATATAAGAAAATTGGTTAAGAGATTGAATCCACCACTAGATTTATATAATAATGTAAATCCACATATCCTTTTATTCCAACATGCTCAATTATGTTTTTATGCAATTGTGAGATTAAATCTCTGTTTTCCTTACGTGTTGGCCAATTTAGCAACCGCTCAAATCAACTCCTAATCACGATTAGTCATAAAGCAACCGCTCTTACAACTATCCAACAATTGCATTAAGATTTAGAAAACCAATTACACTAAGGTCTAATCACACACCGGGATTAAATTACTTAGAATATATATTTCTCTAGATCTAATACCGCAAATCGCAAGCATAATAAACCCAGATCTACCACTTTTATAAGTGGCAAATAGCACAAAGATAATTATACCCACATGAACATCATACATCCCACTAGATCTACTACCGCAACCGCACATAATAAACCTAGATCTACTACTTTGAAAGTAGGAACAAGTACAAAAACCTTCATACCAACAATAGATTGAGAAATATATGAATAAAAATATAAGCGTGTTGAAATAATCAAATATGCAAAGTTTACAACATTAATACTAGCGGTTTCATCACCCCCTTAACCAAGGGAGGTTTAGTTACACATAGCTAGAAAGAAATCACAAGAAAAAGCGAGAGAAAATGAAGGAGAGTTACATCTTGTTCATGATAAATGGTGCCTTTTATAGAAGTCTAAGGTAACAAAATGACAAAGGGAAGTGGGTGGATGAGTGGGTGAGTGAGTGGAGTGTTTGAGTGGATGGATTAGTGGGTTGGTTTAGTGGATTGGTTTAGTGGATGAGTGAGTGGAATGGTTGAGTGGTTGAATTAGTGAAAAATGCCAAAGGACTTTTGGTGAGTGGGAAATTATGGACATGAATGGGTGAGTGGGAAATTATGGACATGAATGGGTGAGTGGATGGATGAGTGGATGGATTAGTGGATGAGTGGGTGGAGTGATTAAGTGGTTGGATTAGTGTATGAGTGGATGAGTGGGTGAGTTAGTGGATGAGTGGATGAGTGGATGAGTGGATTAGTGGATGGATGAGTGGATTAGTGGATGGATGAGTGAATGGTTGAGGACGAAAATTTCGTGTCTGACTTGGAAGCCAAAAACGACCCACTATACTTCAGAACTACGAAAAGTGTTCTTCATGAAAGTTGTAGATCCTTGTCTTGGCTATAAAATGGATAGCTGGTTCGTCCAATTTGGCTTCCTTAAGCCCAAGATATGTCCCAAATACCGTAGGTTACTCAAACCCAACTTCAGCACCTCTGTTCCGACTTGCAAGCTCAAAATGACCTACTAGACTTCTTTTTCTCAAAATTTGTTCTTCATGAAAGTTGTTTATTTGGATCTTGACTATCCACTGTCCAAATTTCAGCCCATCTCCATTATTACATCTTGAGATATGATTTTTTGAGTGCACACTGCTCGGATTCTACTGACAGAACCCGTATTCTGACTTCCATGTCAACTTAGGTCCCTTAGACATCTGAATCAGACTTCGAGCTCTTCATCAAAGTTGTAGAGCTTCCTCTTAGATTTCCTACAAGATAAAATTCATGATTTTCAGATATCAGGAACTCAAGTTATGACCAAAATACAGAAACAGTGTAAAATCTCAATAATGCTGAAAATATTCAATTAGGACCAATTTGAACTCAAACTCACAAAATCATGTCAAACTCAATCAATTAAGAATATGGAGAGTGTAAATGACTAAATATAAGGGTTTCGTAATGAATAAAATATGTGTTTATCAGAAACCCCACTAAGAAAGCCAATAACAATAATCAAAATTAGAAGAGTCACTTACTCTTCAGCTTCTTTAATCTTCGTCAGAAAAGGTTTGATATAAGGATTTAGAAGATGATGATGATTCACGTGAAAATCTCTGAGTAATTGTCCCTTTTTTTGTTTTATTTTATGTGTAGTTTAATTCTTAATTTGCTAATTTTAATGCATTGTTATATGAAGTATTTGTTTTATAGTTTAATCATCAATTAGAATCTTCACTAATATAGTAACATTAGGTAATTATTGTATAAATATTTGGGATAATTAACTTAAATATTTTCTTTTTATTTTAGTTGTGTAAATTAACTTAATCGTTCTATATAAATATATAATGAATGTCTTTTATTATATATCTTTCATGTTATTTCTTTTGATAGTATTGATGATTATTAAAATAAAAAGTAACTTTTTTTAATTTGATTAAAATAAGTAAAATGCTTTAGTCATAGCTAATAACATTAAAAAATTATTAATCAAATTCGATAATCCACAAATTTTGCATAAATAAGTTTGAAATGTCCTAAATATATTTAAAAATACTTTTATTTAAGTATAAAATATGATAACAAATCTTAATCATAATAATAATATAATAATAACAAATCTTAAGAAAATATGAAAATTCATGAATTATTCAACAATTTGTATCAATTATCTTTAATTAAATCAATATATTAATTTAGTTACCTATTTGTTTGATTTGCTAATATAATTCATTGTTGTATGAAGTAATTTTTTATTTCCTTCATTTGTTTTATTGTTTAATCATCAATTGAAATCTTCATTAATATAGTAACTTAATCATTATACATAAAATATATAATGTATATATTTCATTATATATCTTTTAGATTATTTATTTCAATTGTATTGATGATTATTAAAATAAAAAATAAATTTCATTTAATTTGATTAAAACAAGTAACGTGTTTTAGCCATGACTAATAACAAACAAAAATTATTAATCAAATTCGTCATTCCATAAATTTTACATAAATATATAAGTTTGTAATATCTTAAATATATTAAAAAAATATTTTTATTTAAGTCTAAAATATGATAACAAATCTTAATAACAATAATATAATAACAAATCTTAAGAAAATATGAAAATTTTTGAATTGTTCAATATAATGTCCTATTAAATTTTTTTAGATTTAATTATTATTTCAATATAATCACAAAACAGTTAAAGATATTTTATTATACATAACCCTATCATTAGTAACATTTTACATTCAAAAGAGGGTAGATCCCTCATGGGTCGATAGTTAGTGCATACATTATATAATTTTAAGTAATGCTTCTAAAACTAATTAGCACATATTATCACAAAAAAATTAGGCTTACTTAGGCCTAATTATGGTGCTATAAAAACTTGAAGTATCATAAAGTGTTGCTTTTATACATATTTACAAGACTTTTGTAACATCTCAATATTGGTATCCCGATACATTTAACATATACAAGGATAATCAACACTGGCTATGTCACTTCTAACCTTAAACCACAATTCTAATCCATAAAAATCATGCAAACTTTTATAGAGAGCTACGATAAACTAAAGTCATATATATACATCATTGCCTCATAAGGGCACCTTGTAATATGTGACGCCCCTTTTCAGAGAGGGACAATCACACCAAACACGAACGAAAGGTTCAAATTAAATACTAAGACCCGGTTATATACATATAGACAGTAGTAAATTAGCAATTCTCTTTTAATTATACGTATATTTTTTTTTTTGTAACGAGAAGCATAAACTTAGCGGAAATAAATAACAAGAACATTACAAACAACCAGCTAGAATATACTTATATCATATGTACTTATATACATCAAAGATCTTGAAAAGCATAAATAAGAGTTTCACATGCCCAAAAAGGTGTTACATACATAAGCCCTCCAAAAAGTACAAAATATCAGACCCCCAAAATGCTACACACCACATGCCAAAGTCCCATAACTACGGGAGAGGACCCTCCGATGGGTCTTCCTTTGACTCCTCAGAATATAAGACTACCAGAGGAGGCACTCTTTGACGAACAAGAGTCTGTGCAGAGGACACCTCACTGTCCTCATGAGGGGTATAGTTAAGGACACCCCAAAGCTCCCTGACAGGCATGAAAAACTCCAGGTGTATAGTAATGTCCAAAGAAAAGAAGGGAACATCATCCCTAGTCCTATGGATAATAATAGAAACATCTCCATCATATATGATGCGTTTCGAGTTCCAATCAATTCTCCAAGCATCCGATCCTCCATGGAATAAAACACTAATTGGACCAAAATCCAGGAACTGCAGGCTCCTCCACGCCTCGGTCTTTATAGAAATATAAATATAAAAATAGAATAACCAAGTAAAGAGGTGAGATATCTAACATCATTATCAACACGACAGTAAAGAAACATAAACGACGCATAACGCCAAACAGTACAGGGAATAGTAAGTAGCATCTGTAACACCCCTTGATATAGGATCTACAGCACAATCGTCATTATACCACAATTACTAAATCAAGATGTGTTACGGTCTCAAAACAATATTTTCAAAATTAATTATTTCCATTATGCATAAATAGAAAATATAAGCCCCGAATGAATGCATATTTAGTCCCCAACCATTTAAAACACAACCACAGAAGGAAAACATATTCCATATATAGTATTTTCGTCCTTAACACAAAACACTAATAACATGAAATATATATTACTTATATAGTCAAATAAAATACAGCGGGTACTAAAGCACAAAAGGGGAAAGTAGTAATCCTTGGGATAGGCACTACTAGCAGACAAAGCCGTAACCCCATATGTACGTGACGCTCGGTGTCCCAATCGTTACGATAGGCATCAATGCCCCCATGAAGTTGCACCCATGCGTAACCGAAGAAATCTCGTCCAGATGTCATATCAAAATGTGATGAGTCAGTTCAATCCAATCAGTAAGGTTGTGGTCCCTCATCTTCTTCCTCACGATCTTTTGTCAAATAATATATATATATATATATATATATATATATATATATATATATGTAATGAAATACAAGGATACAAATAAGAGGTGAGACATCCTACTTACATTACCAATTATGGCAGTAAAGAAACAAAATGGCGCAGAGCGCCCACATAGTAGAGCAATAACATTTAAGCAACAGTAATCACATACGGTAAAAGAAAACAGCATTAAATCTCAGATAATGAACAATTAGAACATTTCAGATAATCATGACATCAATAACACAATAGTATAATCATCATATAAATGAGTGCCAGAAGATCTGATATAAATGAGTGTCATATGATATGCGGACTCACAATGCCGACTCACAATGCATGTGCACTTGGTACCAAGATTTTTCATTTCCATTTCAAAGATAAACGTTCCGGAAGATCTGTCCTCCTCAATGACAGTCTACGTCGGACCACGAAGAGAATAGTACTTGTCAGGCTCGTGATTCGTTGCAACGGTTTATCATGGCCAGGGGTATAATAATGTGATAACATCGTCACGAAATGAACTACCGCGCCTCACGGTCCTCATAAGATCTATCAGGGATCACACTATCCAATTCTCGTTCATTTATCATAAAAAAAAATAGTAATTTGTCAGGCTCATAATGCGTGCAATCGGTATACACCGCGCCTTACGGTCCTCATAAGATCCATCACAGACCTCACCATTCAATTCTCATTCATTCACCGAGTAAAGAATAATGATTTGTCAGGCTCGTAATACGTGCAATCGGTATACACCGCGCTTTACGGTCCTCATAAGATCCTTCCACAGGATCTCACTATTCAGTTCTCATCCATAGGCTCATACAACCTTTTAACAATCATCGACTGAGTAATTTGTTCAATGCATACTGATTCAATGCATAATCATAGGCTCATCCAGTCTTTTAACAGTCATCGACTGAGTAAATTGTTCAATGCGAATGCGTATAACTCAACCCATCATTGTACTATCCCCTATGATATTAAACAATCGTCCGTACAATTGTCTAACACCATTAGTATCAGTGATATTGCATAACTGCCCATACAATTATATAATAACATTGATCCACCCGATTTTAGCACATCGGCACAATAACCAACAATGTATGATACTCAATGCATGTTGACTCCATGCACAATCATGTATATCCAACAATAGTGATGTATTTTTCATACATGCCACACTTTGGCCAAATAAGCACCAACAGAATTCTAGTCCCAAACACGGACCCATAATAATATAGTATTAATTTCTCAAGAGTGATAGCACACTTTTAGAGGTTTATTTCGGGTTTCACTTTAATTAATATCTCTTATGAATTCATTCTCTAGAGAGACTCTCTTGTAGTCCTCATTAAATCCTCATTCCTTTAGGTCGATCAAGTTCCTTAATCTAATCATTTATGCTCGCTTAAAAATTACTCGAAGGTTCTACAAGCCTCACTACTCTCTTGTTCTTCCCTTATGTCAAAATCACTCCAATCCATAGGATAAAGTTTTTTCCTTTATTCTTTCCATTTTATGAACTCCTAAGGAATCTAAAATTTCCCAATGTTGCACCAAGAATTACAACTTGGACCATTAATCCTCCTAGAGGCCGTGAACCTCCCTAGGGTAGAAGTCTCAAATCCCTTCCATTTCATGCACTAGTCTCTTAATACCTAATGACTTAAATTTTATTTCACAACAATTAAATCCAATCTCTTAGGATCCATGGCCAAAATCGTGGCCTCACTTTAGGGTATTAAACCCTTAAAATTTTTCATCCATTAATTCTAACATTTAGTTACATAAGCTTCATTTTATTTGTACACAAAATCAATTTATATCTCAAAACCTTAGTCAAAACCGTGGCCTCACATTAGGGTAGGAAACTCTAAATTTTTCATTTAACAACCCCAACATGATCAAGCATTTTCAATAAATCCAATACATTCAAGATCACCATTCAAGTGTTAAACCAAATCAAGAATACATAAGCATGCAAAATCACCAAACAAAGTAAGCATACAAATATGGATTTCTCCATCAAACGATCACACAAGGTCTCTTCACCACCAAAATAGGTTGAAGAGGATTATCTCCCTCTTACTTAAAGGAAGAACACGAAAATGGGCTCCTACTTGCTTCTTGAAGATTTCGGTTTTGAGCTTCCAAAACCCTAGAAATTTCAAGACAATGAATCAACATCATAGGTTGAAAAAGAAGAGATCCATGGCCACCAAAAAGACCATGGAACACGAAAATGAAGAAAAGAAAGAAGAAAAATACAACCTTTACCTTAAAGCTTGAAGCTTTGTCTTAGATGACAATGGAGGAAAAGTTAGGTTTTGAAGAAAACCCTTCAAATAGGAAGTGTAAAGGAGGTTGAGGGGAGTGTAGAAATGGTGTTTATGAAGAGAAAAGTGAAGAGAAATAGTTGGCAATGGGGCTACAATTTCATGGTTGAGAGGGAAGAAGAAGAGAGAAGGAGGAGGAAAATAAAAAAGAAGAGGTTAAAGAGAGAAAATGTTTGGAAAAGTGAAGATATTTTTTAGTATATTAGGTTAAGTGGGGAGACAGAATTTTTGCCTCCCAAGGGCAAGAGTGCCACGGCAAAGAGAGAGAAGAGAGGAGTGAAGATGCTTCTCCAATAAGCCAAGGGCATACTAGTCTTTTAGTAGTCAAAGCTTCTCAAAGAAACTTTGATGAAAGTACACTAATTTGAATTAAAGTGGATTTGATTTGACATAAAGTAGATTGCATTAGGATAAGGTGATAGGGTTTCTAATACATGCTATTATCCAATGGATAATTATTACAGTTGACTGAAGTCAGTATTAATTATCCAGCGGATAAAATTTTACACAGCGATTTTTCATCCTGTCAGATGAAATTTCTCAAAAAACGTAAAATCTCGTAAACTGTGTCTGGTCTCAGGTTTAGTAAGATCCCCCGTCAACGTTTTCATAGTTCAAGGTTCTCAGGAAAAATATCTCATTTTCCCAGCTCCGCTCAGTGCGCACATAAAATGAGAAATAATATTAAAATATTTTGCGTTCTCAGAAAAATCCAGAAAAATTCTCAAAAATCACAAATATTATAAAACGATTATTTATCCTAAAATTATTAATTTTTGGGATGTTATAGCATCAAGATCAGATAATAAATATTTCAATAATACAGGCATGCATAATATCAATAAAAGAACAGTTCTATATTCATGTAAATAAATGTCTGGTAAATATGATGGCTAACTATGCACTTGCACAAGGCACCAAAATCCTACTTCATGGAGCTAAATACAACATCAGAGAGAATGATTAAGGAGACATGTGTAACACTCTAAAAATTATTTGTTTCATGATAAATAGTCATTTTATAATATTTGTGATTTTTGAGATTTTTTGTGAATTTTTTTCAAAAATGTTAATTATTTTAATATATTCCTCGTTTTGCGTATACACTGAGCGGAGCTGGAAAAATCAAAATATTTTTTCGGAGGCTGGAAAACCTTGAACTGTGGAAACGTCAATGGGAGATCTTACTAAACCCGAGGCTAAGCACAGTTTACGAGGTTTATGTTATTCGAGATTTTTATCAAATAAATAAAAATTGTTGTGCATTTTATTATGCGTTGGACAATAAATACTGATTTCTGTTAACTGTAACATTTATCCATTGGATAATAGCTTGTATTAAAATGCTTATAATTTTTTTAAAAGTGTCCACTTTATGTCACATCGCTTTGACTTTTTCAAAAAGTTAATGATTTGCTTCTTGAAGAAGCTTTGTTTTTGGCTTGTTGAAGAAGCTAATTCCACTAAGCTTCTAGGAGATGCTTCCCCCCCCTCTCTCTCTTAGGCAACCCTATGGTTTTTGGGGGGAGGGATGACAAGGAGATGGTCCTTTTTTCACTTAAGGCATTTTACTTTTCATTCAAATGTTTTCTATCACTTTCTCTCTCTACATTTCCTTTCTCTCACTTTTTCTCTCATCTCCATCTTCTCTCTTCACCTCCACGGCTTCACACCATTTTTGGCACCTCCATGCTTGCAAATATTCAAGCAAACACATTTCCATATACTACATCACATTCTAAGACCTTTTCTAGTTGGAACCTACCCAAAAAGCTTACATCTTCATCATTCTTCTTCAAGCCCTAACTTGAAGTTCTAAGGTAAAGTTCTTGGCTTTTCTTTTCTTTTCTTCTCTTTTTCATTTTTCTTGGTCACCTATGTGACCAAGGACTCCTCTTTGCATGGTTTGAGTGAGGATTGTAAAAGTTTGCTCACCTTAGGGTTCTTTAAAAGGTGGAGGACGAAAATTACAACAAAGGGATCAAGTGGCATGCTTTCTTGTGTTGTCTTCTATAGGTAAGAGGGAGAATATCCTCATCAACTACTCATGGTGGTGAGGGACGAAAATCTTGGGTTGAAAGTGAAGGATCCATGTGTGGATCTCTTCACTTTATTATTTGATTTTAATGATTTGTAACTATGTGTTGGTTTAATGTTATTGTTCATTATGTTGCTATTATGCGATATTAATAATTTGTGATATTTGTATGCTTGAAAACATGTGAGAAAAGACAAGGACTTTGTGTCCCTTTGAGGTGTAGCTCACGGCCTTATGGCCTAGGATGATGATTCAAGATCAAACCTTGTATTAAAAATGAAACTCAAGTAATCACTTGATGAGTTGATGGAAATTTTAGGGCCTTGAGACTTTTGGTGAGGGTCTTGGCTAAGATGAGGTAAAATGGGAAAAATTATGATTAAATTGGTGGTGAATTGGAATCTAGATGGTTAGGTTGAAAATGGATTGATTGAGGATTAAAATGATGGAATAAGAAGATGAATATTGGATCCACTGACCTTAGGGTTCACGGTTATTGAGGTTATTCCAAGATAAAACTTTGTGTCAAAATGAAATTTTGGACACTTAAACGATTAGATATTTAATTAGGAACTCATAAGGTGGAAAGAGAAAAGAAAATGCAATTTTACCCTAAACGCTAAGAGTGAATCTCGGTCAATTAAGGAAGATAAGTGAAAGTGAGGTTTTGAGAATCATAAGACTTTTAATTAAATAAATTGTATTAAGAACAAGGAGAATGACTAATTGAATTAGAGAAACAAGAATTACGAGTGTAAAAGAGGCTTTGAGAAACATAAAATGTTCATTTTAAGTGAATTTTATTAAAGACAAAGAAAAGAACTTTTTGAAGTAGAGTGATAAGGATTAGGTGAAGGATAGGAGGATATATTCCCTAATGCAGCTCAATAGGAGAAGTGTTGAAATTGGGGTGTAATTCTTACACAAACTTTAAAGGTCCAACGTTTATTTTAAAATGGCAATAGAAGTGTTCCTCGATTGAAAAACAATAATAAAACCTTATGAGACAATGGTATGTCCAAAATTGAAAATGAATGACAATTTTGTTATCGGGCCCATGAGTGGGACCCATAATTGTTAATGACTGTTGTGGCCAATGATGGCTTATGATCATGAATTGCATGACATTGATAATTATGTATGTATGTATGCATTGAGACATTCATCATACTTTGTGAAAGTCTGATGGACTATTGAGTATGGCTGTATGAGCCTAGGAGATGAATTACATCCCAGTGCGGGTGCGATGGGCCTAGTGTAGGTCATTTGTTGACCTTGGGGACGTCAAGGTGCGGGTTTTCCACAATGGTCAGTTGGTAGCTCCACTGCATCGTAGATCAGACCGATGCCACACACCGACGATCCGGACTGAAACACTCACCCCAATCACGATTCGACGTAGACTGTCTCGTATAAAGCCTAATGTATACATTGAGAAAATTATGATTTTTAGCACTTGGGCCAAGGCTGCCGAGATACAGACTTGTTCTTCTGGATCATTCTCTCCAAAATATTTGTCTAGCTCCATGGAGTAGGAAATTGCTACATTGCGTACATTTGCATAGTCGGTCTGCATATCATTATGACATTTCATACTTGTTTAATTATTTAATATTTGATGAAATGATTACCTATTGAATTATCTCTTGGATGATGTATTAAGTTGATGATTGAGATGATTGACTTATAGCATTATTTTGCCTATTGATAATTATGCTTATTGCTTGTTGTATTGGGACGTTATTTCTATCCATATTGTTTCCATGCTGCCATGATGGTATTGATTATAGGAGTTCTCATCTCTTTATTGTGTCATTCTGCTTTATATTTATACTTGATAAAAGATCGTAAGGAAGAAGAGGAGGGACCACACCCTCATTGTTTGGGTTGATTTACTATATTCGCTATGGCATTTGGACGAGAATTCTTTGGTTACGTACGAGTGCAGCTTCATGGGGGCATTGATGCCGTCGACTGGGACACCAAGCGCCTTACTTATCAAGGGGAGGTGACTTTGATAAGGAGTGGTACCCATCTTGGGGTTACTACTCTCACCCTCAATGCTTTTGTGCACGTGGAATTCTCTATACCTATTAGAGAACTGTGGGGTAATCAGCATCGTACCCCTACAGAGGATTTTGTGGAGTTGACTGCGCAGACTCCCATTCATCGTGACTTGCCCCGACAGGTGGACTTGCCCGCATTGGTTCCCAAGGAAGATCAAGTGGGGGACCTCACCCTCCAGGTGTTTAGAGTTAGGCCAGGTCAATTCTTCATATGGTATATGTTTTCTTTTATCGGGTATGTAAACATTATGTTTGTGATAATACTACCTTATGTTAAGAATATATATATAGAAAAATGTATCTTTACTTCAGTGGTTGTAATATTGGGAGTTATGTACTGACTATATTTCATTCAAGGCTCATATTTTATATCTATGCATTAACGGAATATTTTTGGAAATCCATTGTTATCATGTATCATGCCTGAATTTGGTAACTGTAGTGTAATGACGATTATGCTACGGTTGTTTAAATTTTAAGGGTGTTACATTTAGGTGGCATCAGAGCAGTTCATCCTGTTGAGCTAGGGTATAGACTGACTAGGCTTAGACATGTTAGAAGTTTCTCTGTGTGTTGTGCATTTCCTTGTCTCTTGGTTGAGATGTTGGGTAAGGAATGCATGGCTTGCCATAGGTTGAATATTAGTAGTTATTGTTATATAGTTACATGATATTGTGGATTGATCAACTTGATATGTAATGTTCTGTGTGGACAGGAAACTATAACTTCACCTAGGCGTATTAGCGAAATAAGAATTCTTCTAGTAAGGAGTCTAGCTAGTTTGACTGAACTCGTTTAGGGTTTGTTCAAATCTACACCTTTTGTTGTGATACCTCTAGAGTTCCCGAGTTCAAGTCCTTTGGGTTGTGGCTAAGTTGTCTTGTTTGAGTGATGTGATCCTTTGTGTTTGGTTTCCGAAAGGGGGCTATGTTGTTTGAAAAGGGTGCGATTTACTTTCATTGTGTGTTGACTCGTTCGTTTTTGAAGAGAGGCAATGGCTCATGGTAGACGTACGAGTGTGAAGGTGAGATGTGATAACGAAGGAATGGTTGTTACTACCGAAACAACGCAAAGGATGGCTGACATAATAGTACAGCAAAATCAGAAGATCACTTAGTAGCAGAAAGCGACAACCGAGGTGCAGAATCCATCAAAGTTGGACCAGTCTCAGAATACCAGACCCTGTACTTTTGGACCATCTCGATTCCAAAAAGGGAGGAAGCGTAACGTAAACCAATTCCAACGGAAAATGAATTCATGGCCATCGGGGAAGTAATAGCGACAACGAACATGTGGAAGGAGTGCTTGTAGCATTAGACCCAGTCAGACCGTGATAGTTTTATAATTATGTAAGAAGTGTGGAGGCGATCATGCAACAAAGGAGTAATTGGTTTCAAGTGCTGGAAAACCGGACACGTCTTTAGAAATTGTACCCCATCAAAGACGAAGCCTTCCGTTTGTGATGCACGTGCCTCAAGACCTCAAGCTGAAGGGAAAGTTTACACCTTAAGTGGAGCAGAAGTCTCCTAAACCAAATATTTGATCAAGGAAGATTGTGCTACAAGAGGCGATCCTTTGACTATGTTTTATAACTTAGGAGGCAACCTGTTCCTTTATGACTTATGACTGTGTGGGTTGATTAGAGTTATCAATGTCTTCATTACCTTTTGACTTATTTATTTTTGTTCCTATTACTAAACCTATTGTTACTATCCAGTTGCTAAAACTATCCTATTTCTGTTAAAGACCAGATCTTTTTTGTTAATTTAATATGTTTACCTCTTTCTCGAATAGATGTGACTTTAGGAATGGATTGGTTATTTCTAATCATATCTTGTTAGATCGTTCCAATAAAACCTTAGTGTTTCCTAAAACTGAGATTTCTGGATTTTAACGACCAACCAATTAAAACTCTAGTGAAGGAAGGAACCCAAAGATACATGTTATTATCTTTTTTGGAGGTCAAAAGTGAGGAGAATGTGAATGTTATTCTTGTAGTCAATGAGTTCCTCGTGATGAGCTCCAGCGGTGTTAGTAAGGAAGGGAATAGAACACCTCGGTGATGTGTGGGCTATCACCAGTTGAACAAGATTACGATCGAGAATGAGTAATCTCGGAAGAGGATGGGTGATTTGATGGACCGGCTGAGGGGAGCCGCGGTACACTCCAAGATTGATCTATGATCTGATTATCGTCAGATTCACATAAAAGTAGAGGATGTTCTCAAGATGACTTTTTGAACATGTTATGAGCATTATGAACATCTCATGATGCCATTCAGAGTAACAAATGCTCCTGCCGTATTCATGGACTACATGAATCAGGTCTTTTGTTCTTATTTAGACAGATTTGTCATTGTCTTCATCAACGACATTCTGATCTATTCTTGAAGTCGGGAGGAACATGCTGAATATCTCAATATAGTTCTCCAGATTTTGAAGGAGAAGAAATTGTACACCAAATTATCAGAGTACAAATTCTGGTTGGAGGAGGTTAAGTTTTTGGGTCATGTAATTTCGAAGGAAGGAATTGTTGTGGATTCACTGGAAGTTGAAGCGATTCTTCAATGGGAAAGACCAAAAATCGTAATGGAAATTCATAGCTTCGTGGGACTAACCGGACACTACCGAAGATTCATCGAAGGATTCTCCAAGATAGCTGAACCTCTCACCCAATTTACGAAAAAGAATCAAGCCTTCGTGTGGATAGATGCATGTGCACAAAGTTTCTAAGAATTGAAGAGATGACTGACTTCTTCGCCAGTGTTAGTTCTACCTGATCCCAAGGAACCGTTTGAAGTGTTTTGCGATGCTTCACACTAAGGTCTAGGATGTGTGCTCATGCAGGTTAGAAAGTTGTGGCTTAAGCCTCGAGGCAGTTGAGGGTGCATGGGAAGAATTACCCAACTCATGACTTGGAGTTAACCGTAATTTGTATTTGCTTTAAGGATATGGAGACACTTTCTGTATGGAGCAATGTTCAATGTCTTTAGCAATCACAAAGGCCTGAAGTATCTGTTTGACCAAAAGGAGTTGAACATGAGACAGGGAAGGTGGCTAGAATTTTTGAAGGATTATGACTTCTGACTTCAGTATCATCCTAAAAAAGTAAACGTCGTAGCAGATGCTTTAAACTAGAAGCTACTCAATATCTCTATTATGATGGTCAAGGAGAAGGAATTAATAGAGCAATTCAGGGAGATGTGGTTGTCATTGGAAAAGACACCAGAGGAGGTATATCTAGGTATGGTTACTATTTCAAATGGTCTGTTGGGAGAGATTTGAGAGAAACAGAAAAGTGACAAATTTTTACTAGACGAGAGGAAGCTATTAAAGCAAGGCATGACGTCAGAATTTGAAGAAGGGTTCGATGAAATCCTGACGTTCACAGGTAAGATTTGTATATCGGATGATTCAGAACTTAAGAAGTTAATTTTCGATGAAGCTCACACGAGTAAGTTGAGTATACACACTAGAGTGACCAAGATGTATCAAGACCTAAAACAGATGTATTGGTAGCAAGGAATGAAGAAAGACGTTGCCATGTGTCATCTTGTCTGGGTTACTAGCAAACTCACTCCTAAATTCTTTAGACTATATCAAATTCCTCTTCGGATAGGTCTGGTAGCCTACCAACTAGTTTTACCACCCTTTTTTTTATAATCTTCATAATATCCTTCATATGTCGTAATTGCGAAAGTGTATTCCCGATCTAACCCATGTCATTGAACTGGACATGGTACAATTAAAAGAGGATTTGACCTATAAAATATTTCCTGTAAAGATCGAGGATAGGAGAGCAAAGCAACTCAGAGGCAAATAGATTACATTAGTAAGGGTGATCTGAATTGACGTGACTAGAGGCGCGACGTGGGAGCTTGAGGATAAGGTGGAGGAGCTATATCCACATCCATTCTAAGGAACGACAAATTTCGAGCACAATATTCTTTTTAGAAGGGGAGAGTTGTAACACCTCGAAAATTTTTTATTTCATGATAAATAGTCATTTTATAATATTTGTGATTTTTGATAATTTTTGAGAATTTTTGTGGATTTTTTCGGAAACGTTGATTATTTTAATATATTCATCGTTTTGTGTGTGCACTGAGCGAAGCTGCGAAAATCGAAATATTTTTCCCGAGGTTGGAAAACCTTGAACGTTGGAAACGTCAACAAGGGATCTTACTAAACCCGAGGCTAGACACAGTTTACAAGGTTTACGTTTTTTGATATTTTTATCTGATAAATAAAAATCATTGTGCATTTTATTATCCGTTGGATAATAAATACTGATTTTTGTTAACTGTAACATTTGTCCATTAGATAATAGCTTGTATTATAATGCTTATCATCTTTTCAAAAGTGTCCATTTTATGTCACATTGCTTTGACTTTTTCAAAAAGTTAAGGATTGGCTTCTTGAAGAAGCTTTGTTTTTGGCTTGTTGAAGAAGCCAATTCCACCAAGTTTCTAGGAGAAGCTTCCCTCTCTCTCTCTCTTAGGCAACCCCACGGTTTTTGGGGGGGGGGGGAATGACAAGGAGATGGTCATTTTTTCACTAAGGCATTTCACTTTTCATTCAAATATTTTATATCACTTTCTCTCTCTATATTTTCTTTCTCTCACTCTTTCTCTCATCTCCATTTTCTCTCTTCAACTCCACGGCCTCACACCATTTTTGCACCTCCATGCTTGCAAAAATTAAAGCAACCACATTTATATACACTACATCATATTCTAAGACCTTTTCTAGTTGGAACCTACCCAAAAAGCTTACATATTCATCATTCTTCTTCAAGCCCTAACTTGAAGTTCTAAGGTAAAGTTCTTGGTTTTTCTTTTCTTTTCTTCTCTTTTTTATTTTTCTTGGTCACCTATGTGACCAAGGACTCCTCTTTGCATGGTTTGAGTGAGGATTGTAAAAGTTTGTTCACCTTAGAGTTTTCTTGAAGGTGGAGGACGAAAATTGTAACAAAGGGATCAAGATGCTTACTTTCTTGTGTTGTCTTCTATAAGTAAGAGGGAGAATATCCTCATCAACCACTCATGGTTGTGAGGGACGAAAATCTTGGGTAGAAAGTGGAGGATCCATGTGTGGATCTCTTCACTTTATTGTTTGATTTTAATGATTTGTAACTATGTGTTAATTTAATGTTATTGTTCATTATGTTGCTATTATATGATATTAATAATTTGTGACATTTGTATGCTTGAAAACATGTGAGAAAAGACAAGGACTTTGTGTCCCTTTGAGGTGTGGCTCACGGCCTTATGGCCTAGGATGATGATTCAAGATCAAACCTTATATTAAAAATGAAACTCAAGTAATCACTTGATGAGTTGATGGAAATTTTGGGGCCTTGAGACTTTTGATGAGGGTCTCGGCCAAGCGGAGGTAAAATGGGAAAAATTATGATTAAATTGGTGGTGAATTGGAATCTAGATGATTAGGTTGAAAATGGATTGATTAAAGATTAAAATGATGGAATAAGAAGATGAATATTAGGTCCAATGACCTCAGGGTTCACAGTTATTGAGGTTATTCCAAGATAAAACTTTGTGTCAAAATGGAATTTTGGACACTTGAGTGATTAGATATTTAATTAGGAACTCATAAGATGGAAAGAGAAAAGAAAATACAATTTTACCCTAAACACCAAGAGTGAATCTCGGTCAATTAATGAAGATGAGTGAAAGTGAGCTTTTGAGAATCATAAGACTTTTAATTTAATAAATTGTATTAAGTACAAGGAGAAAGACTAATTGAATTAGAGAAACAAGAATTAGGAGTGTAAGGGAGGCTTTGAGAAACATAAAATGTTCATTTTACGTGAATTTTATTAAAGACAAAGAAAAGAACTTTTTGAAGTAGAGTGATAAGGATTAGGTGAAGGATAGGAGGATATATTCCCTAGTGAAGCTCAATAGGAGAAGTGTTGAAGTTAGGGTATAATTCTTACACAAACTTTGAAGGTTTAACGTTTATTTTAAAATGGCAATAGAAGTGTTCCTCGATTGAAAAATAATAATAAAACCTTATGAGACAATGGTATGTCCAAAATTGAAAATGAATGACAATTTTGTTATCGGGCCCACGAATAGGACCCAGAATTGTTAATGACTGTTGTTAGTCTGAAAATCCACAAGCGCACGAGTCGACAAGTAATATATGAGAGTAAAGTATCGTGTTCCAAGGGATTGACAATTAAAAGAATATTAAACTTAACCAAATTCCACAAATTCTTATCCAAGTAATCGAAATGTGAGAGTGGGTTGCAATTAAAATAACAACTTAAAAGAGATAAAATAAGAAAGCACCAAACACCAAATCCACAAGAGAAATATGAGAATGATTAAAGCCTAGGGATCCCTATTCACTTGCTACTTCAATGAATAATTGCAATTAACAAGCACCTATCAATGAAATGATATTTGTTAGCTAATAACCATCAATTGATAAGAGCCTATGTTTAGGACAATTACTAATGTGAAACCTATCTAATCCACTATGTGTCCATGTGAGTTAACATAAGAATCACTCATTGATATTCTGATGAGTGTACCTCATTAAAACCTCCCTTAGAAAAAACCTAATGGGAAAAAATCCTAAAGGTAGGAAAAAAAGTAAATCACCCATTCTATACATCATGCTATTCAAATATAATATCGCCTCAAGTTAGAGATGTTCCACTAGCCTGCGATTTCCTTGCCAGAAAGCTCTGCCAATTTGTATGCTCTTTTCACGATCTTCTTAATCACCTTATGAGGTCCTTCACAATTTCTAGCCAATTCTCCTTCTCCTTGAGGCTTCCAATATTAGCTTTTCTCATTACCTTATCACCCTTTTGAAATTTACACTTCATTACCTTTGAATTATATTTCCTAGTAACTCTTTGTTTTACTACTGCTTCAAAAGTTTGTGCTATTTCTCTATCCTCTTCCAACAAATCTAGATATGCTCGCCTCTGTAATTCATTCTGGTCTTCGTCAAATATCCTTCTTCTAAAGCTTTCTTCCCCTAACTCAACCGAGATCATGGCTTCCAATCTGTAAGTAAGCCTGAAAGGAGTTTCTTTAATTGATGTTTAGGGAGTGGTGTGGTATGCCAATAACACACTTGACAACTCATCTACCCATTTGCCTTTTGCTTTGTTTAATCTTCTTTTCAATCCTCTCAAGATCACCTTGTTCGTTGCCTCTACTTGTCCATTCACCTGAGGATGCTCGACTGATGTGAAACACTATTTTATTCCAAGCTTCCTACAAAATGCCTAATAATTCTGATTAATGAATTGTATCTGATACTATGACTTGTGGCTACCCATATCTGTAGTTAATGTTTTTCTAAGTGAAATTCTCTATTCTTGTGGCAATGATTCTGGCTAAAGGCTTGGCCTCGATCCATTTAGTGAAATAATATATGACAACCACTAAATACTTTATTTGCCCTGATGCTGTTGGAAAATGTCTTAGCAAATCTATCCCCCACTTACAAAGGTGTCAACATGCATTCATCGAGTTCAGTTGCTCAATAAGCACCAAATGTAAATTTGAAAACCTTTGACATTTGTTATATTTCTTCACATGATCCATACAGCCTCGCTTCATCTTTGGCCAATAATATCTTGCCTTAACAATTTTTGCCGCTAATGATTTTCCACCTAAATGTTGCCTATATATTCTTATGGATTTCCTTCATAACATATTTTGCTTGATCAAGCTCTAAGCATTTCAACAGTGAAAAACCTCTTTTGTATAAATGATCTCTGATCGTCACATAAAAACTGATCATCCTTCTCACCTTTGTTGCTTTCGTATGATCTTTTGGAAATGTTCATTTCTCAAATGCTTCCACAATGGGCTTCGAATCTAGCTTTAATTGGATCATCATTACCTCCTATATATCTATACTCATATCCTCGAGAGTTTCATGAATAACAATTTAATTGTTATTAGGTCCTTTGGTGCTAGCAAGTTTTTCTAGAAGATTGACCCAAGTTTTTCAATCTCTAGTAATGTGCTCCACCTAAAATACTTTGAAATATTCACCTAAGCTCCTTACTCTATCTAGGTACTTCGTCAACTGTGGATCTCTACCTTGATACTCCTCATTTATTTAATGATTAATTAGTTACGAATCACTTCTTGCAACCAAACTTTTGCTCCCATCTCTCTTTCTAGATTCATTCCTGCAATCAAGGCCTTATACTCAACCTTATTGTTGCTTGTTTGGAAGTTGAATTTCAGAGATTGTTCTCTACCGAGTCCCTTTGTCCTTCTAATATGATGCTTGTTCCGTTTCTTCTCATGTTGGAAGCTCCATCTACGTAACGAGCCCACCTTGTTTTTATATCTTTTTCTGAGAATTTTGACTCTGTAAATTTTGCTATAAAATCAGCTAAAACTTGGGACTAAATCACTCCTCTTGGTTGAAACTGCATATTAAATTCTGACAACTCTACTGACAACGCAATTATCCTACTGGCCAACTTTGGTTTCTCAATATATGCTTTTTAAGTTGATTGGTTCTGACAATTATTTTATGACTCTAAAAATATGGTCAGAGTCTTCTTGCTGATACGATCAAACAAAGTACCACTCTTTTAATTTTTTGATGATCTTTTTAGGGCCTTGGAGTACCTTCTTGACAAAATATATAGGCTTCTGCTTCTTTCCTACTTCTCTGACCAAGATAGAGCTTATTGCTCACAGAGCGACATATAAATAAATATATAATGAGATATTCTCCAAACTTTGGTTTAGAAAGGATCGGTGGTGATGATAAGAAACTTTTCAAATCTTGAAAAACCTTTTCACATTCTTTTGTCTATAGAAACTTTTTTAACTTTTTCAAAGTTTGAAAGAATGGATAAGCCTTATTTGCCGATAAGGACAAGAATCTTGAAAGAGAAGCGATCCTTCTAGTCAATCTTTGCACTTTTTTTTTTTATGTTCGTTGGACTCTTTATCTCCAAAATTGCTCTGCATTTGTCATGATTTACCTCGATTTCCTTATTTTTTTAACATAAAGCTTACAAATTTTCTTATATATACTCCAAATGCACATTTTTCTAGATTTAACCACATATTATACTTTCTAAGCTATTGAAAAATCTCCGCCAAATCTTCACAATGGTCCTTAGACTCTATCGCCTTTACTATCATATCATCTACGTTCACCTCAATATTTTTACCGATTAGTTCCTTGAAATCCTTATCCATTAACCTTTGATAAGTTGCTCCAACATTTTTTAAACCAAATGGCATCAATATGTAGCAATAATTAGCATTTTCAGTAGCAAAAGCTATTATTTCCTCATCATTCGAGTGCATACAAATTTGATTATATATAGAATAAGCATCCATGAATGTTTTGATACCATGATGCACCGTCTACTAACTTGTCAATACTTAGCAGAGGAAAAGAGTCTTTTGGACAAGCTTTATTTAAGTTGGTAAAATCAATACACATCCTCTACTTTCTATTTAACTTTTTTACCATAACGATATTTGATAACTAAGTGGTATATTATACCTTTCTAATGAAGCCACCTTTCAAAAGCTTATGTATTTCTTCCACCACTGCCTTTACCTTTCTAACCCGATCTTCCTCTTTTTCTATGCCACCAGTCGTGCTTTTTTGGATCAACAGTTAACTTGTGGCATATTACCTCCAAACTTATCCTGGGCACATCTGTAGAATTCCATGCAAATAGATCTGCATTCTATATAAGCAAGGCCTTTAGTATGGATGCTTCAATCTCTGGAAAACTTCCTCTGATCTTGGTGGTTTTTTGTGGACTTGCACCCAACTGAAAATCAATCAACTCCTCTTTGGATGAAGGCCTCATCTCATCCGAGTCAAGATTACGATTAAACTCTATGACATTCATTCAATACTTCTTTTCACTCATCTTTACTAATTTCTCCTCTTCTCCGATCCTTAGGCATTCATTATAACACTCTCTAGCTTCGACCTGATCAACATGCACTACCCCCACTATTCGTCGAAATAAGAAACTTCATAGCTAAGTGTGGTGTTGACACAACTGCACTCAAGGCATTTAATGAAGATCGTCCCAAGATCACATTGTAAAGGGTTTGGCAGTCCACCGCCAAATATTGGACATTGTAAAGTGGGGATCGGTTCCAAAAGTTGTCTTTAATTCCACATTGCCTTTCATATTTGCCCTTTCTCCTGAAAATCCGAATAGTCCTCTTGAGATCGGCTTCAATTGTGAGCCAGGTATTCCCAACTTTTTGAAAATGTCAAAATAGAGGATATTTGTTGAACTCCCTTGATCAACCAACAATCTTCTTATTATAAGCCTTGCTGCTAATATGGAGATCACCATCAGGTCATTCTGATCTCGATCCACTCCTTCAAAATATTTATCTGAGAATGTAATGACAGGTTGATCAGGAATCAATTTTTCTTCCTTTACTGATAAACCCTCTACCATCATTATTGATCGGGCAACAATAAGATGATTTTTCCTTGCAAACTTTGTTATCCCTCTTCTAGCAAATCAACTTGAAATAGTATTTATTACTCCTTGAATTTGATATTGAAAAATCGGTCGATTTTCAATGACTGTCTTCCTTTGTCTTGCTCCCTGGTTTTATTCGGATTAGAACTTCCTTCAGTGAAATTATTCTTTTCAAATCATTCATCATTTCTACTATGCTTCTTGTATACATATTTTCCCAAATGCCCAGCCTAATTAATTCCTCATTCATGTCCCTCAACACAATGCATTTGTGCGTTGTATGGCCAAAAGTCTTATGAAACTCACATCTTTTGGTTCGATCAGCATTTGGACGCACATTTGGTGATTGGGGGAATTTGAGCAAAATTGTGCTATAAACCTCCTTTAAGATTGACTCTGGATTGAAATTAAGCGAAGTATACCTTCCACAATGAGAATACTGTTGTGGGCTTAGCACTAAATTTCTGATCAATCCTCCCTTTCTAGATGATCTTCCAAATGCATGCCTTCCACGTCCTCTCCCTACTACTCCTTACCTAGGATGAGTCAATTCAAAAGGAGGTTTATTGTCCGAAGAACTAATATAATGAATTCCAATCTTAACCCGTCGTTGAGAGTCCTCCTTAGCTCGTGCAATCTCTTCCATATTAATGCAACACATTAATCTAGTCCTCAATTCTTCAAGATCAGTTGGAGTTCTCCTAGCAAGAGAATTTGCAAATGGCCCAAGTTTTATCCCTTCCATTATAGCGTGTAATGTCACAATCAGGTTCAAGTCTCGGATTTGGATTACTTCGTTCTTAAAGAATCTTAGGAAATCTTTAAGAGACTCTACATCTCCTTGCTTTAAGGTGAAAAGGCAGGCAACTGTCTTTTGATGGTTCTTACTAGTAGAAAAGTGGGTTAAAAATCGTTCTGCTAATTCATCAAAATCATGAATTGACTATGGTTCAAGAAAGGAAAAGCACAAAAAACCAGACTTCTTAAGAGTGCTAGCGAAAGCTCTACATCAGATCATATCAAAATAAGTTACAACAACATAGTTGAGTTGAACATATCCAAATGCTCTTGAGGATCGATAGAACCATCATAGAGTTCTAAAGTAGTTGGCATCCTAAAGTTTGGTGGTAATGGAACTGATATGATAAAATTCGTTAAAAGGTAAGGAGATGAGCCACGATGCGAGCAGATCCGTTCCTTGCATTACACTAGACCGATCGGGAATAATGAGTCCAACTCTAGTTCACAACAGGCTTGCTTTGCTGCGTTTCTTCTTCATCTTCCTCCTCTCCTGTAGGCTTTTAGTGAGACAGCTCAGTGTAAGCTCGTCCCGCTCTTAACCTGGCAATCTCATCACGTTGCTCCTGTAATTGCGTCGTAACTCTTGAATAATAGGATCATCATCAGCTGGTTGTTGTTGCTGCTGGTGCATAACAGTTTTATGACTTCTTGTCCTAGCCATCTTCTTGAGCAACAAAAACAAAGAACAAAAAACCATGAAAACGAAGAACAAAGAACTAGAAAAATCAAATATCCTCCCCGAAATGTAAACCAACGGGAGATAAACAAAATAGAACAGTAGAATATAACTGAAATGGATAGCTTATAGAATAGTAGAATATAACCGAAATGGATAGCTGATAGAATAGTAGAATATAACTGAAATGGATAGTTGTTGCACTATACAGTGAAATGCAGCAACTATCACAAGCTCGGTGTGAACGAAAATGTAAAAAAGAAGGTGGGGAATCACGATTTTACCGGAATTCCCATAGACGGTACTAATGTTCCGTCTAAGCTCTTGGTAGCAAGCATGGTGAGTGGGTTTCTTGATGATGAATGTGTGTCTAGCCCCTCTAAGGTTGTTGTCATAGCTATTTATAGGAGATAAATGGGGTGACCTCACCTCACGATTGATGTGCAAGCCAATCATGAGGTGGTTATGAGCTAGTGCAATAGGAGGCTATCATGTGGCCCTCCTATTCTCTTTCTTGTAACTAACTCCTCAGAGGGTAGTCATGGTGCTCTTGTAAGAATTGCTCTATATAAAGCATGTTACAAAGCCACCAATCTAGGCCTTGGGCTCAAATATGGTCCACACCCCCTAACTTAAAGTGATGAAAGAGCGAATGAGCTAAGTGCGCCTAGACCCTCAGTACAGTCCATTAAGCAACTTGGTTTTGTAGGTTTGATTGTAATCATGTCCCTAAAGTTTGTAACAAGGTGGCTGATTCACTAGCTCACCATGTTAAGTTAGGTGAAACTAGCATATGGTTTGAGGATCTCCTTCCTTTTATTGTGTCTTTGCTTTTTGCTAATGCTGAGGCTTAATTAATAAATTTGAATTTCACATAAAAAAATTAAAATTATAGCATAATCTAATCATATGACAAAATTATAAATTAAAATAAAAATATTTATTATTGTTCCTATTTGTCTATTATCAGGCATCTCTAATTAACATTTTTTATATTCTAAAATGCCATTTGTTAAGTGATTGAATCAAATTAGTGATATATTGTCATTCCCATTTTATTTGTTGTTTATAAAACTTTTGAATATTTCAATAAAAAAGGTGACCAATTCAAATTATTTATTTTTGTTTAAATCAAGACCATTTATTGATTTTAAAAAAATATCTATAACAATCTTAAACTACATATTTAAAAAAAAAAAAAAAGAGAGTAACTCAAAATGTTTAAGCTACTCTAAGGTAAGCTTGTCCTGAAGTAAACAAGTAAACGTGTGTATATCCATAATTTAATTTAAAGTGCGTCACGATCTTAACACACTAAATGATTTAATAAATACACCTTTATCTACTCAATTTAGATATTAACTCACTTTAGATGAACTTAGTCATGTTGGATGCCAAAACATTTTCATTCAAATTACTCAATGATAAATCGGATAACACTAACTTCAAGAGTCTTCCCTCCTTCTCTAATACAAGGGGTATTTTAGAAATAAAAGAAAAAAAGTTGATTGAAGAAGAGGGATAATAGACAAATAGAAATGATAAATGCTCCCTCCAATGGCAAAGAAACTAAAGACATTTAAAAAAAAAACAGGGGAAAAAAGAAAAATGCTAGTTATATATCCTAAGAATCACATCAACTTACATATGGGATATGTAACAAAATCAAAGTGTAAATGTGCAAAAAATGAAATAAGATAAATTGTAACTAGATGTTAAAAATTATACAAATATAAAATAATGTGTAAATAATTGTACTCGAGAAAAAAACGCTGGTAGACGTTTACGAAGGGAATTCATCCCGCTCAGTGGCACTCCCTTCCATTACTAAATTTTGCTTCCAAATGGTGGACTACCTTCCCTTGTCACTCGCCCAACATTCCAAATAAACCCTAAAAAGATTAGTCGATAACCAATAACCATTTCGCGGACCCTTGATACAATGATACCTAGAGTATATTGCATTTTTCAATCAAATGGGTTGCACGTTTAAACAAAGAAAAATGTTGTAGAAGAAAATTGGATAACTTGAAGAAAATAATAACTACATTGAAGGTATTACGTGCAGTAATTGGAGAAAGCAATTCAGCTAAAAGTTGTCAACAATTTACGTGTTTATCAAGCATATAAATGCTGATAAGAAGATATCAAAAACATTAAGTTGGTGATGCCAAAACTAAAAGAATAATTTGACAGAATAATGAAAAATAATCCACGAGCAGAACCAAATCCAATTTTCCAATAGTTGACCTCAAAGCCCAGAACTCTTACTTGGGAAGACCTCCGTGTAAACGACCGCAAGTGATCATATGTACAAGTATAGACTTTCTATAGTTTAATGACTAGTATCAGACTATACACAGATGTTCTGGGGAAATGAAATAGATATTATGTAGTCTTATGACCTATCAAGGTAATTTCTCACCTCAGCCCCATGCTTCTTGTGTAAATGCAGCACAATAGCATTGAGTCCTCCATGCTGAAGAGGAAGTCAAGCCTTCCCTCAACTAAATCTCTCCTGCAAAGATGACTCCAACTGCTGCATTTGCTTTCGACATCATACCGGGAACACTTGTTCCATCAGAAAATTACCCTCTCTTTCGCATGAATCATGAACCCAAAATATTAACAGTATTTAATCCAGTTCCAAGTAACTTGCACGTAGATTTCAACTTTAGAATTTCACTCCTTCTAAAGTGAGCTTTCTAAATGAGGAAGTGCCGTGAAGTACCATAAACCTCACAAAAGGGAATTTAGATGAGGAAAGGGTCTCAAGCCTCACCCTACATTTCCACAGTCAGGCATCTGCAGGTTGCATATATTTAGGACCTTCTGGCACATTTCTGGAGAAAGTTCCTTCAAAAGATCTGAGATAGCTAATTTGTGCTTCCTCTTTAGTTCATCTAGTTCCTCTCTATGTCTTACCAACAAATTCTTCAGTTTTATGGCTATTTTATTGACGTCTTCTATTTCAGAATCTTTCAAACTTCCAGATATTTCTTCCAGAGAAGATTTTTCGCTGGTTGCTTCTAAATACCCAGATGTAATACTTCTCTCACTGGAAGGGGAATCGGCTGTCCCATGACATTCCTTCTCTGCACTGTAATCACTAAAACAGATCTGGTCATCAGGCTCCAGCTCAACTGAAATAGCACCATTTGCAGTCAAGCTGCCTTCCTCAGCATTCGCATGTACTTCATAAGACAAGTTTGAAGCACCATGCCTAGATGGAGAGTTTCCACCTACTGCCTTGGGTGAGTCTGACCAGTACTTACGACCTGAAGGTAATGTTTCTAATGCAAGACTGCCTGGAGAAATGGTAGAATCATGTCCAATAGGAGAAGCCTCAGGCCTTGTTTCAGAGGTACAGCCACCCGAAACTGCTGAATCTTGACAAAAACTATGGACAGGAGTTTCACTTGGATTCCAATCAGGACTATGATATCGAATTTCTGAGTCAATCATCTCAGCAATAGTCGTAACATCTTGATCAGTAAGTTCCAACTCCTCAACCATTTCACTAGCAACAGAGATTGAAGTGTCTGCTGCAATATCAAAAGGGAAGTGGATATTGCGAATATGACCTACAGACAAATGAACAACATCTCTTTCAGAACCAAGGAAAAAGCAAATAGACACTCATTTTCTTTGAATAAAAAAATCAAACAAATTGAGAGAGAGAGGACCTGAGGAGTCTGCTATTCGCAGTTTTAAAAATATTGTATCAATATCTTTCCTCTGACCTTCCACTGTGAATTCCCTACTTGTCTCAGCAGAATTATCTTCAGCAATTTTTCCAATGGCTCGATTGTCACAACTATTTCCTGCATTTGATACATCAGATGGTAAACAAAAGAAGATCGACCATTTGGGAATTTAGATGCAAAGTATATTTACCAGAATGATGGGTTTTAGACCTTGAAGAACGACCTCCACTTTCACTATCATAATCTGACTGAAGGAAGGGATCCATCAAGAGATCCTTTGCAGGCAACCGTTCAGATACATTAGCGATACACTTTTCTATAAATGCTTTAACTTCAAGATCTGTTACTTTTGCCAATGATGCTGGCTTTATTCCCTACCAGGAAAAGAAACAACAATAATAATCATGACAATGATAAAGAACAATAAAACACCAGGAGTACCATTCTAACAAAGACTTCTAACCAGTTATTTGATTCTTAGCACAGCATATCAGTAAGATTATAGAGACAAACAAATATTTTTTAATGTTTTGAGTTTAAAAATTTCCAAATGCTTATCTTGAGCTAACCACCTTCTTTTTTACAACCTTAAAGGACATAATCCAGCCATTCCTGAAGTCCACTTAAAAACTAATCATATCTCACGCAATTTCATACACAAGAGAAGCTAAAACCTAATACAATTCTTCATAAAGAAGATATGTTAACCGTTATGCCCCAGAAGCCAATTAAAGTTCAGCTGCAGCAACTGGAAAAGAATAAAAAAACCAATTCAGACGTTCTGGGTTTTTTTAAAGTTTGACCTGTGCGATTTCACCAGTTTTATCTTTTCATTTCCCCCACCCCTTTCTATGAAATTCCTATAACAATTAGCATCTGCTCAGGTTCATGAAGTGTCAAATACTGTTATTAATTTGATAACTTAATATTTGACTAGCTGACTGGTGAAAACAAGCAATGGGGAAAAAAGGCACTATAATTTGGATTGTATAATTGAGTAGTTCAAAAATATTCAAATCATGGAAATGTCACAATGTTACATCTTAGTTACACTTGTACTGAAAGAAGTGGTCTTATCAAGGTGAAGCGTAAATTGCTGTACTATCCAAAGGGTTTGGTAAACATCAGTCACTGAAAATTGACTGAGCTTTCAGAGCGCATTGAATACTATATCCATCACCATTGAGATGGGAGGAAATAATTCCAACACTAGTGTTGCACCACATGATAAGTAAAATAGTCCCAACATTTTGAAAACAAAGCACTTACAGATGTCACTTTCTTGTATATTTGAGCAGCATTGGTACATTCAGTATATGGGTACTCAAAGGTCACCAACTCTAGCAAGCACATGCCAAAGGCATAGATGTCAACAAGCTCGTTGTATTCCTCTTCATAAAGTTCTGGGGCCATGAACTCTGGGGTACCTAGGCTCATAATAAGAATTACAGATGCCTTCAGTAACAAGATTCCCACAGTACTTCACATAAAAACAAGGATAATATATGTAATAATTTCACAGGAAATGTTACCTATAACACTGTGAGCTGAATTGGCCTGTTGAAGAATAGCCGCCAATCCTAAATCACCAATTTTCACCTCCCCTTGATTCCCATTGACAAAAATGTTGTCACACTTAAGATCTCGATGAATAACTGGTGGATTATGACTGTGAAGATAGAAAAGACCCTCCAAAATCTGCCTAGACCATTTCTTCAAAGCTCTCAAATCAACATGCTTATGTTTCTGCCGGTATCTAAATTAAGAAAATCAAACTCAAACATACAAGCTCACAAAAATATGAAATAGGGAGAATGGGTATGACCTTAAAACTTAAATAAGCCAGATATATGAACGAAACAAGCCAAAGAGACTCACTGGCGTAATGTTCCTGAGGTGAAAATTTCAGTGATAAAGTTGATGTTCTCATTCTTGGTGTCAACCCATGAATTGTAAAATTTAATTATATTTTTATGCTTCAAAGTCTTGAGCAAATGAACTTCTGAATAAAGGCGCTCCAAATCTACAGAGTTACGCAATAGATCCGCCACCTTAACCTGATTCCAAGCCACTTCAATTCCTTCCAACTCATCAAACGCTCGATATCTATATTTCCACATTACCGTTAAGGACAAACAAATGATCCACAGAAGAGTTCCCCCCAAATGAATCCATGTTACTTATACAGTTGCCTCCATTCATTACATATTGATATTGATTGAGCATAGAAAATTTAGAAAAAAAAAAAGGATACACTTTCTTGAAAGCTCCCTTCCCCAAAACTTCCTTGTACTGTGGAATCCAGCAATACAAATCAGAAATAAGCAAAACACAAGCATTAGGTTTAGATTACGGATCAGATCAAGCGAACCATTTTTACAAGAGATTGCAAAACTAAGCATTGGCAATAATAACAAATTAAATAATGAGCTAAATCAAATGAAATGCATGAAGGATCGGCATTCATTTCAGATTTTGATTGATAACTTGCGAAGAATTAATTAATTAACGATAATTGTTGACAAAGAAGTGAAAAATGAAAATGGAAATGGGAACTGACCCGACCATATCTACCAGTTGGATCAATCTCGACGAACTCGGTATCGGGATTGTCAAGGTCATGTTCGGAGGAATCCTGCAGCATTGCTGGAAACCCTAAATAGAAGGAGAGAGATTAGAGACGATTAAGAAGTAACATGAAAGAAGAGAAGAGAGTGAATGAAATAAAAGAGAAAACGGAACCTATTGGAATTGGAATTTGGAAGAACGGTGCGCCAAGAGCCACCAATCTCCGTTCCTTCCTCGCCGGTCAAATGCTATCCATTTCCAATGTAATTGCTGTACCCGAAAAAACGCTCCCTTTTCTTGTCGCTTTGCTTCCTTTTTAATCTATACTTCTGCTTTCTTTTCTTCCAACGTCGGTCCACTGTAGGGGTGCCATTTATGATGGTCCCTTAGTTTGGGACCATCAACATTGAATGTGAAGAATAGTAGATGGACGGTTGGGATTAAATACATGTAACCTGTTTAGAAGGTAAATATTTATTTTTGCAGATCAATCCTTTACCTCCAATCACCCCAGCACAGTCCTGCCACCATCACTACCATGACCTAACAGCCCCTGCCCATCAACTATTATAATAATTGCATACCGTTAACAATTACCACTTTAGTTTATGATTTATATTTGCTTTTGTTACTTTAGTATTTTCATTTTATGTATTTTTTTTTTTATGCCTAAGTTAGGAATCTTCATGTTATGAGATGATGCAATGCGAAATAGGTGAACATGCTTTCCGTTATGACAAGTGAGGTGGCTTGTAGTAGTGGTAGGTTGTTAGAATATTCTATTTGTTATTTGGCAATTGTGTAACTACCATGCTTATTAGTAGGGCCAGGTAGCCAATGCAAGGATCATCTCATCATTTCAGTAAAATAATTTCTCTTACCTCTATAATTCTCTCTACACACACTCATTGACTCCCTGCATCGGGTTCCATTCCTCCATTGGAATTCCTGCTCTAAGCTCAAGATTGTTCTTGAATTTACTTCGTGAAAATCCAAACCATTACAATTGGTATCAAAGCTTCATCCTGAGGCTTTGAAGATGTCCAATGCTACCCACAGCCAAGTCTCCATGGTTGAACTCGAGCAAGCTTTCTCCAAGAAGCTTGATGATGCGCAGGCTGTGAACCAAACCAAGTTTGACCAGATGAGTGCAAGCTTTGATGAGATTCGCAATTTGTTGGCACAATCAATCATCGCAACACCAGAACTACGATTTTTCAACGAACAATTCCGGCCAACCCTATGTCGAGAATTGTGTTGAAACTTTGGGTCATGATGGAAATAATCAGCGAACCAACAATGCAACCCAGAATCAATACGCAACACGCATTTCTACGATTGAGTTCCCACGGTTCGACGGAAAGAGGGTGAAAGAGTGGCTCTATAAGTGCGAACAATTCTTTTCCTTGGACAATACACCACCTGAATCAAAAGTTCGTTTGGCTTCCATTCACCTGGATGGTAGTGCTCTTCAATGGCATCTGAACTACATGCGCTCCAAATTTGACATTTACCCAAGTTGGCCTCAATATATAACTGATGTAACTCTGCATTTTGGAGAAGCCTATGATGATCCCCTCTCAACATTGATTCAAGTGAAGCAAACCGACAAGGTCCAAGACTATGTGGATGAATTCGAGCTAGCCCTGACCTAGGTATCATTACCCCCTGAACATTCATTGAGCATTTTCTTGGCTAGTTTGGAACATAGCACTCAGATGCATGTGCGTATGTTTAGTCATACTTCAATTTCTCAACTTTAGCTAAATTGCATGAGACTTCAAAACTCTCTATGAATAAGTTTGGTAATCGCACCAATTTCTTAGTTGTCAAACTTGTGAACCTTACACCTAAACCCCTTTTTGCTAGTAACCCAATAAACCAAACCCAAAACCCGAAGTCATTACTTAGCAGGATCCCCAACACTTATAATGCATCAGAAATGGTTGATAGAATAGCTAAGGGCCTTTGTAGATGAGCCCTTTACACCTGGGCACCAATTGAAGCATAAAAGATCTCAATTCTTGGTGATGGAATTGGATGAGGAGAATCAATTGGAGAAGAAATTGACTCAGTTGAAGATCTTGGAGTAGTGTGTGTGGATAGTTCAACAACTGAGACCCCTCAATTATCCCTGAATGCAATGACAGGTATATCAAGTTATCATACAATGAGAGTCACTGATGTGCATAATAAGAAGATGTTGTAGATTTTACTTGACAGTGGCAATACACATAATTTTTTGGACCTGGAAGTGGCCAAGAAATTGGGTTGTAAACTGGAAAAAATTTCACCAATGGCTGTAACAACAAGGGATGGGACTAGGTTGAAAGCTCCTTTCATTTGTAAGGGATTCAGCTGGCAGTTATAGCAGACAATCTTCACTACAGATGTGATAGTTTTGCCATTGGGATGCTATGATTTAATATTAAGCATACAATGGTTAACATCCCTAAGACCAATATTGTGGGATTTCACTAAGCTACAAATGGAGTTTTCAATTAAAGGAAAAAAGTTTGTACTCAGGGGAGCTAAGCCTACAGGTGTTAAACTCATTAACAACAAGTCTTTTTCTCAAGCAATTCAATAGGGAGCTCACATGTGCTTCCTCTATATGGACCAATTCAGCAATCATTTGGAGATGCTTACTTGCCAAATGCATATCCCTACTGAAACATTACACAAGGTACCCTTAGCAATTGAGTAAATTATTGACAAGTATGCTAACATTTTTGAGGATCCAAAAGAGTTACCTCCACCCCAACCAGGTTTTGACCATAGAATTCCCTTGAAGGAAGGAACCAACCCCTTTAATTTGAGGCCCTACAGATACTCAATTATCCAAAAAGATATTGTTGACAAGCTGGTTGAAGACATGCTTTAACAAGGAGTAATTCATCATAGTAATAGTCCATTTGTAGATCCTGCAGTGCTAGTAAGAAAGAAAGATGATTCTTGGAGGTTGTGTGTTGATTACAGGAGACTCAACCAACATACCATTAAAGATAGGTTCCCTATTCCCCTAATTGAGGACTTGATGGATAAGTTAGGTGGTTCTACAATTTTTTCTAAGCTTGATTTGAAATCTAGCTATCATCAATTAAGAATAGAGGCTGGTGAGGAGTACAAAACAACATTCAAAACTCATGCTGACCATTTTGAGTATTTGGTGATGTCATTTGGGCTTACCAATGCCCCTGCATCCTTCCAAGCTCTTACGAATCACATCTTTCACCCATTTCTGAAAAGATTTGTAATCATCTTCTTTGATGACATTCTAATTTACAGCCCTATTGTCACTGATCATGTAGCCCATCTAGAAATGGTATTCCGAATTATTAGAGAACAGAAGTTATTTCTCAATTGGGACAAATGCAGCTTTGCCACTCTAAAAGTATAGTACCTTGGTCACTTTATTACTAAAGAGGGTGTATCCACTGACCCCTCTAAAGTGCAGGTTGTGGTAGACTGGCCACAACCACAAAACATCAAGCAATTGAGGACCTTTCTTGGGTTGGCATGATATTATAGGAGGTTTGTACAAAACTTTGGCAAAATTGCCAAGCCACTGACTGACATGTTGAAGAAAGACAGTTTTAATTGGTCTGCTGCTTCTCTTTCTGCTTTTCAAACTCTGAAACAGGCCTTGACTACAGCACCTGTTCTTGCACTTCCCAACTTTTCTAAGCCTTTTGTAGTAGAGACTGATGCTTCAAGGAAAGGAATTGGTGTTGGACTGATGCAGGATATGCATCCAATTGCTTACATCAGTAAGTCTCTAGGCCCTAAACAACAAGCTATGTCTATTTATGAGAGGGAATTACTTGTTATTGTGTATGCAGTCCAAAAATGGGACACTTACTTGTCTCATGGGCCTTTTGTTATCAAAACAGACCAGAAAAGTATCAAGTTTCTTTTGGAATAAAGGCTCACTACCCCATTTCAGCAAGTCTAGATGTCTAAGCTCATGGGATTCAATTTTGAGATTCAATATAAAGAAGGGGTGGATAATATAGCAGCTGATGCATTTTTTAGGAAATTTGGGGCTGAACTTTTGCCTTTGATGTTAGACAATGCTCAAGAAGGTTTACTGGAGCAAATAAAAACTTCTTAGCTTCATGATTCTAAGGTTCAAGTGCTGATTAAAGAGCTGCAGCAGAATATTAACTCTCACCCTAAATTTACCTGGCATAGGGATGAGTTGAGAAGAAAAGGGAAACTAGTCATTGGTGATAATTCAGAACTTAAGAGTACTATCTTGAATTGGTTGCACGATTCTCCTTTTGGTGGTCACTCTGGCAGAGATGTAACAGCAACTAGGGTGAAGTCTATATTCTTTTGGAAGGGCATGATGTAACATCCTAATACTGAAATCCTAGTATATCTGACATATATCTGGATAAACAGTATTAGCTATGCTACTTCTAACTTATTCATAAACTAATCCATAATATTTATATAAATAAATCATCATGGAGAGCCTTGTAGAAACAATATCCACTTATATACATAACTTTTTACTAATACATACTTGTTTTTCTTTTACATCCTTAATCTCATATACATGGAAATATAAAATCTATCTATTGAAAATAAAATATAACTATATTATTCTTCATTCTTCATCTTCTTTGTGACATTAAATCTTTAACATGGATTTACATGGAACACACAGGGTAAGAATTCATAATTCTTAGTATAAGTATATCAATACCAGCAGTCGTATAACATCATACAACCTATAAATATCTGAAATAAAATTTTAACTGGCAATTAAATCATTATTCCTTACTCAATCATAACATCATAAATAAATTTGTATAATCTTTCGAATTTCTATTCTTTACTCTAGGAACATACACATTCTCTCTTTATGTAATGTTCTTAGTCTAGCCATAACTTGGACTGCTTCACCTTTAAACGATAGGACAGTTGCCCATACAACTACCATCGAAAGGTAACAATCAATGATACTGAACCACCACCCATACAATGGAACAATAACATTGAGTAATCAATGATAATAAACAACCGTCCATACAATTGTCTAATACCATTGAACAATGCATACAAACACAATGAATCACTGAACATAAATACAATCAAACAGGAAATAATGAAATGATATTATGAAGTATGATATAATGTATGATTATGCTCAAACAAGATTATGTGATGATATTAATGCAATGTCATGAGAGATTATGGATGTCATGAACTTGCTATTCCTTTCTTTGCAGTCGGGAGGGAATTTATTACCTCCTTAGCCCACTATATTCTTTATTAATTGGTTTCTTATCTTTACTTTCCTTTCTATAGTGGGGAGGGAATCTATTACCTCCTTAACCCACCATTCTGAATTGTTTCTGTGTTATGTATGAGTATGTATGCATAATGTAGTGTTATGCCTAATTCTTACATAACCACTACAAAATCTCTATACTTGCACTACTAGCTCTACCTCTATGAGAGCGTTCATGCGACTTTAAATATACTTCTTCTTTTTAGTATACATTCTTTCTTACTTTATCATTTTCCCTATCACTATAAGGCATCCATGCCACTATGGCACTCCTAATTGCCCATCTTACTTAACATACTTGAATCTTATGTCTTCTCCATTCATATCTAGGCAACCCTTGGTTGCTTACTTCATAATTCCCCTTAATTATTACTAACTAGGCACCAAGGCCCCTTATTTTTATCATTTAGGCACTTTTGCTAGCCAAATACTATGACCTTCACCTTTGCTATACTTATCTATATGCTTATATTTCACTTTCTCATCACCTTCCATGTGATATCTATGCAACCTTTTGTTGCATCAAGAACTAAAATTATATCTAAGGTAAACCATGTTTAATGATTACCCAAACTTTCCTTAATTTTTCCTTGTTTACTAAATATACTTTCTCTCTAAGAAACTCTTCTAATAAGATCTTAATACTCTTTAAAAGACATAACTAAGGGATCTAACCCATTAGGAAAGCTTAGTTCCTCATAAAAATAATTCTGATTGATTTTTGCTCTAGGCGCCTAAGCGCCCTCTCTTCAACGCCTGAGTGCTGGTTGCGCGCCTGGGCGTTCTCTACCCAGCGCCCGAGCACTCACTGGGTAGCATTACAATAACTTTCTAAGCGTTGGGCGCTTAGGTGCCCAAACGCCAGCGCTTGAGCGCTCGTGCATCAACAATGATTCTGCAGAACTCGTTTCTGTAGAACCTTGATCCCAATTCAAGGTTTCTCATAAATCTTAACTTTTCTCTTGATTTCTATCCTCTCTAAGGATCTTTAATTCTATTACAAACTTCAAATCACCTTTTACCTTAAATAAACATAGATTAAAACTCATATCCTCCACTTCAAACTCATTTTCCAAATAACCCTTCAATAGATTTCTATGGGACCTAAGGGTTCCAAATCATCAACCAAGCTTCAATCTAGCTAGCATTTAACTTATTTCAACATTAGAAACAAGGATCTAACATCTATTATCACTTTTCTCATCCAAATCCCCTTTTCCCCATCAAACCCTCACTAAACAAAAGATGAGGATTAAAGAAATTAAAAGAAGAAAGACAAGCACCCCTACCTTGGTGATGACTTTTGGCCTTGGCTTTCCTTCTTCTCCTTATCTTTCTCTTCCTTCTTTCTCTCCTTTCTTCTTTGTTTTCTCTGTTTCTTCTCCCCTCCCAGCAGCTGCGTGAGAGACGAGAGAGACAAGTGAGAAATCTCACTTTTAAAAAACATGCCCAAGGGCATTTTTGTCTTTTTATAAGAATTTCCCACCTCTTAGAAATACTTTGATCTTATTATTTCAAGCTTTCTAACCTCTATAAGTATTAAAATAAATCTTATGATTCATCTTAATACTTATTTTGCCATTTCCTCAATTTTCCATATTCGCACTAACTCCATTCGGTATTAAAATATTTACTCGGTGTGTTTAAAAATACCAAACAAACTCAATTTACCTTCAAATTTTAACTGTAACTTTCTTAACTTATTTATAACTTGAAAATAAACTATCCATATTTATTTCCCTTAACTTAACCTTTAAAATCATTTTCTGAGTCATTTTAGACCACTTTCCACTTTCTGTGTTACGGCAATGTACCTAAACTAATTCAATTTGTCATAAAACTAAACTGGCATGTTAAACAAGTATAATAGTACCTCTGAGACTATATACAAGCCTAACATGTTTCTTGGGATATTACACATGACTAAAGCAATTCAATAATATGTGAGGAATTGTGATGTATGCCAAATGTGCAAACCAGATTTGGCAGCATATCCTGGCTTATTACAGCCTCTACTAATTCCTAATAGGATTTGGGATGAAATTAGTATGGATTTTATTGAGGGCTTACCTTCCTCTTCTGGCAAGCAAGTCATCTTGGTGGTTGTGGATAGACTGAGCAAGTATGCTTTCTTTTTACCCTTGTCCCACCCTTATATAGCCCTTGATGTTGCACAAGTCTTCTTGGACAACATTTTCAAGTTGCATGGCATGCCCAGTACAATTACTAGTGATGGAGATCCCATTTTCCTTAGCAAGGTTTGAAGTGACTTATTACAACTTCAAGGAGTGACATTGAACAAATCTACTGCTTACCACCCTCAATCGGATGGACAAACTGAGATTGTCAATAAATGTCTTGAGACTTATCTTAGATGTATGAGTTCTGAGAAGCCTTCTTCATGGTCTCAATGGCTCTCTTTAGCTGAATGGTGGTACAATACCAACTTCCACACTTCTATTCAAACTACTCCATATGAAGTGGTTTATGGCCAATCGCCTCTTATTCACCTTCCCTATCTTCTAGGAGAATCTTCTAATATCTCTGTAAATAGGACTTTGAATGCAAGAGAGGCGATCATTAAGCTTCTGCAATTTCATTTGTTGTGTGCCCAGAACCGCATGTCCCAACAAGCCAACAAACATAAGAGTGACAGGAATTTTACCATTGGTGATTTTGTCTATCTTAAGCTGCAGCCTTACATGCAATATTCTATGCGTAACAACTCCTTTCACAAGCTCCTTCCTAAGTTTTATGGTCCTTTTAAGGTACGTGATCACATTGGGAAGACTGCTTATTAACTGGAATTACTTTTGCTGAAATACACACTGTCTTTCATGTATCTCAACTAAAACCTTGTAGGGATCCTACTAACAACCTTGCTCATCCATTACCTCACTTCTAGGACATGGTTTCTCCAAGAGGGGAACCAGAAGAGATTTTAGACAAAAAATAGTGAAAATGGGATGCATAGCTGCTACAAAGATGTTGGTCAAATGGAAGAATTTGCCTAATGATCAAGCTACATAGGAATTCTACTATGACCTTCTTCAACAATTTCCTAATTTTCACCCTTGAGGTCAAGGGTGTGCTTGAAGGGGAGGGTATTGTTACAGTAATTGCATACTGTTAACAATTACCAGTTTAGTTTATGGTTTATATTTGCTTTTGCTACTTTAGTATTTTCATTTTATGTATTTTCCTTTTATGCCTAAGTTAGGAATCTTCATGTTATGAGATGATGCAATGCGAAATAGGTGAGTATGCTTTATGTTATGATAAGCTGAGGTGGCTTGTAGTAGTGGTAGGTTGTTAGAATATTCCATTTGTTGCTTGGCAATTGTGTAACTACCATGCTTATTAGTAGGGTCAGGTGGCCAATGCAAGGATCATCTCATCAACAACAACAACAACAACCAAGCCTTTTCCCACTAGGTGGGGTCGGCTACATGGATCAGACGACGCCATTGTGTCCTATCATGAACCAAGTCTTCAGAAAAGCCATTCAAATCTAGATCTTTTTTAACCGTTTCACCTATAGTCTTTCTTGGTCTTCCTCTACCTCTAGCTATTGGGCTATTCTCCATCTGATCTACTCTTCTTACAGGGGCTTCTAAGGGTCTTCTCCTTACATGTCCAAACCACCTAAGGCGAGATTCTCCCATCTTTTCCACAATAGGTGCTACCCCTACTTTCTCTCTAATGCATTCATTCCTAATCCTATCTTGTCTAGTATGGCCACACATCCAATGCAACATCCTCATCTCCGCGACACTGATCTTGTGTTCTTGTTGGCTTTTTACCGCCCAACATTCAGTACCATACAACATTGCGGGCCTTATAGCTGTGCGGTAAAATTTACCTTTAAGCTTGAGAGGCACTTTCCTATCACAAATAACTCCTGAAGCACACCTCCATTTCATCCATCCAGCTTGAATCCTATGGTTTACATCTCCTTCTATCTCTCCATCATTTTGTATGATGGATCCAAGATACTTAAACTGTGTAACTTGTGGTATGGTATGATCTCTAATTTTTACTGCTAAGCTAACATTAGCATGTTTCTTACTGAACTTACATTCCATATACTCCGTCTTACTTCTGCTTAGACGAAAGCCATGTTCTTCCAAAGTCCGTCTCCATAACTCTAGTTTCCCGTTTATTTCCTTTCTCGACTCTCCAACTAAGACTATATCATCTGCAAAAAGTATGCATTGTGGCACTGGCTCTTGGATATGCGCAGTCAGCACATCCAAGACCAAGGTAAAAAGATAAGGACTCAAAGCTGACCCTTGGTGCAGTCCTATAGTTATAGGGAACTCTTCTGTGACCCCACTCGGTGTTCTCACACTGGTTTTAACCTCACCATACATATCTTGGATTGCTTGAATATAGGCAATACGAACTCTTTTCTTCTCCAAAGCCTTCCACAAGACTTCTCTCGGTACCCTATCGTAGGCTTTTTCCAGATCAATGAAAACCATGTGTAAGTCTTTTTGCTTCCTCCGATACCGCTCCGTCAATCTTCGTAAAAGATAGATTGCTTCCATGGTTGACCTCCCAGGCATAAAACCAAATTGATTCTCTGAAATATGAGTCTCTTGTCTTAGTCTCCTTTCAATGACTCTTTCTCATAACTTCATAGTATGACTCATGAGCTTAATCCCTCTGTAATTTGCACAGTTTTGTATATTTCCCTTATTCTTATAAATAGGGATTAAAGTGCTTCTCCTCCATTCATTTGGCATCTTCTTAGACCTCAATATCTCGTTAAATAGCTTTGTAAGCCAGCTTATATCTTTATCTCCTAGGCACTTTCATATCTCAATAGGTATATTATCTGGTCCAATCGCTTTTCCATTATCCATCCTCTTCAATGCTTCTTTTACTTCAAACTCCCGAATTCTACGATAAAATGTTTTATTTTGGTCTTCCTCTCTAGTGTTTAGAATGTCTGAGTCCCCTAATGCCCCGTGTTCCTCATTAAATAACTTGTGAAAATAACCCTTCCATCGATCTTTGATGTCTTGTTCTGTAACCAAGACTTTACCCTCTTCATCCTTAATGCATTTCACTTGATCCAGGTCTCTTGTCTTCTTTTCCCTACTTTTAGCAAGCTTGTAGATATACCTTTCTCCGTCTTTGGTGCCCAACGATTGATGTAACCCATTAAACGCTTTAGCTTTCGCCTCGCTCACCGCCTTCTTAGTATCTTTTTTAGCTGCCTTATATTTTTCCCAATTTTTATCATTTTTACACACGTGTTAAGCTTTATAACATTCTCTTTTAACCTTAACCTTATCTTGTACACTTGTGTCCCACCACCAAGATTCTTTATCCTTGGGTCCAAAGCCCCTTGATTCACCGAGTGTCTCTTTTGCTACCTTCCTAATCCCTTTAGCCATCTCGTTCCACATATCATTAGCACTCCCTTGTACTTCCCAAATCTCTTCCTCCATAATCCTCCTCTGAAAGAGCATTTGTTTTCCGCCCTTTAGTTGCCACCATTTGATCCTTGGCTCTCTGTCTCGACAATTTCTCCTTACTCTCATCTTAACTCGTACATCCATAACCAAAACCTTGTGTTGGGTAGTCAAGCTCTCTCCAGGGATGACTTTGCAATCCATGCAAATCTTTCTATCAGGTTTCCTTAATAGAAAGAAATCAATTTGAGAGAAAGAACCCCCGCTTCTATATGTGATAAGATGCTCTTCCCGCTTCCTAAAACAAGTGTTAGCTATTGTAAGATCAAACGCTACCGCAAAATCTAGAATCGCTTCACCCTCTGCATTAACTACTCCTAGACCATAACCCCCATGCAAACCCTCATACCCCCTAGATTCGCTCCCCACATGACCATTTAGGTCTCCACCTAGAAAAATCTTCTCTCCTAATGGTATTCTCTGCACTAAACCTTCTAAATCCTCCCAAAATTTAATCTTGTAGTGCTCGTCTAACCCTACTTGGGGTGCATACGCACTGATAATATTAAAAGTCTCATGTTCCACAACAAACTTCAAAGCTATAATCATATCTCCAAGTCTTGTCACATCCACAACATTATTCTTTCAATTCTTATCTACTATTATGCCTACCCCGTTTCTAGATTTTATCTTGCCAGTGTACCAAAGCTTAAAACCCAAAGTGTCGAGTTCCTTTGCCTTTTCTCTAACCCACTTAGTTTCTTGTAGGCACATAAAATTAATTCTCCTCCTAATCATGGTGTCAACTATTTCTATTAATTTACCTGTAAGTGTGCCTATATTCCAAGTTCCAAAACGCATCCTACTCTTATGAACTAACTTCTTTACCCACACCCGTTCATGAAAATGTGGGAACCCTTGCTTATTTTTTACTACACCCAGGCGGCGATGCAGCGGCTCTTGCTCATTTGACACTGTACTCGAGCCATACAGCGCGTTGCTTAGGGGCAACGACCTAGCATTAACACAATTACTTCTTTGATCCATGTCATAAAGATTCGACAAAGTTTTACGTTGGCTGTCGACTGCCTAACACAACCCTCCTCTTTTATCCGGGCTTGGGACCGGCTATGTAGGAATTTGCAACAAAGCTCAGCATAAGCAGAGTTGCAAGGATCATCTCATCATTTCAGTAAAATAATTTCTCTTACCTCTACAATTCTCTCTGCACACATTCCTTCATTGGAATCCCTACTCTGAGCTCAAGATTGTTCTCAGATTTACTACCTGAAAATTCAAATTATTACATCAACCCACCCTGAATAGAGCTGACTCGATTTGGCCGTGAATCAGAGACCATTGTTGGAGCTGACTGAATTTCTGGGTAGATCTATCTCTGGTCCCAGTGTTTGGAAAAGGAGGGAGTTTGATCAGGCGAGTGGGTGGAGGGTCGTGTGGGTCTGGCGAGGAGTTACGGTGGCAGTTCCATGGAGGTGCAACAATGGAAGCTCTGGGGTACTGCCAACCTCCGACATATTCATCTAGCGACGAGGACATCATTCAGTATGGCTAGGTGGCAAAGCCATGCCTTCTTTGATTTGTCAGATTCGTTCAGTTCAATGACCACCTGCTTGTTTTCGTTGTTTTTCATCAGATCACTTCTTTTGCTTGTTTAGGAAATTGGGGATGATTTTTTGTGTTCTTAGGAAAGGTCTCAAATTATTGTGGTTGTAAATTTAGCTCAGAGTTACCGTTGTTTTGGATTTACTAATTTGCTGATTTATTGATTTCTGCTAAAGGTTGTGGTGGTAAGGACTAAATTAAAATATAAAATACTAATAGGACTTAATGTTAAATAGAAGAAGGATTAGTTTGTAAATTAATAAAATTTGACATAATAGGTATTTTTTTTGGGTTCATTGATAGTGCGTGTTTGGAATAATTGTGAAAACTTGATTATTTCAAAAATCGATTATTGTATAAAAGTTTTTTGTTATAATCGATTATAAAGAAAAAGAAAGTTGATTTCTTTCAATCGTAAAGCCAAACACGATTATATAGTAACAAACAACTTTTTTTCAACAATAAAGTTGTTGGACAACTCAAAACATTAGAACCAAACATGCACATAGTCCCAAACTCAAGACGACCATCGTAAACAGCACCCCACAGGTGTCACAAGACGCAAGTCACATCTTATTTTAACCTTAACTCTGAGCTTGTTATTATAGACTCATTATGTTTGGGTTCATAGATGTATCAATTTTTTTATTTGATAGGATTTATATGCATATTTAGGTGTATGTAAATATTATCAGTTAAAATCTATAAATTTTTTATATGTATAGTTATTCATAAAAGAAAACAGATTGATCTAACTAAATTTATGTACGAATTTGAATATTAATAATTGTAGAATTTTAAGTAATTAATCTCAGTCAATGATTTTTTAATTAATAATCAATAATTTATTATTATTGGTCCATCAATGAATCATATATTTTGAGGTCATATTAGATAAATTCATTTAAACCCCCTTCATTTCATTATGCATATATCTTCCATAAAATAATATACTTATATTATTTGTATTGCATGGAAGTGATGCTTAGGTTACTTTACGTGCACTTTGATTAATCTACTTTCATAGTTATTTATGTCGAGACTAAAAAATTTATACGAATATTCATTATAACTTAGATGCAAGAAATTAACATAATTAAAATTTGAATCCGTGATCAAACATTTGCCACTTCACATGCTTGTCTATTATTTGACATTAATATAATATACTTATATTATATACTTTATAAACCTTTCACACATTCTCATCAAAGTTATTAGATGATACTTTTATCTTATTATTATTATATATATTTTAAATGATCGAAGTGAATCCATATTACGATCAATGATGATGATATTTATACACACTTTATTTTCACAAACTCCTTATATACTAGACTCATGGTGGATCATTTAGAAAAAGTTATAAATTGGATATGGTATTTAACAGCTTACATCAAAGTCTGGAAAGAGTTTGTGAATATACATTCTATGCAAGTATTATTTTTCATCTTACTTAAATATTTCAAATTTATCATTACTGAAAAATGATTAAAAGTTTAAAGATAATTCCTTATTTTTAAAGCTTTTCTTTCCCTATATGTAAAGAAATTATTTTTCATTTTGTTAGATATTACTGCGTGAAAAAAGTACTAGTTTCTAAAATTAATGACATGTATACTATTTGAACAATGTTATATTTTTTTATATGTTCTTCTTAATAATATTCTTAATATTAAATGAAGAAAGTATTAAATGAAAAAGTAAATACATATAATATTTTAGAAACATAAAAAATATTTAATATTTTTTTATTTAATAATTAAAAAAATTAATAAAAAATAAATAAGAAGATAAAATATTTTTTATTATAAATAATATTATATCCTTTTATAATTTTTTTAATAATACTCTTAATATTAAATAAAAAAATATTAAATAAAAAAATAAATATATTTAATATTTTAAAATATAAAAAATATTTAATACTTTGATGATATTTTATCAAATGCCAACCATTTATAAGAGATGGGAAAGCCGCTCCCGCTATGCGATGCAGCTGTCTAAAAGGAGTGGAAGGAAAATAGGAAAGAATAATATTGAATGGGAGCTAGTATATGCTAGTTTTTTTTTTTAAAAAAAATTGGAATATGCTGGATTTGCCTCCGTTAGATATGGGTCAGCATTAGCCATAAATTATATCCCTATTGACTTGAGCCACCACCGAAAAGGTTAGCATGATTCAATTTAATTGAAACTTCATAAAGCAGTTCAGTTGGAAGACATTGAATACAAAGTGCATGTTTGAATATCCGTTCGAGCTTACAAACTTAAGTTTAAAATTTTTGAATGGTGTAAAAGTATATTTGGGTATTTGTTGATTAATACTATTTTAATATATTTTTTGGTTCAAACATAAATTTGAATAAAAGTAATAATTTTATCCGTTAAAATTTATTTTCTTATAATATTTATTTTATCAAACTTATTTTTGAAATAAAATCATATTCAATTAATTTGGGGCGGAAGAGTAGGGAATCTTCTAAGTCTTTCCAATGTGATGGTATATAATATAAAACGAAAAAATGGTAGTAGAATATATTATTGACTATTAAAAAGTTGATTTGAATAATTGCTGCTTTCTACTTCTGTTTTGGTTTTATATTACTTCTAAGTCATGGGAAATGTTTCCCATACTCCATACATGTTATGGAGTATGGCCCCCCATTAGCTCTTAATTAAATGTTAAAAAAAAGAATGATTTAGATTTTTTAAGGGTGATCGAGGCGATAGGTTTCATCATTCACTCGTAGCAAAATTAAAACTCAGTCATTCGATACATTGAACCACCTCTGACCCAGGACATCGGCGGGTTTCATCACTCACCTAAGACGTCGCCGCAAACCTAGCCACCCATCGTCGACATCCTCCTAAGGCACGTCCTTCCTCTCATCCCAAAAGCGAGGAAGCTATATGGCTTTGACTCAACCTGTTTGATCTGGTGGCGATAGTTGCAAATTTGGTGGTAGCAGTTACAGATCTGATGACTGGGTTCCAATGGCGATGGGGTGAGGAAGGACAGAGCACATAGTGATTGTAGATTCGATGAGGGAGGATGGAGTGCCCAATGATGGTGATTGTAGATCTAGTAACTAGGTTTCAACGGCGATAGGGTGAAAGAGGACGGAGCACACGATGGTTGCAGATCCAGTGAGGGAGGACAGAGTTGTAGATTCAATGAGTTGGAGCTCGGTGGTTGCAGTTCTGGTGACTAGGTTTCAATGACGATGGGGTAAGGGAGGATGCCGATGCGGTGGTAAGGTGGTCGGTGGTTCTAGTGACTGAATTGTTGGCGATCCTGATTGAGACAAAATGTAAATTTTTTACCTTTTTTTTTTAAAAAAAAAAGGAATTGGAACTGGGTATAACCGATAGAAAAGTGTGGAGTTTTATACTTCACAGATATTATGGAGTATAGGAAACACTTTCATAATTTTTAGTATATGCTTTGTCCCATATATTACTTCTAAGGTTTATAAGTTTGAATTCTAACGGGCAGGTAATAAGAAATATTTTAGTGAATTTTATAGTCACAGGATAGATGTTTACCTTTGACTGAATTGAAGTGGTACATTAGTTAAGATACACACAAGTTAATTCGGATGCCATTTGACCATAAAAAAAAATTACACTTTTTTTTTCATCAGTAATCTAAAAAGGGATAGTATTCATTCAACATTATATCTTAGGCAAGGCAAGGAGTCCAAAGGTAAAAAAGATCAGTTCTAGATGCTTTTAAGAATTATAATGTATTCATAATGTATTCTATCTTTCCTATGTCAGTAATTATCTATTCTTTGTCCTTCTTTTTCAATCCTTATCTTCTAGTAGTTGTAATATTGTTTTATGATTTAGATCTCCATCCTATTCTTAATCTTTTAGTTGTCTTTTTTATGCTCTAAAATGTAATAAACCAACTGTGGCACTTACTACATTTTTAGTACAAAATAAACAATGACTATTGAGAGAGAAATGGAAAAGTCCTAAATCACTCTTTTGTTTTTTTTTTTTTCATTATGAGATAGTTAAGTGGTGTTATGATCAATTTGTGCATAATTAGAATAATTCACCTTCTATTTCTCTTCCAATTCAACATTAATGGATGTGAACCTATAATAATGTGCATAATCATATATCACTTCAACATTAATGGATGAATTTTTATACTTATATTTAAGGGAAAATTATCCTGACCTCTCATGAGATTTGCCTTAAATATACTCAATACTCTCTTTGTTTTGAAAATTACACTGACTCCTCTTAATTTTTATCTGGTTGTTACACCATTACCCTTTATAGGCGATGGACCATTAGTGATACTAACGGATGAATAAGCAAGTGTTTCTCATGTGACTCATAAAGGCATATGTGTAATTTTCTAACTCTTTACATCGATGAAATGCCTAAATTACTTCCTCCTACAACAAACCACATCCCATTTTCACTCTCATTCATATATAGTACGAGCACCTTGTTTCCTCCATTGAGACTTGATTCCTTCAAATACATCTTCATATCAATACTGTTTCCTGATTCTTTCATTCATTTTCATCACAACCCTATCAAAATCTCACCACAAAACCTTCACGCCTTAGCATCACCAACAACAATGGCATTGCATCCTCCACCCAAATCTCCGTAAAACAAAACACTCTAATTTTCATCACAAGCCATGAACACATTCTCTACAATCTACAAACTTCATCTAGACTTGCAAAACATCAATCATCAAACACACGAGCCACATAAGAGCAAGATTTGAGAATCACCAAAACCCAAAAGATTTCATCACATAAAATTCAATCTTCCATAAACCAAGAAGCAAAGCCTCCATTAGAAGAGCCACCACAAACTATAGCTAAAGGCTCTCAATACTTACGGGATCCTTATCTTCAAAACTAACACATAAAAGCCAACAACAAACCCACAAATCGCAGAGTTCACCATCATCAACCTCAACCACAAAAACCCCTCAAACTCTAGCTAAAGCCCTCATCTATCATCTATCATAACCTAAAACTCTGTCTTTTATAAATAGAACCTCTGCCTAGAAATTCACCATCATCAAAGCCACCAAACTTACCTGCAAGCCCTCCAAATCAACCCCAAATTCTTTACCCATCAACCATTTTCATAGACACCAAAATGCAACAACCTCCAACTCTCATGCATGAAAACCCAAATCGAATTTCACTTTACTTCCAACCTTCTCTCTTACAGGCACTTTAGTTTAGGTTGAGTCTATGGGTGATTGGTGGAAGGTTGTTTGGCGGCTCTGGTCTTGGTCAAGTTGCACTGACGATCTTAGTTCTATACTAAGGTGGACTTTGGTAAAGATGGAAGCTAAGTTTATGGTGGATCTAGTTCGGTGGTTAAGTGGTGGCTTTTGGCTTTTCTAGGGCTTGACCATGAGTTTTAGGCAATGGTGCACAAAGATTAGTGATTGGAGAATAGGTTAGTTCTGGGTGCTCTTAGGTTATATGATTTCTATTATGGGTCGAGGTTGATGGTGTTTGAGTTCGAAAGAGGTGATTTATGTTATGGTGGTGTTCTTATTGTTGCTTGGAGAAAGATGACGGTATAAATGGATATTTTATGTGTTACACAAATGACTACAAACATCATCTCATTTAAGGGGTGTCAGTGTATATATGCAAACAATGGGATATCGAGTATAATTAAAGCAAACTTCTGGATATGTCAATATAATTTCTCCTTTATTTATTTTTTATTAATATTTCAATAGTGTTTTAACATATTTTTAGTGCAGTAGGAGATAGGAGCATAGCTATTTAAAAATTCCTTCAAACCAACTTGTAGATAGACACATAACTCTCTTTAGGATGAATTTATGTTTTAAAACAACATACTTTAATATATAAGGTAATGTTATTGGCACTCCAAGTTGCCTATCCACACTCCCTCCTAACCAATCATAATTTTAGCTCTTTATTTTACAAAATTATGATTAGTTAATGAGAAGTGTGAATAGCCAATTGAGAGTGTCAATATTCTCACCCTAATATATAAACATGGACTCCCTTTATTGTTTAGATTTCATTATCCCATTAGCAAATTAACCAAGTTTAGAGCGAGGGATCGTCTATCAATGAGTGAACCCTGAATTCAAAACCAACCTATGCTATTCTCATGAGCGAAAAGTTGACCAAGTAAGTCAAGCTCTGTGGGTAAAGTTATATATTAATTAAGTTATATATTAGTTAAGTTACATAAGTTTAACACTACTTCAAGACGCGCCACACTACACGAGTCTAAACTCTAAACTCTAAACTCATAAACATTGTGTGACCCATGCATGTGTGGTTTTGCTTGTGTCATAGAAAGACATGAGTCCTAAACAAATCAGGTTGGACATGTAAATTCAAGTCGTGACCCATAATATTAGTGGGCCCAAGGATGGATGGAAATCATAGTCAATCCTATTGCAGAATTAGCAAGCTTAGGGTTTTAGAGGTTGGAGCTACAAGAACTACCTGTCATTCCTAAGCAAGTATTTACCAATGTTTTAAAATTTGGATTGAACTAGCTAGTGGAACTTGTTGGACCATGAACTAGTCATGTCTCTGATTTGAGCATTTTCTGGTTCAGTCATGGTTCAACCATAAATTTAACCAATTGAGCCAATTAAATCATAACCCAGAGGCTTTACCAGTTCAATTTCTGATTCGATTTTTTAAAACATTGATATTTATTACATAGGCTACAGGTATTAGCTACTAATAGATTTCATATCTACTTCTTGCATTTACTTATCTCAACCAATTAAATTAATCAAACATCCTTTATAATTTTGTTTTTTAATCTTTCAATTGTTCTATATTTATGTTTTTTTTTATAAAGCTCTATATTTATGTATGATAGCTAAAAGACCATTTCAAACAAGAAAATAAAATAAAAACTTTTGACTCTCTTATGATTATTGTGAGATGAATTTAAGAAATTTTTAATATTTTGGTTATCACTGATTATTTATTTTGTTTGTCAAAATTAGTTGAATGGTAGTCTTGTCGTGACTGAGACCGAGATCATGACGGGAGGTAAACAAAAATTTAAAAAACATTAAATAATTAAAGGAACCACTACCAATTTTATTTGGTTAGGAAGAATATGGGAAACCCTTAATAAAAACCTTAGAAAACTAGTTTATGCAAAGCAATCAGGTTCGTGAGTCTGTTATGTATAGGGAATTGTGGAGACTTAACCCCACTGCATCCCAAATATCCGTTCTAAGACAATTACCCTAAAATTAATTGGGCGAGTTAAATAACTTAAAAATATTTAATAATCCCCATAAAATAAACAATATCAAGAATGAACAAATAAAAATAAAAAAAAACAAGTTACAATACTTACAAGGAAATTAGAAAACAAATTAATATTTACAAGTTAATTAAGTATGAAAGGATTAAAGACTAATTCACAAAATTTGCAAGTTGAAATAAAAACAAAGTCAAAGATTAAAAAAAATTTCAAAGTCAAAGACAAAATTACAAAAATTTATAGTTTGACTTGATTTTCGGCCTATATATCCCCTAATTGCAATGAAAAGATCAAAACCAACGTAATTTTTCTATAAAATAAGTGTGGGTTGATTAATTTTAACTAAAAAAATGTTCAAGAAAAGAAAAATAGAAAAGAAAAATAGCAATAGGTTATTTTAAATAAAGTAACATGTCAACAAACACAACAAAATAAACATAATAAATAAAAAAAAAGAGTAAACAAGCACAAATCGAAAGAGCAATCAAAGAAAGTAATTTTTTTATTTTATTTTTTATCAACCCTTATCAAAAAACAAGAAAAGAGCCCTATCAATTTTAAAAAATAAAACTAATTTAATTTAAGACATAAATACCTTAAACTCAACCTAAAAGACTAATAAATAAACTAAATAAGCTAAAATGAACAAGTATATTTAAAAATATATAAATAAATAAACTGACCTCCAAGACGTGCAGAAACACTATGTTTAAAAGGTGTGTACATAAAGTCCCACATACTCAACTCACAGAAAATAATATTTTTTATTAAAATCCTTAAGCTCCATACTTAGTATTAAGCTCAAGTGTGAACTTTTTTCGATGATTCAAACATTTGAAAATTACCTCTTTATATAGGAGGATAGGAAGGAGAATGAGCAATATTTATCCGATGTGGGACATGGTGGAAAAGTGAATTTGGACTTTAAATGAATTAAGTCAAGAAGTTTGGGCTAAAACAAAAAAAAATGGAAATGAGTTTAGGCCAATTCTTTTTTTTGTTATTTTTGTTATTTTTTCTAGTCCAATCAAAATTGGGTGTTGATAGTAACCTCCATTTGCTTATCATTTCGAATAGAAAGGTCAACCAAAGTAAAAAAGTAACCAATTTTGACCAAGTAACAGCTAACCTCAAATTAAAACACAAACAAACTTGGTAACTGTAAATCTAATGACAAAACCAATCGATTGAGGCTCAAAACAAGTATAGTATGCAACTCAAGGCCTAAACAACCAACGATGCAATTCAAGGCCTAAACAAACAAAACCAAGTAACTCAAGGCCCAAAGATAACATTAAGCTATTCAAAAACCTGTAAGAAATACGTTAGGTAGCTTAAGACCTAGTAACATGAAATCAAGCTACTCAAAAACTCGAAACAAACAAAACTAGATAACTCAAGGCCTATAAAGATAACATCGGGTTATTTAAAAACCCACAACAGACGCACCAAGTAACTCAAGACCTAGTAACACGAAATTGGGTTATTCAAAAACCTAAAACAAACAAGACTAGGCAGCTCAAGACCTAAAGAAAACATCGGGTTGTTCAAAAGCCCGTAAAGACACACTTGGTGACTGAAGACCTAGTACAAAAGATCGAGTTATTCAAAAACTATAAATATACAAACTAGACTATTCAAAAGTCTAGTAATAGATCAACAAGTTATTCAAAAACTTGAAATATGAAAACTAGACTATTCAAAAGTTTAGGAATAGGTCATCAAGTTGTTCAAAAACTCGAAATATGCAAATTAGACTGTTCAAGAGTCTAGAAATAAATCAAGTTATTCAAAAACTCAAAATACAAACTAGACTACTCAAGAGTCTAGTAATAGATCATCGAGTTGTTCAAAAACTTGAAATATGCAAAATAAACTATTCAAAAGTTTAGTAATAGGTTATCGAGTTGTTCAAAAACTTGAAATATGCAAACTAAACTATTCAAAAGTTCAAAAACTTGAAATATAAAAATCATGTTGTTCAAAAACATGATAATATTGCATCAACATGTTGAGATAATGAAAAACTTTCTTGCAATATTGTGAATTTGAATTATTCTCCATGCTAAACATTAATGAAAATGCTTAAGTTCAAAATTCAATGTCTCACATAAATGTAAACTTTTAACTAATAGAAAAAAATTATTTCAAATTCAAAATTCAAGAAAAACCCAAATGAGAAAGTATTCCCCATGATTTTCAAAAGCATTCACAATCGAGTCACAACATAGGTTTATTCGTTCAAGGACAAACAAGGTGGTTTTGAAGCTGATAGGGAAAGTAAGAAATCTTTTTAGGAGGTAACAATGGAGATCATGCATTATGAATGAAAACCTATGCAAGAACTATTCCAAGAAATTCAACATCTTTCCAACTCTCTTTAATGCAAGAACTTCAAAAATTACCCCTAAATTACAAAACCAGCATTTGCATGGACCTTGAGGTTTAACAACTGATTTACCTCCAAGAATTTATTATTTCTTGCTTCAAACTTTTAAAAATTGCCTCCACCAAGAAGATAATTCAAGTGCCTCATCCATTTTTTTTCATTCTTTTCAAACTTTTCTTCTTTTCTCTCTCTTCTCTTTGTAATTAATCTCTCTCTCTCTCTCTTTGGGAGCAATGAACTAATAGCTTGAAGGAGTAAGAAACATTTTGTATCAAAATTAAAAATTTTGAAAATAGAAGCAATCACTCAATGATTAGAATGGACTTTATAAAACTTGTAACGTGGCTAATGTTAAGAGTTATAAAAGAAATGATATAAAAAGACTCAAACAAGTGTTTAAGGGTTAATTGAGAGAAATGATCTTTAACATCACAACCTCAAATCATGTTATTTCAATTGCAATTTTACTTTCTAGAGCAACCGCCAGTTTTCACTTTGGACCAAAAATTCTTTTTCTTGTTTTTCTCTTCCTTTGTTTTCCCTTCCTTTGTTTTCTTTTCTTACTTTTTCTTCTTCAAAAATTCACTTCACAAATTTTTCACCTTTTTAACTTTTCTAACTCTTCTCTTTCGTGACAAGCATCACAAACTATGCTGCAATAGACTAGCAATTATCAACCCTTATCATATACTAGCCCTTAGTGTGGGGGTGATCATTGTCCATTGTTATTTGAAAAAAGAATATTAGGCTCAAATGGAATGACAATGGATAATATTTTTTTTTGGGATAGAGGAAAATAGTTCAAATTGTGTTGCTTATTTTCAAAAGTTTAATCGCAAGACAAAATTACAGTCAATGTATACCAACATATTTTGCTCAATTGCTCCTCTTTTCATCTCTTTTTCTTCATTTTTTCTCTCTTCTTCTCCTTTTTTTTTGATAGTATACTTGATCACATGAAAACCTTCTTTATTGAAACAAAAGACACTAAAGTGTGAAACAAGAATACAATGGTAGGATCAAAATGTAGCCTTCAACTTCCTTCCAACACTCCCTTCATCTTTCTTGTTGATTCACATTCATAGAATTGATAATTTCCATGCAAAGCTTAGAAAATGGGGGGGGGGGTAAAAATAAAATTAATGGCGATATTTTAAGGGATTGAAACAATGAAGAAACTCTTGGAACAATATTTTGGGAAAAAATGAAGAAATGAGAAAATTGGTATTGTCTACTCTAAGGCAGGACTACGCTTCTCAACGAGTCTAAATAATAAAAGATTTGATAAGAATGAGTTGAATTGAACTACAAACAAACTTGTGTCATAACATAATGGTGAAATTTGATAATTTGAAATCAAATAGTGTTGGGAAATGTTATATAAAAAACTGGGCTTTTCAAGGCTTTTCTTTATTTTTTTTGTTTTTTGAAAAAAATAAATGCAAGCACTAATGTAAAAATAAAAATTCAAAAAGATTTTTTTTAATTTATGAAAAGAAAGAAGGAATGCAAGGATGTAATTTTTTTAAGAAAATGGATTAATGTGAAAATGGAAATTCAAAAAAAGAGTTTTTTATTTTTAATTCATGAAAAGATAGAAAGGATACAAGAATGCAATTTTTGAAAATGAATGCAAGCACTAATATGAAAATAGAGATTCAAAATGAGGGTTTGTTTTTCATTTTTTTTTTATTTTAGATCTATGAAAGGAATGAAATGATGCTAGAATGTAATTTTTTTTTAAAAGACACAATATGGAACTTCTGAATGCAAATTGATTTTTCCTTTTTCTTTTTAAAAAAAGCATGTAAATAATGAATGGAAATGAGGAGAGAAATCAAACTTATCTATAGAGAAAAAATTGATTTTTTTATTTTAATTTTTTTTTTCTAAAAGAGAACAAACTAAAGGAAGAGACAAAGAAAACAACCCAAGCTCCCAAGCTTCCTAACTAAGGCCTATCCTTGGGATGTAAAAGCCTATTTCTACTAAACATAGCTTATGCTTCTGTCTATTTGGATGACTATTAAGGTAGCTCTTTCAATGCAAGCTTTCCAAGGTCATGTCTAACCTTTTGAAAGGCCAAAGGTTCTCAAACTGCCCTTATCATAAGAAAAGGGCCCAATCCCATAATTTGACTAGGAGGAAGGATAAATCGCCACAATATAGCCATGTCATGAGACTAGTAACAATTTGAGTGGATGATTTGCATATGTTAAGGAAGCACAAGCCTCACAATAACATCATTAACATACGTTCTAGTCTTGTGCCTCACACTCAGGCTCGGGTATAAAGCCCACAATGTGTATGAGGTATAATGTATACTATAAGCCTAATGGTCCTGCAAGCTACCCATAACCCATAAAGCAAAGCATAAAGATAGAATAAAAGATGAACTATCTACCCTAAGGTTCAAGAACATACATTAAAAATTAATAATTACATAAAATGAACAATTAACAATCAACATTAATCACAAAGTGTATGAACAATGAGATAAACAAAATATGTGAATGTTATAAAATTCGCACAGCCAACTTTAATAGGCTAGATTCTCTAAATGTCCCCAGTGTAGTTGTCATTTGTCATGACCAAGACCACGACGGGTGGCAACCAAGAATTTAAAAAACATAAAATAATCAAAGGAGTCACCATTAACTTTATTTGGTTAGGAAAAAGCTGGAAAATCCTTAATAAAAACTTTCGAAAATTAGTTTGTGCAAACCAATTAGGTTTAGAAGTCGGTTATGCATGGAAAATGATGGATACTTAACCTCACTACCCCATAAAATAAACAATAACAAGAATGAACAAATAAAAATAATAAGAAAAACAAGTTACAATATTTACAAGGAAATTAAAAAATGAATTAAATATTTACAAGTTAATTAACTATGAAAGGACTAAAGACTAATTCACAAAATTTACAAGTTGGAATAAAAACAAAGTCAAAGATTAGAAAAAAAATAGAAGTAAAATAGAAAAAAGCTAACAAAAAAATAAAGATGAGTCAAAGAAAAAATTACAAAAATATACAATTTGGCTTGATTTTGGTCTACATATCCCCTAGGTACAATAAGAAGATAAAAGTCAATGTAGTTATTCTAAAAGAAAAGTATGAGTTAGTTAATTTTAATTAAGAAGATGTTAAAAAAATGGCAATAAGTTACTTTAAACAAAGTAACATGCCAACAAATGCAACAAAATAAACACAATCAATCAAAAAGAGTAAACAAGTACAAACCAAATGAGTAATAAAAAAAACTATTTTTATTTTTTTATCAAACCCTATCAAAAAATAAGAGAAAGACCTATTAATTTTAAAAAATAAAACTAATATAATTTAAGACATAAATACTTTGAACTCAACTTAAAGAACTAATAAATAAACTAAATAATTTAAAAGAAACAAGTATATTAAAAAAAGGAAAAAATGAATAAATAAACTTACCTCGAAGACGCACAAAGACACTACGTTTGAAAAATGTGGTGCACAAAGTCCCACGTGCCCAGCCCATGGGAAATTTTTTTTTTCTAAAATCTTCAAGTTCTATACTTAGTATTAAGCCCTAAATGTGAAATTTTTTTGATAATTCAAATACTTGAGGATCACCTCTTTATATAAGAGGAGGGAAAGGAAAGGAACAAAATTTCTCTGATGTGAAGCCTGGTGGTAGAGTGAATTCAGACTCTAAATGAATTGGGTCAAGAAATTTGGGTTAAAACAAAAAATGAAAATGAGTTTGGGTAAAATATTTTTATTATTTTTTTGTTTGTTGTCCGATCAAAATTTGGTGTTGACAAGTCTAATGACTCTTGGAATCCATATATTAATATTTTGTTATAAAATAGAGTGAAAAATCACATGTATTTGGTATTAGGTTTTGAGCCCAATACATTAAGTGTGCTAGATCTTATATAGGGCCTAGTTGCTTGGGGTCCATAATAGGTAGAACTGAGATAAGCTTTCATGAGAGGTGAAGTTCCCTCTTTTCTCTCTTTACAAATATGTGTCATTTCATAGCATATGCATTATGATTAAATAAGACAAAGGAGAAAGGGAAGAAGATCATGTTCTTGGAATGTAATCTTTTCCATATTTTTGAGGTCGATTCATCATATATCAAGATGTCTTCAAAAGGTAAGTATTGATGTTTATAGATTGATGTTTTAAAATATCATGCATCATAATATAGGGTATATTAAGATATGTAATTTATTCTACAATGAATTCATTTACTATATATTAAAGTTTTATAATATTTGTGAAACACATGGTGTTATTTGTTTAAAAATTATTAAAGTTTTTTTACAAATAATTTGATGAAATATTTTTTTATTTGCCTACATTAAATGAAATTTAAATTAAAATGGTAGAATAAAGATTATAAAGATTATAAAGATTATATTGGTAAAACTACTAGTAAAGCATATTTTTTATGTTAGTTAATCTTTGTTAATCATTATTATAACATCAGGAAAGTTTAGAACATTTTGGTTAACATAGATAATTTTTTTTCATTACTTATTAATCCTCTTTTCTACACATTGATTCAAATGTATGTTTTTCTAAGACCCATTTCAAGGCTATTGACAGGTGAAGCATTTTGTTGTGCAGCTGGCATTAGGGAGATGCACCCTGATTTTAGGAGGTTTCACTGGTCTATTATTGGAGAAATGACCAATATACCTATACTTAGTAACCATATATTTTTATTTATTACAAACAAATTAATAATAACAATTGAGGAAAATGAAATCATATCAGAGGTTTTGGATTGGAGGAACGGTAGATTGCTTGGATTAGATCTCATAATGTGAGTTGCAGTGGAGGTTGTCGTTTTGGTGTGATTCTTGCAAGGCACTCACTTTGCATCTGGGACCTTAGAGTGTTCGTTTGTTAGACAAACTCCTATTGCGATAAGTCCATAAGGCGAGCTCCTATTGTTAGGGTTTAGGGTGGGTGGGTTTAGTGTTGAGGTCGTGTGGCAGGGGGTGGTGGTGTATTCAAACGTGTTAGTGAGTGCAGTGGTTAGTGGCTATGGCTCCAGTGGTTATGTGGTGAGGCTGGAACTGTAGGATTGGCAAACCAGCTTTACTGCATTGTACAGGTTCAAAGGAGCAGACCATCATCTAAGTATGGGCTCCTAATAGTGTAACCCATCTTCAAAGTCTGCCATCTTTGTTCTTTCAGGGACAATGTGAATAAGAAGAAAGGGGAGGGAGAGAGGAAGAAAAAATGTGATGGTGGCAGGGAAATTCAAAAATAATTATTCTTGAGGAGGAGGAAAATATTGTGGAGATGGGAAAAATATAAAATCGATTTGGGGGAAAGGGAAAAAGTTATATGGGTGATGGAGTGCTATTGAGGAGTTTATTTATTGTGTTATGGTGCATTTCGTAATTTTGATTGGTGCTTTTTTATAATCCTGAGAATGGAAATTATACTTGATCGCTCTGATTTGTTGGATATTATGAAATATTTTTTAATAATATTTTATTTTTTGAATTTGAAATGATGTAATGTTGGTCATGTTTTCGATTTAGGGGTTGTTTTTTTAATGTGAATGAGATACAAATTGATATTACCTTTTGAACTGTTTATTTGGAATAAAGTTGAATTTGCTATGCTTGAAATTATGGTATTATAATGTGTTCATTTAGTTGAAATGGTGTATTAAGTGTGAGAATAAAGTTAAGCTTTTTTTTTGTTACATTTGCTTTTTTTTTTATAAGTATGAAAAGGAAATTAGCAGGATGTGTAAAGTTGTTGTTTATTGGTTTTAGTATAAAGTTTTGTATTGAAGTAGAGTATAGAATCAAAGTTTGGCTCCCAGTGAAATGACGAAGATTGGCAAGAGTGTAATTCTCATAACCATGGTGAGAATGTGTCTCAAGTAAAAATTGATGTTATAAGGCATATGAATCAATTTGTACATTTTGGTGTAGTTGTTTGTAATTAATATAATTTTTTGTTAGCAGAAAATAATTTTTTTGTTGTATTTGTGGGGAATTGAAGAGATGTCATTAGGTGGTGAAAACACAGAAAAGGCGAATGAATATAGTGATTATGAATATGAGGGTGAAGAAAAGATTGATGATTTGGAACGTATGGCAAACTTCGGACATATTCACTTCCCTACACTTACTCCGAATAATGTGAAGAATCTCCATTTTGGTAATCCAAGTGCAGTGTATGACTTTTATAATATCTTTGGGCAAGTGCATAGATTCTTGATTAGGAGACATAAGACTGATCGGAACAAGAAGATAAAGATAGTTTGGAAATTATTTGTGTGTTCTAGGCATGGGTATCGTGCTGAGAGATATTTGAAAATGTAAAATCGTAAGGGGGCTCACAAAACTATCACAAGGTGTAGATGATTAAGGTCCATTATACACATATCCATTGACAATAGATAACTAAAAACCACAACCATACATATCCATTGTACATAAACATTAAGGTCCAACACACATACATGATTAAGCAACTTCGTAATCTATTTCACGTTTAGTAGACATGAAATAATTCAAACTCTGAGTCTGTTAAAAAGAAGAGGTGTAAGGGGACAGCGTCAATAGCAAAGTCAACAAAGGTTCAAGCGGAACCTTCGCTTCATCACACAAAGTTGTTCCTTTAGACTCACATTCTCCTTCATCAAATCAAAATTTTCAAAATCTAATTTTTTAACTTATTCTTCTAGCATTTGATTTCTTTCATAATTAAAGGGAAATGTTTTAAATGTTCCTGAAATAAATTGGTGCATGGATACTCCAATAGTCATCACCATTTATTTGGGAGGAAAAATGATCTATGGCCTATATTTATTACAGGCAACCTGTGAAAGAGGTTGCATTGGGAGGATTTGATTGTTTTTAATTTTTGCTCTTTCATTCCTAAGGTTTGTATTCTATGTAATTTCAAATTAACCCTTTTCCATATGGTTTTATCATCGAACTATTATTGCATACAATATGGGAATGAACCCTAAGTTGTACTCCACAGACTGAAAGTGTGAAGAGGTTGTGCGATTTGTGGTTGTCCAATTGCGAAATCAGTGTTCGAACCTCGGTTGAGGTATGTGATCTGCGACTATACCAACGTCGTCCTGATGGTAGGTGGCAAATAAGACTCTGAAACCCAATTCAGTTGTCGTCCCTACGTATCACTTTTGTTTGGGGTGGCTATGAGGTATTTGTTCTTCATTTTCACTTGATAACTGAAATTAGTATAGTCATGCAATAGATTGTAGGCATAGATGGCCTTGTGTTATATTATTTGGGGCATACTGAGCAACTCGACAATTCTGTTGTCGTCCCTAGGTTGGACGGCCACGAACCGATAGATTGAAGTTGCGTTTGAGGTTGGATCGGTTGTCAGGTATCAGTTCTTTCAATGTGACTTGATAACTGAAAGCAGCTTTGCATTGCAATAGATTATAGCCTTAAATGACCTTGCATTGTACTATTTGTATGGCAATAAGAATTGTCTTGGATACAATTTAAAAAATAAATAAATATTGTGGTTGAGAATAACAGTATTAAGCATTATTTTGAAATAGGAAGTACAAATTAATGGTAAATAATGACGATGGGCTCAGGAGTTTGAATAAATGTTTGGAAAGGACATAGAACAATAATGTGACAAGTAGTTGACATGGTAAAATGATGTAAGTTGCTTACTATGATTATTGGAGAAATAGGTTAGGGATGTACGAATTTTAGTTATGACTCAGTACAATTAAATTCATTACTGTGCTGAATAGTTTGTTCTTTGGATATAGTAGTAGTGTTGTTGTTGTTCTTTCTTTAATTGGTAATTTTATTGGTAGTTATAAAGTTGGTAGTGTTTTATCTATTTCCGTGTATGATTTCACATGATTTGGGTGTTTTTGCATGAGAAGTGTGGCACTTACTGGAGAGCTAAGTCGACAAAAATGGTTATCAAAGATTGAAATTTTAATTAATCCAATGCAGGTAGTGAATGTGACTACTCATGATGGAATAAATATTGCATGCGTAGGTTATTATATAACCATTTGTTTAAAAATGTTTTATAGGAGGATGTGAAACTACCGCAACAGTTCTATGAGAGATATTGTGGAGAACTGGGTTGTAAAGTTGAGCTGACAAACCCCAAGAATCACACTTTTACGATTGGGATTTCTGTGTTGGAAAATGACATGGCACTGTGGACTGGTATGAGACTTTTTAAGGCTTTTTATTCACTAATTTCCAAGCATTACATGACAATGTTGTATATGGGTGGTGGTAAATTCAATATAGTATTGAAGAACATGTCGATGGTTGAGATTCGTTACCCTGATTCTGTTATTAGAGTAGATAGTCTCTCATGGAGTGTTACGTTGTCGAAGCATCAAGCCTCCAGGAGGCAAGCCTCCGGGAGGCAACTCCCGGTGACTTATGTACAAATTGGTATATTTAAGTTGTGATATAGATATAAAATAGCAATCAATCATTTATATAGAAAAAGTAGGCACCTTAAAATTATTATTTTTGTTAATGAAGCACATACCAGCCAGATTTGTTAGATCAACTCTGCCGTAGAATATGGATAAAATTTATCTGCTTGAATCCGAAGATGAAGACCCCATAAGAGTCCATTTGTTGTGGAAGTCTGGAAATGATGGTTGTTGTTACATGGGTAGTGGATGGTATCAATTCTACAAGGATAAGGGGCTGAAGGAACATGATGTGCTAGAGTTTGATGTTGATGAAGACCCCAGGCTAATGTTTGTGCAGATTGTCAGATATGTTGGATGAATGCATTATTGGGTGTTATGTTTTACAGACCCATAAATTTTTGTCATTTAGGGTGAACCCTTCCATAAAATTTTTTTGTGTTTGTTATCCATAAGACGAACAAGTTTTAGGGTTTAGGTGAGATACTTCTATTTTTACTAATTTGTAGTATTAGTGTGACTACTATTTTTGTTTTTGTTGTCCATAAGTGCAATTGTACTTAAGAGGAATTTTCTTGTAAACCATTAAATATTGGTTATATGTTATGGAGATGTTTAATATTGGTCTATACAAGTATAGCAGGTTAAAATCGTTCATGAAATAATTTTTTGATATGGGCAATGATAGGGAAATATGATGTACATGGATTTTTTGTAGGCATTTCTGTTATGTTAAGGGAAGCATTGATTAAATAATGCTTTGTTTTTATTTATGTAGGTTTGGACATATTTTGCAAGTTAATACAAAATATGAATGACACTTAACATGGTATAATGTAAATATTAGGAATATTTTACTTGAAACACCAGAAATTAAAGACTGAACAAAATATAGAATAGTCCTGTCGGCATAGTATGGATTTTGGTAGTTGGGTCGAGTGTTTTTTAAAGGTCCAACTTGATACAATATGGACAATAATGGTGCATTGGTATAGAGCTGAGATGAATAGGTTTAATTTTAAAAAATACTTGCACAATTATGATTACAAGCTGAATTGATAGGATGATGTAACCTATGTAAAAAATATTTACAAACTATTAAAAGGGCTTATTTATGATTGTAGTCCCTCTAAATAGAGCCCATTTTTGTTGTAGCATTTTGTGTTTGCTATAGGGCCTGAATGGTTGATGTGTGAGAGTCTATAGTTGAATGAGATTAGGAGCTGTAGTGAGCTTTAATCTATGTAATATTGAAATGAATGAAAAGAGGACTTGGTGATGATGAGATGTGTAACGTGAATAAACGGTGTTGAGTTTATTGATTTGAAATTACGTACCAATAGACAGTGCATGGTGAACTAAATGCTATGTTAGTAATCAAGTAAATAAAATGAAAATACTCTAGGGTTGAATGAACAATGTGGCTAAAAATAGTTCATTAAATTGGTGATGAAATAGTACCAAAACCTCTTGTGTGTTTCATTATAGTACCTTACAACATATCCACTATAACTACAAACAGTCTAAGTTTCATATACAAATACATACAAAAATACCAGTAATCTTAATGCATTGCTATACTAGGACAAAACAACAATACTTGTATCCAGCTCTGTGCTCAATGTATCCAAAATATACATATGATACATGGAAAATGTATTACTTGTATTAATCCCAAAACTAAATGGACAAGATTACAAGTCAATATTATTGGGGCAATCCACTAGTGATAATAAGTCTGTTACCCAATTTTGTACATCCCCTTATTGGTGCTCCATTTGTGTGGGTTTCTTCTGCATTACATTGTGGTGGAGCAGGCATTTGGTTTTGATTCAGTTGAACTGCTACCACTGATGGTGTTATTCTAGCAGTTGGTTTTGAAAAACTAGCACAAGAACTGATTTGGTTGAGGCCATCTGTGCCGAGCTCCATTATTGGTTGTTGTAGTCCATGCATTCTGACTTCCAGCAAGAGCAGAACCAGTTGCACATAGATGAATAAATGCATTGTCTATAATTTTTTCGGCCACATCTTCACTTGCAGCAGGTTGAGTTGCATAGCTTGGTGTAGTAGCCTTTCCTCTACCCTTTGCTTCAGTTGATGCATTATCTCTAGATGGTGCAATCCCCTATCCAATAGTATGTTGATTTGCAACTCTACATAATTCTAAGAATAGGACACAAAATCATTGAGTATATGTAGTAGGCTCAGTTATCCTTGCATAATCAGTGTGCACACTTCTAGTTGAAAGTGTGTATTGCCCGTTGATAGGCCCATCTTTTTATATTCCTTGCAATAAATTAGGGCAATGCTAATTTATTGCATTAAAATAAATCTACTGACTGAATTGGTGAAAGTATTAGCTACCTCATCTACTCGGCTTCGTCAACCTCTTCCATTGCCTTATGAGGGTTGTTGTCCTTTTTTCAGGCCGCAAGTGCACGAGTTGTAACACCTCAAAGTTTATTAATTTACAGTATTGTCTAAATTGTATTGTTTTGTGATTTCTATGTACTATAAATTTATTTTGACTATTCTGTGACTGTATTTGATCATTGTGTGTGATTTACTTCGAGTCGGAAAAATAATAATTTTCAGGTCAGGAAAAATCTTTACGTATTTATTTAGAGCTGGAAGATCTTACTAAACTTAATTCCAAAAAATACGTGACATAATCTTTTATTTTTTAGAAATTATTTGTGAAATAAAAATATACTGTATTTTTATTTTACAACGGATAAATATTTACTGACTTGTAAGCAGTAATGTTCTGTTCATTGAGTAATAATTTTTGTAGCTATTGTCTGGAAAATATCTTCTATGAACCAATAAGATTTAGTCAAAATAGATGGCTTGAATTTCTAAACTAATAGGAAGCGGTCAATAAAAATGGTTAGACTAGTTAGTTAGAAACTAGATGACTTAAACTAAGTTAGCCTAAAAACCTATATAGTAACTAAATGGAGCAAACTTAGTTTGCTACTCTTTAGAGTTCATAGTTACTAGAGTTGTCTAGCACCTTCTAGAAAGAATGATCAATGCCTAATGTAACTAGATAGTTAGTAAGTAACTAAGTAGTTAGCAAAGAAGCTAGAAAACCTAACTAAGTTAGTTTAATTTGGTTAGGACACAATTGAATTAGAAACTTAGTTAGTTTTCTATTAATTCCATAGTTAGGAAGCTTCAAGAACTAGATGACTCAAGTTATCTAAGCCTATAGAAAACAAGCTTGGAGGCAAAGGCTTTGAAGATCAACCATTGATTCCATCTAAGGTCATTAGGAGGTCTTCAGTGGTCAAATAAAGTGGTCACCTCCTTTGGTGAGCTCCATGACCATAAGGCTTTAGGAGGAGCTAAGGATGACATTTTGTTCATTTCATTTCATCTTCATCCATTTCCTAAAGCAAGTTTCACAAATTTTCTCCTTTTCTCTCTTGAGCATCTCACAGCCTCCACACCATATCCATACTTCTACTCTTCTATAATTTTATCCAACACCGCTTCTTAAACTTAAACACCATTCTAAACACTTTTCATGTTGTAAGTTTTCAAAATCATCCATCTAGTGCTTGGAAATCAAGTTTGAAGTTTCTTCTATATAAGGTAAAAATCCTTGTTTCTTGTTTCTAAATTTATTCTTGAAGTTCTAAGCCTTGATTGATCCATGGTTTTCCTTTTTCAAGCTTTGTTTGTGATTTTGGTTTGGTTCAAAGTTTGTTAGGGATTTCTTTGGAGCTACACGAAATCCATAGGATCAAGCAAGAAGGGTTTTTGTCTTCCTTAAAGGTAAGAGGGAGATTTAATCTCATCAACCATGTCTTGGTGGTGAGAAAATGGATTTGTTGTGGTGAAGAATCCATAAGGGTTCATTCACTTGATTGTTTAAAGCTTTTCCTATTTGTGATGATTTTTTATGCAAGCATATCTATAACTTTGATTATATGTTTAATATGTGTATATGAAGGCATGATAGTTGTTGTATATAGTAGGATGTGAATAACATGAAAAGGAATTGCATGAGGGTTCTAAAGAACCCATGAGGCTCATGACCTACACCACCACAAAGAGGACAAAGTGTTCTAAATTATTTTCCTAATCATGGATTAAGTGATTTAATAATAATAAATTGAATTAAGAATTTTTACAAGAGATTAGATTATGGGAAATAATTAAATATGATTTACAAAGCATAGAATGATTTTCGGCCAACATGCCTACTTATGATGTTTTTAATTCAAAATTATTTCCTAAGCATGGAATTATGTAAACTAAGGAGAACTCAATTTAATGAATTTTAGAGAATAAAATAAAGTGAATTTATTTTAGAGCTTATTTAGGGAAATTAAGTAAGGATGAGAAATAAAATAAATACTTGAAAAGTATTAACGTATAGCTCACCCTTAGGGTTTTGAAGCGCATTAGCAAGTTTCGAGCTGTAAATATTAGTTAAATCCATAATTGGTAATTTTTAAAGGAAACGGTAGAAAATACTACTTAAAGGATTTTCAAGAAGAAATGTTGTAAATAAAGCTAAAAATAAATATATAATGGAGAAAGTTTCAAAATTTAATTTAGAAAACAAAGAAATATTTTACGCAGTTGAAAAATATTAGAAATACCTTACGCATATTTAAAATAATGATTTTTAAACTACGCGATTGAGAAAATGATTTAAAAATGTTACGCGATTGAGAAAATAATTTAAAAACGCTATGCGATTGCAAAAACGTTGAAAAATATTTACGCGATTTGAAAACATTATAAAAAGGTTGCAGGATTATGAAAATGTGATAAAATATTTACGCAATTGAGAATAACAGCAGTTTGCTGTCAGGTTAACGTGGTGGACTCGGTTATGTTGAAAAATGGTACTACCAAGTAATTGCGTGGTTGTGAAAAATAACAGTATTGTGATATGTGTATTTTGGCTCATGCACCATGCATAGAGAAATGTGTCAATTGGGTTGATATTGGCAATGTTGCCTAAGAGATGAATTACAACGTAGTGCGAGTGCGATAAGCGTAGTGTTGTTCATTGAGTGAACTTGGAGGCGTTGATGTGCAGAGGATTCCACATGTGGACAGTTGGTAGCTCCTCTAAGCTGTGGTACCGGGCAACACACTATTGATCTCGACAAAGTACTATTCTTAATCACGATTTAACGTAGACTATCTGGTACAATGCCTGTTGTACATGATGATTAGACTGTGTAGTACTTGGCTGGGGCAGCCGGAGCTACAGACAGATCTTCTAGATCATTCTCTCTGAAAAATTATGGTTAGCTCCATGGAGTAGGAACAAGTCTATGTACATCTGCATATTTGGTCTGCATCATGATGTGACAATTATATTGATCTGAGATATTATGTATAATATAATAATATGATTTGATGTATTGAATGCCATATCTGTATGTACTGTCATTTTCTATACTGCCATGCTGGTAGTGATGTAGATTGTCTCACCTCTTTATATGCATTTCTGTATTATTATTTATGTTCGGTAAATACTTTGAGGAAGGAGAGGAGGAGCAACCCTTGGGTTGTCAGTACGAGGAGGAACAACAGTCTGGTGATCAGTGCAAAGAGGGCGAGCCTCCAGATCATCCTTATCGTTTGGATTGATTTTGACACGTTATGGCACTACCGAGTTTTCTGGGATTCGTGAGATTGGAGTTCCATGGGGGCTCCGAAGCTTGGCATCTACAAGCAGATAAGGAGACGGTTGTGTATGTGGGACGATTGACTGTGTCCCTCAGTAGGGAATATGATGGAGTCCCTATGTTTTCTACGACTGTTTATGTACATTTGAAGTTACCCTTAACTATTAGGCCCTATTGGGGTGCTCGTTTCCATGCCCCTAGTGAGCTTAGTAGTATATCGACCGCACGGACTATTGTCCGTAGGGCTACACGACATCCAAGGCTTTTGTCTTCCAATAATCTACTAGAAGAAGATCCTTCGGAGGATCAGAACTTCTAGTTTATGGTTTGTTATGAGTCAAACAGTTTACAGCTTTATTAAACAGTTTGTAGTGTATAATTATTTGTATCCTTAAAAACAAAATCATATGTATAATTATGATGTGTATTTAGTAGGTTGTTTTATTTCATGTTCTGTTTATTTTATTTAATGATATAATGTACAAAAAGAAAATTTTTACAACTTATATTATTATAAGTAATAAATGATTTATAACTTGGGTAAAGTTTTATTATAATTCGTCGTACATGTAATGCCCTACAGAGGGTGTTACACAGGTCGAACAAGTAATAAAGTAAAATAGCAGGGTATCATTCCCACGAGGACGTTGGCTTCCAGTGCTAAGTATCAACCAATAGCTTATCCAAATTCTATTCAAGAACATATAAAATATGAGAAAGTGCAGTAAAACTAATCTAAAAACATAAAAGCAATAAATGAAAGTAAAGATAATAGTTTAGAGATTTAGGGAATCCTTCTTCACTTCATACTTCAAATAATATTATGTAATCCTTATAAGCAACATTAATGAATAGTTAAGTTAGCTTGAGAATCTAATTTAGTTAAAAGCCTATGTCTAGGTCAATCAACCATAGTTTTATTTACCTAATCCACTATGTTTCCATGAGAACTAGTGCAAACTCCACTCATTAATATCTATTCTCAAACACCCGCAATGCATAGCAAAGAAGTATATGTCTATCACATTAGCGAATCAACTTATCCAAGCTAATTGAACTCATCGAACATACATCAACCATATGTATGATCTCAAATTTAAATTCCTATGTCTAGGTCCATCAAATTTCATCAAATCTGTAACACCCCGAATTTCCGTATCTCTTAAATAATAATTTTGACAGTTAACAGCATTTTACTGTTTATTAATTTCTGTGCACTGTAAAATTATTTGGATTATTCCATTAACGTATTTGATCGTTTTGAGTGATTTACTCTGTGTCAGGAAAATAATAATTTTCGGGCCGGAGAAAATCTTTAAATATTTATTTCTCTTGACTGTTAATTATTTTTAATAATCTGACTTGATTTTCATACGTTTTATAATATTTGTGATTTTTGTGGATGATTATGAATTTTTTTGACTGTATGTGGGCTCAGGTAGTCCTATGTGGGCCCAGGTGACCTTACGTGGGCCCAGATGGGTCCCGCAAAGTGAAATTTTTTCTATGCATAGAAAAATTTGTACTGTTTAGACGGAGACAGGGGATCTTACTAAACCTGAATTCGAAAATAGTTTTAGAAATTTTCTTGTACTGTGTTTTGTACTGTATTTATTTATCGGACGATAAAAATACAGTAAATATAATCTTTCAAGGGGTTTTAGCAGATAAAAATAGAAATTATATTGCTTAAGTCAACATTGGTGGTTTGGATATCCACCATTGATTTAATTAACGATGGAGACTTGATCTTGATTTAATCAATGGTATAGATTTGATCTTAAAAGTAAATAGGATTATTTATAATCGTTAGATGGAGATTAAATTAATGGTAGAGATTTGGTCTCAAAAAGTGACAAAGACTATTTATGACCATTGGATGAATAATTAATCAAGGGTAGAGATTTGGTCTTGTAAAGTAACAAGAATCATTTATGACCATTGGATGAAGATTTAATCAATGGTGAAGATTTAGTCTTAAAAAGTAGCAAAGACTAATTATGACCCTTGGATTAAAAGTAAGAAGGAGTAATCTTGACCCTTCATTTTGGAGACACATCTAATGGTTAGAATTTAAAGGAGAAAAATTTAATGGCCTAGATTAACCATTGAATTAATCAATGGCCTAAAATGCTCTAAATAATGGCATGAAAAGATGACAAATTATTAAGTGCATAATGCAAGGTGGGGGATGGTTTTGTGGTTGTTTTGGAGCAAAAGAAAAACTTTATGTCATTATTAAATGTCTTGGTCAATTATACATCATTATTGATCATTTTCCTAAAGCAAAAATATTTTCTTTTTTCTTTCTAAGCATAGCTACGGCCATGCACCAAGTTAGAAGACAAATTTTACATTCAAATAATACTTGGTCATTCTTCTAATAATAATAATTGAAGAAGCTACACAAAATTAGTCAATTTTGGTGGCCATTCCTTTTAAGTCTATGGCCATGCATGTTTGGTAAAATAAAAACATGCTATCTTTCATTCATTTCTATCACTTTTGTTTTTATTTCAAGATGGCTCACGGCCAAGTAGCTTTGGGGGGGGGGGGCTAAATATTGACTCTTCACTTGATTCCTATCATCTTTCTATCAATTAATCAAACAAAGTCTCTCTCACCTTTTTCTCAAGATAAGTGCACGACCAAGGAAGCCTTAGGAAGCCAAAATTGTGACTTTAGTTTACTTGAATATTTTTTTTTCTATTTCAAGAACCAAAGAACCATATCAAATTTCTCTCCACTTTCTCTCCATCCCTTCTTCATGGTGGTTTCGGCCAAGCACCCTAGAACCACTCTCCATCACTCTTTAATTTCATCCAACCATAGATCTTGAATCTACATGATATTCTAAGCAACTTTCATGTTGGAGACTTTCTCTAAATCATTCATCTTCAAGGAGTTTCTTCAAGATCAAAGTTATTGGGTTTTTGAGGTGAAGTGTAAGGAAACTTCATTTCTTCTCTTCTTTTTCATGATCTAAACCATGTTTGATCCATGGTTCCTCTTAATCAAGCTTAGTATACTAATTTTTATGTATTTTGTCTTGTATTTGAGAAGCCCTTGGTGGTGAAGGACTTGGAAAAACAAGCAAAACAAAGAGTTTTTGAGGATCTTTAAGAGGTAATAGGGAGATTCATCTCACCAACTAAGCATGGTGGTGAGAGATGGTTATATATTTGATGGATGTTGAATCCATGTGATGATTCATATCTATGGTCATGTAATTAATTTGTGGGTGTTTATGAGCTTTGATTAATTGCCTATGCTTAATATGCTTTGCATGAATTTATGATTTTAATGGTATGCTTATACTATGCATGATGATAATATGGCATGCTTTTGATATATATATATATATATATATATATATATGATGTGTATGTATGTGTATGCCATGATTTGATGATGGAAAGGAAACCAATTTTTGGCTTCAATGGCCAAGGAGAGGGCTACGGTTTTGATGCCCATAATTAGAGATTCATGTTGAAATTTTTTAAGAACAAGGAAATTGATTTGTTTAATGAAATTTATGAAGTGGAGAAAAATGAATTTTCTTAGTTCTAAAGGCTATGGGATTTTCGGTCAAGACACCTCAATATAGGTGTTTATAACTTAAGATTTTCATGAAAGATTAAAAATTAGATTGATTTGAAGAGTATGAAAAATAAACAAAGGATATGTTTTTAAAGAGAACAAGAATATGGTTTTGAAGGATTTTTATTGATTTATTTTGTGTAAAAAGATCCTAAGTGTTTTTCTAAACATGAGTTTTGAATGAAACAGGCAAACGTTGATTTTAAGGATTTGCAAAGAAAGTGAAAAAGGATTTGCAAAGAAAGTGAAAAATGAAAATGAACAAATGAGTTGATTTCAAAGACCAAGTGTTCACGGTTTTTGTAAAGGATTTTTAATGGTTTTGTTTGTGTAAAACCATATCAATTTAGAAGGAAAAATATTTGATGGTTTCAATAGTCATGTCCACGTTTTTTTAAAGGCTTGTAATGCCTTGATTTTTATGAACAAAGTGATTTTCAAAGTGGAAACGTAACTTGATTTAATACAAGGAATTTGGAAAGGGAATCAGAGCGTTTTATCACTTGAGAGAATAGAAATTTTCGTAACGGAAAACAAAGAGAGGTTGAAAATGTTTGAATTTCAATTTATTTTGAAAAAGACTGATTTTGGAAATGATTTGGGAAAAATGAAGAATATAATGGTGTTTTGAAAATTTACTAACGTATAATTTATTTTCGAGTTTTGAAATACGTTAGAAAATGTTAAGTTTTGAAACGTTGATTTATATCAATGGAAAAGTGATTTTTGTGGATTATATTTTGGAAAAGGATTTCTTGAGTAAAGAAATGTAAAAAAAGATTTCTTGAGTAAGGAAATGTGAAAAATAAAATACAAAGTCATATTATTTTGAGAAAAGTTGAAAAAGAATTTTTGAAGGTTAAGAAATATTTTCTGTAATGAAATTGTGGTGAAAAAATTATTTGCGTAGTTTAAAAACGATTTGAAATGCAGTAAAATATTTTTTTTCCGCAATTTGAAAAATGTGTTGAAAAATGATATTGACTTATTTAAGTCCAAAATAATGTTTGAAATATTGAGGAATATTTTACGTGATTGAAAAATGTTGAAAAATATTTTACGTATCTTAAAAATGATTTGAAATACGAAAAAAATATATTTCTACATGATTTTAAATATGTTGAAATATTTCTACGCGATTTGAATTACATTTAAATATTTTACGTAATTTGAACTACTATTGAAAAATCACTACGTGATTGAAAAGTGATGAATTATTCTTACGTGATTGTGAAAAGTGGCGAAAAATCGTTATGTGATTTGGAAAGTGTTTTAAATATTTTGAGAATGATGGAAAATGATTTATGCAACTTAAAAGAATGATTTATAGGTTACGCGATTTTGAAACAGTGGAAAAAATACTATGCGATTTGAGAAATGTATGATTTTACGCGATTGAGAAAAATGTTAAAAAATTTGTACGTGGTTTAAAAGTGCAACATAAGAGTTGCGGTATTTTGAAAACATAACAGAAATGTTACGAAATTTTGTAAACGTAACAATAGTGTTACGGTATTGTGAAAACGTAATAAAAATATTTTGAAATTTCAAAAACGTAACAAAAGTGTTACGGTATTGTGAAAATGTAAAAGAAGTGTTATGGTATTGTGAAAATATAACAGAAACATTTTTGGATTGTGAAAACGTAACAGAAATGTTACGCGATTATAAAATATGGTAAAAGTATTTTATAACTATGAAAACATGATAACATGATTTTGTTATTGAAAAATACAGTATGATTACTGTAAAACCAATGTATGGACATTGTTTGTGAAAACAACGAGTTTTGCCTGTTATTGGCACGTGGTGCATTTTAGATGCATTGGAAAAAAAAATATGCATTGAGGCATATGATTTAATTGAACAAACGAATTTGAACAAAATGACCCTTGTGGTTGGACTTGCACTGATATATTCGTGCATTGTATAAACTATATCTGAGAAATTATGAGATATACCTGTGATTGGTATTATACCTATGATTGGTATTTGGTGCATTATACATGCATTGGAATGGTCCGATGAGGATTGGATATGACTGATTACCTAGGAGAAACATACCTCTTGAGTGGGTGCGATATGCGTAGTGTAAGTCACTTGTTGACCTTGGGGGAATCAGGGTGTGGGTTGCTTACACGGGTGGTTAGTCGCGCTTCTTCCCGTAGGTTAGACTGATGCAACACACCGATGATCCTGACCGAGACACTATTCTTATTCAAGATCTGATAAAGACTGTCGTGTATATGCTAGATGTGCAAAATCAAAATGAGGATTATAGCACGTGGTCTGAGGCATGTGGTACCGACAGATCTTTTCGTTCATTTCTCCGACCTGAGTTTAGCTCCATGGAGTAGGAACATTGAGTCTAAATGCACATGCATTATATGATTACATTTATATCTGTATGATATATTAATTGAGAAATATTGGCTATAACAACTGTTTTGAATACTTGGATTGATATATGATTGGATGATGATAGTTGATTAATATTAAATATAGTATTGGAAGCCTGGTATGATATCCCTGTATGATATTGCTGTTTGTGTTATCTCTGTGCTGTCATGGTATTAGTGTAGGTGATCTCACCTTTTTGTTATGTTGTTTTGCTATATCTGTACTATTAAAATTAAATAATAGAAGGATCAAGTTGTCTTAGACATAACGGGCGATGGATACTCTGAGATTGGTGACAACAATAAGGAGTGGACATTCAGGACTCGAAGGGGTGCAGTGTTGACAAAAGAACAGATGTATGATGCTTCAAGATGGACAGAAAAAGGAATAAGTATGTTAAAGTTTCTCGTTAGTGTTGTACCGTGCTATTAAGTAGGACCCGTTATAGGGTTTGCTACTGTTAAAAAAAAAGAGTCTGTTAATTTTATATTTCTCTTTAAATTGTGAAAAATTAATTGGTGTCAATATTGCATAATGAATAGTTGAAATATGATTTTTAATAATACCTAATATTTTCAATAAATTTACGTTTCAGTAAAGAAGAAATTTTGAAACCCATATTTTCATAACTCAAACCTTTTACGAATTGATTTTTAGATTTTGAGTTGGGAGTCAGACATGTGATACCCTAGGGAGGGTGTTACAAAATCACCTAACAACTGATCAAACTATCAAGAGTATTAAGAACTATATGATTGAACAAAATCAAACATTAATATATATTCAAAGTGATACATAAACATCAATATCCATACAAAGATCCAAAGTAATCCCTAAATACAGCTCAACTAATCATTTAACACAAAAATATACAACAAAAGTAGTGCTCATAGGATAAGGAAAGAGAAGAAAACTAATGGAGAAGGAAAAAAGCTCATGTATGTGATCTTCTATGCTTAAATCATCCTCTATAAGGAAGATGACTTCCAACCTTGACTCCCTAGGCCTGCAATCTGCCCAGAAATGAAGTTCCACCCGCAGCTTCTCTAAAACTTCATAAAAACTCTCTAAAAAAATATTATTAAAATCGTATTTATAGGCCCAGAAAATAGAGTTACATCGCGGCATTAATAAGCCTACGCCGCGACGCGTTTCAATTTAGGTCACAGACGATGCAACATTACATGCCTGCACTGTGGCTTGCAAATTTCGTAGCTCTCTGTCTAGATGCAGAGGATTCACCACACCGCGGCATTGATATGCCTGCGCTGCGACGTCAACTGCCAGAATGCTTCTTTGGCTTTCTCTTCCAGTTTTGGCTCAAATTCTCCATATATCTGCTTGTTGGAGCCCTTCCTATAATAGAGAAATCACCAAATCATTAATAATTGTAAATCCATTTAATCAATAACAAAATAAGCACAAATTGCTCAATATCATATAAGAAAGGTATCAGAATTGAATATAACAAATATAAGCATAAAACCTTCCAAATATGCATGCAATAAGGATTTAAGCAATCAATGAAAGCATAAATATGGGGCACAAATAACTGTATTTTATGGAGTTATCACACCCCCAAACTTAGACTTTTACTTGTCCTCGAGCAAAACAAAGTATGACTAAGTAAACTTACTTTAACAATTTATACTTTACATGCATTTAACAGCTTTCAATTTCAATTTTCATTTAAACATAACCAGCGTAGAATGATTGCATCAGTCCTCAATGAATGCTAAAATCTCACAATCAACTCCACACATACATAACCCTAAACATGCTAATAATCTAATATCATTTCATGAAGATCGCATTTTTCCATAAACATGCAAGATAAACTTCTCCTATTCAAATCACACAAATCCGAATAAGTTTATAAGCATACATGTGTATGAATCATATAATTCACAAAATTGATCCTAAACTCTCTCTCCACTAATGTAAATCACACATAACTGATGATCAAAAGGGTCTTTAACAGCTTGTAATGTCAGGCCATGGTAATTGGCGTATGAAAAGAAAGGAAATGATGTACAACAAACATTGAGAAACATAAACATGTTATTTCAAGACTTGAGTCATCAAGTGATATTATCAGGGTATTCAATAGTGAAAGAAGAAAACTCGCCAGAACCATTCAATGCTTTTTATACTTTTCATTTCTTATGCTTTGCTTATTTTTTTCTCTTTCCATTTTTTTTACAAAGCAATGTTTTTTCTTCAATTTTGCATCTGGTTCCTTCAGGCTCATTTTGTATTAGATATACATACCCCTACTCACTAGACTCACTTCAAGAAATAACATATCACATACTCAACAAATATTAATGGTAGGAAGAAAATGTAATGATTTCACATGCATTAGAATGGTTAACAGGTTAACGAACACAATGGGTGAAAAACATATAAGGTCAAACAATTATAAGGCTTCAAAATGGGATCTAAAGATATCATCACTTTAGGGTAAACTTGAAAAGCTCAATCAGTTCAAACAATGCTCTAATCATTTTCTCAGTCATGCACAATCTATGATTTCGCCTCAAGATAGTTTAAAAACAACTTCAAGGATAATCGAAACTCAACATGTACATCTATAAACTTTCTCTAGACATGCACTCTTATCATACTCAAAGTTATACTTGCATCTACGTGGAATATAAATCATATATAAAAAGCAACTAAATTATTTTACATGCTTCTAATCACATATAATTTTGCTAAAAGTAATCAAATCGCAACCATTTATATCATTGGACAACCAATTCCACACTAGCTTCAATCCAATCATACATTAAAAATTGAAAATTTTTCTCAGAAACCCATCAGTAATAGTCAACCTCAGCATATGATCATGATAACATGGTGACTATCATCACTGCATACTATAAATATCAATACATGTTACATAAATTCAACTTTATAATAACAAAACATGTAATGATACTCCCCCAAACCGAAGTGAAACAGTGTCAATGGTTTCTAGGGTACCTGAGCCTGAATAAATACTAAAAATGTGAGAGCCGAGTATACTACAATATTTAAAAACACTTAAAATAAACTAAGTATGTGCAATATATGCATTATAGGATGACACACCGCAGCACATAGCATCCATGCCGCGGTACATTTGGTCAGAATGGGTGCTTTCAGCAGCACCCAAATCAATTTTTTTTCTTTTCTTTTTTAACAAGTTTAAAGGGCATGCCGTGACATTAAACTTGCCACACCACGACGCTGAGCTCTTTAGACTCTGGCTTAATGCGCATACAATAACTGTCACGCTGCGGTGTGTAACAAACTTACGTCATGGCGTAAGAGGTCAGCCTGCAGAATTCTGCAGCAAACTCAGTTTTGCTGCTGAATTTGCTCCAAAGAGGTCCTCAACATCTCTAAAACTTGTCTAAAATATAAAATTGCAAAATATACAACAAAACATACTAAAACACAAAATCAAGGTATTAAGTATATATATGACATAAAACATAAAACTAACTAACTAAAGCTACAAAATCAAACATACTAACTACTAAACGACAAAAATCAAACATACTAACTAATATAAGATTGAAAACAAGAGAGAAGCATAAAAACGAACAAAACTACAAAATTAAACATACTAACATATATAAGACTTAATACTAAAGAAAATCATATAAACTAACAAACTCATAAAAACTTGAGTTCCTTCCCAAGAAGGGCATGAGTTATAGTCCCGACAGGACTTTTACAAGGCAAACTGTCAAACTGTACTTCAGTGTGTATCTCCTTGGTGTATGACCAGTTTGATTAGGCCTTCTTTCAGCTAATTGGAGGTCTCCATTTAGGGTTCTCAAGCTCCCTCAAAGGCCTCGAATGATTAAGCTTATCCTTCATTTATTGTTCGTAAAATTACAAAGAATGAAGACTTAAGTGAAATTGTACAAAAGAAAACTTGAACTATACAACTTGAATTAGAACTAAATAAGCTCATTATTGATATTAGCAATATAGAAATAAATTGTCATCCTAGGCAATTACCAAGGAATAAGTCTAATCTATACAAAAATAAACCAACATCCCCGGCAACGGCGCCAAAAACTTGTTATCCCTTTTTAAGGCCGCAAGTGCACGGGTCGAATAAGTAATAAAGTGAAAGAGCAGGGTATCGTTCCCACGAGGATGTTGGCTTCCAATGTTAAGTATCAACCAATAGCTTATCCAAATTCTATTCAAGAACATATAAAATAGGGGAAAGTGTAGTAAAACTAATCTAAAAACATAAAGGCAATAAATGAAAGTAAAGATAATGGTTTAGAGATTTAGGGAATCTTTCTTCACTTCATACTTCAAATAATGCTATATAATCCTTATAAGCAACATTAATGAATAGTTAAGTTAGCTTGTGTAACACCCCTGTTGAGGATGTCACATATATAAAGAAAACAACAGAAAGATAAATAAAATCTACCCAAGTTGTAAAACATTTGTTACATAATAATACGGGTTGTAAAATAATTCTTGTTAAACAGAATATTGTTAAATAAAATAACGCGTAAACATAAAATAAACAAAACCAACGTCACACATAACATACATATGGTTCAAGTTATAAGTTGTACAAATAATTTACAACTAAAATATTTAAACTGAAACAATAAACAAACTCCATAACAGTCTATAAATACAAACGTGGACGCGCCCAAGTACACATCATAAATATTTAATGCTCTGAAAGATCACTATCAGGAAGATCATCAGAAGATAAATATCCAGGATGCCTCGACTCTCGGCGGAAACGCGACCGCGCAGTCGATACAACGCTAATCTCACTAGGCGCAGTGAACATACCACCCCAATAACGCCTAAGAGATAACGGCATCTCCAAATGCAAAAACACAGTAGTCGTCATGACTGGTTCTCCATCAAACTCATTACGTAGGGACACAGTCAACCGCCCCACGTAAGTCACCGAATCTCTATCTTCACGCAAACGCCAGGCTGTCGATCCACCATGAAACTCGAGTCGTACAAAACCCAGAAATCCTGGCACCGCCATACTCAAGCAATCAATCCAATGGATATGGATGATCGGATGGTACTTGATCGTAGAACTGATCTTCGGCTAGCTGATCTTCCTCCTCCTCGGGGTACACACACTCAAGAGGCTGTTCCTCTTCTTCAAATTCTTTTACCACATGATTTAAAATAAACAAATAACACATACAACAAAGAGGTAAGGCGATCCATACCACCACAAACATGGTAAAGTAAGAAAACGACAATACAACAGATATAACATTTTATACTATATAGCAGTTTAAGATAGCAATAAATAAAATACAAGATCATACAAGTGAAATCTAACACATAGTAATACAGATAGACAAAATAACATAGATAATTAATGGTACAGATAAATAATGACATAGATAAATAACATTAAAATGTATGAGATAAAAATATATATAAAATGTGACTCAATCCTACTTCATGGAGCTAAAGAAGAATACAGACATCAGAGAGAACGACCCGCAAAATCTATTAGCACCATTGACCGCCCAATAACTATTCCGCTGTCACACGTTGCGTCTATAGCCCACTAAAAAAAAATATAGTGGTGTAGCACACTGTCATACGTCGTGTCACTACAGGCTTGTACTAATAGACTTCACAAGATCTTGATTAAGTATAGTGCTTGTCGAGTCCATTAGTGTGTTACCAGTCACCACGGCCCAGAGGAGCAACCAACTGTCCATATATGGAATTCTGCACAGTAACGTCTCCAAGTTCATTCAATTTGAACCACACTACGCCTATCACATCGACAACACGATGTTGTTCACCTCGTCAATCAAATCGCCAAAATTGGCATAACTCAATATATGAGGAAAATTCCAAATGTATACAGTACGCGCCCACCTGGCAATACTGCAACAAAATTACAAATATGCCCCCACTGGCAAATCGTATAAAAAGACAGTACACACCCACCTGGCAATACTGTTTCACCATCTGTCCGGGTCCACCACTTTGGCCCGACAGTAAAAACTTACTGTTTTCGTTAATCGTGTAGAAATTTTATCGCATTTTCAAAATCCCGTCGTTTTTACAAACGTTTTTAAATCACGTAAATATATTTTGCTGTTTTTAAAATCGCGTAGAGTTTTTCAAACGTTTTCTCAATCGCGTAAGATTTTTAAATTATTTTCTTGTCCGACTTCCTTAAAAATTACTGTTTAAATAAACAGAAATAATATTTAATACGTTTAAACTACGTAGAATAATTTTTTATACCGTATACTGTCGTTTGGGCATTTTTCTTATCTTATTTGTCCATTTTTAATAAAAATTGATAGTATTTTATTTAGAAAATTATAATAATGGTTTCCTAATTTTTCCGTAAAATTCTGTTTTCTTAATTTTTTTACCGTATAATTTAACCCTTTTAAAAATCTCTAACATGCTTCAAAATATAATATGAGCCATATGTTAGGAATTTACAAAAGTTACTGTATTTCATTTCTAACAATAAAATCATTAGTTTAATTTCTTAAACTTAATTTTAATCAATTTGTTTCTTCAAAACTCATTGTAGAAAATTTCCCTTTAACATATATTACATCTCTTTGATTGAAACTAGTTTGAAATTGATTTTAGAAATCATGGATACTTGGTTTGGCATGTTGGCCGAAATATATACTTGTACTATTTGATCTCTAAATTCATTTTCCTTGATCTAAACAATGTTATATCTCATTAATTTTCCTAGGTTAATTAAATCACACTTAATAAAAATATGAGAACATTTTGGTTCTCCATTTTGGTTAATGGCCGTGAGCCTCATTGGTGTGTTCTTTGGAACACTCATGCAATCCTTGGCATGTTGTTCACATCCTATAAATTATCATGCATTTCTAACACATACAATATTATCAAAGCTTGTAGACATGCAAATTAATACAAATAACAAATAGGAAAGCTATTAACAAATACCCAAATAAGCTACTAACAATCACAAAAATGATTCCTTATGGATTCTACAATCACAAACAATCAATCTCCATCTTCTTACCACCACCCAAGGATGATAAGATTAGTCTTCCTCTTACCTTAAATGAAGACAAATATGCTTTCACACCTTTCCTAGGGTTTCAGTTTTTCTCCTTCAAATCACCTAACAAGCTTAAACAAATTTTTACAAGTTAATAACATTAAAGAGAGCTTAAACCATGGATAAATCATGGCTTAGAACTTTGAAAAAGAGTTTAGAAATAGAAAACAAGAAATTTCACCTTCTAGGTAAAATCTCCCAAGTAGGTTTCCAAGCTTCAAATGAAGGATTTTGCAAGAACTCCCAACTAGAGATGTTCTTATAATTGTGTTTAGGTTTAGAAAACTTGGTTGGATAAAATTTTGAGTGGTTGGATGGTCTTGGATTGTGTTTGGCCGAATACACCTTCAAGAGAACAACTATGGAGTTTGGTGTTTTTGGAAGAGAGAGAAGAGAGAAATTGCATAAAAAATAAGTGATTAATGGCCTTTAAAGGTGGCTTGGCTGTAGACCTCAAAGGACCAAGAGGTGTCCATTAGGTTGGCTTCATCCAAGCCTTAGAATGGATCAATGATCAAGATTAAGCCTTGTTCACCAAGCTTTGCTCCTATTGGTTAATCCTAACCTTGTCACTTAACCTAGTCACCATGCTTAGTCACTAATTAAGCCTAGTCATTAAGCTTAGTCACTATGTTCTTGAATGTTTCATCACTAATGAGGTTTAATTAAGCTACTAAACTAACTGTTTTATCTAAACGTGGGTCCCACAAAATATTTCTGGGTCCACTATCATTTAATTATACTGACTAATAAAATAATATTATAATAATACAAAATTATTTTATTTGACAGTTAAATTCTAAAAATTAAAAGATTAATAATAGTATCATTCAGAATCGGGTTTAGTAAGATCCCCCAGTTCTGAATAATTAAAATAAGATTTCCCCGGCCCGAAAAAATATTATTTTCCTGTCCCGGAGCAAATCACACAAAAAGTCTAAATAAAATCACAGACAGTAATATTAAACACTGTAACATATAGAAAAATTAAAAATAGTACATTCGGGATGTAATGGTCATTTTTCCATTTTTCCCCACGACGAAGCAAATCATCCAAAACATTCAAATAAAATTACAGACAGTAATATATGTCTGTATATCACATAGAAAAATTAAAACAGTAGCTTGACAAAACTTTTATTTTACGGTCTCGAAACAAATTACGTAAAACGACCAAATAAAATCTTAGCTTGTAAAAACGTATTTATAAACCATGCAGAAAAACAAGAAACAATAAAATAGGGACACAACGGTCTTTTACCCAAAAGTTTGGGGTGTTACAACTTGAGAATCTAATTTAGTTAAAAGCCTATGTCTAGGTCAATCAATCATAGTTTTATTTACTTAATCCAGTATGTTTCTATGAGAACTAGTGCAAACTCCACTCATTAAGATCTATTCTCAAACACCTGTTGTGCATGGCTAAGAGGTATATGTCTATCCCATTAGCGAATCAACTTATCCAAGCCAATTGACCTCATTAGACATGCATCAACCACACGTATGATCTCAAATCCAAATTCTTATATCTAGGTTCATAAGATTTCATCAAATCACCTAACAGCTGATTAAACTATCAAGAGCATTAAGAACTATATGATTGAACAAAACCAAACATCAATATATACTCAAAATGATACATAAACATCAATATCCATACAAAGATCCAAAATAATCCCTAAATATAACTCAACTAATCATTGAACACGAAAATATACAATAAAAGTAGTGCTCATAGGATAAGGAAGAGAAGAAAACTAAGGGAGAAGGAAGGAAACTCATGGATGTGATCTTTTATGCTTGAATCATCCTTTATGAGGAAGATAACCTCCAACCTTGACTCCCTAAGCCTCTAATCTGCCTAGAAATGAAGTTCCAGCTGTAGCTTCTCTAAAACCTAAAAAAACTCTCTAAAAAACTTTGTTAAAATCGTATTTATAGGCCCACAAAATAGAGTCACGTCGTGGCATTAACAAGTCTACGCCGCGACGCGTTTCAATTTAGGTCACAGACGTCGCGACATTATATGCCTGCGCCATGGCGTACAAATTTCGTAGCTCTCTGTTTGGATGCAAGGGATTCACCACGCCGCGGCATTGATATGCCTATGCCGAGGCGTCAACTGCCAGAATGATTCTTTGGCTTTCTCTTCTAGTTTTGCCTCAAATGTTCTATATATCCTCTTGTTTGGAGCCCTTCTTATAATAGAAAAATCACCAAATTATTAACAATTACAAATCCACTTAATCAATAATAAAATAAGCACAAATTGCTCAATATCATATAAAAAAGGTATCAGAATTGAATATAACAAATATATGCACAAAACCTTCTAAATATATACAATAAGGATTTAAGCAATCAATGAAAGTACAAATATGGGGCACAAATAACTGCATTTTATGGAGTTATCAAGGACAACCCCTAGAGTTGTGGCCATGTTCATGACAATATCGACATCTGTAAGTTGTATTGGTCTTCCTCAACTTAGTTGCATTTTGGTCATCACCCAGGTGTCCTTTCCTTAATATATTGGTTTTGTGTAGTCCTCTTTTGTAGATTGGTGGCAAAATGGCCTCGTGGTCAATTTTGGGCCATCAATTTTGTCCATTTATTGGACTAATGATCTGTCCATAACACATCTCGTATGCTTGCCTTTTGTAGCACTCATGCACATATGTCTCAGGGTCATCTCATTTGTAGCCTATGACTGCGACAACATGCCTATATGGAATTCTCACTAACTCCCAAAAGTTATAGGAACAACTTCAGGCTTTCAAGTCCACTATAAAACTCTCTTGTTCAGTCTTGTGGGTTACCTCAAATCTTAATTCCCTTGCCCAAGTTGGAACCCAGTTTCAACTATAGTGCACTTCCTTATCTAATCTCTTTCTAGGTTTGGGCATCACATCACCGGTATGTGTGTTAAGTTTTTCTCTAAGTGAAATAAACTGACCCATCAGATAAGTCCTAAACCACTCAAACATAGTTATAATGCACTTGTCCCTAGCCACTAAGATTGTGCTGTTGAATGCCTCAACCAAGTTATTCATCACCATGTCACATTTTGGGTAAAAACTGAATGCATGCTTACTCCATGCATTTTTTGGGATTGCAGCCAGCCAATCATGTGCATTAGTATTAATGTTCTAGATTTGAAGCATCTTCTCCTGCCATGCTTCCAAATACGTGGCCTTGGAAGCCCCCATCATCAAGTCGCTCATCAAGCTCCCTCTCCTAAACATTTTCTTAAATTGATTATACGGGTGTCTAATACATAACATGTGTTCAACACCCATCAGCATGTCTTGGAAGGTAGGCATCAACCCCTGTGAAACACGACACAATTAGAATTGGCATGTATATATCTAAGCATGCTAACATAACTAATTAAACCTTACATGACAGTACCTTCTGCTGGTCTAATATGAAGACCCATCTATTTGTGTTGATGTCTCAAATGTCCTGCAATAACAGAGAAAAAAACCACGTCCAACTTTCTTTAGTTTCACTTTCAACTACAATAAATGCGACTAGAAAGTACTGGTTATTTGGGCCTCTTCCTACAGCTATCAGAAGTTGTCCACCATGGTTGGTGTTCAAATGACATCCATCCACCCCTATGAATGGCCTGCATCCAATAATAAAGCCTTTTTTGCACCTATCCAAGCATATGTAAAAGCTACCAAATCTTAGTAGCAAATCCCTTGCAGGCCTATTCACTGATAATTTGCAAGCGTTTCCACTACAAGCTTTTACCAATTCAGCAATGTAACTCCATAACAGTGTGTATTGCTCGTTAGCATCTTCTTCAATTAGTTCTTTTACTATTTGTCATGCTTTTTGTGCCCTCCAAGTTGTAATTCCAGTTGCAAATGTCCCTCTAATTTCACCAATTATGTCTTTCAAAGTTACCTTATTGCTATTCTTAAACTTCTCTAAAACTGCCCAGGATACCCACTTTGATTTTGCATTGTTATTGCGAAAAACTCTCTCACACGTATGATTTCCCACCAAGGTCTTAATCCTATCAGTGTCACTCCTTCCTACCCTACTTGCTAACACCACAAACCCACATTTCCCCTTGCATATGACTATGCACCTGACTGCATCATTCTTTTAGAATTTTAGACATTTCTCATTCAACATAGAGTGCTCCAAAATAGCTTCCTTGAATTGTGCCAAGGAAGTAAACTCCATCCCAAGTTTGAATACAAAATCCTTTGACATGTATTCCTTCTTATACTTAGGACATCTTGGTTTGTTCTCCAAATTTGATCTTAAGTCCACTTTAGTGTCCAACTCTTCACTAGAATACTCTTCTGAAATATGATGAACTGCTTCAATGTTTATAGGAATAAACATATCTGGTTGACTCCTACTTGTCTGACCACCACTTTTTACAATATCTACCCCTTCTTTGTTCCCAACACCCAACCCAACATCATTATCAACGCCCTTACCCTCAGTTTGTATTGCTGCCCCACTCCCTGAACCACTGGGCTCACTTTGTTTCCTTCTTTGGGACACCCTAGCCTTCGACTTAGCTATCATCTTCTTCTGAAATTGTCTACTTTGTCCAGGTTTCTTAGCGCTTCTATCATGAACATGAAACTCATCATCTATTCCTAATCCCCTCTCCTCTTCACTGTCATCAAAGTGTATAGTAAGTACACTGCCATCACCGATATCATGGTCTGACCCATCATTGTGACTTATTTGCTGCACCCCATCACCCTTACCGACATTTTCCATCCTTTCACTCCGTCCATGGTCCTCACTAATACCTTGTCCATCACCCTTATCATATTCCATATTTACACACCCTATATCTGTAGTGTTTTCCTGTACATGCCCCAACTCTTTAGAAAAAATAGGTTGTGAAACTATGTGCTCAACATATAAATCCACTTCATACTTGTTATGCATTGTATAATTACCTATCTCTAATGCATCGTTGTCCAACACAATTTGTCTTAACCCATCTTCGAAGTTCAAACTAGGTAATTTCCACCATATCCCAGAAATTTCATTATACCCAAGTTCTTTAACTAATCCCATTACCTCAAAATAAGACCATCTGTCTATGTTTTGATTAAGAGCTGTAGTTAATTTTCCCCCCTTTATAAGTCAGTGGGGGTTCATTCACAAATGACCCCCTATGATGAATAACAATAGTAAATGACATCCTACAGTTGCACATATATAAGGAAAGTAATTAAATAATATAAAAAAATATAATTCCACATAAAATTGGCTTATTCGAATATGATTTTAGCCAAGGACTTTGTTTCAGTTTCTTTGATTGTCTACTTATATTACATGGCTATCTACATGTTGCCTACTGATAAACTGACAGAATGATTGCATATCCTTTTCATGCTCCTGTGGCAGTTGACAATAATTTTGATATATTAGGATTGTTATTTGTGTGCACATTGCAGTCATATGAAGTCAAACTGGGTAGCCTATATGAAAGCGGCACATAAATGTTCCAACAGACATATAGCATGTTCAATAATATTGAAATGTCTTGTTACAACAGTTAGCAAATTTGCAGCATCCAACATTACAAATTAGATGGACCACATCCTATACACACCTAACAAAAATACAACCCAAACCTTTCAGTCCCCACATGAATTGATTATTGTATACAAAAATAAAGTAAAACATTTTTACTCAAAGTGCACAATGTCTAACAACCACCAGCCCTAGGTTCCAAGACAAAAAGGTTTGACGCCATGCAGGAACACACCCTAGAACCTCAGACGCACACATTCAACTATGCATATCTTTCTCGTATGCGATTCAACAATGTGCCATGATTAAGGTATGTGATTGGGAAGGTGAATGGGGACAATAGATAGTGGGGACGAGTGGGAGCACTTGTGGAGACCATAATGGGTAAAATTAGAGGTGAATCACAGGGATACAATGTTTTGCCATGGTGGATTAATCAAATGGTTGATAGAAGGACATGTGGCAAAGATAAAGTTGAGTTTATGACATGTGGCAATTCTGAGATGACGTGTCGTTTGCCACATTACCACTTGACACAAATACTATAACGCCAGGGAATACTTCCACATGAGTCAAAATTTGAAAGGATAAAAAACAAACAACAGCATCATATAGGGACAAAAAACTAATTATAATCGTATTTGAATTTTGACTATATTTATAGGAATTAAAAGAATTTAATTTAGCTTTGTAAAAAAATTGTTGCATCATTAACCATTAGTTTTAAATATTTTGTTTCCATTTTTGTCATATTATCGAGCGTGAAAAATAAGTTAGGGCAGGCCTTGGTTTGGAACCTTTCACTATTTTTGCCCTCTTAAATGGTCAATTTGATGAGAGATATATTCCTAATAGGTATAACTGAAAGTTGTTTTGTATGGTACTCCTCAACTTGGAAAGGTTTTAGATCCTTGTTTGTTGGACCAATTATTTGAGACAAGTGTTCCCTTTATTATAATCCTCTAAATACATGCATGTATTCACAACTTCATGTCATGAGTAAGTTCTGCATTATCAAATCAGTATCCCAACATCGATTGATACTCTTAAAAAAGCTTTGTAATAATATTTTTTCACAAATTACATTCAAAAACCTTTCTCAAATAAATAATCCTAGCTGCACAACATATACATTACAAATTAAAAAGTGCAATTTATACTCATAATGCAGTTCGCCACACCTTTGTTGTGACTAAACACTACATACAGATAACACTAATAAGTAAATATCTGCTTATATAATATTTTTTGACAAACGGATGCAATTGAAATGATTTGGGGTGGGGGCTTGGTTAGGCTGGTCAACGTACCAAGTAGAGGTGGTTGGCTAATCAACGTGTTTGTGTATACAATTCACTTGATCCCTTAAATTTGGAAAGGGTTAGAGCTCATTCCCAACCCAACAGCAACCCAACCCTTTTTTATTTAATCTTCTAAACACACACACACACACACACACACACACACACACTATATATATATATGAACTTGTACAACTTAATTTTAAATGCTTCATATTTTTTTCACTTTTTAAATTGAATAATGAACAAATTCTTATATGCCAAAAATACATTCATTATTATTCCTTTCTCAATCACTTTATAATTGGTATGTTTGGAAAGAAAAAAATGTACACTTTCTTCTTTTAAAATTAGGATATTGAACTTTTTGTTGTATCATCTTAGAACAGTTTATATTATTGTACTTTTAGATGTTTAGTTTTTTTTTAACTTTAAATTCGATAAAGATGTAGTGTGTTTTGGAAAAATAAAATTTCTGCTATAATTTTTTTTAAAAAAAATAGATTAACAGTCATTTTTACAACATACAATGTCATGAGTGCATATTCCACCACTCATACAAATTGTCTTCTCAGCATAAATGTAGTTGTTGGTATTATTTTCTATCTTAAAATTTACGGCTTAAACAATTTACATATCAGGACGATCTTGCCTTTACCCCCACACAAAGCCTCTTTACACACTTTTAACTGAAGGCAAATACCATATTCAATTTGTCGTGGCTAAGTGCATCCATGTCAATATAACGTGTAACTAGTGTGGATAGTCCTCATCTTCCTCCCCATACTCATCGTCATCCTCATTCTCCTCCTTCATCCACTAATCAGCTTCTATGTTTGTGTCATCATCCATCTCATAACCACGATATTTGTTACATCCACCGTCTATGTCATCCTGGTCCTCCATCTCAATTGGGCTTTCATAATGAACCCTCGTCTCATTGGCTGATGACAAGCCATCCCTGTGCCAGTGATGGTGTTGGCTGGTTAGCATATTCCATGGCACAACGATAATAAGATTGACATAATACTGAGGGACAATACTCATACAAGTTTGATTGGGTTACACGGGAAACAACAGAATTGTAACAATTGTAGTTTATACGTCATGTGTGTATGACAAACGCATAGTCGATATTTGTACCTAACACACATACCCACACAATTGGAAGTGTGGAAAAATGATGAACCATTAGTGTGGGATACTAAGGACATAACAAATCCACATAAGCAGTGTGTTTGTGTATCCCAACCAACACCCCCTTTCTGTAGTTTTTGTATCCTATACAACGCATCCTTTTCTCTGTCATTGAACACAAGTTTTTCTTTATGCACTGGTATAGCACATACACACCCTTGTAACAGTACTACTTCAATCATAATTTTTGGAGACATATAACTTTACATAATTGTATAGTATTAGCATAAAACATTTTTTTCAAGGTAAAGCAGTCCACAAGGCAAGGCTTGTCATGTGTTTGGTGCTTTACACACTTGAAGGCCCATTCCACCATTAGAAGCGTGGGTGAGGAATGATGCAATAAACCTATGACCATGTGGCTTCTAATTGGGAGCAAAATTAAGTATACGTTAATGGTGGTGTTCCTATGTATGTTTTGTTTATCTCACATGTTGTGGGTTTTGTTTAATGTTGTCGAAGATAGCAAGATATACACAATCATGCTACATTCAAGTAAACGTGATAACCAACACGTGTTCTGCTCATTTGATTTTCTATTTAACCAAAATATACTAGAATTACTTAGTTGTCAATATGGGATGACGACATTATTTAAATAAAATTGAATCCGATTTTTATTCCAATTTGATATGCAAGAACATTGTATTGTCAGAGGTCAAGTAAAACAAAAAGCTTCGTCTATTGCAAAGCAGGGTACACTTGAACTTCAAACACATTTACCTCAAACTCAACTCTATATAGGTACACATGATCTAGTTTATTCAGTTTCAGATCGTTAACCATCCACTCCCATCCAACACCTCCAATGTATACAATCCTCCAGTCACATAGAAACCTCAATTGACATTTGTATGCCAACCAGGTGCCCCATATTCTAAGCTAAGCATATGGCACGTCTGGATAGATGCAATTCTCGGCAAAATCCCATGGCAACTTCTGCATAATATAACAAGCCAAACACAATCAAGTTATGTCAGTAATTGTATCCCTGAGTGGTGCAGTTCAGACGCTTACAACATATATGTGATTAAATGTGTTGAAACTTAAAAATGTTCATCTTACCATTAGCAAATCGATGGCCTCGAAACTATCAATGACAAAATCGCACTGATTGCACTTCTCTTCTTTGTCCATATGGACTATGAGTCATGATCGTTATAGTCTGATTCATATTCAGAATGGTTTGATGACGCATCAGATACATCCATGTGTGGATTGAATTAACAGGTATATGAACAAGTTGAAAAAGAATGGATGGTAACATTGTGAGAAAAGGAATATGGCAAAAATGCTAATCTCTTCGATACTCTTATAGTAGACGAATAGGTATGATGGTTTGGTTCACCAGCCGCCATCCTTTAATTAAGCTTATTAATGTTTTGATGCTTGCTAACTAATTCCAACTCCACAGGTACACTTTTGGGTTTTCTATAATTTTTTTACCTCAACTTGTTCACTCTAAATATCAACACGTGTATAATTTCTCCATTGTATCGACTACTTTCACTTCCTTTGATTTTTAAGGGTTTCATGTGGAAGGATCTGTAATACATAAGGACCAAGACCAAATTTGACTATATTCAGAGGGACTATATGCATAAATAAAAGATGAGGCGGAATGTTTGTACGCAGGTTTAAGGAAATAAATGTAAGACAACCATGTTTGTATAGTGGTTATTTGCTTGTACTATGCATCTATATTATGTGAGTTCAGTCACTTGACAAAATTGTATAACATGAGTTTGATAGGGATTTTGATCATATCAATGTTGGGTTTTTGACCAAAGTAGTATAATTTTACAAACTATTTATCAAATTAGGGTAGTTTTAAAACTATTTACTAGTTTGGGGTTCTTTTTGCCACGCTGGCAAGGGACCCCGTATTTTATTTTTTATTTTTTTTGTCACGTCATGTAAAGAGAAACTTTAAGTTGCTCTTTACAAATTCTATGACTCATGTCCCATCAACTCCAGAGGAAATAAATTTAATACTATTTTAATATAATGTGAAGGAGCAACTTGGAAGCATGGATATGGATTCAGCCGACTCAAGTGAATTCTCCATAAGTTCTCTAACAATGGTATAAAGAGATTTTCCAGGCTGAAGTGAAATCCACTGAATTTCTGAGACAAACTATAAAAATGTCATAAAATATGTAGATTTTGCGGGGGACAAGCGGTTCCCACTGATCCACAGTTCGGGTAATAATTGCTTTCCCACCTTCTTGGAGACCAACTAGGATAACAACATCATGTAATGTTATCGTACACTCTCCTAGTGGCATGTGAAATGTATGGGTCTTAGGTCTCCAGCGCTCTACTAATGCAGATATCAAGGTGCACTGAATCTGAAAGAATGCAAGTTGTTTAACTCCTAGAAAACCTTCATGTTGCAGATATGGAACAATCTCATCAGGAACCTGCTCTACCCCTTCACGTGTCACTTGTGACCATCTAACAAACAGAATTCGAGCTTGTTTTTCATTCCAAATATGTTGAGAAATGTGTGTTTCTTGCATCATCGACAATGATGGATCATCTGGATAATGCGTGATTATGAGGATGAACTGGACGCCACATCTAACACCTCATTTGTCAAACATAAATAATTATTATGATGTAATCAATATTTTATTAATTAATTAATTATAAACATGCATAAATAAAATTCAATGTTAAAAATATTAGTTAAAATAATAAATGGACCATATTACAAACATGTACATATAATGCAATAGATAAGTTCATTAATTAATAAGATGAACAAGATTACAAACAACTGAGATTAATTAAAAAAAAAAGTGCACTAAGAAACCAAGTTGCTCTTTCACTTTTCATTAGAATAATATTACATTTGATTCTTCGGCACCACATAAGAAGTGACTGATGGAAAGAGCAGCTTGAAGTTGACTAACGTAGCAACTTTTGACAAAGAGCAGCTTGAAGTTTCTCTTTGTGTGACGTGGCAAATAAAAAAAATATGGGGACCTTTGCCAGCGTGGCAAAAAGGACCCCAAACTGGTAAATATTTTTAAAACTACCCCAATTTGATAAACAGTTTATAAAATTACACTACTTTGGTCAAAAACCCATCAATGTTTATGTCTCTCAAGTGGTCAGTTGGTGAGGAGGGAAATACACATAGTAAGGAGAAAGTGTTGTCATGTTCTTTAGTATGGAATTAATTTTATCAGCTTTGTGTTTTTTGTCTCTCTTCCAATCAACCACTTGGGAGAGAATAAAATTTAATCATCATCCAAATCCGTCCAAATAGGATGCTACTGGATGGTCCACATTCTAGTCTTTTTCATAATACATATTTACATTTTACAAACTATCTATTGAATATGAATCATTTGATACTTAATTACCAATTTTGGGTCCTTTTTTTGGCAAGTCGGCTTGGGAACCTCAAAAATATTTATACATTATTTTGCCTCATCATGGGAAGAGTAACTTCAGTGGGCTTTATGGAAAAGATCATAACTGTATGCTTGGTGACATCAATGGTGTGGAAAGTAATGAAAAAATTGAAGTGAACGAAATAAAGTGACCAAATCGAAAAAAGTTTCCAGCTTGCAAATTAGACAACTCCTACACACAGCAATGTCCAGTATGTTTAATGATTTGTAGTACACTGTTTAGTGACATTGGCAATGCAGTCAAATATTGACTTCATTGAACTCATTAAAAAGTCTGTAATTACACATTTGTAAATAATGGTGTACACTTATTTTATTCTAACCTTGCCAAGAAATTGTACTAAATAATTTATTTAATGCAAATTATTGGATGTTTACATAAACTAATTATTATGATGCAAGATTTTTTACCTTTAACAAAAATTATGTTCACACGACAGTAGCAATAAATTATTAAATAGCTATATTACCAACATATACATATAATCCAACAGACAAGTTCAATAAAAAGAACAATCAATAGGAATAAGAGGGTTAGATGATGGATCAATGTATATGATGTTGTTTTTGCTATCGTTTATCTCATGTGGATACGATTTTATCATGACATGTTACCCACCAAATCCTCGTCAGTGGTGGTATTAAGGTTTCGTGTCGTGAAGGCTCTACCTACGGTATATATGTACATTTAGTAGATTTACCCACGACCAAATATGGTCTAGTTCAATTCATAGCAAACTTACTAGTCAGTTAAATATATAGCAATGTTACCATACATGACGACTATGATTTTATCCATTAATTCAATGATTTTATTTGGCTTAACCATTTTAGTGCGGCCTATTATGTAAGGCAACACTGTTTCACCATCAAAGGTCACAATATGCTTGATATCATGGCATTCAGATGTTCCTATAACCATTAAACACATATAAATGCATATTGTAAGAGGTGAAGGTTCATAAAATAAAGGTCTCAATCACAAGCACACTCTTATAACAATCCATGCACCCCTAACCCCTTGAATGTCATTTGTCATTTATTCACCTTCTTACCCAGTATCCGCTTACTCCCCCGTTGAATTTTCCTACAATCATGGTCAGACTCTTCATCCAGAATCACAAGTGGAACAAGGCCACAATTCACACCTGCTTCTTTCCTGCAACTAGTTTTTGAAAAAATCCTCACATAAAACATAGACTTGCCATCATACTAAAAAACCAAGAAGTTCGCTTCTTCCAAGCACTTCTTCATCGCAAATTGCTTCCATCCATTTGTAAAAACCATGCAATCCCCAATTTTCATCATTTCAATATCCCAACACTTGTTTTCATGATCCACAAGAGTGACGTTGGTTGCAGTGATACCGTTGAAGAACTTGGTGAATGCCTTTGGAATGCGTTGAAACAAGAATAAGGGTAGGTTATGCAGAGTCACTATCAATTATTCATCTGCAACGTGGAATAACATCCACATTACATTTTTACCTTGCAGGACATACACAATCATTGCCCTGTTTCGTGTTCAAATTACCTTATAATCGATTTTTTTTTTAGAAACCATAAATAGACGCTTGTATAGGGTTATTGGCTTGACTAGGGATCAAATCCAAATATGCTCTTGCTTCTTACTACATTATATTACCATACATGCTTTGACTCCCAAATGTATAATGTAATTAAAACGCTACAAATGGATAATCCAAAGAGCTAAACCTGATTATTTATAAATATATATATCTTGATACACATCAATACATAGAATAAAAACCATACCATGTTGCATAGAAAATATGAATCCCTAACACAAGATAGAAAGTATACCAAGTGGGTAGAACTTGTTTGCGGCAGGAAAACTTTGAAGAATTCTTGAAGGGTAGTACTTCCGGACCAGTGTTATGGATTCTTCATGCCTGTTAGATGTGACTGTGAATGTAACAGCATGAGAAAAAAGCCATGCAAGTAACGGAGATTCATACAATGGAGTACAAACAAATAGGCCATCAAGAATTTACATTAATAAACACAGTCCTATGGCCTAACTATACACATTTGACTAACTATATATAATCTATAACAAATTGATCTATTATGCTTGACAGGATGAGGATCTTCTGTTGTTTGGCAAAACAGGACATGATCTATTGTTTGGCTAAAAGGATGGAAACCAACTTCGAATAGACATTTCTAAGTTATTTTTTGCCCCTGTTAGCAAAACATGATCATTTTCTGTTTGGGTCAATAGGAGAGGATCTTCATCCATCAATTATCTACGCATTATCTTAGGTGGTGAAAGGTATATATGTAGTATATACAGCTTTTGACACATCTTATCATCCTATTTACCCGGTTGGGGGCATGTATGCTAATATATTGGTTAATATAATTATAGATAGTAAAATCAATACACTACACACAATGACATCAGAAACCCAAATTTGGATTGAAATCACAAATAATATATTTTACCCTTAACTCACCTTTTGAAGTAGACGAATACCAAATATGGATGATTCTATGACCTTCTTTCCTTGTACTTGAGCACCTACCTACCAACTGCATAATATATGGTGTAAGGCATACATGGAGTGCTTTCAATGTCAAATAATAAAGCTTAATTGTACATGTTATTGTTAATACAATTTTGAATATCAACCAAATACACAGTCGTCAACAATGGATGGTCATCGATGAAGGAATCATACCAAAATTTGGACAATGCGAACCACGCAGAGGGTCGCGCCGGTTGAGTGACGGATTAGGTTGGGTTTTGGGAAGGAGGAATGGAGTATACAGGTGGGCGCGTGGGGCGGGGCGCATCGACAACTCCAGACGTAAAATAGTGGACTCACATGTCCCTACGTATGTAATAAAAACCTGGGGATTGATCTTCCAGCATCATTTTCGATGGTAATTTCTAAGGGTGTAAGTGGGTGGTTTAGTTCGGGTTTTAGGAAAAAATAAATCCGAACTAATCAAAATCAATTGGTTCGGTTTGGTTCGGTTTTCTTATTTTTTGATAGCCAAATCCGAACCGAACCGAACCAAACATCTAAGGTTTAGTTTGGTTCGGGTGATCGGGTTGACCATTATTTTTTTAACACAAAAATTAACTAAATAATTATACATGTAATACAGAAAAGTGCACATAATGTATCTAAAATTTTAAATAATATTAGAACATAGACTAACCTTTACTCTTCCATCAGGCAATGAACATTCAATTTCAAGTTGAGTCACACGATCATTGGTTTTGAGATTTCCTATTTATATCAAATCCAAAATGCTAAAATAGTGAGAAAAGAAAACTTTCTAGTAGACGATAGAAAAATAGAATACATAATAAAAAAGTTCAGGCAATAACTGGACAGCAGTCAGAAGCATAATCTTGGTAAAGATCAAATATGACATACAATTTTTGTGGTCCCATAAATAGGCGATAGAAAATGATTAAGAGGATAGCTAAAGCAAAATCACTAGTCATATGATATACATGACTTTATCCAATATCAATATATAGCCAGTACAAACATAATAATGTGCATCACCCAAAGTTAATTCAAATTCAGTCAAAACTCAATCCAAACATTAAAAAAATGATTCATTAAACATGATTCATCAAATCAAATTTATCTTTCAACTTCATCTACATCCTGCAATAAGGACAAACAAAATGTTAGAATTTGTGTATACTAGATTTTAACAATCAATCATAATTAATGTACTTATAAATGTTATCTTAAAAGTTTGTCAAAGATTTATTAAAGCCCAACTTCAAGATTTGAAGATAATCATGACAACTCTAAAAATTGAAAGGCACGGTTTTGGTAAAAAAAAATGAAAACGCATATGTCTAATGTCTTTGTACATGCAATAATGGTTTGATTCGAGTGGTTCTTCGGATTTGAAATTCTCAATCTGAGAACCGAACCAATTAAGCTCTCATTGGTTTGGATTTTACCTGAACCAATCAAAATACCCAAACCAAACCAAACCAACTTAATTGGTTCAATTTGGGTTGATCGGATTGATCGAGTTATCCAAACTAATTTACATTAATTTCTCTTGCACCCAAGTAATTGGAAGGGTTCTAGAACCCGCTTTAGTTGGCACAGTGATGAATAATTAATGTATTTTTTTAATTATTAAATTGTCCCCTAAGATATTTTTTTTTAAGAAATTGTTACAAACTGTAACTCTAAGTGATTTAAAAACCCAAAATAGAGATATTCTTGTATGCATACAAAAGTAACACATAATCTTTATACACAAGAAATAAAACGTTAGAGAGAGAAATAAAAATATGTCCCACTAAACTCACTTATCATAAAAAATTATTCTCTTTTTTAATTTTTTGTAAGTATATGTAAAGATAATGTGTTACATTTGTATGCATACAAGAATATCTCCCCAAAACAACTTTTAAATGTCGTTTAACAACTCATAGATCTGCATCATCAGTCTATGCCAGAAGGCTTCTAACACCATTACCATCTACGCTTTTAGCATTTCACCCTTCCAAAGTTTTTTTTTTTTTATCTTAAGCAGACCATACATTCAAAGATAATGGAGCAACACTATCGATTGAATGGTCAAGGGGATGATGGCAGCAAGGAGAAGAATCCTAAGAAACCATAGATTTGTTGTTGCTTGTTCCACTTTTGCCTGCTTTTTCATCACAGAAACACATGAAATACATCACACTAATGAAAACTCAAAGCCTTGAATTGGATCAGCATGGTACAATTTGAGAATATCAGAATCAGGTCATGTGACTCATTTGTCTATATAACGAGTCATATAACCTGACCCGCTTAAGGAAGGAGATAAATACTCTTTCACGTTGCTCAATCCCACCCCTAATTAAAATTTTTTATACTTACATTTATTATCCTTTTTAAACCACCACAGTGACTGTTTTTGTTTAAACATACGCATTTTGTAGTTATTTAAAAATTTTAATCTATAACAAGCTTTTAATATCTTTGGCTTATACGTATTTATTGGTATTTTACGAACTTCGTAATTTTTTTCGGTACGGTTAGAACTCGACATTCTTATAATTTTAGGGTTTGAGTGTATTTTTTCTTATTTAGATTAAAGGTGGCAACAAATTTCTGTATAAGCTTAAAAAAAGAGTATGCTTTTAGTTAGGTTGGAATAAAAAAAAATTAGTCATTTTTGCAGCAAAACATAAATTAAACAACGTATATTTTGAATACATCTTTTTTTTTTTTTAAACTAAGCCTTAACATTGTTGAGATTTTAATAGTTAAAATGACACAAAAAATATTAATGCTTTCCCACAAAAAAAAATAATAAGTCACAATCACACATAAAAATGATATATATATATATATATATATATATATATATATGTGTGTGTGTGTGTGTGTGTGTGTGTGTGTATGTGTGTTAATGCTTTCCCATCAATGAAAGCATGTAATGAACTTTATTTAACAGTATCATATATCATATAATATATAAAAAAAGAGTACATGTCTTAAAAGCAGGTCATGTGTCATTGTGACATGGAAATACTTATCTAAAATATTATCATGTGGCAAATACTTACTCCGAAAAACTGTCATGTGACATATGACGTTAGAATTTAAATAAAAAGTATATATGAGTCACTACAATGAAAAAATAATGTCATTTTGGAATGTGTCATCTAATGTGATCTTTTTTTCTACATGTAAAGTGATGTGGTCAATGTCACACTTATAAAAAAAATATAACAAAAAAATTAATAAAAAAATTCATATAACTCCAAATCAAAATCACGTTTCAGCGTTCTGGTTTCATCTTCCTCAATGTTTTGATAACAGAAAAAAATTAACTTTTTTGAACGAAATACAAAAGTATAACGAAACCTAAAAAAACTCATTCTTTGGACACAATGGAAAAACATTTTGAAACCCAAAATTTCTAACAAAATAAAATACTATGTTGAATCCCCAAAATATATATCAGTTTTCTTCTTTGTCATGGTTGGTTGATCTTCTTCTTATAGGTACAATATTGCGAGTCTTACGAATCATACCAATGAATAATGTAAGAGGCTCATGACCTTACAAACAACTTAAAGTTATGTAAGAATAGAGACAAAGAGGGGAGTTGAGAAAGAAAAAAAAATAAAAGAAGAATTGTACCTGGGAGTGGTAGTTGCTAAAGCGGACGAGCGGTGACTGGTGGCGGCAAACTTTTGACAACCTCTAGGTTGGGAGTGAAAGTAATTGAGAGGTTAGTGCATTCTTAAAAATAGCTTTGTTACTTTTGTCAATCTCTATAACTGGTCCATTTTTAAATTTATTGTATAGTCATTTCCAATTATTATTACTAGTACTTTGAAGAAAATTTGCCACGAGCTCCATAATAAATTATATTTATTATCACCAATTATTACCATTACTTAGAATTTATTGTAGAGTTTTTCAAGTATAATTATAATTATAAAATCAATGAATATAATCAACTTATATAATATAATATAAAATCAATCAATATAATTAATGTAATCAATATAACCATTAATCAATATAATATACAAAATGGAAGATATATGACTTGAAAATCTATCATTTGTCATCTCAAGTAAAAAATCTATCATATGACTTGACGTACCATATGTACAAAAACTAAATAAAAATAAATAAAATAAGAAGGAGTGAAATTATCTATTATTATTAAATGTAATTAGTTAAGTGTCTATTATTGTATGTCAACACTTATACATTTTCTAAATAATTTTGCATGAAAATAAATATGGAAATGAGTTTATGACACATTTATACCCAATCAATTGGAGATTGAAGCAAAAATTAGCAATTCTATTTGAATTGAAACAATAATTTGAATTTTAAATTACTCACTTATGGCAAAAATTTGACATTAGCATTTAATTCTATTTAACATTTAATAATTTGAATAATTACAAAAACAATGTCACGTTATTCACTATGTTGACAAAATTGAAAATTTGAATTATATTTATATATAATTATAGTTGTCTATAATTATCTATAATTATCACATAATTTCAAATTAGCATTTTATTCTATTTAACATTTAATTTGAATAATTACAAGAATAATTTCATGTTATTCACTATTTGACAAAATTGAAAATTTTAATTATATTTATCTATAATTATAATTGTCTACAATTACTATAATTATCACATATCCTGCCACATTTGAATGATGTTGATTATGCAATTATTTAAAACATCCTAATTTTGGCTAAACAATCTCTGTCATGTAATTTCTCAATATAGCTTTCATTCATTCATATAATTATCTTTTTACATACCTTTAAATTTCTAAATATATTGACTAAAAAAATTCTAAATATAGTCTAATTTATTGACCTTCAAAGGATAATATAATGGCTCAAATAATATACATAGATTCAAATCCTAAAGTTTAAAAATGCTCATTTTAATTCATTAATTAATTGATTACTTCTAATAATATTTTATTTGACCTACAAACGATTGATTGCCTCTAATATAATATATTATTTAAATCAAATTTATTCAATCTCAAAATACAAAGGATTAACTCTATATAAATTCTCTCTAATATTATTCATTCTTTCACATTAGAGTATTTGGTTTACGGTTTCATTTTTTTCATTTTGATTCAACTAATCTTTCTTTGTTTTACCGATCCATGTTTTCACATTTTTTGTTCTTTTTAACTTCTTTCTCTAGTTAAGCTTCTATCTTTCTTTCATTCTCCTTGACTTAATTTTATTTTAATTGTTCTAATTTCAAAATACAAAAGAATCAAACTATATAAATTTATCTAATATTTTTAATCCCTACATGTTAGGTTATTTAGTTTACAGTTTCTATCATTTTTCATTTTGATTGAATTCATCTTTCTTTATTTTACTTTTTCACTTTTTCACCTTTTTGGTTCTCTTGTCCTCTTTCTATGAGGTACTAGCTTCTATCTTTCCTCCATTCTGTTTGAGTATTTTTTATTATATATTTTTAATATATTATCATAGTTATTAAGATTTGAATCATGGTTTTAAAAAATGTCTATCATTTGTTTATGTTTTTTCTTACAGGTCTTGCCCACAAAATCTTCAACGAAAGCTATGAAGCAAAGTGATGATAATTGGATCCTAAATAAGGGATTATGGTGGAAAAAGTTGTACCTATAGTTTTATTTTCAATTTTTATTTTTTTAATTGTATATTTTTAGCCTACAGTTGTAGAAGGCTAAAGTTATACCTATATTTTTTATTTCCAATTCCTTCCTATATTGTAGAAGGTGAATTTATGGTTCTTTCCCCTTTTTTTTTGCGAACGGATCAATTGTAGGCTAAGTTATCAAATTTATTGTATCCAAAAAAATAAGTTGCAATTATTAGTTGGAATCAATCATTTAATATTTTGATCCAGGAGAATATATATTTATAAGTTTTTACAATTTATAATGCAATTTGTTCAATTTCTAATATATATTGTGGTAAACGTTATATGTTTAATATTTTTTAATATAGATTTCATGATATAAATTTTTTTTATTTATTATTATCTATTTATTGTTTATTATCTATTTCACTTTTAATTTTATTGAAAATTATATTAATATTTGTATAAATGAAATTCCCCTAAAATTAGAGTTAATGAGTTGTTAAACATTACATTGTCTTGGTCCAAAGTATTACTACCATAAGCTCTATAATAAATTCAAATATAAATTAAAAATTTATTTCATTATTTCTTCCTTGACAAAATTTGTTTCATTATTTCTTCATTTTAAGTTACATTAATATAAATTGAATTAATTTATATGTAATTTTCATTAAATATTATATTTTTATATATTAAAACATTATATGCATTTTAAACTGAACTCTAAATAGTTTAAATATTTTTTTAAACATATAAGTTGTTTTATAATATTATATATTTAAATGATTTAGTATTTATATTAGAATGAAATCCTTTCATGAAAATATTATGTATTTCAAACTTAAACTTATAAATATTTTTTTATGAATTATTATGTATATTTCGTTTAATAAAATTATTTGTAATTATATTATATTTATTTTTATCATTTAATTCTTAAATTTACCCGTGCTTCGCACGGGTGCAAAATCTAGTTTATATATAGATTTGAGTGTATATAAAAATTATCAGCTAAAATCTGTAAGTTTCTTATATTTACAGTTATTCATAAAAAAAATAGTGATCTAACTAGATTTCTGTGCAAATTTGAGTGATGGGATAATTAAAAGTTTCAAACTCAAGTGTAAGTTATTTCAAGTAGTAAATTCTCAGGAGTCCGAGATCGATCCACAGAGAATTGATGAAGAGAAAATTATTTGAGGTAAGGAGAAGATTTGTCACAATACTAAAGATGATATAAGTTGTTCACAAATAAAAAAGATTTATTTGGGTTAGGAGATCCACTCTTGGTAACAAATTAAAGATAAAATTATTTCTTTTTATAACTCAATTGAAATCATATATAATGAAGGTTCCAATCGGAAGATTTAACATTCAAAGTTTAACTAAGATTATACATGTAATCATATTATGGTTCCAATAATTATCTACCAATACTTGTAAATGGTCTCAAGCATCTACTGTGCCAACATCTTATCTACAATGAATCAAGATATTCATTATACAAGAAGAGTTTCTAAATTAATCGGAAACAACATACAACATATATAAAGATCACATAAAAATATATCATTCAAACACAAGAAATAGAATAATCTAACCTTATTTCATTACTAAGAGCTTCACTCTTTCACCCAAGTAAGATGAAGATTTAGTTACTCATAGACAAGCAGAAAGAAAGAGAGAAGAAGAAGATGATGAACATAACTTCAATTAAGAACAATAGAAAACTACACAAAGGAAGCAATTAACATACAATCATGAAAGTAAACTCTAAGCTAAGCTAACACCCTTAAATGATCAGTCTTTGCCTCCTTTTATAGAGTTAGAGGAACATAAAATGCCAAAGGAATTGATGGATGATGAGAACAAAATGCCAAAATGGTTGTTTGATGAGTGGATTCTTGTCTCTGAAATATTTCCCTTCTGAACTCATGGCATGCGTCATTTTTTAGCTAAGTGGTCTTCATAAAAGTTCTAGGAAATTGTCTCAGCTTTCCATAGACACTGAGTTTAGCCAAATCCACCAACCACAGCCCGAGATATGGCCCAATTACTGCTCATGGGTCAGGTCCAACTTCAGCTCCTCTATTCTGACTTCCAAGCCCAATATCACCTTCAAGGAATCCGAATTGAATTTTGCGTTCTTATGAAAGTTGTAGATATGGGTCTTAACCTTCTACTATCAAAATTTCAGAATTGTTGAACTCCTATAACCCGAGATATAGCCTAATGAGTACATAGAGGTCAAGCTATCAGGTTCAAAACTCTAGATTTTGCTTCAACTCCAATTTGAGTTATCCAAACATATGTATCCAGTCTTGAGGCCTTCATAAAAGTTGTAGAAATTTGTCTTAGTTTTAAAACAAGATCAAAATCACATCCATCAGATATTTGTAACTCAAATTATAGCCAGTTTATTGAAAAAGTCAAGTGAGAAGATTATACAATGAATGAAATATATTGCTATCAATGTGGCTCTGCTATCAAGTGAATAGTTATTAGAAAATTATCTTATCTTTTCAACAAGACCAGAATCACATTAATCAGATAATTGCAACTCAAATTGTGGCCACTTTACTTAAGAATGCAATCACCCAAATTAATGATAATTCAAGCAATAATTTCTTCAATGATCCAATTAAACTTAATTTCATAAAATGTGACAAAATCAACTTAATTAAGCTGAATTGAACGTTAAAAAACCTAGTGAAAGAATTATAAAATGAATAAAATACATTGTTATCATTGAATACTACTAATTAAAATTTGTGAAAATCTAATTTTTAATTTGAACCATTGATTTATTTTAATAATAAATCAATGACCCATAATTAATGGTCCATCCATGTACCTCTTAAGATGTCCATATTAGAATTTTTTCATTAACTAACATCCTACATGTGCACACCTACAATAACACATGTACAAATTTAAAAATTGTTTACAAAATGATATTTAATTATCATTCTTCTTTTACTTTAAGACATATGCAGCACGAGAAACTGTCTGGGAAACCGGCTTGGTGGTTGAACTATGCGAGGTTGTCAGTGTTTTGTTGATTTTCATTGAATCTGGCATTTTTCAGTGCAAATATTTTTTTTTATTTTTGTATTATTGTTTTTTTTTTGCTTTCGTATTATCATCATGGTTATTGGTAATGGGAAAATATTTTGTCATCATTATATGACTGAGTTGAAAGAGAAAAAACGATCTAAACATGCTAAAAATTTAAATAACACGTTCAGATCAACACAACGGAAGCAAAACGGATCAAGAAAAACTAACCTCCTGCCATTGCTATTTGATTCACTCTTCCTCTGTTTTTTGAGCTTTACGTCAAATCGGTTTCTGCCTTGGCTTTCCAAACCTTCACTCGCTCAAACTAGATGGTGTTGTTTTCTGAATAGATGAGTAGGCTTAGTGACCCAAAACAGAGAGCAACACTTTGAATTTATAAGCTCTGCCCATCACAGAGTTCACCAACGTGGAGCAGGACGTGGGAGAGTGGAGGACGTTGCTGAGAGAGTGGGAGACGTTGCTGAACATTGCTAAGAATGTGGGTTGAAAAATGGACCACATTCGGCAACTAATTTCCCATGAAAATAGCAAAATCTTAAACTTAAAACTATCTTCTAAAACAGAGCACGTCTGCTCCGAGAATTAAGGGAAAATTCTATCATTCTCTCACTTGGTCCATTTATCCCATCATTAATCATAATAAGAAACAAAATATATGAATCATGGCGATAAGTCCTCTAATAACGAGTATTATCTTCCATGTATCACAATATATCAAGTCTTTCAATACCAGTCCTTAGCTTAATGAATAAACCATATGTTTATTCTAGGTCAAAACCAAATGATATTTCTCAAAATAAATAATTATGTGCACAAAATATATGAGAAAACATCGAACTGAATAAGAGTTTCATTGAAAATAATAAATGTACGTACAATGAAAATCACATCATGGAACCAAGTCCCATTCGTACTACATGATCCTTGAAATTCTTTGGTGGCATGCCTTTAGTCAAAGGATCTGCAATCATCAACTCAGTGCTGACATGTTCAATGACCACTTTCTTTTCCTTAACACGTTCTCTTATGACTAAATACTTTATGTCGATGTGTTT